>CAXKWD010000004.1:185912756-186540440 GCA_964059195.1 Ectobius pallidus | reverse complement strand
TATCATATCCTCAGTTGTAAGAAGAGAACAAGGTCCCTCAAAGACTACAGTCTGGAGGGCTAAACACCAAACTTTGCACAAATGTGTGCAATTCATACTTTATTATTATTCTAATCTGATGAGTACTATTTCGTTTTTGGCAAGTAATGAAAATATTTTTAAAGTCTCCCCACACCGATGGTGAAAGGTAAAGGGGCATTTTTCTACGTTTTCTGTGTTTTGAGATGCTAACTTCTTAAAATTTGTTTTTTATCCTTGTTTACAATATTTGTAAATATTGAACTTATATCTTATTGATTAAACGTAGAAACTATCGATTCCAAATCCTAGAAATCATTCCCAAAGTGCAAAATCACGGATAAGTCATAGATTAGACATGCACAGTACAGCAAATTCTCAAGCAGTCATGTGTTTGCAGTCTCTCGACTCTCGTTCAGGTGACTAGAGTAGGGCCAGGAAGGAAAGCACTGGAAATGGGAAGTTACCCCACTCTTCTCCCTACCACTCTCTTTCAGTAACAATTAAACTGGTTGATTCTGGGACTAGTCGCATAGCAGATAGAAAGAATAAGGAAAGGGCGACTGAAAGGGTAGATTATTTCCCAATACCAGTGCATTACTTTCCAAGACTGTAATAGGTTATCCAAACCATGAAATGAGCCTGCGTATACGCTATGGGGCTGTTGCTGCCAGTGGCGGATGCAGAATTCTTCTTCAGGTGGATTTGAATAAGTAGAAAGAATACTAAACAAATTAATTAACCCACATATATTATTATTTTATAAAACTGGCCACTTACATTGCATATATAGCCTTTTTTCAAATTTCTGGGAGGAGGGGCTATATCCCCCCAATCCGCCTCTTGCGTCCACCACTCGTTGCTGCACAGGTTTAATATTTCTCGCTCTCCACAAAGAACGTAGGTTTTAGATTAATGTGTCGCCAAGAGGATCCCAGTGGTTGACCACCCAGATAGACGAGAGAATCTTAATATCGGATAACAAAATTGACCCTATCCCATATTAGGAAACCATTTTTCAATTTACTGATGTGATGACTTAAAATTAATATAATCTAAAGATTTCTTGTCAAGTTTTTTAATTCCTAATTGATGTTTATTGTTACGTAACAATATTAATAGAAATATATAATGGATTATTATTATTATTAATGTTATAATTAGTATTAATGGTGCAAAAGAAAGTTTTAGGTATAAAAAATTTATACTGGTCAGTATAATTATTGTATAAAAATTATCTGATACCGGTAAGACCTGAGGCAAACAAATGGATGCGCAGTAGGCTACGATGACGTAATGTAGACCTGCCTGACCTTCATAGCACGTGATGTTCCCTGCCGGTTCATAATATACGTACCGTGTAAAACATCTTAGTTAGCCTCACAGTATTCAATAGTGACGTGTGATAAATTAATAGACGGTTTTGTGCCCAATGCACTTCTAATGTTTAAGTCGTGTACAAAGCCAGGAGATTACGATGACATGAATTTAGTCAATTATAAAAAATGGCTTACAACCAAATTAATACCTAACCTTCACCAAAACTCTGGTACCGATAATGCACCATACCACAACGTAGAACTTAACCCCGCTCCAAATTTCTCAAGTAGGAAAGCAGTCATGATGGGTTTTCTTACACTACATGGTATTCCATTTCACTCGGAAATGCTGAAACCAGAATTATATTCACTGATTAAACTCAGAAAGCCTACTTTGAAAACATTCAAAATTGACGCCCTTCTTTCTCAACATGGACATTTCGTTCCACGACTTCCACCTTGCCACCTCGGCCTAAACCCCAAAGAATCAATTTGGTAGTCACTCAAAGACCACGTGGAAAAGAAAAATGTATATTTTACTTTGGACTCTGCGATGCAATTGGTAGAAGAGATTATTATGTCAGTCCATGACATCCGAAGACTAGATTTCAAGATGCCGACATGTTCGAGACATTGAAGAAATGTACATTGCCCAAGAACCGGACATTAATGGAGTAACAGAACAGTTTGTAATTCAAGTGGGAGATGACAGTGATGCAGATGATGACGGTGATGATGATGATGATGACGGTGACGCCACTCAGTGTCTGTTGTTTAAGCTTTGTAGACCCAACAGCGATATTCTGTAAGTTACATACCATTACTTAAATAATATTTTATAACTAAAAAACAAATACTTTATTCACTTTATTTTTGTTTTCAATAGTTACGGGCTATTATGAACCGCATAGTTTGGAATGAATAGTACACTGTATGCATTCTCTTCTGCTCTTACTCCATTGCCACTGGCGGACGATAAGCTATCTGCATTCCAGTTATACTGTCCTCTACTTAAATTGGGAACTGCTAATGTAGTGTATGAGAAAAAAAAGCACTCAACGACTCAGAGACCTCAAACACTGTAACTATAAATGAATCATTGGCGTTGAGTTATCTTCAAAAACAGCAAATTTCTTTTTAGCTTAATTTTATCCATATGCTCACATGAATATAGGCCTTCTATACCTATCGACTTGAGAAACGTCAAATGGACAGTGCAATAGTTCAAAGATATTTATCTATCTTCTGTGAAATTAATAAAATAAGAAAATCAGTAAGAGCATCGGACATTGAAACAGAAAATCCAAATAAGAGGAAGACTGTTACGAACACCCAGACAAGAGCAGCTGCAGCCAAGGAATTATGCGAACCTGTGCTTCTCTGCATATCATCACTGCCACCTCTCCTGAGAAGATGCTCAATATGTGTAGAACCATTCCCAAACTTTGACAAGGACAAGTTACCTACTGAACAGAAACGTAGGAGGTGTTATAAATATGCTCCAATATACAGTATTGAAATCAACAAACATCTTTTCACTTTTTCTCAAATATTAAAACTCTTGAAAATAGTCATAACATTGCCTCTAACAACAAGTTAATCAGAACGCTGCATCTCTACGCTTAAAAGGATTAAGACATTTCTTAGGGACACAATGACAGAAGATTATATAACTGCATTTGTGAGGTTATCTATAGAAAAAAGGGAATGGTACAAAATATTTCAAAATTCAACGAGAATGTAAAAACAAGTTTGATTAAAAAAATTACTTCAGCAAGGAATTCAACTTCAAATAATTAAGGTACCTTTTTCATTTATTAACACAGCTCTTTTTACGTTAAGTTGCATTGTCTGCATTCAGTCGAAATAACCTCACACAGGAAAAGCTCAGTGCACACATTACATTAGGAAAGATTGTTTCTCTCATGAGTAACCAGATGTCTTTTGAGATCACCTTTTTGGGAAAACTTCTTTGCACATATGTCACATGAGAATGGCTTCTGTCCAGTGTGAGTAAGCAAATGTGTCTTGAGATTACTACTTAAGGAAAACTTCTTGGCACATATATCACATGAGAATGGTTTCTGTCCAGTGTGAGTAAGCAGATGTTTTTTGAGAGTAGCTTTTTCTGAAAATTTCTTGGAACATATATCACATGAGAATGGCTTCTGTCCTGTGTGAATAAGCAAATGTTTTTTGAGACCACTACTTACGGAAAACATCTTGGCACATATATCACATGAGTATGGCTTCTGTCCCGTGTGAGTAAGCAAATGGGTTTTGAGATTACTACTTTGGGAAAACTTCTTGGCACATACATCACATGAGAATGGCTTCTGTCCACTGTGAGTAAGCAAATGGGTTTTGAGATTACTAATTTGGGAAAACTTCTTGGCACATATATCACATGAGAATGGCTTCTGTCCAGTGTGAGTAAGCAATGTGTTTTGAGACTACAACTTACAGAAAACTTCTTGGCACATATATCACATGAGTATGGCTTCTGCCCCGTGTGAGTAAGGAGATGTCTTCTGAGAATAACACTTTGGGAAAATTTCTTGGAACATATATCACATGAGAATGGCTTTTCTCCCGTGTGAGAAAGCAGATGTGTTTTGAGATTAGAATTTTGTGAATATTTCTTGGCACATATATCACATGAGAATGGCTTCTGGCCAGTGTGAGTAAGGAGATGTTTCTTGAGAACATCTTTTGGGGAAAATTTGATGTGACATATATCACATGCGAAATATTTGACAGGAGTTGGAGTGAGCTTTTGACTGTTTCTAGTAGAGGATGTGCTTGTCCGTGCATCAGTGAAGTGTGATTGCATTAGCTGATTCTCTTCTTTATTATTTCCTTGAGATCGCCCAGGAATCGGCGCTAAGTTATGTATTATGCTGCATGCTGTAGAATCGTCTGTATTTTCTTGTTTGATTAGTTGTTTCTGTATTGTGTCAAATGTATTAGATATAGGTTCACACTTGTAAATGGTGCTGCATGATGGTGAATCGTCTGTATTCTCACATTTGTTGATCAGCTGTGTCTGTAAAGAGTCAAACATATCGGGCACTGGTTCACTCTTTGGTTGTGTTTGATAAAGCTCTTCCTTAATTTCAATACATTCAGATTTAAGTACAGGCTCCATTCTGTGTCAATCACAACACGGTTTTCTGGTACTGAATTGAAATTAAATAATAATAAGAGGAATGCGCACATTCGTGCAAAAAGTCTTAGGGCTTCGCCCCACTGTCTTCACTGTATGCTATTAGAGACTTTGTTCTCTCAGTGCACCATAAAATATGATATCTTTCACACTTTCGTTTACATAGAACACAGACGCAGTTTTCATCAGGCGAGTGAAAGTTGAAATTAAATTACGGTTGAGTATTGTCAGATGGGCAGTGTCTACTTCAAATAGACAGCTTCTGCATAGGCAACAAAGTCTCTCGACACTCACTTGAATGTTTTCACAAGCGACTAGACAGAGGATCGTATTATGATCTATATCCTATAGTCCAGTGTTTTTCAACCTGTGGGTCGCGACCTCCTGGGGGGTCGCGGAGCCTCTGTAGGGGTGTCGCGAGAGGTCGAGAAAACTTCAGTTTTTTTTATACAACATATAATTTGTGAGACTTAAATAAAAAGTCGATAAGAGTTAAAATTATTATATTTAACAAAATTTCCATATAATCAATCATACAATTCAGAAAAATGCTAGTTTAAAACATGTTATTACAAAAAAAAATATATATTAAAAATGTGTTTAAATAGAAAATGATTACATCTGTGCTTGATTAGCACAGATAGCAGTATGTATTGTTAACGCAAAATGATACCCTTTATGTTATTTACACAAACTCATTAACAAGAAATAAAACCTTCGAGTAATCGTTCATTTTAATGTGAAGGTTGCGCTTGAGTTTATTCAATTAATTTCTCCCATCGTGGATCCGTTTTTGCCACATTAAGTATTAAATCGTTTTCCAAATTTAAGCGATTTCTTAGTTTTCATTTTATTCGCTCCATTGAGGAAAATGCCAACTCGCACAAGTACGAGGTAGAAAATGGAATCAAACACTTCAAAGCCTCGGTTGTTAATTCCGGGTATTCTGTTCTTCTTTTTAACCAAAACGTATCCAAATTTTCAGACTTGAATTCCAAGTGTAACATCCCATCGGCAGATAGTTCCAGCAGATTCTCTTTGAGCTTAGTTGCTAAATTTGCCTCGTTTATAGCTGCATTTAAAAACGGATTTAAGATCCATCTTTGCCCAGTGTTATCCGATATATCTTGCAGTGAGAAGTAATGACACAATTCTTTCTTCAAATTATGTAACACCATTTTCATACCAGATATATATGAGTTGATGTTGATCTCGCTTCCGACTTCTTCAATGAAAGACTGTGTGGACGAAAATGAATCAAAGTTGTTTTGATTTATAGATGATGACCACAATTCAATTTTTTTTATAAAGCCATGGAGTTTGTCTTTTGCTGTAATGAAATTTTCATCACACCCTTGAAGACTTTTATTCAAGTTATTTAAATGTTCAAATAAGTCAGAAAGAAAAGCCAATTTTAAAATGAATTCCGGGTCAGAAATGAATTCAGAGTAATGTGACTTGGCTTGCTGTAAATATACCAATAGTTCAGCGCGAAGTTCCATAACTCTGGTCAAAAAATAATATGGGTGAAAGGGTTACTGCTTCACACTTTACACTATATTGTCTAAAACGGCTCCATCGATTTGAGATAAATTTGGTCCACTTTTATTCTAAATATATTTTTCCAAAAATATTATCTTAATTCAATTCCCAGCCTCCGTTCGACAAAACTGAGGCTTTAGTCTTGCTTGTAGAGCAATATAGGGTTAATTTGAGAGAACTGAAGAACACTCCTTGGAATTCTATATCAGAATGTGAGGCGAGAAAATTGTATTGCTCATACTCGGGATAAAGAAAGTTATGTGAATTCATCACATATTTTATTCGAGTTTTGCATCCACACGGACCTTGGCAATGAATATTTATCAGTTTATTTTTATAAGGACTGTAGGTGAAGAGAATTTCGTTTTTCGCAATTTCCTCTGCTCTAATAACGAATTGCAGAATATGGACAACTTTTCCCAATGTGAGATACATTATGTTATTATGAGAGAAAGAAAACGTTCATTTATTAATAATAAGGATTTCCTTATCCAACCCTTAAGGATAAATGAGCAGAAATATTGTTATATAAACATATTACACAAGTACCTACTAATAGCTAAACATTTGATATAAAACATATTTTTTCCCACTAAATTTTCTGAAGTGTTGTTATAAGTAGAGACCGGATTTTAAAGGGAATTCCTTTTTTTATATTTCATCACAAAACGTGATAAAATTGAACAGGACATAACTCAGCAAGTTTCAACTGCAAATGACCTGGTTTTAACGTCCCTTTTTTTCCTTTTTTAGGCCCATTTCCCTTTTTTTTAGGAACTTTCCCTTTTCTTAGGAACTCTCCCTTTCCAGTACCTTTTTTGCTAATTTATTTTAAAAAATTCGTAAATTTCCCAGTATTTCGGCAATATGAAAACATTAAAAATTGTTTTCACTGATTCACCATTGAAAAAATAATTCCTCCCAGCAGAATAGAGCGTTACAGGGAAATCACAGGCTTGCCATTGCCTAAGTTTCCCATTATAACAAGGTGGGGAACATGGATTTCGTGTGCTATTTTCCTCTGTGAGAATTTCAACAAAATCAAAAAATGTCTTCAGTCATTAGATGTTACAGAATCAGCAGCTGTAGAGCAAGCAAAGGCTTTACATAAAACAAACATGTATTTCTCTGTTGAATTTTTACACTCTCTTACTTTTATATCCCTTTTTCCCCACCTATTTGGATATAATTTCCCTTTTTTCCCCACCTTTTTTTGGCAATAATTTTCCCTTTTTTCGTCCTTTTTTGGGTGAAAATTTTCCCTTTAAAATGCGGTCTCTAGTTATAAGTCACTCATTTCATACACAAACTTTGGTCATAAGCATTGCCTTGCAAATAACGCGACTTTGAATGAGGCTGAAACAACTGCCTGTGCATTGCTGCAATTACTGTACTCGATGGCGGAATCTACAGCGTGTTCCACGTATGAGATGGCCAATCATGTGGATTTCTGCGTAGCGGCGGCCTCGCCCGAGCGAGCGGTGAAATATCTACACAAATAAAGCCGCTAACGCTGTAATGATTCAGGTTTTTACAGTTAAATACAGTTAAATAACCACGTACCTCATCCAGTGGCGGATCGTGGGCGTAGGAACAGGGTGTTGCACTATTTTACGGGAATTATAATTCCTTTATTGCAACCAATGGCCATAGTATGATGAATAGAGCTCTGATGGAATATGTGGCAGGGGAAACAGAAGTACCCCGAGAAAACCTGACCCGACCCCATTTTGTCCACCACAAATTCCACATGGATCCACCAAGATTCGATCCCGGGTCCCAGCGGTGGAAGGCGAGCAATGTAACCACTCAGTCATGGGGGGGGGGGGTTTACAGGAATTAAATACATAACCTGATAATATATAAATAGTCGCTTTGCTCGTTCGGGGCTAAACCTTCAAACTCACAGTGGGGCTCTGTCTCTCTGTGTGGTTCTAAGAAAGTGTTTTTTTTTTGCTTTTTTAACAGACACTTTATAGAAGAGATACATTAATTGCATTTAGACTGCCGTAGCCCATAATAACTACTTAGCCATACTACACCGTAAAAAAACTGTGGAACGACTTTAAGATTTTTCTGGGGTAAACATTTAAAATTTAGAACATTCTGGAATTTTCTCGTCGGTTACACGCTAAAAGCTATAAGTCTGTAAAATTTCAGATTTCCAGCTGATGTGGAAGTGGGTCAACATTAATGCCTGTAAAAATTTTCGAAGTTTCTTTTTGGAGGGTAAAAAAATAAATTTTTTAACTTTTTGGAATTTTCCATCGGTTGTAGGCTAAAAGCTGCCAAATTTCAAGTTTCTAGCTCATGGGTAAGTGGGTCAACATTAGGGTGGGTTCGTTCCCCGGTACTTAATCGAATTTTTCTGAAGTAGGGAGGTCTGGAATAGGGTGTACTCAGCCTCCTGATACAAATTGAGGAGATACTTGATTGAGAAGTAGGATGTCGGATAGTAGGCCTAGTCCCTCTAGGGATGTAGAGCCAGGGAGTTTAGTTTAGTGTCTAATAGATAGATGAAATTAGCAATATAGGTTTCGCCACAAAGTGACTACTTTGGCAATTAGCATCTCTGAGAGGGACTTCATAGTCGCTTGCGTGCTCTAGCGGTGAAGACAAGAATCACGCCTTGTTCGCAAACTGAAAGCGACGACGAAAACCTTTAAACCCCGGGAGTATTACCACGCAGTCAAGCCTCTCGCACCCGTTACTAGCCGGCAAGATGAGGCAGCAAGTCGTGGCTTTTCTAATGCGACGACCTCCGCGCATTTACACGTTTAAATTACTTGAAATTGTCAAATATCAGGTGTAGCATGATTTCATCGATAAGAACCTTTCCCAAAGACGATTTCGAAGTAGTTTAATAGTAGGCATATGCAGTACAATAATAAAAAAAAGAGTGCGTGGAACGCCACGCGACAGAAGTAAAACTTTATTTAGTTTTTTAATTGTTTCAATTTTTGATTGTTGGATTTTTTCAATTTTGTATTATTGGAATATTTAATATTGGGTTTTTGGATCTTTTAATTTTGGGTTTTGGACTTTTTAGTTTTGGACCTTTGAATTTTTAATTTTGGATTTTTTAAATTTTCAATCTTTGAATTGTTTATTTTTTTATTTGTTATATTTTTAATTTTTTTATTTTTTATTTTTTATTTTAAATTTTTTATTTTATTATTTATTAAATTTTTTATTTTTGGATGTTATAATTTTTAATTTTTTTTTTTAATTTTGGAAATTTGTATTTTTTAATTTTGGATTTGCGCGGTAATGAACCTCCGGGTTCCATAAAATAGATAATATAACTTTAGATTGCTTAGGAATTGTCTATTGCTATTGAGGAATTAAGGTCTGAAAAATTTCCTTTGATTACTCCTAATCATTGAGTTGATTGTTTTCTGTGCAGTCCGCACCGAAGACGGTT
This sequence comes from Ectobius pallidus, assembly GCA_964059195.1. Lineage (NCBI taxonomy): Eukaryota > Metazoa > Arthropoda > Insecta > Blattodea > Ectobiidae > Ectobius > Ectobius pallidus. Next base: position 186,530,971 of record CAXKWD010000004.1, on the reverse strand, counting down.
TTTCCAGATTTACCCTCTACCGCCACTAAAGAAGTTTTACTTCAAAAATCTAAATATTCTTTACATTAAAAACTGGTCGTTGTGCAACACTGCAACATGATCAGAGGCCGCCACCGACCTCATCACAAGAAATGTTGTAAATGTCCTCCTCTTGCATTCACATAACACTTTTGCCTTTTTTACGAAATTTTCTTTCACGCGCGTAAGTTCTGCTTCCGAGATAGAGTTAATGTGTGATATTTTCTTTGAGTTCTTCTAATTTATGGATATTTGACCTATACACTTTATTTCTGAAGTTCACCCATAAATAAGTCACAACAGTTGTATGCAGGAAATAGTTTAGTTTAGTTTAGTTTAGTTTATTCCATCCTCTGTGACACAATTTGATAGAGTTATACAATAAGCACTATTCAAGTGGACAACAAAATACAATACTATACAATGCAAATGAATAAAACATAGATGATTACAATACAATACAATACAAATGAATAAAACATAGTTGATTACAATGAAAATTATTAATTACTACAGGATTTAGCTTGCTTACATTAACTGATGATTATGGTCGAGACTATGAATGGAGTTGTTTTAGTTAAAATGTTGAGTCTAAGTAATCTTTAATACTAAGGAACTTACTATTCAGGAGTATATCTTTTAGTTTTCCCTTAAAAGTTTTGATGTTGGATTTTGTTATTTCTGGTGGCAGTTTATTGTACATGAGAATTCCTGTGTGAGATATGCTAAGTAAGCTTTTCTTAAGTCTATGACTGTCGAAATGTAAGTTATTAAATGTTCTTGTGTGATAATTATGTATCTCAGAATTAAGACGAAATTCAGTTTTATTCTTGTGGATGAAGAGTAACGTTTCAAATATATATAAGCACGGTACAGGTAAGATTCCTATTTTTCCAAGGAGCTCTTTGGTTGGTGTTCTAATGGTTAAGTGGAAAATTGTTTTTAGTATCCGCTTTTGCAATTTGAAAATGCAATCAGCTTTTGGAGATGAGCCCCAAAAGGGGATCCCGTATCTAATTAGGGATTCAACACAGGAGTAGTAGACTACTTTCAAGACTTGTGCGGAGCAGGTTTTAGACAGGACACGAAGAGCAAAGGAAAGTTTGCAGAGGCGTTTACTGAGCTCAGAAATGTGCTTTTCCCAAAAAAGATCAGAGTCGATCCAAACTCCTAGAAATTTTGTCTCACTTTTGTTAGCTAAAGGATTATTGTTTATTTGCACGAGTAAGTTATTGTTTTGGGCCTGAGAATTAAAGTGAAGGTATACGCATTTGTCAACATTAATAAATAGCATGTTTTCTTTAAGCCAACGTTCAATGTTGTTATTAACTTCATTGACTTTAATTTGAAGTGAGTTAATATCAGTACAGTTTAGTATCAGATTTGTGTCGTCTGCAAACATGATGGTTTGTGCAAGGGGGATATTGAATGGAAAATCATTAGTGAATATTAGAAAAAGGATTGGGCCGAGGACTGAGCTTTGGGGAACCCCATCTTCAGCAATTAGTGTATCTGACTGAGCTGATTCTATTTCCACGAACTGTTTTCTATTGCTCAAATAAGAAATGAACCACTTGTTGGCGAGTCCTCTTATTCCTAAACAACTTAGTTTCGTGAGGAGAATTTTGTGATTGACAAGGTCAAAGGCTTTAGTTAGATAAAAAAAATAGGCCAATTGATTGGTCCCCTTTGTTTTTGGCTTCGAGTATACACCTTAAGAAGCCAAATATGGCATTGCTGATGGATTTGCCTTTCCTGAAGCCAAATTGAGATTTAGAAAAATAATTGTTTTTTTTAAGGAAGGAAATATGAACTTAACGAATTGTTTCAGTATGTTAATCCTATAACGCTCTGCTATTACTGTCACACTATCTGCAAAAATATTGGACCTATTATCCTGTATGCATTTCTGGTTATGTAATGGGGTTTGTTGCACTGTTTCGGGTTTCTCTGAGCTCCTATACCGATTATTCTGCGTACAAACATAGCCGTGTAAATGGAACCATGTTTCGTCAGAGGAGATTATTAAATTTGGATTAATTACCCCATTAGCAACATTCCTTAACATCCAGGTACTGAACTTTACTAGACTTCCGTTACCACGTTGTAGCAATTCACGGGCAACAGATATCATATTATATGGTTTCAATATTAGGATTTTGGTAGCTCGCCATTCTGAGGTGCTTGAAATTTCGGTTTGCTGGGAAAGGCTTCGCAGAAATTTTTGAAGTACATGGTTATTTTCATTGTAATCTTAACTCAATTGTGAGAACCTGAATCATTGCACCGTTAGCGGCTTTATTTGCGCAGATATTTCACCTGATCGCTCGGGAGTTAGAGCTGTGGCCGCCGCAACGCAGAAACCCGCAGGATTGGCCAATTCGTACGTGAAACACCTTATATTAGGGTAGAAGAATTGTTTCACAATGCATAACTTCCAATGCTTGAATCAATAACATAACATGGTAATAGAGATAATTGTAAATATTAAAGACTAGCTTAAAAGGTCCGGCGTCGCCCGGGTTTTATTATTTTGTAATTGGAAATTAACTTAAGAAGGACTTTAGATTTTCAAATTCTAGGTCCTAATATAGGTATTTAGAATTTGAAATAGAAAGAACGACTTATCACACTCAAACTATTCCCTCAGAAAACGCTTAATATAGCTTTTTATGGCTCATTGAGGATCTAGAATTTGGCATCCCATCGCTTATACAGTAAGTTACACAGCAAGCCTGGTAGGGGTTCCAATAAGAAGAAACAGAAATTTCGGTAACATTAAATTGTATTGTATTTGTGGAATATTTATTTCTCACTCTCATGTTACCATACACCCGTTTTGGGGAATGAAATTAAACAGAAATGCAATATAACTTTCATACTTCTCTCCTCAAAACATATTACCACACCTCGTATTGTTTTCTCTATGTCCAGGGTATAGAAAGTTATGTGACTGCATTATTTTCGTGGATTTAATTATTTAATATTCATTTATAACATGAATTATATTGATATCTTCTCTAATTTGTCAAATTCTAGTTTCATTTATTTTCAAACCCACCTGAGACCCACTGGCAACAATATTTTATCGTGTCAACTGTGATTTGGATTTCATAATTCTGTGTAAAAAGGGATTAAGTATTCTCAAAACATTTGATTTTTGGCATTTAAAATAAAAATTTTGCAAAATCCTTTCTTAGTGAGCACTTACATTATGAAACGAAGATGCTGTCAAAATTCCAAGTCTCTACCTATTATAGTTTAGGCTCTACGTTGATTCAGTCAGTCAGTCAGTCATTCAGTCAGTCAGTCAGGACAAAGCCTCTTATATATATATATATATATAGAGAGAGAGAGAGAGAGAGAGAGAGAGAGAAAGATAAGAGATTATTCACACTGTTATGGAAGTACCCAGGAAGCAAGCTGTTATCTGGATGTAAATTTAGTTTTATAACGCGAGTTTGCGAACAAACGCTGCTTAATGACCAAAAATGAAATCTGGAAGAAGTATGTAGAAAGAAGATGTTGAGATATAACATTACGCAAGGATGGTTTTTACATCGTTCTAGACAATTAAGTACTAATTGCAATTAAAGTGATTACATTTTAGTGCGTATGGCGGCGCTGCGAAGCGTGGTGTATAATTATTACGCGATAAAACTGTTGTGAGGTGATGGGGATGAATGCTTCTGTAATATTGGGTTGCTTCAAATCCTCTTTTCTGCTACCTCTATCCACTACACTTAGAAAATCTTCGTATCAAGTTACAGAAAAGGAAATGTCGACCATTTACCAGAGTTTAAACAATACAACATAATTCTTTTTCAATTCAATAGAAACAGACCACAACGAGCAAAGCTCACATTAAGGCATTGAGGGGCTAGGCCTACATAAATTGTTAAAATTGATACATACAATTTAAATACACTTATTAAAGGAAATACAGAAGTTACTTATAACCAAGATGAAGAATATCTACTTTTTTCTAAAAGTCACTAAGAGCTTCCGATTTTTCATACCTTGTGGTAATTCATTATAAAATAAAATCAGGTAAACAGATCTAACAAAGTGCCAGATTGATTTTGTTAAATCAGTGATAATTGATAATAAGTTATTTTTGTTATCGATTTCCAAGTTAAGCTCCAAGTCGATTCATTAAACAGGGCTTCCGGAAGAACAAAGGTCTAGTTTGATAAGCATATGTGAAGGAATATGTGGATAGTGTTATTTCTCAAAGCTACCTGTAGTGCAACTTCCAAAGCCGTATATGAACATTGTAAAACAATATGTTGTCATGAGAACTGATTTGCATTTGACAAATTCTTTATAATACATTACCATAAAATACGCACTAAATTGGGCATTACTCCGGTACCGGTCAACGGATTTGGTCCAATATCAAGAGGTCTCTTCCCATTGACATTATAAATGCGTATACTAAGTTTCATGAAAATCCGATAAAGCCCGTTTGAGATATCGCACATACTGACACACGGACAGACATTTTCCCGTGCCCCATACGATCTTATAAAGGCCCTTCTGGCACTTAATAACAGTGAACAGATAATGTTTCTGAACTCTTATTCAATAAGTAATGATTTCTGAAAGAGTAAATACATTAAAATCTACTATTTTCCACTTTGACATGATTGTATACTTAGTGCAGGCCGTACTGGCGCACGAGTATGCAAAACTTTTCGGACGCAGTTTCTTTTTGGATTCTTAATTATGACACCTTACAGTATGTAGAAATGCAGGTTGCCACCAAATATTGTGGTCGAGGTTATCTTGACCCGCCATTAAAGATGGCGGATGAGCCACATCATGTTTACGCCATTATCTCCGTGAACCCTGGCCCAATCTTCCCGTTCTTTTTTTAAATAAAAGGAAATTAAAAATACAACCAAAAATGTTATTACACATTTTTTATATCTTCTACCCTTTGAAAGTTATTTAGGTGCAAAGTGTGTTTTTAATATTCATAGAAAGGGTATACTAACAATGAAACTATTTACAATTGGTTTAACAACTTTTTACGTCTATTACATGCATTCCTAGTACATAAATATATTTTTTATTCAGTTTCAAATATAAAATACATGTTTGCAGTCCTCAACAATACATACATATAGTGGTACTCAGTTCATTTGCTTCTTTTTACTTTCTCCCATATACGTAGTATAGAGAAAGTATTGTGATCGTGACAAAAAATCGAAGTCGAGATAACACCGGGAGAGCATGTTTCATGAAGCCTAGAAACCGAAAAAAGTATTTTTGGAATGACGTCTGTCCGTCTGTCTGTCCGTCTGTCCGTCTGTCTGTCTGTCCGTCTGTCCGTCTGTGGACAATCACAGCGGGTAAACGGCTCGTTGTATTTACTTCATTTTTTGAAATAAGGATTTTTCCGAAATTTTGTCGAACCGCCCAGAAATTTAGCTTTACAACTGAAATATTAAGGGGACTTTTCATGAAAACTTTTTTAAAATTTTTGATTTTGGAAAAAATGGCTCTAACGATTTTAATAAAAATTGAAAATTGGAAACTCTTATCTATGACCAATAAAATGGCTATATCCGTATTTCTGCAAAAATGACTTAAGGGGTACTTTACTCGTATCCATTTTCAATTTTTGTAGATTATATCCATTAGTGTAGGCGATACATGAAAACCTACCACAGTAAAGTTGTAGAGAAATTTAAAATGAACATTTTTTGTTTAACACATTTCTTTATACATTTAATAGATATCAAGATAAAAACGAAATAAGGACGGCTTAAATGCGAATTTCAGAACATACATGTCAATTGAAATATGAATGACATTTTGTTGCCCCTAGCAACAAGAAAACTATAGGCCTAATGTACTTATTGTTGCAAATGCAGTCAGTTTAGCTCAGTCGTAATGAACACGCCAAAACCAATTACAGCGTGGTGGTATAGGCTAACAGGGAAGAGGTCCTGAGTTCAAATCAAACCTCGTGGCTGCCCAAATTGACTTGGGTTTTTCATGGTTTCCTCGTTCGCAAAGGCAAACGCCGGGTTTGTAGGACTTGTTTATTTTCCATAACTCATCGCCGCTATGTCAGTGGATATTATAATCGTTTAAACTGAATACCGCATAAGAAGACATCACTAAACAATAGATGCAGATGAGCTGTTACTATAGACTAATGGTTCACGCAAACATACTAAACACGTTATATGACCTACATGCAGTTAAAGCGTGCAATATAACCTAAGTAGTAGCAGTAGTGGTGAAATTCAAATATAAGTCGCTCCATAAGCTCCGCCCATTCGATATTCACATTTGCATGGACTGTGTGATGTATTTTGTTTCTGAGCGAAGCAGAGTGACCAACTGTCCTTGTATATTGTCGCAAGTGCCTTGTATCCCCCTCTACATATAACTAAATAATGCATAACACTAACCACATAGTTAAAGTGCGCGAAGCGGAGGCTGAAGCCGTTGCGAAGCGCCCTTGCATTTTCGAAAAAGGACGATACACTGTTTGTAGGTTTCGAAAATGTGGCATATTATATCTCCCGCGAGGTTTGTCAGCCTGTCACCTCTCGTCTAGCGGTATGACGTCACACCTCCAACGTCCGATCACGAGTTTCTTCATAATACGAGGACAGAAGAACTTGCTAGATCGTGGTATAAAAGAAACTGCATCGGTGATGGTGGGTTGGGTGGGACCGATTCATCCCATGGTGCAATTTATATTTGAATGTTCCCGTAGTATTAGTACTAATAATATGGAGTTTTACTGCCATTGATATTATTATTATTTTTATTATTATTATTTTTATTATTATTATTATTATTATTATTATTATTATTATTATTTCACAGTAAAAGCATTGAACATAAAGATCGACCCTGATGCTTTCCGTTCTAGATATTTGTTAGTTTTTATGAAAATGTAATAAGTAAAATTTAATTATCTCTTTACTTTACTTTTCTCTGTGCTAGCCTTTAACACGTATATGGGAGAAAGTTTGTGCAATATATTTTTGCACCATTTATTTACAGCTGCAACTAAATGTCGTACAGCGAGACCTACAATTGCACGGTGGTACTATGTAACCAGGCACTGCCTTTTTTGTAACATACTTTGGTGGAAGTTCATTGCTATTTTTTTCATAACCAAATTCCGTCAAGTCTAATGGCTCGCACAAGGGGTTGAAAGCGTTCTTCCATATGTATGTTTGGGCTGATGCACGTAAAGCATGTTGATGTAAAGTATCTGTAGAGCATGGAATTCTGTCTAATGACAAACCAGTCTCACAGTCCGAGATATGGATATATAACGTGCTTCGTCTGCTGACAGTCCTGGTTTATTTATTAGTTTTAAATATAGTTGTTCCAGAGCTGTTGACTGTGAGTGAGGGAGAGGTAGTCCATTTCCCAATGGCTTAAGGGCGTCTTGTGCGTAAGGTTGTTTAATTTCATTGTAGACCTTTCTCTTTGAAGATATTTTGCTTGTGTCGCAACCAGTAAAAGTGTGTAGTGCTGCTAGGACATTAATTCTTTTCTCCCAAAGAGTCAGATACTAAATGGCGACCTATTATTCTTAATTTGTTAGATGTAACTTTCATCCATAGACCCGAGCAGTTATAATTTTTAAATTTTGGCCAGAAATGAATTGCCAAAACAAAAATATCAGTAGGCCTATCTGAACTATGAATCATTAGCTCTGATCTAGGTTGTACAGCATGAAAAGCACGCACGTATATTCTGGTGTCTGCTTCAGTTTGATTTCATCTTAGATCCAAAACCTCTGAAGTCACGGCTCCCTGGATTTTGAAACATTTAGTTTCGTCATCAAATCTTCCAAATATCACCAAATCTTGATTTTCATTCAGTTTAACATAGTGATTTGCACTTTTGCACAGGAATCTTACAAGTTCTTGTTTATTTGAAGAGCAACATATAAAATTCTTGATATTTTTAGGTATGTGAGTGGATGGTCCCAAGATTTTGAGTTGTACAGGACTGGAACCTTTTGCATATCTTTTCGCTTCCATATTCTTCATAGAAATTTCACCATATCTATCGAAAAGATGTAAATTCTTTGTACGTTAGGTCTGGAATAGAAAGAAATTATGTACTTGTAGAGAGCTCCTGTGAAGTCCCCAAACGTATTTACGTGGTTGAATGATGAACACAAGAGCCATCCAGTCAAATATATGAACGTATTTACGTGGTTGAATGATGAACACAAGAGCCATCCAGTCAAATATATGAACGTATTTACGTGGTTGAATGATGAACACAAGAGCCATCCAGTCAAATATATGAATCATACAATGACTTGACGAAAGACCGTAGTCTACATCATAAACGCAACTAACTCCATTGTCAATAACATTCATAAGAACGAGCTTATCAGGTTTTTTCATGAGCCCATGCACATCAGTCAAGGCACGAGGATATTCTGCTAGTTCATGACTACCAATAGACTTCGGGTCATATTCACGTTGAATCGATAACGTTACAATCTTATGGATGTCAAGATATTCTTTTGATTTCTGAAGTTCCTTGCTTGTACCTTTTTGGCAGTTTGTATCTTTCTGCTTAGGAGCGTATTTTAAATTCCGAAAGCTTGCCCTCTTCATATGGTCGAAGACAGTTTTTTCTTTTTCCTAAAGCATAAATAAAAGAATACTTCATGAAGATTTTCTCCATGTTCTTCAAACTTCAAAATACAAGATGGTACATTTTCGTTTACAATTTATTCGTCTTTTTCTGTAAATATGTTTCTTTTTTCTGACAGGCTCCTAACTAAACTCTTTAAATCAGCCTCATCTCTCTTTATTCTAGAGTCATTATGCGTGAATGAATCCTCGGCTGCTCCTGTAGGATCATTGTTCATGTCACAAAAATTCCAGGAGTACATTGTGAATAGCACTCTTTGTTGGATACAGAACTATCCATTTCCCCATTGCATCTTTTTTTTATCCCAATCAATCCACCACTGACCGCTGATAAACTTATCTGTGTTTGCTCAATAGCTATAGTGATCCTGAACTCTTCTTGACTAACAACATACCCCTTTCAAGATCAGTTTTCACGCCATCTGGAAGTTAAAGCATGTCTTGTAAGTAGGCCTACATCATGATACCAGGAGCATAGTTGTGGTTCATAGAAAAAAGTACGGTAACATTTTTCTTACAGATGCCATATGGAGTTCAAAATTGCAATCTCTGTCGGCTTTCAACGAGTCGAACAGTATTCTAACCAATTCACAGTATTTCATATAAGCTTAGTACTGCAATGTATCGTTATTAGCGCTTCTGGGTGCCATGAAATCATTGAAGCTTTTAAAGAAATTTGCATTTTCCAGATCACATTCTAAAAGAGTGTATGTCGTACTGAAATCAGCCACATTGTGATCGGCAATAGCTTCCCGTAAGATTTGGACTTTTGAAGTTATAAACAACTCCAAAACTTGAAGTTCAGCATACTTAACATATTGCTCAAGCTGCAAATAAGTAAGAGCTTCATAGAGTGTGCTCTAACGCCCCTATCATAGTGATTACCGTTTAATATGGATTGTAAAGTATTTTCACCATATCCTGCTTCTTCTGTCATAATAGATTAGACTTGACGGAATTTGGTTATGAAAAAAATAGCAATCAACTTCAAAAATGTTACAAAAAAGGCAGTGCCTGGTTACATAGTTCCACCGTGCAATTGTAGGTCTCGCTGTACGACATTTAGTTGCAGCTGTAAAAAAGAAGCAAATGAACTGGATACCACTATATGTATGTATTGTTGAGGACTGCAAACATGTATTTTATATTTGAAACTGAATAAAAAATATAATATGTATGTACTAGGAATGCATGTAATAAACGTAAAAAGTTGTTAAACCAATTGTAAATAGTTTCATTGTTAGTATACCCTTTCTATGAATATTAAAAAAACACCTTGCACCTAAATAACTTTCAAAGGGTAGAAGATATCCAAAAATGTTTTCCGGCACCCGAGCACGAGCAGTCTTGCTCATTCGGGTGTATTACTAAATGTAATACCTCTTGTAATATCTCTTGTAATAAATACATAATAAATAATAATAATAAATAAATTTTATTAAAAAAAAAAAAAAAGAACGGAAAGATTGGACCAAGGATCACGGAGATAATGGCGTAAACATGATGTGGCTCATCCGCCATCTTTAATGGCGGTCAAGATAACCTCGACCACAATATTTGGTGGCAACCTGCATTTCTACATACTGTAAGATGTCATAATTAAGAATCCAAAAAGAAACTGCGTCCGAAAAGTTTTGCATACTCGTGCGCCAGTACGGCCTGATCTAACTGTTGGGTGTGGATTGCTTCCGGAGCGAGAGGAGCAAATGTTGGGGACAAGAACGGCATATGACCCTGCCGTTGAGGGAATTGATGGGTAGGAATGTTAGAAAGAATCTCTGATAGCGGAGGACCAATTATTGCTTTAAACAATAATAATGAAAGGAGTAGAGCTAAGTGGACATAGATCGAGGTTGCTGGATACAGAGGTCCACGAATGTAATATTGGAACAAACCCTTTAACATGTAACAATACGATGGAACTTTATTTCACACGATATAGGTTAAATAGATGAACTGAATTAACTGAATGATTGAAATAATAAATAAACTGAAAATGATTGCGTAACTTGCAATATACAAATACTGAGCTTTGGCGGGAAAGCTGGACACGTGGCGATAATTGTTCTGTAATTATGCCAGTAATAAATTATATGTCAAAATGCTCGTAAGGATTGCTGTGTTCCTTTTAAGATGGATTAACACTGATATCTGTAGAATAGTACACTGTATAGCTGATTTAATGGCCGCTTGGGGTTGCACAATACACTCGAACTTATACACGAGCTTTTAGAAGAATCTAATAAGCCGATAATGATGAATCTACTGTAAATAGTGTAGATTAAATACTCGCACACGATAATACTTGTAACTGTAAGTATTATGTATTTATTCGCGTTTAAGAACAAAACCACTTAGGCTATTGTCTTGCAATGGCGCGAATCTGAAGAGCAATCCAACATAGACTGTCTCATGTGGAAGCAGGCTTCTAACTAGCTGGGCTATGACGCCGTTTAGTATCACGAGGCGTCTTACAAGTACGCACCTGCTGGAAATAGTGCCAAGAACAGGCGGCAATCACTTGTATCACTGCGCTACATTAGCTGACTAAGCGGGAATAGATTTAGCGGAGAGTTTAAACATACAGACTCACTAGACACGTAGAAAAAAGCTAGTAAAACCTATAGCTTGCGTTAACATATACAGTGATTTAGCTGTTATAAAATATTTACAGGAACCCACTTTATTAATTCAGCAAATGTACTCATACTGGGAATCGATATCAGGGCCTCATGTCTCATAAGGTCAATTGTCCCCTTTCACATACATGTCAGTCCGGAAGTGGGGACAGGGTAGGGCTGCTGCAACCCCCCCCCCTGGAAATTTTATTTACACATAAATATCTAAACTAAATGACTATACGCAACTAAGTTTCCACACACTGTAGTTGGAGTTGTATGGATTAAAATGAGGTGTAATAGCCTACGTCGTGATCTGACAGCTGCCACAATGATGATTTGATTTTAAACAATGCGGGTAAGAATGTAGTTATTATTTATAAAATTTGATACATTTTATTCATGGTATACTCTTAATAAATCCCACTCGGAATTATGAGTTTCATGAGATAAATTCGATCCTGCTTCTCCGCCGTGAATCTATCTATGTTTATCGTCATTATTATTCTCCTAAACAGATTATTCAGAATATTCCATTCATGCAATGCGGACTTGGTATTGACTAATAATCTTTAGCAATCGACCAATGACTGTTGTTTATCTTATAAGTTAACATATTGCGAGGGTCGGAAAGATGCAATTTTATTTGATAAACTTCAGCTCGTTACTGGATACTTCAAGGCATTAATATGCAGTGATTAATATGTCCCATGTCGTATGATTACCTATGAAAAAATATGCATTATAGGAATGAAACGTCGTGATCCACGTTCTCTTCGGAGTATAAACTGGCAAATGGATTGGGATTAGAAGAACAATTACAGTGTAATTATATTTGTAGTGTTCAACGCATTAACATCAAGGCTGTGATGGATAATACATGTGCTTTATGAACCCTGTATTCAAGTGCAAACGTTCCCACCTGTTTCTCCGAGCTCACAGTGTGAGGTACTGACGAAGAAAATGCCTGAACAAGAGGGACGGCTTCGTGGGTAGTCTGTTCGCGTCGGTATGGAAACGTGGGATAAGCGAGAAAACTGCTGCTTGCCATCCTCGTTTGAGTGGATCAGACTACCCATGCAACCGAGGGAATGGTAACCAGTTCCGTTTCACCACGGCCAACTTGAAGCACTTGCAGGATCTCAGTGTCTCTAGCTTTGACACCAGGTGGTGGCGTGGCGGGCAATTCAAAAATACAGATACATTTATAGTAAACACCAACATTCGTGATATGGAAAATAAACATTAAAAATACGTATTGTAAAGGGAAAATACTGGTCAAGTGCTACTTCACCTACTTCCTCTGAATAGCCGCCACTAGGAAATACCTATTCTATTCTAATCTGATGAGTACTATTTCGTTTTTGGCAAGTAATGAAAATATTTTTAAAGTCTCCCCACCCCGATGATGAAAGGTAAAGGATCATTTTTCTACGTTTTCTGTGTTTTGAGATGCTAACTTCGTAAAATTTATTTCTTATCCTTGTTTACAATATTTGTAAATATTGAACTTATATGTTGTTGATTAAACGTAGAAACTATCGATTCCAAATCGTAGAAATCATTCCCAAAGTGCAAAATCACGTATAAGTCATAGATTATACGTGCGCAGTACAGGAAATTCTCAAGCAGTCATGTATTTGCAGTCTCTCGACTCTTGTTCAGGTGACTAGAGTAGGGCCAGGAAGGAAAGCACTGGAAATGGGAAGTTACCCCACTCTTCTCCCCACTCTTTCAGTAACAATTAAACTGATTGATTCTGGGACTAGTCGCATAGCAGTTAGAAAGAATACGGAAAGGGCGAATGAAAGAGTAGATTATTTCCCAATACCAGTGCATTACTTCCCAAGACTGTAATAGGTTATCCAAACCATGAAATGCGCCTGCGTATACGCTTTGGGGCTGTTGCTGCCAGTGGCGGATGCAGAATTCTTCTTCAGGTGGATTTGAATAAGTAGAAAGAATACTAAAAAAATTAATTAACCCACATATATTATTATTTTATAAAACTGGCCACTTACATTGCATATATAGCCTTTTTTCAAATTTCTGGGAGGAGGGGCTATATCCCCCCAATCCGCCTCTTGCGTCCGCCACTCGTTGCTGCACAGGTTTAATATTTCTCGCTCTCCACAAAGAACGTAGGTTTTAGATTAATGTGCCGCCAAGAGGATCCCAGTGGTTGACCACCCAGATAGACGAGAGAATCTTAATATCGGATAACAAAATTGACCCTATCCCATATTAGGAAACCATTTTTCAATTTACTGATGTGATGACTTAAAATTAATATAATCTAAAGATAGATATATAAGCTTTCATGAACCACAGATTATTGTCTCTGATGGACATTACATGATAATATTATAGGAGAAAAATTCCTCCGACACTGGGACTTGAACCCAGGACCTTTGGCTATTCGCGCCAATGCTCTACCAACTGACCTAAGCTGGAGTTCAATTCACAGCGCCGGATGGAACCTCTCTCCTATGACTAATTGCCCTAATGGTCTACCTCACAGACAGACAAGTTATGTCATATGCAGTACTGTGAGGCACACTAATTAGTGACTTTTGTGACCGGGCTCCCACTGTTATTGTACAGTTGACATTCAAGATAGATAGGCCTATATAAGCTTTCATGAACCACAGATTATTGTCTCTGATGGACATTACATGATAATATTATAGGAGAAAAATTCCTCCGACACTGGGACTTGAACCCAGGACCTTTGGCTATTCGCGCCAATGCTCTACCAAATGACCTAAGCCGGAGTTCAATTCACAGCGCCGGATGGAACCTCTCTCCTATGACTAATTGCCCTAATGGTCTACCTCACAGACAGACAAGTTATGTCATATGCAGTACTGTGAGGCACACTAATTAGTGACTTTTGTGACCGGGCTCCCACTGTTATTGTACAGTTGACATTCAAGATAGATAGGCCTATATAAGCTTTCATGAACCACAGATTATTGTCTCTGATGGACATTACATGATAATATTATAGGAGAAAAATTCCTCCGACACTGGGACTTGAACCCAGGACCTTTGGCTATTCGCGCCAATGCTCTACCAAATGACCTAAGCCGGAGTTCAATTCACAGCGCCGGATGGAACCTCTCTCCTATGACTAATTGCCCTAATGGTCTACCTCACAGACAGACAAGTTATGTCATATGCAGTACTGTGAGGCACACTAATTAGTGACTTTTGTGACCGGGCTCCCACTGTTATTGTACAGTTGACATTCAAGATAGATATATAAGCTTTCATGAACCACAGATTATTGTCTCTGATGGACATTACATGATAATATTTCTCCTATAATATTATCATGTAATGTCCATCAGAGACAATAATCTGTGGTTCATGAAAGCTTATATATCTATCTTGAATGTCAACTGTACAATAACAGTGGGAGCCCGGTCACAAAAGTCACTAATTAGTGTGCCTCACAGTACTGCATATGACATAACTTGTCTGTCTGTGAGGTAGACCATTAGGGCAATTAGTCATAGGAGAGAGGTTCCATCCGGCGCTGTGAATTGAACTCCGGCTTAGCTCAGTTGGTAGAGCATTGGCGCGAATAGCCAAAGGTCCTGGGTTCAAGTCCCAGTGTCGGAGGAATTTTTCTCCTATAATATTATCATAATCTAAAGATTTCTTGTCAAGTTTTTTAATTCCTAATTGATGTTTATTGTTACGTAACAATATTAATAGAAATATATAATGTATTATTATTATTAATGTTATTAATAGTATTAATGGTGCAAAAGAAAGTTTTAGGCATAAAAAATTTATACTGGTCAGTATAATTATTGTATAAAAATTATCTGATACCGGTAAGACCTGAGGCAAACAAATGGATGCGCAGTAGGCTATGATGACGTAATGTAGACCTGCCTGACCTTCATAGCACGTGATGTTCCCTGCCGGTCATAATATACGTACCGTGTAAAACATCTTAGTTAGTCTCACAGTATTCAATAGTGACGTGTGATAAATTAATAGACGGTTTTGTGCCCAATGCACTTCTAATGTTTAAGTCGTGTACAAAGTCAGGAGATTACGATGACATGAATTTAGTCAATTATAAAAAATGGCTTACAACCAAATTAATACCTAACCTTCCCCAAAACTCTGGTATCGATAATGCACCATACCACAACGTAGAACTTAACCCCGCTCCAAATTTCTCATGTAGGAAAGCAGTCATGATGGATTTTCTTAACTACATGGTATTCCATTTCACTCGAAAATGCTGAAACCAGAATTATATTCACTGATTAAACTCAGAAGGCCTACTTTGAAAACATTCAAAATTGACGCCCTTCTTTCTCAACATGGACATTCCGTTCCACGACTTCCACCTTACCACCTCGGCCTAAACCCCAAAGAATTAATTTGGAAGTCACTCAAAGACCACGTGGAAAAGAAAAATGTATATTTTACTTTGGACTCTGCGATGCAATTGGTAGAAGAGATTATTATGTCAGTCCATGACATCCGAAGACTGGATTTCAAGATGCCGACATGTTCGAGACATTGAAGAAATGTACATTACCCAAGAACCGGACATTGATGGAGTAACAGAACAGTTGGTAATTCAAGTGGGAGATGACAGTGATGCAGATGATGACGGTGATGATGATGATGATGATGACGGTGACGCCACTCAGTGTCTGGTGTTTAAGCTTTGTAGACCCAACAGCGAAATTCTGTAAGTTACATACCATTAATTAAATAATATTTCATAACTAAAAAACAAATACTTTATTCACTTTGTTTTTGTTTTCAATAGTTACGGGCTATTATGAACCTCATAGTTTGGAATGAATAGTACAGTGTATGCATTCTCTTCTGCTCTTACTCCATTGCTACCGGCGGACGATAAGCTATCTGCATTCCAGTTATACTGTCCTCTACTATAAATTGGGAACTGCTAATGTAGTGTATGAGAAAAAAAAGCACTCAAAGACTCAGAGACCTCAAACACTGTAACAATAAATGAATCATTGACGTTGAGTTATCTTCAAAAACAGCAAATTTCTTTTTAGTTTAATTTTATCCACATGCTCACATGAATATAGGCCTACTATACAATCGACTTGAGAACCGTCAAATGGACAGTGCAATAGTTCAAACATATTTATCTACCTTCTGTGAAATTAATAAAATAAGAAAATCAGTAAGAGCATCGGACATTGAAACAGAAAATCCAAACAAGAGGAAGACTGTTACGAACACACAGACAAGAGCAGCTGGAGCCAAGGAATAATGCGAACCTGTGCTTCTCTGCATATCATCACTGCCACCTCTCCTGAGAAGATGCTCAATATGTGTAGAACCATTCCCAAACTTTGACAAGGACAAGTTACCTACTGAACAGAAACGTAGGAGGTGTTATAAATATGCTCCAATATACGGTATTGAAATCAACAAACATCTTTTCACTTTTTCGCAAATATTAAAACTCTTGAAAATAGTCATAACATTGCCTCTAACAACAAGTTAATCAGAACGCTACATCTCTACGCTTAAAAGGATTAAGACATTTCTTAGGGACACAATGACAGAAGATTATATAACTGCAGTTGTGATGTTATCTATAGAAAAAAGGGAATGGTACAAAATATTTCAAAATTCAACGAGAATGTATAAACAAGTTTGATTCAAAAAATTACTTCAGCATGGAATTCAACTTCAAATAATTAAGGTACCTTTTTCATTTATTAACACAGCTCTTTTTAGGTTAAGTTGCATTGTCTGCATTCAGTTGAAATAACTTCACACAGGAAAAGCTCAGTGCACACATTACATTAGGAAAGATTGTTTCTCTCATGAGTAACCAGATGTCTTTTGAGATAACCTTTTTGGGAAAACTTCTTTGCACATATGTCACATGAGAATGGCTTCTGTCCAGTGTGAATAAGCAAATGGGTTTTGAGATTACTACTTAAGGAAAACTTCTTGGCACATATATCACATGAGAATGGCTTCTGTCCAGTGTGAATAAGCAAATGATTTTTGAGACCACTACTTACGGAAAACTTCATGGCACATATATCACATGAGAATGGCTTCTGTCCAGTGTGAATAAGCAAATGTCTTTTTAGACCACTACTTACGGAAAACTTCTTGGCACATATATCACATGAGAATGGCTTCTGTCCAGTGTGAATAAGCAAATGTTTTTTGAGACCACTACTTACGGAAAACTTCTTGGCACATATATCACATGAGTATGGCTTCTCTCCCGTGTGAGTAAGCAGATGTGTCTTGATTTGCGAACTTCGGGAAAATTTCTTGGCACATATATCACATGAGAATGGCTTCTGGCCAGTGTGAGTAAGAAGATGTTTCTTGAGAACATCTTTTGGGGAAAATTTGATGTGACATATATCACATGCGAAATATTTGACAGGAGTTGGAGTGAGCTTTTGACTGTTTCTAGTAGAGGATGTGCTTGCCCGTGCATCAGTTAAGTGTGATTGCATTAGCTGATTCTCTTCTTTATTATTTCCTTGAGATCCCCCAGGAATCGGCGCTAAGTTATGTATTATGCTGCATGCTGTAGAATCGTCTGTATTTTCTTGTTTGATTAGTTGTTTCTGTATTGTGTCAAATGTATTAAATATAGGTTCCAACTTGTGAATGGTGCTGCATGATGGTGAATCGTCTGTATTCTCACATTTGATCAGCTGTGTCTGTAAAGAGTCAAACGTATCGGGCACTGGTTCACTCTTTGGTTGTGTTTGATAAAGCTCTTCCTTAATTTCAATACATTCAGATTTAAGTACAGGCTCCATTCTGTGTCAATCACAACACGGTTTTCTGGTACTGAATTGAAATTAAATTACGGTTTAGTATTATCAGATGGGCAGTGTCTACTTCAAATAGACAGATTCTGCATAGGCAACAAAGTCTCTCGACACTCACTTGAATGTTTTCACAAGCGACTAGACAAGGATCGTATTATGATCTATATTCTATAGTCTATACCAGCGTTTCTCAACCTATGGTCCGCGGACCACTGGTGGTCCGCGAAGATGGTGCAGATGGTCCGCAGACATAATGAATTTAAAAATATCGGGTATGGTCCACGACTCTACTACAATTCCCCATATCGGGTATGGTCCACGACTCTACTACAATTCCCCATATCGGGTATGGTCCACGACTCTACTACAATTCCACGCGCCGTGCTGCAATCGTTATGCGGGCCCTCGGTTGGGAACCAACACTCCCATTGGCCGGCGGCCATTTTCCCAAAGGCTTCTCCAGTGCTACCAATAGTTCTATATTCTCACGCTTTCCATTTGAGTTATATGGTTAGGTTCCCCCGTTAGTTTATGATAAGTACCGCACTCCAAGATCCCGGTGTGAAGGGGGTCTGTTGGAAGCTTGGAAGGGGGTCCCTGGTGGGGCTTGGGGGCGAAACCCCCAAAAAAGAAAAACAAGAAAGGGATCCGGGGCTAATGCAAAGTTACCGTCCTCGGTTGAAGGGGTCTGGTGGAAAGCAGGAAGGGGGTCCAGGGGCGCAGCCCCTGGTGGGGCTTGGGGGCGAAGTCCCCAATACAGGAAAACAGGGAAATCTGGGGTAGATATGAAGTTGCATATACGATAGCAGCAGCGTCGCCAGGAATTTTGTTAAGGGGGGGCAAAATCAATTTCGGACCTCAATTTCAAATGATTAGGCTAAACACATTAATATTCACTTAGTAAACCGGATCGTTATTTTGAACCCAAGCTGAATTCGACGAGGCTACAAAGTTTTTTAAGTTAACAGAATACGCTCTTTTGAGCAATGACCTTGGTGAGATATTATTATAAATACGTATTATAGTTATAATTAGCTAATACTTGCTAAACTCATTATAAAGTAATTCTATTTTTTTATTCCCCATGCTACAACTGTAGGTTGACAAAGAGTACCACAAATAAATATATCCATAAGGCAATCCAAGGGGGGGGGGCAACTGCCCCCCCCCCTTGCCCCCCCATGCCGACGCCCATGTACGATAGCAAATACTCTCAATAAGTAATACCGTCCACTCCCCGTCTTTTTCCGGGACACGCTACTACTAGCGCCGCCAGTGAGCAGGAATGGGCAGTTACTCGTCAGCTGATATAGTTAACGTTTGTCTGTTGTGTTTTGTGTACGAAAATATAATATAAATTCTAATAAAACAGGGCGCCCACGGGGGTGGGGGGGTTAAGAAGCATACTGCGTCATTGAAATTTCTGGGGGGGAAATATTATCATGTTATGAATTTTCTGGCCGGGGGTTGAAAATTGTTGCAATATTAGAGTTTTATATGTTATAAATAAAAACGGCCAAGTTCTATAACTTCAAAAGGTCTCTTTTAATTCATTATAAAGATAAAGATGAAGAATTTCGACAGCCATGGGCGTACCCGGAGGGGGGACGCAAGGAAAAAAAATGTATATTATTAATTATTATAGTCAGGTGTTTTTCTTTTAAGACAATTATTATAATTGCAGAAGTTTTACCAAATCGACAACATGGAAGCGGAATCCACAGTGGATTAGGAAAGGGGGGTTCAGACCCCCCAAGAGTCAAAACCTAAAATTCTATATTTGTATTTAAAATATATATTTATTTAATTAAACAAGATTTGTTGGTGTGTCAAATATGATATAGCAGTTATTTTCTTTGCATAACATAATGAGTAGGCCTATTATGTCCACTGTTCCATGTGCTATTTAACTTTTCTTATAAATAGTAATAAGTATTATAATTTAGATAACAATTTCATGTTTAAGTTGCCATGTCTTAGAGTATAGTAAACAAATTTGCTAACTAGTTTTTCAGTGCTAAAATAGCGTAAAATATGATTTTCATTAGTTCAACATTTAAAAATTTCCCGGGGGTGGACACCCGACTTAGGTAACATTTTCTTGTTTACATTGGCATGTCTTAGAGTATGGTAAACAAATTTCCTAACTAGTTTTTTAGTGCTAAAATAGCGTAAAATGTGATTTTCATTAGTTCAATAATTAAAAATTTCCCGGGGTGGACATCCGACTTAGGTAACATTTTCTTGTTTACATTGGCATGTCTTAGAGTATGGTAAACAAATTTCTTAATTAGTTTTTGAGTGCTAAAATAGCGTAAAATGTGATTTTCATTAGTTCAATATTTAAAAATTTTCTTTATGGACCCCCGACCCCTTTTTTGGGGGGTATTCCAAACCCCCCCCGGCACTTCCGACCCTCCCCGCAATTATTTCTGGCTACTTATTATATTATTAATATAAAATACAAAGTGGCCCAAGAAGTTAACGCGACAAAAAATAAATTAATTAAAAAAATTGCCCCCCCCCTAGAAAATATCATATGGGCGCCCTTGTCGACAGGCAATTGGATTGGGGGTGAGCAATGAAGTTTGGGGGGTAAGCAATGAAGTTTTGGGGGTGGGCACCCCTGAGTAAAATAATAAATACAACATAGGCCTAAAGAAAATGTCCGGTTATGTAGGTGGCATGGTATGTGCCGTCTATGGTTGTAATAATTATTTTGAGAGTGAAATAAGTAAAATCGTTAATTAGAGTGTGTACAAGACTGATTCATTCAGATGTTCATTGGCTTACCATACGAATTGTTTTACATGTAAAAATTTCAAATAAAAAAAAGTATATATTGTACAAAGTATCTTGCAAATCGTATGAATTAAAATTTAAAGCTGATTTTCACGAAAATGTAAGTGAAACATTAGTTTTGATACTTATTAAAAAAAGTGTGTGTGGAACGCCATGCGGCAGAAGTGAAACTTTTTTTTTTATTTTTTCAATTTTGGATTATTGGATTTTTCAAATTTTTCATTGTTGGACTTTTTAATATTGGGTTTTTGGACTTTTTAGATTTTGGATTTTTTAAATTTCTGACCTTTTAATTTTTTAATTTTGGATTTTTAAATTTTTTTACATTTTAGATCATTGAATTTTTTAGTTTTGTATTTTTGTATTTTTTATTTTTTATTTTGGATTTTTTTTATTTTTATATTTTAGAATTTTATAATTTTGGATATTTATGTTTTAAATTTTGGATATTAGATTTTTTAATTTTGAATTTATTATTTTTTAAATTTTGGAATTATTAATTTTGGTTCTTTGAATTTTTTGATTTTGAAATTTTAGATTATTTAAATGTTGGATCTTTGATTTTTTATTTTTTGTATATTTTAATTTTGGATTTTTTAACTTTTTAAATTTTGGATTTTTTTAATTTTTAACTTTTGGACTTTTTCAGTTTTGGATAAGCCTAATCATTGAGTTGATTGTTTTCTGTGCAGTCCGTTCCGTCACACCTCACTAATTTCGTGACGATTTTGAGCGTTACACAAGCTCACGATTTACCCCTACCGCGGCTAAAGAAGTTTTACTTAAAAAATTAGCGTTATCGTCATTTAATTAAGTTAGTTTAGGGGTAGTGTAAATTATGTTATTTCCCGACCTAATTCCTGCATTATCAAGCACAAAAATAAGTTACTGTGTCATCAGGTCTTTGAAAAACAAATTTATTTCTGCAGCTATATAGGTTCATTAAGTAGCTTCTGAGACTGCTGCCCATTCCCACTCAACAGATGGCACCTCTGTGCTAGTGGACAGTTTGAACAAAGACGATAGGTACCTCGGCCTCGATACCGACTGAGCCATTGAGACCGGGTTTTTACCGTTAGGTTTCCAGTATTGGATTATCAGCACGTGACCGATTGCATGAAAACAGAACATCGGCCAGCGCATGGAGATTTGTTTTTTGACAGCAGTTCCCAGCGCCATTTTAGGTTAATTTTGTCCCTACTTCTTTACGTTCTTTTTACTTATATTTAGGACCTTTGAACAAATATATGGTGCTTATAAATGGAATCTATAGGTTTTAAAGGATAATATAACATCAAATTTGGTCGTTTTCCGTGCTTTTAAAATGAAAATATCACTTGAAGTAGAGAGGTGGACCATCCCCAAAATATCATAAAGTAAGTGGGAAGTAAAGAAGTAAAAATATTTCACATAAAATGGACACTAGATGTCAAAGTTTTTAAAATATTCGAAAATACAGGTCATATTGCAAGTTTCCTTACTTTTGCAGTTACGAACAACAGTTTCAAACCCCCTGATGCACTGACGTCTATTGTTCCCTCTTTCATTCAAAACCCTAAAAAAAAATACTTTGTCGGAATTTGTTATTAGAGGCGCCATGGAGTTTTCAACAACCTATCTTTGTGAGAAGGGATTTTCATCGCTAGTTTAACTAAAAACAAAATACAGAAACCGACTTAATGTATCTACTGATCTTCAACTAAACTTGACTAATAATGAGCCGAATATCCAGGAACTCTGCAAGAGGCGACAAGCTCATCCGTCTAATTGAAAGTTAGTAATAACATAATTCCTAATTATATTACCAAATTGGTAATGCATATTAAAGTCTGTTCAAAATGTAATTTTACTGTCAATAGTTTAATTCCAATTCAATAACTGTTTCCGTCGAATTAAAAAAAGTATTTTGTTATAACGACCTATAATTAATACCCCAAATATTAAGAATATAGGCCTACATATAGCCTACTTTTAAAAATGGGATGTAAAATTAGGGTCCGAGAAATTGTTTAGATATTTTAGAGGTCCTCGGGTTCAAAAAGGTTGAGAAACGCTGGTCTATACCGTGAAATGCGCCTGCGCGAACGCTGCTGCACAAATTCCCACTCCACTGTCCTGAGAACCAGAACATGACGTCATATATTCAAAGTATTCCTCTGACAGCAGAAAAAGAAAAATATACTGTGGGGTATTCTTGCCTATGATAAATCAATTCATGCGTATAACGAGAATGAAGACACGTACCTTATCAATGTAATTTGGACCTGATGTAGATGTAGTTGTAGATATCTCTTCCTGTAGATCCGGTGTTGAGCGGGGCTCAAGGATATAGAACACGTCAGATAAAAAAAAAAAATACATGCATGTTATAACAATAATATACAGAAGCTGCAAGCTGCCAAATTTATCCAAGCTGGAAATATTCCTGCAAATTGTAGAAGGTGTGAGTTATTAAAAATTCCTTGACAGATGTTTTGAAAGGTTTGCTCTTTCTTTGAAAACATAATAATTTAATGTTGTTTGGAAGCTTGTTATATATCTGTATTGCAGTATAATGAGCACCCTTCTGAAAGAGTTTTAACGAGTTATTTGGTCTGTGTAGATCATTCATGTTTCTGGTAGTACGTCCATGTAGGCCTACACTAAAATTAGTTTGAAATTTATCAATATTATCCACTACATAACACATAACAGAGTATATATACTCCCCTGTAAGAGTGAGGACTTTTAATTTTTCAAATAGCGGTTTACAAGATTCCCTTTTTTTCTTTCCACATATTATTCTTATATATTTTCTCCCTATGGGAAGAGTTGCCCCAGAATATGATCCCGTACCTCATTACCGAGTGAAAATATGCAAAATATACCATAAGTAATGCATCGTGTTGTAATATATT
Organism: Ectobius pallidus; assembly: GCA_964059195.1. Lineage (NCBI taxonomy): Eukaryota > Metazoa > Arthropoda > Insecta > Blattodea > Ectobiidae > Ectobius > Ectobius pallidus. The sequence continues at coordinate 186,507,155 of CAXKWD010000004.1, read as the reverse complement.
ATTCAAAATTCTTAAAGCAAAACTCGCTGAACTCAGTTTTGGACTTATCATTTCTATGTGTGTCTCCCAGTCAAGATTTTGGTCAATTTGCAGTCCTAAAAATTTTACATTGCTAATTTCTTGTATGATTTGTGTTTCATAATTAATTTCAAGATTTGAGATACATCTGTTTTTTTGTCCTAAATCGTATAAAATGGGTCTTATCAATATTAAGTGTCATTTTATTAGGTAGAAACCATGTGTTTAACTCGTGAAAAGCCTTTGTAACTATTCTTGATAAATGTTCTTGTGACGTTCCTGTTACAAGTACACTAGTATCATCTGCAACGAGCAATACCTTTGATTCGTCACTTAAGTTATACGCAGGGCCGTAGCTAGGCGGTGGCTAGGTGGGCGACCGCCAAGGGCGCAAAATTAACCATGAACAATCCCGCCTTTTTTAGGCTGGTGCAATTTATCAAGCAATATAAATTCCACGTTAGTGGAAGAAATCTTTCAGGTTATTAAAAATGAATGCACGTGAACTATCTATACCTATAGTATTATGCCGAATGTCTACAAGCAAAAAGCAGTCATGCAACGTCCTTTAATTAACACGATTCATATTGACAGAGTAAAACATAAATCATGAACAGTATGGAAAGATATAACGACAATGAAAATGAATATGTACGTTATTATTGTGATGAAAGTGGTTCAACTCAATCCCTTTCCAGCTGATTGTCGTCCTCAGTGCTACTACTGTCGGCAGGATTGATTACAAAGCGATCAACAATGGCATCGCTCATACTGTTACATGCTACATGCAAAAATGACTGACCAACTATATTATTACAACAGAAAAAGCCGAATGCGCAGATCTCAATTCCTTTTGTTATTACTATTTTATTATAAATTAAGTGTGAACTAAAATTTCTTATTTTAAAAATGTTTAGTTTTTTTAATCACACAATGTATAAATGTACATTAAAATTAATTTCTGTAACTTTACATTGAATAATATGTGTTGTGATCCGCGGCCGATGCACGCTCTGCCAGCTGGCAGTACACATGCTGTTTGTTTTGATCAAGTTCCCTTCTAAGGCCGGCGCTGATATTATAGTCGCTGCTATTATTTTTAATTATATTATACTGTATTATTCTTAGGGCCCGGATTCGGATGACCTAAAATTGTTTGAAAAGACCTATAAAATTACCCCAAACTTTAAAGAACATGATTTAATAATTATAAAGAATGACCTAAAAACTGATATTTTATTTATAAAAAATTGTTATTGCACACACAAAATTATAGAATAATTTGTACATAATTGTTAAAACCTTCAATTCAGAGAGGATGTTGTAGGTCTGAAAAACTTTGATTTTTGCTGTGAATATTCTTTCCTTACGGAAATTTATACTGGCACTGAGGCACTGGCGAGTCAAACTTCGGCATTTCCTTTTGCGGTCTGCCGGATTATATTGTTTATTGAGGGTAAACAGTAGTTTGCACTCTCAAATACAAGCAGGTGGCAGACTCTGGTGCCAAGTCAATCTAATAACAACAGCATTCCTTTGATTCTCATTTCCTACTGAGACATGGGATCACTTAACGCCGAATTTTTCCTTCTTGCATTAAACAAACAACGCTTCAAAGACAGCACCGCTGGGGACGAAATAAATGACCTAAAAATATAAAATTGCATACAATGTCAAAAAATGGCCTAATAAAAATGCATTTCTATAATCTAGAAGCCATGATTATGATTTATCTACAAATTGGCAATGTCTATGCAGCATCAATAAAAAAAGATGACATGTTATTAGAATCCGGGCTCTGATTATTATTGTACTTTTTAACTAAGCGATTTTAAAATTAAACAGTGAAACAATATTAATGTTTGTGTTGTTCCGTCTCTTGCTGATGTTGGCGTTGCTTCTGTTGTAGGTAAGAATGATTTCAGTAAAAAAATGTGCCAACTAAAACTACCATGACCATCATAGCTTAGTCTACGTTATTAGTTTTGATCTATTAGGCTGTGGTTTTTTAAAGAAATGGGACCAAAAAAAACTTCTGCAAGCGAATTTAAGAAAATCAGTTTTACAGAAATTAAAAAAAAAAATTGTTCATTTGGAGGGCGCAGATTTGTCAAACTCGCCAAGGGCCCTGGTTATACGGCAAGTCATTAATGAAAATTAAAAAGAGCAAAGGTCCTAGTATTGATCCCTGAGGTACCCCATTCTTAACAACCCCTAAGTTAGATTCATTTCCATTTATTATTACCTTTTGAGTTCTATCAGAAAGATATGATTTGAACCACTTAAGTGTTAAATTATCAAACCCATAATGATCCAATTTTTGAAGTAATATTTCATGATTTATACAGTCAAACGCTTTAGCTAAGTCGCAGAAAATTCCCAGAGCATATTTCTTTTTATCTAACGCTTCCAGTATTTCTGTAGTAAGATGAAATGTAGCATTCTCAGTGGACATGCCACTTCTAAATCCAAACTGAGATGAAGTAAGAATGTCATTCAAATTAAGATAGTGTATTATGCAGTTGCAAGTATGTATGTACTACGCAAGTGCTGTGTAAAAAGATTTGGTGGTGTTGATTATAATAATAGTAATAATAACAACAACAAAAATGTACCAATAATATAATTTTCAGAGGTGCAGAGTTCAAAATATTTTGATGGAAGGCAAGATTTTTTTTAAAACCCCTTTAATAATATCTTGAGCATTTACTAATACAATTCTTACAATTTCAATTTTATTTCTGTAAAACACACCTAGTATACTTAACAAATAATAATAATAATAATTATAATAATCTTTACTGTCGAAGAGATAATAAATGTATGGACAGTGTCAAATTTTCCTCTAATACTAAATATAAAAAAAATTAAAATTAGTTTTAGGCCTATTGCTTACATGTTATGTGATTTAAAAGGCCTACGCGTGCATCCTTCAAATTGTAGGGGTCATATTTGTATGAAGATAGATTTGAAATGTTTTCTATATAGTAATAAATTTAGAGTCTTGATATTAGCAGTTAAACTATTATATAATTGTAAACCAAAAACCATATGAGTTTTACTAATTGCAGATAAATGGTGAGACGGTGTAAAGAGATTATTTTTATATTTTGTATCATAATTATGATAGTCCTATTTTTATGAAATTCAGATGAGTTTAAATGAACAAGTTCCAAAAGTTTCAAAACATACAAAGCATATACCGTTAACAAGTTGTATTTCATAAAATATTCCCTACATGATGTTCTATGGTCAATACCTGATATGCATCTGATGATACGTTTCTGGATAATAAATATATCAGTTAACATGGCTGCAGACCCCCAAAAACAAATACCGTAAGATAATCTAGACTCAACTTGTGCGTAGTAGAAAGAAAGTGTAATGTTATGGTCAAGAATATTTCTCAAAATCCTGATCTGATAGCAGACACTGTTTAATTTCAAAATTAAATTCACACAATGGTGTCTCCAGGACATATGTTGATCAAATCGAACTTAAATAGATAAAATAAAATCAGGTAAACTGATGTAACTAAGTGCCAGTATGTTTTTGTTTAATCAGTTATGACTGCAATTATGATATGCAGAATATGTTTTTTTAAATTGATTTCCAAGTTAAGCTTCAGATTTATTCATTAAGCAGGGCTTACGGAAGAAGAAAGGTCTACCATCTCGGCCACCTGGGTCATTTTAACGGTCTAGTTGGATAAGCGCATGTAAATCAATAGTGTTTTTTGTCAAAGCTACCTGTATTTTAATTTCCAAGGCCTTATAAGATCACAGTAAAACAATAGTTTTTTTTTTATAAATTCTTTTGAATACGTATATTACCATAAAATAGGCACTAAATTGAGCATTACTCCGAAACAGGTTGTTGTGTTCAGAGACAAGTTTTCAATTTGAGTGGACTGTATGTGGATGGCTGTGATGTCGGCCCAAGAATGCAAGGTTGGCTTTCGTCACACAATTAAACACAACACAAGTAGTCAAACAAACAAGTCCTCTAGTTGATTTATTTATACAAACGTGAATATTATACTTGCAATATGATTTAACATAAATAGATGATTGTGAATTACTGTGAAACTAGTCTAACTTCAAAACAAGCCAGCGCACCATTTTACGCTGGTAACTAGCAGTTCGCCATGTTGTCTTCTACAGTTCAGTGTACCAACATGTAACACTAAAAACACTACCGCGCAGGGTAGCCAACTTAGGGAAAAAGTCTCAACACAGGTCAACAATTTTATCCATTATGAATAGACGTCTTCCCATGGACATTATAAATGTGTATAACAAGTTTCATAAAAATCCGGTAAAGCGTATTTGAGTTACCGCGTCCTTAAAATATACACTAAATTGGGTTTTACTCCGGTACCGGTATACCGATTTGGTCCAATATCAGTAGACGTCTTTCCACGTACATTATAAATGGGTATACAAAATTTCAGGCAAATCCAATTAAGCATATTTGAGTTATCGCGACTTCTTATATATTAACATAAAAACACTAAATTGGGCATTATTCCGGTACTGGCCAACCGATTTGGTCCAATATCAATAAACGTCTTCAAATGGACATTATAAATGCGTATACGAAGTTTCATAAATATCCGAAAAAGCGTATTTGAGTTATGGCGCGTACAGACACACGGACGGACAGACAGACAGACGGACAGACCTTTTTCGTCCCCACACACAATCTCATAAAGTACCATACTGGCACTTAATAATTAGAGAAAATACATACAAAACCAATGTTAGTTAATGAGGCTATTCCTAAGTTACAACTACAATTTATTAAATAAGAAGTTTTATTGATTAATGTTATTTTAATTATTATGAGCATTACTCGTGTTAATAACAATGAAAACTGGGAGAAAGAAGTGGACATGCATATAAATTACATAAAGATATAAACACGTTAAGAGCTTGAATTAAAATACTAAATATAATCTATATATATAAAAACTAGCTTAAAAGACCCGGCGTCGCCCGGGTTTTGTATTTTGTAATTGGAAATTAGCTTATGAAGGATTTTCAATTTTAAATTCTAGGTCCTTATATAGGCATTTATAATTTGAAATAGGAAGAACGACTTATTACACTCAAACTATTCCCTCATAAAACGCTTGATATAGTTTTTTATGGCTCATAGAGGATCTAGAATTTTGCATCCCATCGCTTGTACAGTGCACAGCAAGCCTGGTATAGGTTTAAATAAGAAGAAACAGAAATTCCTGTAACATAAAATTGTAATATCGAGGCGGGAAATTTCCCACTCTTATGTTACCATAAAGCCGATTTGGAGATGGAATTAAACAGAAAGCATTATCACTTTCATACTTTTCTCTCCAAAAACCTGCGATATAATATAATAATATACACATTACCATACCTCGTTTTGTTTTCTCTATGTCCAGGGTAGAGAAAGTTATGTGATTCCATTATTTTAGTGGATTTCATTCCGTAATATTTATTTATAACATGAATTATTTTGATAACTTCTCTTATTTGTCAAAAGTGCATTTCAATTGTTTTTTCCAAGCCCATCATATACCATTTGGCAACAATATATTCTGTGATTTGGAATTGATAATTCTATGTAAAAAGGGATTAAGTATTTTCAAAAACATTTAATTTTTGGCATTTAGAATCAGAATTTTTCAAAATCCTTTCTTAGTGAGCACCTACATTATGAAACGAAGGTACTGTCAAAATTCCAAGTCTCTACCTGTTATAGTTTAGGCTGTACGTTGATTCCTGTCATTCAGTCAATCAGTCAGTCATTCATTCAGTCAGTCAGGACAAAGCCTTTTTTATATACAAGAGATGAATGTATGTGTGTGTGTCTGTCCTTTATGCATTGCTACACCATTGATCCGATCGCCATGAAACTTCGGGAAGTTGTTGGGTACATTCCCGGGAAGGTTTCCGTCACACTACATTTTTAATTTTAGCCTTCGTTCGCGAGTTATGAGTGAAAAACGGCAAGAAAACGTGCATTTTTTACGCTTTTGAAGCATCAGTTTTCAGTTATTCATTTCAGTTGTCAAATCAATTGCAGAAGGCTTTGTCTATTTTTGTCATACTTTGGAAACAATAGCATCGCGATCGCTTTGGAAGGCAATGGATATCTCATGTTATTGTAATGTCAAGGCACGCAGACAGATGAAATGTTCACCCTAGACGGAAGAAGAATAATGAATATAGCCCTAAATGACAAACATTACGCAGGGTTTTTTTAGGCCAGGGAACTCGAATCTTAGGTTATTTTTCCCATGCTGCACTTTCTAATCGTGGAATTCACTTCAAAGCCGGATTTACAGCTGTTTCATTAATTAGGCCTATCAGCCGTTTAATTTAGACCTATGAATGTTTCGTGTGCAAAGTGTTAATAAATATATTAGTTCAATAATTTTGCTCTTAATTTATAATCTTCCGATTAATTATTGTGGGCGAAGCCGCGGGGATCTACTATAAGCTATAAAAAGATATAGCCTAACTAGCGTTTTCTGAGAGAATTGTTTGTGTGTGTTAAGTCGTTCTTCCTCATTTTAAATTCTAAATACCTATATAAAGACCTTAAAGACTAGAGTTTAAAAATCGAAAGTCCTTCATAAGTTATTTTCGCATTTACAAAATACAAAACCCGAGCGACGCCGGGCCTTTTAAGCTAGTAATATATAAGTACTAAAATGGTAAAGCTAAAACTTTCATAATTAAACAGTAACAGTTACTACATTTTAGGCTGTAAATAATTAAGTTGTGAGTTACTAATTCTGAAGATTTCCTTAATTTTAATTTTAAATTTGGATTTTTAGTTGTTATAAATATAGCTTAATGTGATAAAAATTCAAATGTTGCGTTGAGCGGGTAGAAATTACCTTGCTCCCCAAAATTCGGCACCTTGATAATATGAAATCGCGATCCAATAAATTATTATTAGACTACGTACAAATGTCGGCCCACAGAGGAGAGAGAAAAGTAGGACCCGTTTTCCATGTACAAACCAGAGGTGTACATATTCTGATTTTAGCTTGCCTGCCCCTTTGAAATTCTGCAACCAGTCACAGCTTTTAACTTGCTTGACAAGTGAGCAAGCCAGATTACTACGATGATAAGCAATACTGTCGCTATGAGGCACAAGCTCCTCTAAACCTGGTGGACTTCACGGGGCCTTAGGAAACTGCAAGGCCTGGCGGAAAGAATATGAAACTGGGTATATCAGTGCACTGGTAAGTCGTGCAGTTACTTAGTTGAGGAACTTCAGATGTGTTTAGAGAATTTTTCCCTGAAGGAAGCCGAGGAGAAACTAAAATGTGGAGAGTTTGAATTATCAATGAACAAAGGTACTAGTCCGGCATAGAAAAAATGTTCAAACATTTTCGAGAAAACATCATAAAATCAATAATAACAATAACAAAAATCCCTTTAGGCAAGCCTACAGGCTGAGGTAGATTTCGAAGTGCTTTTGGTTTAATTTACTGTCGCTGCGTAGCACTCTTCATCTTTAGCCTTGGCATGACAAACCCGCAATAATAACTGCAAATAAGAGGAAAGAGAACTTTTCAAACATTCAAATCTCGCCTTATATGAGAACTACCAAGAAACTAGTTATTGATTTGTAGAGTACTCATCAAGAGCTTTTCAACGATACCCCACAAGACGTAGTTAAAAAAATTTCGAATTTCCATCCTCCCACCCCACCCCAACTCGTACCCCCAAAACCCCCGAATCGTTGGTGTCACTGTGAACTCCATAAGGAGTACTCTAATTTATTGAAACAAAGTTTCCCTCTATACTTCATAGGGGCCGAGATATAAATGTTTTAAAACTTCAACCCCCTCCCCCGACCACCCCCTTAGGCCAATTTTGCTCATTAACGAATTTGTCCGAACTATTGGGCCTAGAAATAACATAATAAAATTTGGGTCAAATATCTTCAAAATTACGGCCACTAGCGTGTAAAGATATATATATCACAATTTTTTTTTTAACAGGCGGTGGTTTCGTACTTAGGGAGGCATGAAACGTAAAGATATGAGATAATTTTTCGAAAGTCATGACATGGTATCGATTGCAATAGGTAGATTTTTCTTCGAAATCTACCTAATAATAAAAATAATAAATGTGTTAAGACGCTAAAACGATTTTTAATACTTTATCTACCTTTTATTTATCTGCATGATGAATTTCTTCTACCAGAATGTAGAAAAGCAAGAAAGTACTACCTACACTTAGCAACTACAGTTGTTTAGCTGATAGGAATGTCGCAAGCTTATTCTGGCTTGCCTAGGCTAGGTTTGACCAGACCCTTCAAGCTTAAAGAAACCTGCCTGCTTCCTAGCTATGACGCTGGCAACTTGCTTGCCTGGCCTTCAAGCGGGTTTGGGGAAGCTAAAATCGAGATCTGTACACCTCTAGTAGAGGTCGGACAGATTCGGAACGTCTATGGGGTGCTAGTCAGCAGACCTAGGAAATGACGCAGTTGGCGCGCGTTCTGTTCTGTCCTGCCCTGCCCTGGTTGGTAGTGGTGGGGAAGCGCGACATTGTGTGCGCATAGTCATTCACTGTTTAGACCTGTGTGTGAACGTTTGTTGTCAACCAGTGGAATCCGCCTAAGGAATATAATTATTATATTATATTAGCACGTGCCCGCTGCTTCGCTCGCGATTATTTACTCAACTGCTAGATGTTTTATTTAACATTAAAATAATTAAAATATTATATTTATTAACGCTCACGTTGTTTTTACAGAAATGGCAGGAATTACATAAACTTTATATATACTAGCTTAAAAGGCCCGGCGTCGCCCGGGTTTTGTATTTTGTAATATGAAATTAACTTATGGAGGACTTTCGATTTTGAAACTCTAGGTCCTTATATAATATGTATGTAGAATTCGAAATGAGGAAGAACGACATATGACAATCAGACTAATCCCTCAGAAAACGCTAGATATAGCTTTTTATGGCTCATAGAGGATGTCGAAAGTTGCATTCCATTGCTTCTACACACCATGCCTGGGAGGAGTGCAAATAAGAAGAAAAATAAATTCAGGTTACATAATATTGTATTGTCTTGACAGAAAATTATATTTCTCACTCTCATATTACCATACAACCGTTTCGGGGCTGAAGTAAAAAATAAATTCAATATCACTTTCATATTTTACTTCCCAAAAACCTGGGACATACTATAACTTACTGCGCGCGTAGGACTGAAAATGTTCCATCCCATTTTGTCTTCTTTTAGTTGCTTAGGGCCTCTGATAAACATCCCTAGGTCTATTTCTCAACTAATACAAAGCCTACAGCTATGAGTGACGTATCAGTGGATAGAATTTGTTACCGACTTCCGATATAGCATACTCACTGCAACTAAGTTGTCCCTGTAATACGACCGCTTATTCTACATCAAAATGTGAAGTGAAAAAATGATGTTTTCCATGTCGAGGGTAGAGAAAGTTTTGTGACTGCTTTATTTTCGTGGATTTTATTCTTCAAGAATTATTTTCACATTTACATCGATTGTATCAGAATTTGTTAAAGCCCAGTAATGTAATATAGTTTCCAAAGTCCTATGCGAACACCGTAAACAAAACTTTCGTTATGTAAACAATTGAAAGCAGAACTTTCTAACTCTGCCTCATTTCACATTTCCGACTTTTCCCGTGGATTTTCCATAAATTTTCTTTCATACAAACCTTGTCCTGACAATTACGAACACAACAAAAAAAGAATCAGCCAAATCGGTCGGGCCGTTCTCAAGTGATATTCATGTTGTGTCATAATTCATTTGTTTCTGAAGGATCTGTGTGTAAGATTTCATAAAAACTAACCAAAGAATGTAGACGGGTATAGAGATTATATATTAGCGGTATAAAACAGCTAAGGGAAGGATAGTATTGTTGAATAGAATTTTCTCCTGATTCTATAGGATCTGGTTTTGTATAATCCTTCAAAGAATTTAAATTTGTATAGGGATTGGAAAATAGGGGTAGAGAAGAGCTAAGGTATGATCCTATTCTGTTATTATTGCTGCCTTGAATTGTCTTTTGATTCTGCAGAATCTATTTAAAAATCTGCTAAAAATCTTTCGAAGTATTTATACTTGTATATAGATTATGTAATAGGGTAGAAAACTGTTCGAAGAATGTAGATTTGTACAGACATCACAACGTATGGGTAGAAAACAGCTAAGATGTGAACTGTTCTGTTATTCAAGTTACTTAAAATGTTCTTCTGATTCTACAGCATTTGTCTTTAAAATCTTGTAAAAATCTCTCAAAGTATCTAGATTTGAATAGAAATTATATAATATAGGTAGGCCTATACAACAACTAAAGGGTGATTTGATCTAATATTTTGTTGCCTAGAAAATATTTCTCATTCTAGAGGTTATATTAGTATAATTTGATGAAAATTTGTTGAAGTATGTATCCTATATTTGTATAGCAATTACACCTTATAATAAGGGTAGAAAACAACTACGGGAATTTTTATATATTAATATTAATATGTACAGTACTAATATTATTATTACATTGTGTAGACTATTGTAGATTATTAATTTGTATTAATATTGTCATCATAGCAATACATTAATATAAATAATAATTTTCTCCGGGTTATATGGGGTAAGTTATGTAGGTAATGATTGGTGAAACACGGCCAAAAGTGTAGATCTGTATACAAATTATGTGACAACAGAGATAATATAGACCTAATAAACTAAGGGATGGTTTGTGAATTGCAGAGCAGGGAAACTTTCATGAGCAACACAACAAAAAGAGGCGCAGGATCATTAAAATCGGCGTCTCAACATCAAAAAATCCCTTTAGGCAGGCCTACAGGCGGAGGTAGATTTCGAAGTGCTTTTGGTTTAATTTATTGTCGCTGCATAGCACTCTTCTTCTTTAGCCTTGGCATGGTAAACCTACAGTAATAAGAACTGAATTCGGTAAAGAGGAAGAGCCTACAATCATTTGTTTTGACAACAAGAATAGGATATAATATTCTGGGAGGCCGTGCGCAAGATCAGCAATGAATAACATTAGCAACGCCGCTAAACAAGACAAAATTATGATATTATAATAATTCTTTTAAGTGTTATTATTTTCAAACATTAAAATCTCGCGTCATATGAGAGCTATCAAGAAACTATTTATTGATTTGTAGAGTACTCATCAAGAGCTTTTCAACGATACCCCACAAGACGTGGTTTCAAAAGTTTCGAATTTTCATCCCCCACCCCCACCTCCACCCCCACCCTCACTCGAACCCCCGAATCGTTGGTGTCACTGTGAACTCCATAGGGAGTACTCTAATTTATTCAAACAAAGTTTCCCTCTATACTTCATAGGGGCCGAGATATAAAATTTTCAAAATTTCAACCCCCTCCCCCGACCACCCCCTTGGGCCAATTTTGCCCATTAACGAACTTGTCCGAACTATTGGGCCTAGAAATAACATAATAAAATTTGGTTCAAATATCTTCAAAATTACGGCCGCTATCGTGTAAAGATATATATAAATATATATATATATATAAATATATATATATATAAATATATATATATAAATATCACAAAATTTTTTTTTGAACGGGCGGTGGTTTCGTGCTTAGGGGAGCATGAAACGTAAAGATATGAAAGAATTTTTCGAAAATCATAAAGTGGTATCCATTGCAATAGGTAGATTTTTCTTCGAAAATCTACCTAAAAAGGACACACATTCGCACAAATTGCTTCGCAATGCATTCTACATAAAACACACAATATTTCAAAGGATTTTTCCATGAATTTTTAATTAAAAAGTACCATCGTCTTGCCCTATCTATAACCGGATAGCATGCTCTTAAAGCCTTGGCAATTCACCGCCCATTTTAACTGTAATACATTTTCATGTTGATAAATTATATTTATTTATTTATTGAATATACAATTACTTAAACCCTATTCCACCCGGAGGTATATTAGGGTTATAGTTACAAGACAATATATTTGCAATATTACTACTTCTTATCCATAGGCTGGATGCAGGCCTTACTACTCTAAGAAAACAAGATAACTAATATATTATATTATAAAAGAAAACTATAACATCTTAAAAATAGAACACAAAAACTTTTGGAATTCTCTATAACAGCATTTTTTCCTAAAAATATCAAAGAGTGGTTTATCTAATTTCTTTTTACAATAATCTAAGTGTGTGTCCAATATTCTTCTTTTATGCTCTAGGACTGGGCAATGAAAAATTAAATGTTCAACAGTTTGTTGTTCAGTACATATACATTGATAACCGTTCTGTCTTTGGATCATGAAACGTTGAAAGTAAAAACCAAATTTGCCATGCCCAGACAGAAACTGAGTGAATATGAAGTCCGGTTTTACACTCGTACAGCGTAGGCGACACTCAACTGTTGGAAAGAAGATTTCTCTCGTAGTGGTCCCTTTGGAGCTGGACACCCAATGCTCATTCCAAGCAGTCCTAATATAAGTTTATTCTTAGCATAAGATAGGGGACACAATTTGTAGCTAAAATTTAAATTCGAGGTCGCAGCATTTTTTGCCAATTCATCAGCTCTTTCGTTCCCTAATGTGCCCATATGGCCTCGTACCCAGGATAAACAAATGTGTTTCTCGTATGATATTATCTTAGTTCTAATTTCTGCTGCCAAGGCATTTAAATTGAACTTGTTGTTTATAGCAGTAAGTGCAGTTTGTGAGTCACTGAAAATGCAACAGTCAGAATTTTGAGATTCAGACCATAAGACAGCCTCCTTTATAGCAAAGGATAAATTATATTAAAATATGAAAAGGGCGTAACAAGGTATTAAACTAATAAGGCATTTGATAAGGTAATTAGACATAAAAGCTACTAGCAAAAAGGATCAAAATATAAAATAAATAATTCAACAAATATCTAAATAAAAGTAGTGCAGATTTACAAGATTAGGAAAAAGTTTAATTCATTCTCTTCCCCAGCGGGTCAATCTTTCAGTATGGATACAAGTAGCCAGTAAATATCCTTTATTATTGAGTCCACGAATAAAATATTTAAGGATTTTTACGTAATTGCTAGTAGGCCTATTTTATAGCCTATATATTTTATATTTTATAGCTTTAGCGCTGGAGCAATTACCACTCTATTACTCGTAAACCATTCAAAATATAAACGTGGTACTTGATGTATAATAAAATTAAAATATTTCCCTAAAGCTTACATGCTTGAATCATTTTCTGGTCACAGAAATAAACAAATTGTCGCATAGTCAAAATATGCTTCTTCCTGAACAGTTCACGGTCGTCACAAATCAGTCCGACAATAAAGCGCATGGAATAATTACCACTCAATTACTCGTAAACCATTCGAGATATAGAGCTGGAACTTCATTTATATTAAAATTCAATTATTTCACTAAAACTTTCCCGCTTGAAGTTTTTTCGGGACACAAAAATACAAAAAATTGTCGCATAGTGAAATTCGCTTCTCCCTCCATGAATTTTGTGCAACGGGTGATGTTTATAAAATAAAATAAAAACATTTGTGCCCGCTTTTTTAAGGCTCTGTTTTAACCAACAGTAGGGCTGATGTGTGTAGATTATTCCTGCACAAATTTCACAGGAATCCGACCAAGGGTTAATTAAAGATTACGAGTTTAATCACGCGGTGTAAGGATTTTCTAGTCTGAGTAAAAGTTGACTCCCAGTACCCAGTCTAGCCACCACGTAGGCGTGGTGATAGCTAGTAGGTAACTCGCAACGAAGCTGCTAATAGGAATCACTCATAGACGTTACGGAAATGACTGAGCTCCAAGAAAATAATTCTTGTTCAAAACTTCTTTGATAATAAAATCCTAAGTTTATTATTGAGTTTCTAGAGCTTCAATGCGGATATTTTTGTTTTCGTTTCCTCTGCCGATGCCAAAGGTTACGTTCGACTCTGAAATTAGTAAACGACTCGAACCATTTCAAAGCCTCCAAATTCTAACGATTTTGTTTAAATCTTCCGCCCCGAGTTGCATATACTACAACTTTTATTTGGAAAATTCTCTGAAGGTTAGTTATAAGCCGGCAATTATTGGTACAGCTCAGACTTGGTATTGCGTAGCGAGTAATACAATATTGCATGAAGCCGAGATACCTGAATACGTAAATAATAGTTAAACAGTTAACTCGAACGCCGACGGATTGGGTCTCCCAAATAAACTTCCAGGCGTCGTTAAAATTAATCATTTATTGTTCTGAACCATGAATAGGTCAAATAGAGGATGCCATGTCTAGAGATTCCATATGCTGGTGACTGTCTTACTTGCCGTTCACTATTTATTTATTTATTTCTTAAAGGCCCCAAAGAGCACATATGGCTCGCAAAAGGGACAGTCAAAAGTACATCATAGGCAGACTTTACAAAGTAATAGAATAGAGACTGCACAGATTATAAGAAAAATATATATATATACAAAACAAACAAGATATCTGTCAAAAATACATAGAAAGACAAATAGACCATGGGCTACCAATATGAAACCCTCTCCCCCCGTGGGAATTTCCGACACATATATTTTTTTGTTGGTATTGTCATCTAGTTTAACATTTTAATTGTTTGCCGCTTATCAATTACAGCATTTAGCCGGAAACCCCGGAAAACCTCGGAAATCCGGAGAAAATTAATTTGTTTTAATTTTTCATTGTTCTTTGCTCCTAATATTCCCAGGGAATTTCTGACTCACACATTTTTGTTGGTATTGGCATCTAGTTTAATGTTTCAGTTGTTTGAAAACCTAGCAGAACACACTTCGTATTCTAATTTGACATCTGTGAATGATAATTTATCTTACCAAACCTTCCACAGTCACTTCCAAACTTTCTTGACTGAAGTTAGAGAAGAGACATTCGGTAAAACAGCACAATTTTGGAATGGTAATATGGACAAAGTGTCATTGATTTTGAGATTCCAGCGAGCAACTAAAGAAAACAACTTTGACTTACACTTGGCATGTTTAGAGTTAATTGCTAATTATTCTATAAAAATAATACGGCTCCATCGATTTGAGATAAATTTGGTCCACTTTTATTCTAAATATATTTTTCCAAAAATATTATCTTAATTCAATTCCCAGCCTCCGTTCGACAAAACTGAAGCTTTAGTCTTGCTTGTAGAGCAATATAGGGTTAATTTGAGAGAACTGAAGAACACTCTTTGCAATTCTATATGAGAATTTGAGGCGAGAAAATTGTATTGCTCATAATCGGTAAAAGAAAGTGATGTGAATTCATCACATATTTTATTTGAGTTTTGCAGCTACACGGACCTTGGCAATGAATATTTATCAGCTTATTTTTATAAGGACTGTAGGTGAAGAGAATTTCGTTTTTCGCAATTTTCTCTGCTCTAATAACGAATTGCAGAATATGGACAACTTATCACAATGTGAGATACATTATGTCATTATGAGAGAAAGAAAACGTTCATTTATTAATAATAAGGATTTCCTTATTCAACCCTTCAGGATAAAAGAGTCGAAATATTGTTATATAAACATGTTACAGAAGTACCTACTAATAGCTAAACATTTGATTTGAAACATTTACCCCACTAAATTCTCTGAAGTGTTGTTATAAGTCACTCATTTCATACACAAACTTACGTCATAAGCATTGCCTTGCAAATAACGCGACTTTGAATGAGGCTGAAACAACTGCCTGTGCATTACTGCAATTACTGTACTCGATGGCGGAATCTACAGCGTGTTCCACGTATGAGATGGCCAATCATGTGGATTTCTGCGTAGCGGCGGCCACTCCCGAGCGAGCGGTGAAATATCTACACAAATAAAGCCGCTAACGCTGTAATGATTCAGGTTTTTACAGTTAAATACAGTTAAATAACTACTTACCGCATCCAGTGGCGGATCGTGGGCGTAGGAACAGGGTGTTGCACTATTTTACGGGAATTATAATTCCTTTATTGCAACCAATGGCCATAGTATGATGAATAGAGCTCTGATGGAATATATGGCAGGGGAAACCGAAGTACCCCGAGAAAACCTGCCCCGACCCCATTTTGTCCACCACAAATTCCACATGGATCCACCAAGATTCGATCCCGGGTCCCAGCGGTAGAAGGCGTGCAATGTAACCACTCAGTCATGGGGGGGGGGGGGTGGTTTTACAGGAATTAAATACATAACCTGATAATTTATAAATAGTCGCTTTGCTCGTTCGGGGCTAAACCTTCAAACTCACAGTGGGGCTCTGTCTCTCTCTGTGTGGTTCTAAGAAAATGTTTTTTTTTTTTTTTTTGCTTTTTTAACAGACACTTTATAGAAGAGATACATTAATTGCATTCAGACTGCCGTAGCCCATAATAACTACTTAGCCATACTAAACCGTAAAAAAAAACTGTGGAACGACTTTAAGATTTTTCTGGGGTAAACATTTAAAATTTAGAACATTCTGGAATTTTCTCGTCAGTTACACGCTAAAAGCTATAAGTCTGTCAAATTTCAGATTTCTAGCTAATGTGGAAGTGGGTCAACATTAATGCCTGTAAAAATTTTCGAAGTTTCTTTTTGGAGGGTAAAAAAATAAAATTTTGAACTTTTTGGAATTTTCCATCGGTTGTAGGCTAAAAGCTGCCAAATTTCAAGTTTCTAGCTCATGGGTAAGTGGGTAAACATTGGGTTGGGTTCGTTCCCCGGTACTTCATCGAATTTTTCTGAAGTAGGGAGGTCTGGAATGGGGTGTACTCAGCCTCCTGATACTAATTGAGGAGATACTTGATTGAGAAGTAGGATGTCGGATATTAGGCCTAGTCCCTCTAGGGATGTAGAGCCAGGGAGTTTAGTTTAGTGTCTAATAGATAGATGAAAGTAGCAATATAGGTTTCGCCACAAAGTGACTACTTTGGCAATTAGCATCTCTGTGAGGGACTTCATAGTTCATAGCTCGCGCCCTAACTTGCTTGCAGACAGCAGCCGACGCGACGTGCTCTAGCGGTGAAGACAAGAATCGCGCCTTGTTCGCAAACTGAACGCGACGACGAAAACCTTTAAACCCCGGGCGGGTTACCACCAAGTCAAGCCTCTCGCACCCGTTACTAGCCGGCAAGATGAGGCAGCAAGTCGTGACTTTTCTAATGCGACGACCTCCGCGCATTTACACGTTTAAATGACTTAAGATTGTCAAATATCAGGTGTAGCATGATTTCATCGATAAGAACCTTTCCCAAAGACGATTTCGAAGTAGTTTAATAGTAGGCATATGCAGTAATATAATAAAAAAATCTAAATATTCTTTACATTAAAAACGGGTCGTTGTGCAACACTGCAACATGATCAGAGGCCGACACTGACCTCATCACAAGAAATGTTGTAAATGTCCTCCTCTTGCATTCACACAACACTTTCGCCTTTTTTACGAAATTTTCTTTCACGCGCGTAAGTTCTGCTTCCGAGATAGAGTTAATTTGTGATATTTTCTTTGAGTTCTTCTAATTTATGGATATTTACCTATACACTTTATTTCTTAAGTTCACCCATAAATAACAGTGCAACAGTTGTATGTAGGAAATATGAACTTAACGAATTGTTTAAGTATGTTAATCCTATAAAGCTCTACTATTCCTGTCACACTATCTGCAAAAATATTGGGCCTATTATCCTGTATGCATTTCTGGTTATGTAATGGGGTTTGTTGCACTGTATCGGGTTTCTCTGAGCTCCTATACCGATTATTCTGGGTACAAACATAGCCGTGTAAATGGAACCATGTTTCGTCAGAGGAGATTATTAAATTTGGATTAATTACCCCATTAGCAACATTCCTTAACATCCAGGTACTGAACTTAACTAGACTTCCGTTACTACCTGGTAGCATTCATGGGCAACAGAGATCTTATATGGTTTCAATTTTATGATTCTGGTAGCTCGCCATGCTGAGGTGCTTGAAATTTCTGTTTGCTGGGCAAGGCTTCGCAGAAATTTTTGAAGTACATGGTTATTTTCATTGTAATCTTAACTCAATTGTGAGAACCTGAATCATTGCACCGTTAGCGGCTTTATTTGCGCAGATATTTAACCTGATCGCTCGGGAGTAAGACATGTGACCGCAGCGATGCAGAAACCCGCATGATTGGCCAACTCTTACGTGAAACACATTGTATTAAGGGTAGAAGTACCCAGGAAGCAGACTGTTATCTGGGCGGAAATTCAGTTTTATGACGCCAGTTTGCGAACAATCGCTGCTTAATGACAAAAAATGAAATCTGGAAGAAGTATGTAGAAAGACGATGTTGAGATATAACATTACGCAAGGATGGTTTTTACATCGTTCTAGACAATTAAGTACTAATTGCAATTAAAGTGATTACATTTTAGTGCGTTTGGCGGCGCTGCGAAACGTGGTGTATAATTATTACGCGATAAAACTGTTGTGAGGTGATGGGGATGAATGCTTCTGTAATATTGGGTTGCTTCAAATCCTCTTTTCTGCTACCTCTATCCACTACGCTTAGAAAACCTTTTTATCAAGTTACTCAAATGGAAATCTGGTCCATTGACCAGAGTTTAAGCAATGTAACTTTAATATTTTCAAATAGACCGCAATGAACAAAGCTCACATTAAGGCATTAAGGTGCTAGGCCTACATACATTGTTAAAATTGATACATACAATTTAAATACAATTATTAAAGGAAATACAGAAGTTACTTATAACCAAGATGAAGAATATCTACTTTTACTTTCTCGCTTATACGTAGTATAGAGAAAGTACGGTATTGTGATCGTGACAAAAAATCGAAATCGAGTTAACACCGGGAAAGCATGTTTCACGATGCCTAGAAACCGAAAAACGTGTTTTTGGTTTGACGTCTGTCCGTCCGTCCGTCCGTCTGTCTGTCCGTCCGTCTGTGGACAAGCACAGCGGGTAAACGGTTCATTGTATTTACTTCATTTTTTGAATTAAGGACTTTTTCGAAATTTTGTCGAGCCGCCCAGAAATTTAGTTTTACAACTGAAATATTAAGGGGACTTTCCATGAAAACTTTTTTAAAAATATTGATTTTTGAAAAAATGGCTCTAACGATTTTAATAAAAATTTAAAATTGGAAACTCTTATCTATGACAAATAAAATGGCTATATCTGTATTTATGCAAAAATGACTTAAGGGGTACTTTACTGGTATCCATTTTCAATTTTTCTAGATTATATCCATTACAGTAGGCGATACACGAAAACCTACCACAGTAAAGTTGTAGAGAAAATTAAAATGAAAATTTTCGTTTAAAACATTTCTTTATACGTTTAATAGATATCAAGATAAAAACGAAATAAGTACGGCTTAAATGCGAATTTCAGAACATAAGCTTACATGTCAATTAAAATATGAATGACATTTTGTTGCTCATAGTAACAAGAAAACTATAGGCCTAATGTACACTTATTGTTGTGAAATGCAACCAGTTTAGCTCAGTCGCAATGAACACACCAAAACCAATTACAGCGAGGTGATATGGGCTAACAGGGAAGAGGTCCTGAGTTCAAATCAAACCTTGTGGCCGCCCAAATTGACTTGGGTTTTTCATAGTTTCCTCATTCGCAAAGGCAAACGCCGGGTTTGTAGGACATGCTTACTTTCCATAACTCATCGCCGCTACGTCACTGGATATTATAATAGTTTAAACTGAATATCACAAAAGAAGACATCACTAAACAATAGAATCAGATGACACGAATGAGTTGCTACTATAGACTAATGGTTCATGCAACCTTACTAAACACGTGATATAACCTACATGCCCATTCGATATTCACATTTGCACGGACTGTGTGATATATTTTGTTTCTGAGCGAAGCAGAATGACCAACTGTCCAACAGCGATATTCTGTAAGTTACATACCATTACTTAAATAATATTTCATAACTAAAAAACAAATACTTTATTCACTTTATTTTTGTTTTCAATAGTTACGGGCTATTATGAACCGCATAGTTTGGGATGAATAGTACAGTGTATGCATTCTCTTCAGCTCTTACTCCATTGCCACCGGCGGACGATAAGCTATCTGCATTCCAGTTATACTGTCCTCTACTTAAATTGGGAACTGCTAATGTAGTGTATGAGAAAAAAAAGCACTCAAAGACTCAGAGACCTCAAACACTGTAACAATAAATGAATCATTGGCGTTGAGTTATCTTCAAAAACAGCAAATTTCTTTTTAGCTTAATTTTATCCATATGCTCACATGAATATAGGCCTACTATACCTATCGACTTGAGAACCGTCAATTGGACAGTGCAATAGTTCAAACATATTTATCTACCTTCTGTGAAATTAATAAAATAAGAAAATCAGTAAGAGCATCGGACATTGAAACAGAAAATCCAAATAAGAGGAAGACTGTTACAAACACCCAGGCAAGAGCAGCTGCAGCCAAGGAATTATGCGAACCTGTGCTTCTCTGCATATCATCACTGCCACCTCTCCTGAGAAGATGCTCAATATGTGTAGAACCATTCCCAAACTTTGACAAGGACAAGTTACCTACTGAACAGAAACGTAGGAGGTGTTATAAATATGCTCCAATATACAGTATTGAAATCAACAAACATCTTTTCACTTTTTCTCAAATATTAAAACTCTTCAAAATAGTCATAACATTGCCTCTAACAACAAGTTAATCAGAACGCTACATCTCTACGCTTAAAAGGGTTAAGACATTTCTTAGGGACACAATGACAGAAGATTATATAACTGCATTTGTGATGTTATCTTTAGAAAAAAGGGAATGGTACAAAATATTTCAAACTTCAGCATGCAATTCAACTTCAAATAGTTAAGGTACATTTTTCATTTATTAACACAGCTCTTTTTAGGTTAAGTTGCATTGTCTGCATTCAGTCGAAATAACCTCACACAGGAAAAGCTCAGTGCACATATTACATTAGGAAAGATTGTTTCTCTCATGAGTAACCAGATGTCTTTTGAGATCACCTTTTTGGGAAAACTTCTTTGCACATATGTCACATGAGAATGGCTTCTGTCCAGTGTGAGTAAGCAGATGTGTTTTGAGATGAGAACTCTGGGAAAATTTCTTGGCACATATATCACATGAGAATGGCTTCTGTCCCGTGTGAGTAAGCAGGTGTTTTTTGAGAGTAGCTTTTTCTGAAAATTTCTTGGAACATATATCACATGAGAATGGCTTCTGGCCAGTGTGAGTAAGGAGATGGTTTTTGAGATTACTACGTAGGGAAAACTTCTTGGCACATATATCGCATGAGAATGGTTTCTGTCCCGTGTGAGTAAGCAGGTGTCTTTTGAGAGTAGCTTTTTCTGAAAATTTCTTGGAACATATATCACATGAGAATAGCTTCTGTCCAGTATGAATAAGCAAATGTGTTTTGAGACTACTACTTACGGAAAACTTCTTGGCACATATATCACATGAGAATGGCTTTTCTCCCGTGTGTGAAAGCAGATGTGTTTTGAGATTAGAATTTTGTGAAAATATATCACATGAGAATGGCTTCCGTCGAGTGTGAGTAAGAATATGTCTTTTCAGAGTGCCAACTTGGGAAAATTTCTTGGAACATATATCACATGAGAATGGTTTCTTTCCAGTGTGAGTAAGCAAATGTGTTTTGAGATGAGAACTCTGGGAAAATTTCTTGGCACATATATCACATGAGAATGGCTTCTGGCCAGTGTGAGTAAGGAGATGTTTCTTGAGAACATCTTTTGGGGAAAATTTGATGTGACATATATCACATACGAAATATTTGACAGGAGTTTGAGTGAGCTTTTGACTGTTTCTAGTAGAGGATGTGCTTGCCCGTGCATCAGTTAAGTGTGATTGCATTAGCTGATTCTCTTCTTTATTATTTCCTTGAGATCCCCCAGGAATCGGCGCTAAGTTATGTATTATGCTGCGTGCTGTAGAATCGTCTGTATTTTCTTGTTTGATTAGTTGTTTCTGTATTGTGTCAAATGTATTAGATATAGGTTCACACTTGTGAATGGTGCTGCATGATGGTGAATCGACTGTATTCTCACATTTGATCAGCTGTGTATGTATTGAGTCAAATATATCGGGCACTGGTTCACTCTTTGGTTGTGTTTGATAAAGCTCTTCCTTAATTTCAATACATTCAGATTTAAGTACAGGCTCCATTCTGTGTCAATCACAACACGGTTTCCTGGTACTGAATTGAAATTAAATTACGGTTGCGTATTATCAGATGATCATTGGAATCATTGGAGAGCTGTAACCAGGAGAGCAGTGGAAAATCGAACGAGGCTTAATGCATAACACACTTCTTGCTATGTAAATCCGGCAGGATCTCCAGGAGTCGTCCGCGACTCAAGGAATACCATTGAGCTAGAATAGAACTGGAGTTAGGAGTCCAGCACAGCAAGTGAGGCCGACTCTTTCGACTAGCTCCGCCTGGAAAATCTGGCAAGAAGCTATTTGTCTACTCAGCAAGAAAAGTCAAGTAGGCATATATGCCTGAAAATTTATTGCGATAGAGTGAACATTACCTTACCTTTAACTCCAAATAATTTACTTTTATCAATACGAATGGTTTTACCCGTGACTTCTCTTTCATTATGTAAGTCCAACCGACAAAATCGCGCGTATTCAATACAACATTTATTACTAGGGCCCAGATTCTTATGTTTTAAACTATTTTATTCCTTGCTAGTTAAGTGTGATATTTGAATATAATTATTCGTTTGATTGTCAAGAGTTACGTTAAATTAATATTACGTTGAAATGTTTAGAAATTAAAATATATTTGATAACACTTTTAGGCAGTACCAACTGCAATCGGTCACATTAGCTATTTACATTAATACACATCTTAAGCTATGAATATTTACAATCTTACAAAGTTAATTACATTAGTCAAAATTATTATTATAAGTTATACTAATGCCATAACCCAAGTGACACTAAATGAATAATATATACTTGCAGATTACAAATGTAATTACTTACGCTAAGTTGTTATTTGTAAATCTGATTCTAAGTATTCTTTAACATTATAAAAAAGGATTTTTTTAAAGCTAGGAATATAGTTTTTTGTGAAAACAAATTTGGGGACATCTCTTGAAGTTTATATGGTATTTTTTATATAATGTTGTCCCAAATTTATTTTGATTTCTGGTCTGATAAATAAGAACTTCGTGTTTGATAGCTTTTTATGTTATATTTTACTCATGACAAGACATAAAAAATATACAAATTTATTATTGTTAGTAAGCCTGTCTCAATAAATAGTGGTTTGCAATGCTCTATTTTTTTAGCATTGGTTATTATTCTAATTGTTTTTTTCTGGATAAATAATACTTGATTAATTCCTACACCATTTCCCCATAGGCTACTACTAGATCACACCTTATTATGCTCTGAAAAAATGCATATTAGGCAGTCTTTACATAATCTGAAGATACTTACTTACTCACTCTATGGCAATGGACAATTCCTAAGCAAGCTAAATGAATATTATGTTTTATGGAACCCGAAGGTTCATTGCCCCGCTTACTTGAGTCCACCATTCATCCCTATTCTGTGCTAACTCCATCCAGCCATCACTCGCAAATCCCACTTCCCTTGAATCTATCCTAATATTGTCCTCCCACCTGCGTCTAGGTCTTTCAAGTGGTATATTCCTTTCGGGTCTCCCCGTCAATATTTTTTAAATATGTCTTTCTTCCCGCATGCGTGCAACAAGTCCAGCCCATTTCATCCTCAATGATTTAATTAGCTTTACTATATCCGGTAACGAGTACAGGTTATGAAGCTCGTCATCAAGCCGTTTTCACCAGTCCCCATTTTCATCTCTCTTAGGCCCAAATATTTTCCTAAGCCCCCTGTTTCCGAACACTTTCAGATTTTGTTCTCCGCGAAGAGTAAAGGCTAGTTTACACGACGAAATTAGGTTTCGTAAGTAAGTTTCACAACTGTTTTTTGCTTGAATGCGCAAGCGCAAGATGTACTGGCGACAATGAGTTACGAAACTACGCAGTTTCGGCTGATTCCAACTTTTCACGAAACTATAATAGGAATGTTGTTATTTTACGCTTATTTAGCTTGTTCGCGTTTCGTAAAATGAAATGGGGAAGTGAGGAAATTGTGAAATGCCTGTATTCATACGTGTTTCAAACATTTATATGGGATTTTAATAACTTGAACTTCAGAAATAACATGAAATGTGTGGTTGCATTGGAAAGAAAATGTGTGTAATTAGTTTCACGAAATCACTTTCATGAAAGTGGTTACGAAACCTAGTGTCATTGTGTAAACTAGCCTTAAGCGACCATGTCTCACATAATGTCTCATATAATACAACCGGCAGGATAATTGTATTATAAATTTTTATTTTTGGATTTGTGGACATTAGACGAGAAGTTAAGAGTTTCTTACCCGCATAAAAACTACCATTTCCTGATTTGTGTCTACACTTAAATTAGGCCTTAATATTATTTTTGTCTGTAATTATTGCTCCCAGATAAACAATTCTTTAATCTACTTATTAAATAGATTACACATGAGAGCCTTTTACAAATACTTCTAATCTAAGTTAATCAGTTTCAATCATTACCTACCTCAGCTCATTCTTTTATGCAAAACTAAGTCTGCCCATTGTTGTGTGTTTTTATTAGTTCTTCGATTTTTCCATGCATTGCCATCCTACCTGAATTATGATATAGGCCTATCCTAAAAATTGCTAACATCTGGATTAAGGATTAATTACTAAATATGGTATTAAACGTTATTATCACAATAAAATATACTTAAAATGAATGATGACGATTTTGAAGTAGAACAATATATTTCAATTTCTAAAGATTTCAACGTAATACTAATTTAATGTAATAACTAATAAGTGTAGTATTGAATACATGCTATTTTGTCGGTTAGGCCTACATGTATGGAAACGACGGAAGTCACGGGTAAAAACATACGTATTAATATTAATCTTAATTATAATAATGACATACTTTAAATATATTAATATTAATTATTCTTATAATGCACGCAAGAAGAACTGTCTTGCAATGATTCGTCAACAACATCTTCAATTTCCAAACCAAACATGTGATAATTCCATACAAGAAAGGCGATTTGACGTTTCGTATTGAGCAGACAAATAGTTTCTTGCCATAGTTTCCGGGCGAGACTAGTCGAAAAAGTGGCCTCACATCTTAGTACAGGGGATCGTGTTTAGTGCTAAGTCCAGGTATATATATGGAGGTCAATGAGGAATACTACTACTACTACTATTATCAGATGGGTAGTGTCTACTTCAAATAGACAGCTTCTGCATAGTCAACAAAGTCTCTCGACACTCATTTGAATGTTTCACCACTGCCTTCTAAACTGTATTAATCGTGTATACACTTCCTGTCCTATACGGCTAATTTTGCGTACTCGGCGACATTACAGATGGCAGCACCTTTCACACCCAGACTGCTTCTTGTTTTTTGCTACGACATTGTTGATTATGTAGTGCTGTCACCGCCGTCTCATAATCACTGCCTTCTAAAATGTATTACTCCTCGAGACGGCGTTGCTCATAATATAGTCTATCATTGCGTCTAATTAATTATGCGTTATATTATGCTTATTTTCATTCGATCCTTAGGGCCTACTTATGGAATTATTTTTTGGGGAAATTCATCACATGCTATAACAATCTTCAAACTACAAAAGAAAGTGATTAGAATTATGATGAGAGTTAGCAGAACAACTAGTTGTAGACTATTCTTCAAAAAGTTAAACATATTACCTCTACCAAGTATCTACATATATGAAACCTTAATTTTTATGAAAAATAACTTGCATACATATTCAACCAATTCGGATGTACACTCACACAATACTAGAAATAAGCATGATCTCTTTACTCCATTACATAACACTAATGCCTACCAGAAAAGTTTCCTTTACACCGGCCTCTACTTATTCAATAAATTACCATCGTACATTAAGGAAATACCTTCATGCCAGAAATTTAAAGTAATATTAAGGGGATTTCTATTGAATTGCTGTCCATATGACATTAACGAGTTTATTGAAATGTGTAATTAATATAAAATATTAATGTATCTGTTGTCTTTAGTTATAGTATTTGTTCATTTGTAAATTTTGAGGTATTATTCTTATTCTTATTTGTTTCTTATTTAGATTCTAAGGTTCTTTTTTTTTTTTTAGTTTTGCAGAGCTGTGTGATTTGCACATATCTCATCTTAATTTGTGTTTTTTGTGCATATTTGAGACGTATCCAATGTCATGTATAATGATGTTACTGGATGAATAAAAATACATACATAGGCCTACATACATACATTTACATTTATTTTAATTATTGCTCCAAAATTCCATTTCAAGGTAAGTGTCATATACTGGAATAATATTACGTTCTAAACAAATAACACAAGTATCTGTGTCTGTTTAATGCTTATTTTGATTAGTGATTGCTGCAATCTGGGGTCGTATTCTGTAACTCCACCAACGCTCTCAACTACGATTACACCAATGTTACTGGAAAAAGTTATTCTGTAACTATTGGTGTCAAGAATCGATCTTGAAATCACACCAATATATTGCTGGAAATATTGGTGACACACCGACGGCTGCAAACCCCTCGGTGAGCTCAACAACAACTCGAAAGTACTAAAATATCGCAAAATTTGCAGAAATATCGACATATTTGTGTTTCAATGGCCGCTTATATCCTAATTGGGCGACTTCGTGATGGTGTCAATAGCTATATTTGCGTAATAACAGAGAAGGTACAGTATATATCCATTAATGAATAGATTCTTAGTATTTGTTTATATGTTTTTATCAATATAAAAACTAAATACATAATTTTATGTTGCAACAAGCTATGTTTGAGGTTATGTTTGCATAATTGCACATAATATTAATTAGCCTATTTTACTTTATCTTGTTTCAGATTTGGATTTGTAATCCCTGTGATCTGCATTAAAGAGTGGACAACATAATATGCACCAATAATAAGCTTAATGAACACTGATGGGTGTCACTGATGGCCTAAATTTTTTAATGTAGTGTAAAATTTTGTTCAGTTCATTCGAAAGAACAGTGCACAAGTAGGTCATTTGCAATTGAGAAGGACATCCCACTCAAGCGATGCTTCAAGTAGTGAGATGATGTTGACTTTTTGTAATTTTCAGGAAATAATTACGAAGACTGTGCTTATTAGAACTGAGCAAAGTGCCATGAACTCATGATACATATAATCGTTTTTTTTTATACCAAAGTTTACTTTGTAAGTGTGTGTGTACTATATCACTCAGCAAAATATGATGTACATTGTCCTTACTTTTAAATATACTGGTAGCCTATATAGCGTTTACTAATTTATAAAACTTTTCACACTTGTAGAGAAGCATCTGTTTTTAACTGCACAAAAAATATGCCTCCCTGCCAATGTAGCCTATTGTAATTGAAAATATTTAAATCTAGCTACAATATTGGCTGTTACCAATTTTTTGTCTAATTTAAATTCCCTCTAATTCCTTTTATAATAATATGAGCAGGGCCGCCACATCTCGGGGTCGGGCCCAGGACCATGTACTGGTCGCGGGCCCCTCACTGACCGCCGATCATCCTCATCCAGTTGTCTTTTCCCTTCTCCGTGGAGCTTCCTTCTCGTTACTCGTGTAACAGAACATTTTAAATTCTTGAGTTTTGTCCATTCTGTAGCGATAATCTTAATGATTTATGTATAGCGTAGAGCTTTAACACTGGTACTCACTACTAAATTGCGGTATTTTGTTACCTGTTGGAGCGCTTTCAACCGCATGGAGCGGCCATCTTCAGCAACTGACTTCCGTGGTGTTGTTGTTGTTGTTGGGAAGACATTTCTTGATAACTGTATCGTACAGCGCGTGCGATTTGAATTGTAACTGTTCGTTTAGGATGTTGGTGTTGTCTTGTGTGGTGTGTCTGTATATTTCATATTGTTCGAGTGTGTTGAGTGTGTGACCTTTGTGGTTAATGTGTAGGATTTCCATGTCTGTATTGATGTCTGCGTATTCGTGTCCTGCGTATTATCAAGAAATGTCTTCCCAACAACAACAACAACACCACGGAAGTCAGTTGCTGAAGATGGCCGCTCCATGCGGTTGAAAGCGCTCCAACAGGTAACAAAATACCGCAATTTAGTAGTGAGTACCAGTGTTAAAGCTCTACGCTATACATAAATCATTAAGAACATTTTATCACACTATTCCAGTTTTCCGTAAAATTACATCACGTCACCGGGATCCCTCGGGCCCCTTGGGGGCCGGGCCCGGGTCCCTTGGGTCCGGCAGCCCTCCCCATGTGGCGGCCCTGAATATGAGCTATATTGTATCTCGTGATTTTCCGTCAAGTGGGTATGGCTTATATGTAAGTTGAAATGCATGTTGAATTTTCAAAGCCATTTTCCCATAACTTAATATTTTCAACACAAAAGGCACAATATCTCCTAAAGTAATGGTCCAAATTGCATGAAACTTTGCACACCCATAGTTTTTTGTGTGTTCTAGAGGATAAACCTAAATAATCTGATGTATTTGCAACACAAGATTATTTCACTTGGGAACATGATGTGAAAAAATTAGTAATAATTTTATATTGAAATTTTAAAATGCCTGAAAATTGTATCAGGCATACCACAGTATAAATTGATGGTTTATCCTCTAGATTATAGTGTCAGCTGTGAATAAAAAAAATATTACACCAATCAGATTGACTTTTGCATGAAATCATGTTACTTAGGCTTAATCGCATGCTGAAAAATAAAAAAAATTAATTTTCTAATATCAACCTTCATATTTGTGACACTGTAATAATTTTTGTGCTCATTTCAACCCCCAAATGTATACTTCTAATGTCCAAAATTTCATTTTATTATTGCAAATAGTGTTGAAGATATCGAACAGTTACTGCAATGCCTGCTCGGGCATGGTCTCTTGGTGTATGAGCCCCTTAAGACACTTTTTCAGTGATATTATGGTGTTATTTAAATTAATATATAATTATGAACAACTATGAGGCCAATTGTAATGTTTCAAAGCACTGTGTAAATTAAATACTAA
Source organism: Ectobius pallidus (assembly GCA_964059195.1). Lineage (NCBI taxonomy): Eukaryota > Metazoa > Arthropoda > Insecta > Blattodea > Ectobiidae > Ectobius > Ectobius pallidus. The sequence goes on along the minus strand of CAXKWD010000004.1, from coordinate 186,478,003 downwards.
TGAATTCATTTTAAGTTAACCTAAAACGCAATTAATTTATTTCAAGGGTTTTATAAATGTCATAAAAGCAGTAGGCAAGATAAGATACTCTTATTTGCTTAAACTTTACTATTTGCTTTATCTATATAAAAATAATTTTATAATTGGCTTGTGTTCTATAAATTAAGTAAAAACTCCTACTGAATAATTTTTTTTACTTTCTCTGCCTGTACCATAGGTAATACAGATAAAGGAAGTATTGTTTTCGACCCCAACTTTGAAGTTGAGTTTTTAGCCTAAATACACATTTTGAGGTATTCTGAATCCCCAAATACTATTTTCGGAAACATGTCTGTGTGGAAGTGTGTCAACAGCCTAGCTCCAGAATGGAAAATCGTAAGAATTTTTTTTTTGTATTTGGGTTGGGTACCTTCTGAAGATGTGACACAAAGATTGGCGACAAGTTTCTCTTATTTTTAAACGGACTTTACATGAAAAAATGTTCGTTTTTCGCGATTTTATCGATTTGTTTAAATTTTGCACATGGGTTGCTTATAAGTTACTTGGACTTAAAATTTTATTTGAAACTTTTTTCGAAGAAATTCTCTTTAGGGTAGTTATAAGCCACCCACTCTGAATACGTGCTAAAGGTTTTATTTGAAATATTTTTTCGAAGAAAATCTCAAAAGTGTAGTCTTTATCAGAATGTGAAGTGAGAAAAATGTATTGTGCATGCTTAAAGTAAAGAAAGTTATGAGAGTACAATAAATATATTTTATTTGGGTTGTGTATCCTTCGGGGATGTGATGTGTTAAGGACATTCTCTTTATTTATACAACCAATTTACATTACAAGAATGTCATACACAATAATTATATTATACTGAGAGACTAACTTTTATTTGAACAGAGATTGGAAAGTTCATTCCTTTCACCGAGTATGAATTCAGCAACATTTTGTTAAAATGAGTATTCTGAAAAGGGCTACATCTTACTTTCTGTTAATCGTTAAAGTGAATACTTTCACACAAACATGGTGAGTTGCAATGGAAATATATAACTACTTCGAGATTGCATATTTTTTTATAATCATAATTTAAATCAGACATTGGCAAACTATTGCGAAATTTGCTAATTGGATTCCCCGAGATACCCTCCTTATTATATATATGACAGTAAACATTACTAACTATTGGCATTTTGCGAATTTCTCCTATTATTATAAATCCGCCTTTTCCCCCTATAAGCGTCTTGCAACATGACAGTACGTGTAATATAAACGCCCACTTTCAAAATATATACATGAAATTAAACTCCCGCCCAGTTTGGAAATTATGAAATCACATTCCCGCACTCCATCAGCCAATGATATTCATTGCAATTTGTTAAGACAGATTTCTCATAGCTACTTTCATTGCCAACATTCACGAAAATTCACAAAGTTATTGGTGGGCCTCAACAACGGGTCTCCAGATACCAACAGGGAGTTACAGAATCGCTCACGCTCCGGCCGTTGGTATCTTGCTGTCGGTTGTTGAGCTCTCAACAACACCAATGCGTTGGTGACGAAAGTTACAGAATACGACCCCTGGGTGTGAACTGTGTCGCCTCTACTGGATAAATTAGGCAATTTAAGTATACTATGAACTCCATGTTAAAATAAAGCATAGGACAGGCAGAGTAATTCTCGAGACGGCGGTGGTTTTCACAAGCGACTAGACAGAGGATCGTATTATGATCTATATTCTATAGTCTATACCAGCGTTTCTCAACCTATGGTCCGACAACAAGATGGTGCAGATGGTCCGCAGACATAATGAATTTAAAAATATCATAAAGCAAGTGGGAAGTAAAGAAGTAAAAATATTTCACATAAAGTGGACACTAGATGTCAAAGTTTTTAAAATATTCGAAAATACAGGTCATATTGCAAGTTTCCTTACTTTTGCAGTTACGAACAACAGTTTCAAACCCCCTGATGCACTGACGTCTATTGTTCCCTCTTTCATTCAAAACCCTAAAAAAAAAAGACTTTGTCGGAATTTGTTATTAGAGGCGCCATGGAGTTTTCAACAACCTATCTTTGTGAGAAGGGATTTTCATCGCTCGTTTAACTAAAAACATAATACAGAAACAGAAATAATACAGAAAAACGTAATACATTAGTATCTGCTGATCTTCGACTAAATTTGACTAATATTGAGCCAAATATCCAGGAACTCTGCAAGAGGCGACAAGCTCAAACGTCTCATTAAAAGTGAGTAATAACATAATTCCTAATTATATTACCAAATTGGTAATACATATTAAAGTCTGTTCAAAATGTAATTTTACTGTCTATAGTTTAATTCTAATTCAATAACTGTTTCCGTCGAATTAAAAAAAAAATATTTCGTTAAAACGACATATAATTAACCCCAAATATTAAGACTATAGGCCTACATATAGCCTACTTTTAAAAATGGGATGTAAAATTAGGGTCCATAAAATGTTTTAGACATTTTAGAGGTCCTCGGGTTCAAAAAGGTTGAGAAATGCTGGTCTATACCGTGAAATGCGCCTGCGCGAATGCTGCTGCACAAATTCCCACTCCACTGTCCTGAGTACCAGAACATGACGTCATATATGACAGCAGAAAAAGAAAAATATACTGTGGGGTATTCTTGCCTATGATAAATCAATTCATGCGTATAACAAGAATGAATACACGTACCTTATCAATAAAATTTGGACCTCATGTAGATGTAGTTGTAGATATCTCTTCCTGCAGATCCGGTGTTGAGCGGAGCTCAAGGATATAGAACACGTCAGATAAAAAAAATACATGCATGTTATAACAATAATATACAGAAGCTGCAAGCTGCCAAATTTATCCAAGCTAGAAATATTCCTCCAAATTGTAGAAGGTGTGAGTTATTAAAAATTCCTTGACAGCTGTTTTGAAAGGTTTGCTCTTTCTTTGAAAACATAATAATTTAATGTTGTTTGAAAGCTTGTTATATATCTGTATTGCAGTATAATGAGCACCCTTCTGAAAGAGTTTTAACGAGTTATTTGGTCTGCGTAGAACATTCATGTTTCTGGTAGTACGTCCATGTAGGCCTACACTAAAATTAGTTTGAAATTTATCAATATTATCCTCTACATAACACATAACAGAGCATATATACTCCCCTGTAAGAGTGAGGACTTTTAATTTTTCAAATAGCGGTTTACAAGATTCCCTTTTTTTCTTTCCACATATTATTCTTATTGCTCGTTTTTGTAATCTAAATATTTTCTCCCTATGGGAAGAGTTGCCCCAGAATATGATCCCGTACCTCATTACCAAGAGAAAATATGCAAAATATACCATAAGTAATGCATCCTGTTGTAATATATTATTCAAAATTCTTAAAGCAAACACGCTGAACTCAGTTTTGGACTTATCATTTCTATGTGTCTTCCAGTCAAGATTTTGGTCAATTTGCAGTCCTAAAAATTTTACATTGCTAATTTCTTGTATGATTTGTGTTTCATAATTAATTTTAAGATTTGAGATACATCTGTTTTTTTGTCCTAAATTGTATAAAATGGGTCTTATCAAAATTAAGTGTCATTTTATTAGCTAGAAACCATGTGTTTAACTCGTGAAAAGCCTTTGTAGCTATTCTTGATAAATGTTCTTGTGACGTTCCTGTTACAAGTACACTAGTATCATCTGCAACGAGCAATACCTTTGATTCGTCACTTAAGTTATACGGCAAGTCATTAATGAAAATTAAAAAGAGCAAAGGTCCTAGTATTGATCCCTGAGGTACCCCATTCTTAACAACCCCTAAGTTAGATTCATTTCCATTTATTATTACCTTTTGAGTTCTATCAGAAAGATATGATTTGAACCACTTAAGTGTTAAATTATCGAACCCATAATGATCCAATTTTTTAAGTAATATTTCATGATTTATACAGTCAAATGCTTTAGCTAAGTCGCAGAAAATTCCCAGAGCATATTTCTTTTTATCTAACGCTTCCAGTATTTCTGTAGTAAGCTGAAATGTAGCATTCTCAGTGGACATGCCACTTCTAAATCCAAACTGAGATGAAGTAAGAATGTCATTCAAATTAAGATAGTGTATTATGCGGTTGCAAGTATGTATGTACTATGCAAGTGCTGTGTAAAAAGAGATGGTGGTGTTGATTATAATAATAGTAATAATAACAACAACAAAAATGTACCAATAATATAATTTTCAGAGGTGAAGAGTTTAAAATATTTTGATTGAATGCAAGATTTTTTTTAAAAACCCCTTTAATAATATCTTGAGCATTTATTAATACAATTCTTACAATTTCAATTTTACTTCTGTAAAACACACCTAGTATACTTAACAAGTAATAATAATAATAATAATAATAATAATAATAATAATAATAATAATAATAATAATAATAATAATAATAATAATAATAATAATAATAATAATAATAATAATAATAATAATAATAATAATAATAATAATAATAATAATAATAATAATAATAATAATAATAATAATAATAATAATAATAATAATAATAATAATAATAATAATAATAATAATAATAATAATAATAATCTTTACTGTCGAAGGGATAATAAATGTATGGACAGTGTCAAATTTTCCTCTAATACTACATATAAAAAAAAAATTAAAATTAGTTTTAGACCTATTGCTTACAAGTTATGTGATTTAAAAGCCTTACGCGTGCATCCTTCAAATTGTAGGGGCATATTTGTATGAAGATAGATTTGACATGTTTTCTAAATAGTAATAAATTTAGAGTCTTGATATTAACAGTTAAACTATTATATAATTGTAAACCAAAAACCATACGAGTTTTACTAATTGCAGATAAATGGTGAGACAGCGTAAAGAGATTATTTTTATATCTTGTATCATAATTATGATAGTCCTATTTTTATGAAATTCAGATGAGTTTAAATGAACAAGTTTCAAAACATACAAAGCATATACCGTTAACAAGTTGTATTTCATAAAATATTCCCTACATGATGTTCTATGGTCAATACCTGATATGCATCTGATGATACGTTTCTGGATAATAAATATATCAGTTAACATGGCTGCAGACCCCCAAAAACAAATACCGTAAGATAATCTAGACTCAACTTGTGTGTAGTAGAAAGAAAGAGTAATGTTATGGTCAAGAATATTTCCCAAAATCCTGATCTGATAGCACTGTTTAATTTCAAAATTAAATTCACACAATGGTGTCTCCAGGACATATGTTGAACAAATTGAACTTAAATAGATAAAATAAAATCAGGTAAACTGATGTAACTAAGTGCCAGTATGTTTTTGTTTAATCAGTTATGACTGCAATTATGATATGCAGAATATGTTTTTTTTTAAATTGATTTCCAAGTTAAGCTCCAGATTTATTCATTAAGCAGGGCTTACGGAAGAAGAAAGGTCTACCATCTCGGCCACCTGGGTCATTTTAACGGTCTAGTTGGATAAGCGCATGTAAATCAATAGTGTTTTTTGTCAAAGCTACCTATATTTTAATTTCCAAGGCCTTATAAGATCACAGTAAAACAATAGGCTATGTTGTCAAGATAACTGATTTTCATTTTTTTTATAAATTCTTTTGAATACGTATATTACCATAAAATAGGCACTAAATTGAGCATTACTCCGAAACAGGTCAACAGATTTTATCCATTATGATTAGACGTCTTCCCATGGACATTATAAATGTGTATAACAAGTTTCATAAAAAACAGGTAAAGCGTATTTGAGTTACCGCGTCCTTAAAATATACACTAAATTGGGTTTTACTCCGGTACCGGTCTACCGATTTGGTCTATCAGCAGACGTCTTTCCACGTACATTATAAATGGGTATACAAAATTTCAGGAAAATCCAATAAAGCATATTTGAGTTATCGCGACTTCTTATATATTAACATAAAAACACTAAATTGGGCATTATTCCGATACTGGCCAACCGATTTGGTCCAATATCAATAAATGTCTTCCCATGGACATTATAAATGCGTATACCTTTACCATACCTCGGTACTTCTTGGGAAATAGAGCCCCCAGGTTGGCGTCACACCATCCAGCAACTTCATTACCATAAGCCATGGGGAGGATGGGGGAGACCAACAGTAGGTGCTGCAGCAGGGCCATACCACAAACCGAGAAAGGAAAAGTAATGATGAAGAGGGGGAAAATGAAAGATGAAGCGGAGAGTGTTGGTGGAATGCATGGGGGAGACGGCAGGACCCCCAAGAAAAACCCCCACTGGTCAGTACAATGACTTTATGAAATGTATCTGATACTAGGGTACTTTCCTCTTCTTTCAATTGAGGACTGCTAATGAAGTGTATGAAAAACTGGAAGCACTCAAAGAATCAGAGACCTCAAACACTGTAACAACAAATGAAGCATCTGCTTTGCTGAGTTATCTTTAAAATTAGGAGTTTTGTTTCTGACTTAATTTTTTCCACATAGTTATGCCTCATGTAGATATACTATACAATTGGTCTAAACTTGAGAACCGTCAAATATATGCCGCAACAGTTCATGTGTGAAATTAATAAAATAAGAAAATCAATAAGAGAATCTAAGATTGAAACAAAAAATCCAAATAAAACGAAGAATTATAAACGCCCAGATAAGAGCAGCCACAGTCAAGGATGTAGGCCTATATAGAATCAGCAAACTTCTTTCCACTTTCTCTCAAGTGTCAAAACTCTTGAAAATAGCCATAACATTACCTCAACAAGTTAATCAGAATGTTGCTTTTCTACCCTTAAAAGAGTTATCAGTACATATATCAAGACACAATGATGAAGATTGTTTAACTGCATTTGTGATGTTACCTATTGGAATGGTAATAACACAAAATAATTTTGACAACTTCGAGAAAGAAATAAACAGGTTTACTAAAAAAAAAAAAGACTTTAACATAGAATTCATCTTCAAATAGTTAAGGTAATTTCTTTCTTTTATCCATGCAGCCATTTTTAGTATAAGTTGCATTAGTTGCCACTAATTCCTTTATAAACCAATTATTGCATTCAGCAATAAAAATATGTCAAAGTGCTAATGACTATTTCCACTTTAACCATTCTATCATTTGTCATAGTATGAGGCAACCTATGAGTGTCTGCATTCAGTCAAAATAGCCTCACACAGGACCAACGCTCAGTGCACACATTACATTAGGAAAGATTGTTCCTTTTATGAATAAGCAGATGCCTTTTGAGGTTACTTTTTTGGGAAAATTTCCTGGCACATATATCACTTGAGAATGTCATCTGTCCAGTGTGAGTAAGCAGATGCTTTTTGAGATTACCTTTTTCGGAAAATTTCTTGGCACATATATCACATGAGGATGGCTCCTGTCCAGTGTGAGTAAGTAGATGCTTTTTGAGGTCACCACTTTGGGAAAATTTCTTCGGACTTGAGAAAGGCTTCTGTTCAATGTGAGTCAGTAAATGTTTTTTGAGATCTTCTTTACGGGAACATTTCTTGGCACATATATCACATGAGAATGGCTTCTCTCCAGTGTGAATAAGCAGATGTATTTTGAGATCATTTTTCCGGGCAAATTTCTTGGCACATGTATCACATAAGAATGGCTGCTTTCCAGTGTGAATAAGCAGATGTTTTTTGAGATTCCCACTGTCTGAAAATTTCTTCGAACATATGTCACATGAGAATGGCTTCTCTCCAGTGTGAGTAAGTAGATGTCTCCTGAGATTAACACTTTGGGAAAATTTCTTGGCACATATATCACATGAGAATGGTTTCTCTCCAGTGTGAGTAAGCAGATGTATTCTGAGACTATCATTTTGGGAAAATTTCTTGGCACATATATCACATGAGAATGGCTTCTCTCCAGTGTGAGTAAGCAGATGTTTTCTGAGACTAACACTTTGGGAAAATTTCTTGGAACATATATCACATGAGAATGGTTTCTCTCCAGTGTGATTCAGCAGATGTATTCTGAGACTACCACTTTGGGAAAATTTCTTGGCACATATATCACATGAGGATGGCTCCTGTCCAGTGTGAGTTAGTAGATGCTTTTTGAGGTCACCACTTTGGGAAAATTTCTTCGGACTTGAGAAAGGCTTCTGTTCAATGTGAGTTAGTAAATGTTTTTTGAGATCTTCTTTACGGGAACATTTCTTGGCACATATATCACATGAGAATGGCTTTTCTCCAGTGTGAATAAGCAGATGTTTTTTGAGATCATCTTTTCGGGCAAATTTCTTGGCACATGTATCACATAAGAATGGCTGCTTTCCAGTGTGAATAAGCAGATGTTTTTTGAGATTCCCACTGTCTGAAAATTTCTTCGAACATATGTCACATGAGAATGGCTTCTCTCCAGTGTGAGTAAGTAGATGTCTCCTGAGATTAACACTTTGGGAAAATTTCTTGGCACATATATCACATGAGAATGGTTTCTCTCCAGTGTGAGTAAGCAGATGTATTCTGAGATTACCGCTTTGGGAAAATTTCTTGGAACATATATCACAAGAGAATGACTTCTCTCCAGTGTGAGTAAGCAGATGTGTTCTTAGATGCCAACTTAAGGAAAATTTTTTGTGACATATATCACAGGAGATATGTTTGACTGGAGTTGGAGTCAGCTTTTGACTATTTCTAGCACAGGATGTACTTGCTGGTACAGCAGTTGAGAGTGATTGCATTAGCTGATCCTCTTCTTTATTATTTCCTTGGGAAACCCCAGAAATCTCCGCTTCGTTATGCCTTATGCTGCATGCTGTAGAATCATCTGTATTTTCATGTTTGATTAGTTGTGTCTGTATTGTGTCAAATGTAATAGATATGGGTTCACACTTGTGAATGGTGGTGCATGCTGTAGAATCGTCTGTATTCTCACATTTGATCAGCTGTGTCTTTATTGAATCAAAATTAACGGGCACAGGTTCACACTTTGGTTGTGTTTGAGAAATCGCTTTCTTAATTTCAATACATTCAGATTTAAGTACAAGCTCCTCCATTCTGGCTCATTCACAACTTTGTTCTGGAACTAAAACTTAACTGAAGTAAATTTAAGGTTGTGTATTATCAAAGGCACATAGAAAGGCAGAAAACACGCTGGTCAGACCATTGAGCTAGAATAGAACTGGAGTTAGGAGTCCAGCACAGCAAGAGAGGCCGACTGTTTCGACTAGCTCCGCCTGGAAAATCTGGCAAGAAGCTATTTGTCTGCTCAGCAAGAAATGTCAAGTAGGCATATATGCCTGAAAATTTATTACGATAGAGTGAACATTACCTTACCTTTAACTCCAAATAATTTATTTTTATCAATATGAATGGTTTTACCCGTGATTTCTCGTTTCGTTATGTAAGTCTAACCGACAAATTCGCGCGTATTCAATACAACATTAATACTAGGGCCCAGATTCTTATGTTTTAAACTAATTCATTCCTTGCTAGTTAAGTGTGATATTTGAATATAATTATTCGTTTAATTGTCAAGAGTTACGTTAAATTAATATTACGTTGAAATGTTTAGAAATATAAATATATTTGATATTTGATAACATTTTTAGGCAGTACCAACTGCAATCGGTCACATTAGCTATTTACATCAATGCACATCTTTAAGAATCTAAGCTATAAATATTTACAATCTTACAAACTTAATTACATTAGTCAAAAATATTATTCTAAGTTATACTAATGCCGTAACACAAGTGACACTAAATGAATAACATATACTAGCAGATTACACATGTAATTACTTACGATAAGTTGCTCTATTCTATTTGTAAATCTGATTCTAAGTATTCTTTAACATTATAAAAAAGGATTTTTTAAAGCTAGGAATACAGTTTTTTGTGAAAACAAATTTGGGAACATTTCTTGAAGTTTATATGGTATTTTTTATATAATGTTGTCCCAAATTTATTTTGATTTCTGGTCTGATAAATAAGAACTTCGTGTTTGATAGCTTTTTATGTTATATTTTACTAATGACAAGACATAAAAAATATACAAATTTATTATTGTTAGTAAGCCTGTCTCAATAAATAGTGGTTTGCAATGCTCTATTTTTTTTAGCATTGGTTATTATTCTAATTGTTTTTTTTCTGGATAAATAATACTTAATTCCTACACCATTTCCCCATAGGCTGCTACTAGATCACACCTTATTATGCTATGAAAAAATGCATATTAGGCAGTCTTTACATAATTTGAAGATACTTACTTACTCACTCAGGGGCGTATCCAAGATTTCTTTTCGGGAGGGGCTGTGATAAGCCGAACACTATTATCACTAGGACTCAGAAGTTGATTACCTAAAAATGCCTGAAAATGACCTTGAATTTATGAAATATGGCATTAAAAATTGAAAATATGACTTAAAATTTCTAAATACATATTTTTAAAAAGGAATATACAGTAGTAATAATAACAAATAAAAAGTATTTTTAAGTATTTTATTTTACTACTTTAATGTTATGTTTTCTATTATTGTTATGTTGACTATATTCATGAATGTCTCATAGCTAAGGAACTACGAGATCGCTTTGTCTGTCATGTTGGAAAAGTTCGTTCTGAAGACAAAATGTAACGGAAAAATGAAAATTTCTTAAAAATTACTAGCAAAGAATAAAATGCCGAACCTTTTAAGAGTCAAGATGTGCAATTATACTGTCTACTATCTGTGAAATTAAAGTGCCCTTATGTGCAACACATTAGCATTAGTTAACGTTTCGGGGGGGCTGCAGCCCCCTCAGCCCCCCTCTGAATACGCCCCTGTACTTACTCTATGGCAATAGACAATTCCTAAGCAAGCTAAATGAATATTATGTTTTATGGAACCCGAAGGTCCATTGCCGCGCTTACCTGAGCCCGCCATTCAACCCTATTCTGAGCTAACTCCATCCAATCATCCCTCACAAATCCTACTTCCCTTAAATCTATCCTAATATTGTCCTCCCACCTGCGTCTAGGTCTTCCAAGTGGTATATTCCTTTCGGGTCTCCCCGTCAATATTTTTTAAATATGTATTTCTTCCCCATGCGTGCAACAAGTCCAGCCCATTTTATCCTCAATGATTTAATTCGCTTTATTATATCCGGTGACGAGTACAGGTTATGAAGCTCGTCATCAAGCCGTTTTCTCCAGTCCCCATTTTCATCTCTCTTAGGCCCAAATATTTTCCTAAGCATCCTGTTTTCGAACACTTTCAGATTTTGTTCTTCGGGAAGAGTAAGCGACCATGTCTCACATAATGTTTCATATAATACAACCGGCAGGATAATTGTATTATAATTTTTTATTTTTGGATTTGTGAAGATAAGAATTTCTTACCTGCATAAAACTAGCATTTCCTGATTTGTGTCTACACTTAAATTCGGCCTTAATATTATTTGTGTCTGTAATTATTGCTCCCAGATAAACAATTCTTTAATCTACTTATTAAATAGATTACACATGAGAGCCTTTTACAAATGCTTCTATAGGCCTATTGTTCTACTTCAAAATCGTTACTTTAATTAATATATAATGCATTTAAACTAAAATTAATATTTGAAATATGAATGCTGACAATGCTTTACATAACCCTTGCACAACGAAGAGGATCTGTTCCATCCTTTTATGCAAAACTAAGTCTGCCCATTGTTGTGTTTTTTATTAGTTCTTCGATTTTTCCATGCATTGCCATCCTACCTGAATTATGATATAGGCCTATCCTAAAAATTGCTAAAATCTGGATTAAGGATTAATTACTAAATATTATATTAAACGTTATTATCACAATAAAATACACTTAAAATGAATGATGACGATTTTGAAGTAGAACAATATATTTCAATTTCTAAAGATTTGAACGTAATACTAATTTAATGTAATAAGTGTAGTACTGAATACTTGCTATTTTGTCGGTTAGGCCCACATGTATGGAAACGACAGAAGTCACGTAAAAACATACGTATTAATATTAATCTTAATTATAATAATGACATACTTTAAATATATTAATATTAATTATTCTTAGAATGCATGCAAGAAGAACTGTCTTACAATCATTCGTCAACAATATCTTCAATTTCCAAAACCAAACATGTGATAATTCCATACAAGAAAGGCGATTTGACGTTTAGTATTGAGCAGACAAATAGTTTCTTGCCATAGTTTCCGGGCGAGACTAGTCGAAAAAGTGGCCTCACTTCTTAGTACAGGGGAAAGGCTGTAGTGCTAACTCCAGGTATAAATTCTAGCTCAATGCGTCAGACACACCTTTGGTAACCGATGGACGACGCAAGCCAAGGATCGTCAAACCTGGAGACCAGCAGCGTCGCCAGGAATTTTAATAAGGGGGGGGAAAATCAATTTCGGACCTCAATTTCAAATGATTAGGCTAATCACATTAATATTCACTTAGTTAACCGGATCATTATTTTGAACCGAAGCTGAATTCGACGAGGCTACAAAGTTTTTTAAGTTAACAGAATATGCTCTTTTGAGCAATGGCCTTGATAAGATATTATTATAAATACATATTATAGTTATAATTAGGTAATACTGGCTAAACTCATTATAAAGTAATTATATTTTTTTTATTCTCCATGCTACAACTGTAGGTTGACAAAGAGTACCACAAATAAATGAATCCATAAGGAAATTCAGAGGGGGCAGTTGCCCCCCCCCCATGCCGACGCCCATGCTGGAGACACCTTATAAAACTTAACTTGGACAATACCAAAGACTGATCTCTCCCGGACTAGCTACCCGGGTCTGCAAGAACCTAGCTAGCTACCTTTCATAGAAAGAGGCCCTTGCCCGATAGGGATGTTACGGGCTAATACACAGATATATAGAAATAGATCGGCAATGGTGTATGCTGTACTATTGGCGGCAGTGAAGCCACGTTGATGCACGGACCGCCATATTACTACACTGTAGCAGCCGATGGAGTACAAACCACAAGTGCGTTACTGCGATGTGAATTTTAGCATTTTAGCTAATAATGTAATTGGACTGAGGAGTATAAATACTTTTTCTAAAATGGTGAATACCTGTGTGGTATTCGGGTGTAATTTTTCATACTACGACAGAAAGAAACATGGAAAGGAATACATTCGTAAGTAGGCCTTTCATTATTATTGTTAGCCATTCCATGCATTATACATGCTTTAGTTTATAGGAATGTATTATATGGTTGTAAATAATCATAACCTAATATTGTTAACTACTTCATACACTGTAAATAGTCATATATTACTTTAGCATTTAGAAATTGCAAATATACTTACCCTCAATTTATGCGTATTTTTTGCATTATAAATAATATTATGCTTTAGTTACTAGGAATGTTTTATATTTTTATAAATAACTGTAAGCATACATTGATAGCTATTTCTTGTATTATTCATGCTTCCTTAAGATTTTTTTTTAAATTTTGGATTTCTTATTTTGGATCTCTGAATTTTTTATTTTTTAGATTATTTAAATTTCGGATTCAAGGATTTTTTATTTTTTGAATTTTTTAAATTTAGATTTTTAATTTTTTAAATTTTGGAAATTTGGATTTTTTTACTTTGGAATATATTTTAAAATTTGGATTTTCTAAATTTTGGATCTTTGAATTTTTTATTTTTTAACTATATTTTTAATTTATTTTTATTTTTTAATTTCGGATTTTTAGTCTTAAAATTTTGGATTTTTTAATTTGAATTTTTAATTTTTTTAATTTTCGAATTTTCGATTTTTTAAATTTTGGATAAGCCTAATTATTGTGTTGATTGTTTTCTGTGCAGTCCGTTCCGTCACACCAAACTAATTTCGCGACGATTTTGAGCATAACACTAATTTCGTGACGATTTTGTCCGTAACGCAAGCTCTCGATTTAATCCTACCGCGGCTAAAGAAGTTTCGCATCAAAAACCTAATTTTTAGCAAGTAATAGGAACCAATACTTGAGAAAAATAGCAAGAGTACGTGCTTTTTCAATGTGGTTTCAGTGTGTTCACTAGTGGATACAAAATTTCCAATAGAAAATTGTGAAAATAGACTTTATTCTAAGTTCTCGTGATAGTTTCTCATTGAATTACGTGTAGTTCAGTGGGTGTCTTCTGGTGAGGCAAGATGGCGGCATAGCGCAAGGCTAGGCTTCACCGCCGTGACCCAGATTGCCGGCTGTGGGCTAATAATAATTATCAGAGGGGCTGTGACTACTGGAAAAAGTACAGCTTCTGCATGGTTAACCAAGTCTCTCGACTCTCGTGTGATTCAGGCCAATACAGCAGGAACCTACACATAGGAAGTGGGAAGTTACTCTTCCTCTTATCCCATTGGGCGCTCTTCTCTATTATTATTATTATTATTATTATTATTATTATTATTATTATTATTATTATTATTATTATTATTATTATTATTATCCACCGTGAGTGGACGTGTTGTGTGTTCTCTCTGCTATAGTGGTGACCTACTTACTATTTCATTGACAGTGCTTCGATTTTTCAATGGCGCCTAGTGCCGACCTATGCCCTTTGTGTAACAAGGGATTTCAAGGTAGGCAAAAACATTTATACTGTAGTGGGAACTGTAAGGCCCGCTTTCATTTAGTTTGTCTAAATATAACTGATATAGAGGCTACACTCTACCACAAGGATGGTGAGAGCACCTACGTTTGTGATAAGTGCACTCAATTAAGGAAAGCCCTCAGGAATGATGATACTCCTGTTAGATCTAGATCTAATTCAGTTCCTGATGAGAGTATATCTGCAGCTCACATTCACCCAGGGAGGTGTAACACCTTGGATAGCAAACTTGAAGCCATTATTGAGGCTAATAAATCTTCATCAGTAGCAGTGTCAGCTATTACTGAACTGCTGACAAAAATCCTCTCCGAGGTCTCTGACCTAAGAGAGGAAAACAAAAATCTACGGAAAGAGATCTATGGCCTCCGAGATCTCCTAAACGAATCTTCACCACGAGTCCAACAAGGAGCTAGTTCAAGTGGTACCAATATTCCCCAGCAGCCTAGCAAGAAAGTTGCAAATATCATCCAACCGGCTAAATACTCTGAAGTGGTGGCTGCCATCAATAGAGAAACTACCTCTGCCAACAGTGGAAATCCTACCTATACCAGTAATGGTTCAGGTGGTGTTTCAGCTTCCTCAAGCCGCAGTGTCAAACTGCCAGTGCCCAATCGGGCCACTACAAGTGCCAGTTCCAGTGCCAGTGTGTCTAGTGCCATTAATTCTAATCTCGCAGTGCCCACTGCACTCAGTGCCCCGGAATCCGATAGAGGTGACACCAATGACGGCTTCACAGTTGTATCTAAAAAACCTAGGGTTAAGAAGGCCCCGCTAATAGGAGTTAGGAATTCTTCCTCACTACCAGTAGTTGCCAAACCAACTAGAGGTAAAGCCTTATTCGTGTCACGCTATGGTAACACTGTAAACGCGGAAGATATTGCAGAATCCTTACGTACCCAGGTAAATCTCAAAACATTTGCAGTAACAAAGCTGAAAACTAAATTTAATTCTTATGCCAGTTTTCATATTTCTGTTTGTGAGGAAGATTTCCCTCTTATTAATAACGTAGATATCTGGCCTACAGGGGTGCTGTTTTTTCCATTCCGTGGCCGCCTACAAAAGGAACAAATCGCGCCCATCAGTCCTGACCCAGTTGTATGTAGCCCTACAACGAAGTCGCAGGGTAAACCTCCTGAAAAAACTCCTGAAAAATCCAGTAGATCTTCCCCTAGGAAGATTATGGATACACTGCTAGCCAGAACATCTTCTAAAAGCAGCCTTGGAGGGGGCTCTCCTTAACCCTAAATGGCAAATAGTTGTGATCATATGGATCAGTCTATGTTTAGTAACAGCAATTTAGGCACTGAAATTTATTACCAAAATGTTCGTGGTTTAAGAACTAAATCCACGGACCTTTTCGACAATATTAACACAAATGAACCCATCATCATTTGTCTTACTGAAACATGGTTAAATGATGACCATTATGATCACAATTATTTTCCTGAAATATATCAGGTGTACAGATCTGACAGAAAATATACACTAGTTAGCCAAACTCGGGGAGGAGGGTCTTTAATTGCCATCAGCAACAGTGTCAGGCATAAACGTAGACCTGAATTAGAACAGACAGATGAATGTGTGTGGATTGAGTTAACTCTCAAAAATGCTCAGCCTATTTTAATTGGATGCCATTATTTTGCGCCCAATACGAGTATTGCTGCATTTCAGCAGTATTTTAATTTTCTCGAAAATAATTTAGATTGTAACAACTTTCAGGTCATTTTACTCGGTGATTTTAATATCCCTGGTTTCAATTGGCTGGCAGGTGTTGCACCTAACTTATATCACTATCATAAAATTAAAGGTGAAATTGTACACCAAACATGCTCTTTCCTAGTAAAAATTTATTAGACTTAGTTTTTACAAGTCTGGATGAGATCACTGTATCAATACCGGATTATGCACTGGTGAATATTGATAACTATCATCCCCCTATTGTTATGAATTTAATTAGCCAAGTGAGTGAAGGTACTCAGTTCCCAACAGAAAGTTTATGCTATCACAAAGGTGACTATTATAAACTATACAACACATTGGCTTCATCTGACTGGTCCGCAGTGTATAATCAAAAATCACCTGACACTGCTGTTGAAAATCTTGCATATTTAGTTAGTGATGCAATTAATAAGTCAATCCCTAAAACATTTGCTGTTAAACCAAAATATCCGGCTTGGTTTTCAAGAGAGCTTAAATTATATATAAGGAAAAAGAAACATTATCATCGACTTTTTAAAAAACACTCGACTGATTTGTATTATCAATGTTTCTCAGATTACCGAAGATTGGTAAAAGTAACTATTAAAACTGATAGGCAAAAATGGTACAAATCAATCGATCAAGATTTAAAGTCAAACCCTGCTAAATTTTGGAGTTATGTTTCGAAGTTACGAAATAAAAACGATCCCGTATTGCATGTTAAAATTAACAATACCATTGTTTCAGAACCATCAAAGCTAGTGAATATTTTCGCAGAGCATTTTCAGATTATAAATACGCCCACTAATGAAGTACCTGGGCCCTATGCTCAAACTGTCACATCTGAATGCCTACATGTTCCAACTATCGTAGATTCCGATGTCTTGGTAGCTATTCGACACTTGAAACCATCTAAGAGTTCGGGACTCGACCAGATACCAAGCTTTATTGTTAAGGGGTGTGCCCCAATACTGACACCTGTACTTACATATGTGTATAACCTTTCGCTGGAAACAGAAACTTTTCCTTCAATTTGGAAAATTTCTGCTATCAGACCGGTACACAAGAAAGGCAAAAGCAAAGAATTGGCAAATTTTAGGCCCATAGCCATATTAAATACATTTTCAAAAATTTTTGAAACCATCATTCATAAACATATTTCATTTTTCAGTAAAAATAAATTAAATGATTTCCAGCATGGTTTTACCAAGGACATGTCCACAGCAACCAATATTATCACTTTTCTCAATGACATACTTAAAGAAAATTGCTCACAATCGCAATCAGATGCCATATTTTTTGACCTGAGCAGAGCATTTGATGTAGTAAATCACGATCTTCTTGTTAAAAAATTGAGTAATTTAGGTCTACATAACAAGTATGTCAATTGGTTTTCAAGTTATTTAAGAAACAGATCTGCTCGAGTTAGAATATCTAACTATTTTTCAGAGCCTTTTTATATACCAGATGGTGTACCCCAGGGGTCAGTGTTGGGTCCTTTCTTGTTCTTAGTTTTTATTAACGACATATCTAATATGCTAACATGTAAGAAAATAGCATACGCAGACGACCTATGTATATGGAATAAAATATCTACGGCTTCGGACTGCAAATTACTGCAAAGGAATATCGATTACATACACCAGTGGTGTAAATCAAATTTAATGATAATTAACACCAGTAAGACCCAGAGCATGATATTTAGTAGAAAAACTAACCAAATAATATACAATTATCGTCTTGGCCAAAACATAATAGCACGTTCAGAAAATATAAAATACCTTGGAGTTTATCTTGACTCAAAATTATATTTTCATGTCCATATTGACCATATTTTCACACAGGCTTTAAAAACTCTTGGATTAGTTCGTTTAATTTCTCAAAATTTAAAAAGCATAGAGTCATTACTTACTCTTTACAAATTTTTAATTCGCAATGGCTTAGAATATTGTAGTGTTGCTTATAACAGCATTACAATATCTGACAGTAATAAGCTGGAACGAATACAAAGAAAATTTGTTTCCCTTATACGTAATAAGTTTAACAGAAATTTGGACTATGATGATATACTTAAGTTATTAAATTTGGAAACATTATATAATAGGCGTGTTTCTGCAGATGCTAATTTCATAGCTAAAGTCTTTCGTGGGGAAATACATTGCAAATCAATTTTAGATAGCATAGGGCTCTCTGTCCCATATGCACGAGGAACAAGAAATCGAACAATTTTTGCTGTTCAACAGCCATATGTGATTCCTTCTAACAGAATGGCTATTGCTTGCAATGCCCTATTTAAAAATTCTGATATATTCCACAAGCAGTGATTATTATTACTGTTATTATTATTATTATTATTACTATTATTATTATTATTACTATTATTATTATTATTATTATTATTATTATTATTATTATTATTATTATTATATACACACAAGACTGACAAGGACTCATTCATTATTTTGATAAAACGGCCATATGCTCTACAAGTTTAACAAGAAATGTAATGACACAATCTTTAATTAAGAATGCGACCTGCTTTCCTCAAATATAAACATATAAACTAGTGTCTGCATTGAATTATAAGTAAAGAATGTGCTGACGTAACGAAGTTCATGCTATTGACATAACTCTGCTGACCGCACAATCAATCATGTTAAAACTGCAGACTTGACAGTTAGGTAGTCAGATGTCTAATTATGTGTTATCTTGTAATTCCTGTTGTATATGTAATTCTTTATTATTGTAAATAATATATCATCATCATAATTCACCACTGCCATTCCTTTATCATAATTCATTCTAATATTAAGTAGAAGCCTGCTGTTTAAAATTTGTAAAAATTGTCTGTAGCTTCTATAAATAAATAATTGAAATTGAAATTGAAATTATTATTATTATTATTATTATTATTATTATTATTATTATTATTATTATTATTATTATTATTATTATTATTATTATTATTATTATTATTATTATTATTATTATTATTATCCCTTCTACTCTCTTTCAATTGCAGGTAATGTCAACTAAAACGGTTGATCTTGGGACTAGTCGCGTAGCAGATGGAAATAACAAGGGGGCGAATTTAAGGGTAGTTCATTTCCAGTGATGGGAAGTAATTGAGTAAAAGTAATCAGATTACATGTAACAATTTCTTTTTTCGTCCCATTTACTTGTGACTACTAGAAAAAGAACAGCTTCTGCATAGTTAACCAAGTCTCTCGACTCTCGTGTGATTCAGGCCAATAGAGCAGGAGCCTACTCACGGGAAGTTACTCTCTCCCTCTTATCCCGTTCTTCTCTATTATTAATTATTAATATTATTATTATTAATTATTATTATTAATAAATTTTAATAATAATTATTAGTAGTAGTAGTAGTATTCCTTGAGTCGCGGACGACTCCTGGAGATCCTGCCGGATTTACATAGCAAGAAGAGTGTCTTGCCAGTTATGCATTAAGCCTCGTTCGATTTTCCACTGCTCTCCTGGTTACAGCTCTCCAATGATTCCTGTTTTGTGTTGCCTTAATCAAATTTTCCCATTCCATTTCCACGGTCTCCTGGATGCTTTGTATCCACTTGTGTGTTGCCTGCCTGGCCTTCTTGTTCCCTCCATGAGTCCTAGCATCAGTGCCTTCTCCATTGACTCTTCTTTCCTCATTATGTGACCAAAATATGACAGTTTTAATTTTGTAGCCATCGTCTCCAAAGATTGTTGAGGTCTTATTTCTTCTAGTACTGACGTGTTAGTTCTTTTCTCTACCCATGATATTTTTAACAGTCTTCTCCAGGACCACAGTTCGAAACTGTCCAGATTTCTTCTATCCTGTTTGTTCAAGGTCCAGCTTTCACATCCGTATAAAACCACAGGAAACACCATTGTCTGAATTAGTCTGATCTTCGTCTTCTTGCTTATGTCTGAATGTTTGAGAATTTTCTTTAGTTTGCCCAATGCTGCTCTTCCTAAGTTAATTCGTCTTCTTATTTCTTCCTTGCAACAAGCATCGTTAGTTATAAGTACACCTAGAAAGTTGGAACTATCTACCGAAGTCAGTTGCTCACCATCTATATTTACAACAATCTTGTCACGCAACGCCATCACCTTGGTCTTTTTAAGATTAAGCAGCAGCCCTGCTTTCTCACTTTCATCCTTAACTCTCTTTATTATCTGGGCTAGGTCCTTCTCATTTTCGGCCAGAAGTGTCGTATCATCTGCGTACCTCAGATTGTTTATTCTCCTACCTCCTATCTTAATGCCTACTTCTAGATCGTTCAACCCCGCTTCTCTCATGATCCATTCACTGTAAAAATTGAACAATGACGGGGATAAAATACACCCTTGTCGAACTCCTTTTTGTATTGGGAACCACTTTGTTGCTCCATGTTCAGTTACTACACTTGCTTCTTGATTGGTGTATAGAGCCTTGATTAACTCAATTAGATGTTGAGGTACTCCCATTCTGTTCAATACTTCCCACATCTTTGTATGTTTCACACTGTCAAATGCTTTTTTATAGTCAATAAAGCACATAACTAAGTTTCTATTTCTTTCCCTTGCCCTCTCCATAATCCACCGCAGATTTGATATTTGATCTCTAGTCCCTCTGCCATTCCTGAAACCAGCTTGTTCTACTGGGATCTCCCTTTCTATGCATTGTTCCATTCTTTTTTGAATGATTTTAAGTAGAATCTTGCTAATGTGGGGTATTAGTGCAATTGTTCTGTAGTTGTTGCAATCTTTGTTGTCCCCTTTTTTTGGCAAGGGGATGAAAACAGATTGTTTCCATTCCTTAGGCCATTCCAACGTTTCCCATATCCTGTTGCATAACTTTGTTATTACTGGTACTGCTACACTCTTCACTGCTTTTAGCAGTTCTATTGGAATATTGTCATTACCTGGAGATTTGTTATTTGGAATTTCCTCCAATGCCCATTCCACTTCACTCTCTAACACTCCTGGCTCATGTGTATAGACTGGATTTGTTCCCCCTGGACTATGCTCTTCTCGGAAAAGTTCGGCTGAGTATTCTTCCCATCGTTTAATTATGTCTTCTTTATTTGAAAGAATTACCCCTTCTTTGTCTTTAATGTTCCCTGTCCTTGGTTTAAATTCAGAGCATATCTCCTTTATTGCTTTAAAAGTATCTTTCGGACTCGTTTTTATGTTGACTTCAATCCTACCACATATGTCTGCGATGTACTTTTCCTTGTCCCTTCTTGCTTCCCTTTGGAAATCAGCTATTATTATTAATTATTTATTATTATTATTAATTATTATTATTTATTATTATTATTATTATTATTATTATTATTATTATTATTATTATTATTATTAATAGATTAATAGACAATCAGATGCTATATTTTTTTACCTAAGTCGAGCTTTCGATGATGTAAATCATGATTTACTATTGCAGAAATTGACCAATTTAGGTTTACATCACAAATATGTAAATTGGTTTACGAGCTACTTGCAAAACAGGACTGCTTGTGTCAGAATATCAAACTGCCTTTCTAAGCCCTTCAACATACCACAAGGGGTTCCCCAGGGGTCAGTAATTGGCCCTTTCTTGTTCATTGTCTTCATTAACGATCTATCTAGTATATTAACATGTAACAGATTAGCTTATGCTGATGATCTATGCATTTGGAAAAAGAAATCAAGTGTTTCTGACTGTAAATTATTGCAAAGGAATATTGATCTGATAATTCAATGGGCCTCTTCAAATAGAATGATAATCAAATCCAGTAAAACCTACAATGTAATTTTTAGTAGAAAAACTAATCCTATTATATTTAATTATCATCTTGGTCAAGATACCATCGCACGTTCAGAGAATATCAGATACTTGGGTGTTTATTTAGACTCGAAACTATATTTTCATGCCCACGTTGAACACATATTCACCCAAGCACTCAAAACTCTGGGATTAATCCGTTTTATTTCTACTAATCTAAATATTCTAGAATAGTTAATTACTCTGTATAAATCACTGGTCCTAAGTGTCTTAGACTATTCGAGCGTAGCTTGTAATAGTATAACCATCTCTGACAGCAATAAATTAGAACGTATACAAATTAAATTTGTCTCATTAATACGTAGAAAGTTTTTTCAAAATCAAGACCTGCAGTATAAGCAAATTCTTGCTTTTCTAGAACTGGAAACACTATACGAAAGACGCATTTCATCCGATGCAAAATTCATAGTAAATGTTTTTCGAGGTAATATAGATTGTAAATAATTTCTTGAAAACTCAGGACTTCGAGTTCCACACACAAGACTGACAAGGAATCATTCATTATTTTTGGTAAAACAGCCATATGCTCTACCAGTTTACCGTAGCACGATTGCAGCCAACATGAAATGTATTAATAACAAAATATTTTAATTAAAGAATGTGACCTGCTTTCCTCAAACACAAACAAACTACACTTTGTGTCTGCAATGAATTAACAACTCGGGAATGGTCTGACCACACAATGTTCATGCTATTGACATGGCTGACTTAACATACAAGTCAACCAGAAATGTCAGATGTTTCAACTTAAGTTTATTATGCTGACCTCACAATATACCTAATTGATCAATGAGGCTAACACTGCAGACTTGACATACTCACAAGTCAGAAGTCTAATTGTGTATTATTATGTAATTCCTGTTTGTATAGGCCTATGTCATCTATTATTATTGTACATCATCATCATTACCATTCCTGTATCATAAATCATTCTATTATTATCTAAGAAGCCTACTGTTTAAAATTTGTAAAAATTATCTGTAGCTTCTCTAAATAAATAAATGAAATAAAATGAAATTATTATTAATTATTATTATTATTAATTATTATTATTATTATTAATTATTATTATTAATTATTATTATTATTAATTATTATTATTAATTATTATTATTAATTATTTATTATTATTATTATTATTATTATTAATAATCATTATTATTACTATTATTATTGTAGGGATCCAGGCCCGTAGAGGACCAAAAATGTAGGCTGGTGAGCCTAACAGAAAATTGCGGAGGACCACTGGAATAAAAATCCAGAAAATGCGAACTAAAAAAAAATAGGAATGTTGAAGGAAGCAGGAATAATGTAGGATCAGAATCGATGCTTTATTCTTACACTCTTGTAGAATCTGGCTTCCCTTCTTTCTTGTAGTTGTATTTGGTATTAATCAGTATTTAATTATAATTTGCTATTTGCACTAGGTAGATTTCAGAAGTGATTTAAGGTTCACTTGTTATTAGAATATACTATGTTTTGTTATCTACACAAACAATGTAAGTTTCTTTATTTTAATTCCATTAGTTACATGTTTCTAGAATGCTTGAGCTGTATTGGCTCAAAATACTACTGCAGTATACTTTGTCTGCAAGTAGGAAAAGAGAAGCTGCAATTGTTTGCCAAAACTTCTTAACGTGATAAACACGGAATTACTTTGTTACAAGCAAAAAATGCTAGACCATATCTTGGTATTTATGAGATTACTATATCTTGTTCAAAACTACTACGGCAGCATATTTAGCTTGCACGTAGAGGAAAAGAGGAGCTGCAAGGATGCCAAAACTCCTTAAAGTTTATGATTGCAGAATTTACTGACATGTAAACCAATCTGTTAAGTCATTTAGACTTTTGTGAATTAGCTTGAAATAGTTTTACTTAACTTTTATAGCGACTGCATCTGATGAGAATGTGAATGCATTAGCCGGACTATGGCTAAAGGGGATGTACAGTTATTGATGCTGTAGATATATGATGCTGTAGATCATCCTGAACGGTGGCCAGTAGCGAGTCGTTCCATGGCTACGAGCTACGCTCCACAAAGTTCTAGAGATGCCCTTGAATCCACCTCCAAGTGGATTAAGTAGTGGCTGCTGATGCTGGTTCCATGATGCGTAGTTATATATGCAGTTACTGTAAAATAATATATTCAGACTTGTGGTCTGTTTGCTAAATTTGGGGCTGTGCCCTTACGAAGCGACGATCAGTGATGAAGTGATAAAAGTCTAACGGCCAAAATGCGTTCACATAATCATCTTACAAAGAGTCAAGTTCTAGAATCTTATGGAAGGCTCTTCTTGAAGTTTCCAGAAGCTTCCATCCAGAATAAGATCATATTTAAACATAACAACATGCTGTTATTCTGTAACATAAAATATATGTATGTGAGCATTTGCATTATAATTGTAATGTATAATTATAGAGAAATTAATAATCTTCTTGCGGTGAGCAATCGAACTATTCCCAAAGCTGTCTCTACAGACAAGTACAATAATCGATATGACGCTTCTAGGTGAGCTAATTTACTCTGGCTGTAGCGCCAAGCAAATGCTAATGAGTTGTCACTCGACAATCGATATCAGTTCGATGTCGGCAATGCAGCTTTCTATATTTCAATATAGTTTTAATGTTAAATTTTGACAAATACTTAATAGTTATGCATGAAAACATAGAGACATCATTCTATGCTTGATATGAGAGAGTATAGAATAGTTACTTTCTTTATCCAAAATAAAAATAAAGAAGCAAAAGAATGTCAAGAATTCTGGTTACAAATGGTTGACATTAGTGCATCTAACGAGTGACTGATAAACTTATTTGCTTTAACATTGCTTAAATGTGCTATAATTATATTTTGATATTCTCTAAGCTCCATGAGCTTACAATTATTATTATTATTATTATTATTATTATTGTTTGTATTATTATTTTTATTATTAATATTATTTTATTATTATTATTATTATTATTATTATTATTATTATTATTCCTTTATTTATTTCTCTGTTTAACTAAACAGGTATATATATATATGTACATACGGCTTTACACGCAGGTAAGTACACTGTAAATGTATATAGTAACAACAATTCTTCTGTTGTACACAACTTCTACTGGTCCACTTTTTCCCCAAGAACTCTTCTGACGATGTTACACTTTCTAGGATTACCGCACGCTGCATAGATAAGTACAAATGATAATAATAATAATAATAATAATAATAATAATAATAATAATAATAATAATAATAATAATAATAATAACAAAATAATATCATTATTATAATATTATTATTATTATTATTATTATTATTATTATTATTATTATTATTATTATTATTATTAGACTTCGGATTTTAGGTAAAAACCTATTTTAATCCTTAAGTGATATATGGACGAAATCTTGTATATGCATGTTTCATAAGTGACTGTGCCTAAAACTGATACTTTTAAAGGACCTAAAACAGCCTATTTTTACGTTAGAGCCTAATATTGCCTTTTTTGCCTGTTTTTCCTCTAAAGTTCAAAATAAGTTACTTTTTGTTATAAATTCTAGCATTTATTTTCACTTTGTACTAAATGTTTAGCTCGGAATGTGGTACATGACACATTTGTGACATGGTAAAATAGTAAGAAATGTTTCGTCTTCAGTAGAAAAATTGCTTGGAATTCCCAAGAAAATGTAGTGTTTTTCTCCCGACTCCCACATCAAATAAAAATAAAGAAGGAAAAAAACTTCACTGAGGAATACAAGGGGTTAAATATTCTAACGTGCGTAGCTTCTGGACGCAGGGATTTGGTTTTCACTGTTATGGTGGTAATACAGGCCCTAGTAATAGGTATATATAATTCTGTGTACCATAGGCCTATATCTATGTTTTATCATGATTGTTGATTAATGGTGACTTCAATAAATATAATATTCTGCATTGCAGTTGAGATATTTCAGAAAATTGGCAACTTAACGATTTTATAAGAGACTATTTTACGATTTTTAGGACCTATATTCCAATTTTTAGAGCCTATTTTAGGTACCTAAAACAGCATTTTTAGCGACCTAAAAGTCCGAAGTCTAATTATTATGTATATACTCGTTGGCACAATGAATGTAGGGTGTGCATTTGTTGTGTACTCAAACTACACAGAAATATTTACAAACAAAAACAAATTGTCCCCTGAGTGTTCAGAGTTTCAGGCTGAACTCCTGGCCATTAGAGAAGCCATAAAATGGTGCAAGGATACCAGCCATAGTGTATGTGTGTACAGTGATTCGAAGTCTGCTTTACTCGCTATAAATGACAAATACAATCTACACCCAATCGCACACGAAATGCGCAGATTGATAGGAAAATTCCCTGGTCATGTCTGTCTTTCCTGGATTCGTGGACACTCAGGAATTGCAGGAAATGAGAGAGCGGATGAACTGGCCAAAACAGCTGCAAATTCGAACCTCCTTCCCTCATATTCTGCTTGTCCCATCTCTTACATAAAGAAGACAATCAGAAGAAATATCTTAGAAGAATGGGATACCCTGTGGCAGAATAGCTCAAATGGTTCTACAACAAGAGATCTATTTTTTCCAACAGTGGGCGATAGGTTGAAGTGCAAAAAACTCATGCCGAATTTTGTTCTGACGCATTTTCTGACTGGACATGGAAAATTCATGCAATATCTTCACCGATTTCGGATCTCAAACACTGCCACCTGCAAGTGCGGTCAGCAAGATGAAACAGTTGAACATATATTGTATACATGTCCACGTTATGAATTGGAGAGGATTGAGCTTCTTTTGTGTCTGAACAGAATAGACTTAAGAGTATGTCAGTCCCATTGGACACGTCCTTGCTGACAAAAACGGACACAAACTTTTTCAATCGTTTGTAAATAGAATATTTTCGAAGCTTTAACTCTCACACTTTATTCAGTCGTTGTGGTATTACATGCCTAACTTAATGTATTGCACAGTTAATTTATTTTATCTTGCTTAGTTAAGCTATTTATTCCAACAATATCTTATCTACATTTTATAATTTAAGGTTATGTTTATATAAAAACGGATTCACATAATTAACTTTATCTTAAGACTTACCATATGGTAAGACATAAGAAACTGTAGGACTATTGTAGACATTACGCCTGGTAAGAACTGTACAGTATTGTAAATAGTGTATAATAGACATGAAACATAGCATGCCTTGTATACACACTTCCTTGTTTACTGGGCCCTTCTAGAGTATTTATGTGTCAATAAGACGAGAGAAATTTACTGCATATAGGCTCTAATTAACACAAAAAGTAAGGTACATCTTTAAATAACATATATTTAAATAAATATTTATTTAATCTATTCCTCAGGCTATTGAACAATTGTCATTAGCCTTCTGGCTTCCCAATACAGCTGTCCATTCTATTTGTCCCAATATTGCTGAACAGCAGTGCACGTCCTGAGATGTTCCGAGTTTTGAATGGCAAATTCTTCTCACAGCATGCATTTCGGTGAGGCGAATATTCTCATTCGGTGCAGATGTTCTGCTAACTCGTTAAAACTCTTTCAGAAGGGTGCTTATTATTCTGCAGTACAGATATATAACAAGCTTCCAAACAACATTAAATTATTATGTATTCAAAGAAAGAGCAAACCTTTCAAAACAGCTGTCAAGGAATTTTTAATAACTCACACCTTCTACAATTTGGAGGAATATTTCCAGCTTGGATAAATTTGGCAGCTTACAGTTTCTGTAGGCCTATATTATTGTTATAACATGCATGTATTTTTTGATCTGACGTGTTCTATATCCTTGAGCCCCGCTCAACACAGGATCTACAGGACGAGATATCTACATCTACATCTACATCTACATTCATGTTGTGTTGCTATCTGAACTGTTGAACAGTTTCATTCAAGGGAGTTCTGGTGTAGAGTTTCTATTGCTGAGGATGCTGGCCCATTTCTTTTCACTGCTAAGTCTGGTGATAAAATCGACTCCAAAATAACAATAAAGATTTAGCGATCCTCGATAAATTGTCAATTTTGAGTACTATCAGAGATTTCCATCATATATATATATATAGTAATTGTATTTATGTAGGGGTAGGAGATGGAGCCTTCGAAGTGGTTCCATTAGATTCGGGGTGTGGAAAATGGTATTAAACTACACCAAACATTATTAATTTTGAAAATATAGTATAAATACTTATATGTACACATATATTTTCTTTATGTGCCATATATAATGTATATACTATTTATACATATAACTATATATAATACGTATGTATTGGATTTTATATAGAGTTTGAGCAGTGGAACAAAGGAAAATACACAAGTTCAGGATTTTCTACAAAATCCCGGAATTTACACATAAAGTTAAAATTGCTGTAAGGTATGAACGGTTGAAGATAAAGCGCAAACTATCATACATTCTCGAAGGACATATAATTCTCTACAATTTTTTTCCTTATGTCTTTTTCGTAGGACGAAGGGCCGAAGAGTTAGCTAATGACATATGGCAAAAAACGCGAGGGATTTTTTTTTTTTTCAAAATTAGCTAGCTTTGAGCGCGGATACCTCGGAAACTAGATGAGATAGCGAAAAAATTAATTGAATCAGTCTTGTGGACCATTTTGTCAGCTTTAATTTTGTATAGAGTAATATTATCGCTAGGACCCAAGGTTTCGGCGTATAAGATATAAGCGGGAACGGAATCTTCAGAAGGCCCCCCTCCCCGCTCACCACCAAGGAGTGAGGACTTTTAGTATGTTTACCTCCTAACTAGTCCAGACAAAGTCCCAAAGTAAAAAATTGTGTTCCTTCCATTTCCCTCTACAACTTTTCATTGACTGGACTAGTATGAATCCTATAAAAATGAAAGTGAAGAGTTGGTTGTGTTTTAAGGCAAGAAAAAAATCCACACAAATTAATGTTGGTTTCCAAATATCTCGAAACTGAGCCCGTTGAGGCAAGTACACGGATTTCAACATGCTCAAAACATGATTCATAAGAGTTGTAGCCCTCAGTAATTAGTTCCCTGTCTATCATATATTATAATGACCACTTCTTGCAAATCCATGATACAATAATAATTATTAGTAAAGTCACCGGTGGATTTACAGATGGCTTTAAAAACATACCTTATACATCATTACAGTATTATAATAACAATTTTTGTCAAAACAAAGTTTTTATTTATGCTCTAGCTTAAAGGAGAAATGGACAGAAACCTCAAGAAAAGTTTTAAAGAGTATTCTGCATATTAATTATAGTGTTTTAATGATAACATTACAACTGTTTAGTAATTAAAGAAAGTATTAACTTATATTGTGTGCAAGGATATAAAACAGAGACGATTTTACCATTTAAGATCAGAATAGGATCAGTCCAATGAAGGGGGGGAGACGGGTTGAGGACGGACCCTAAACACTTTTGCCAATTGACCCATTGCGCCAACCTCAGGTAATGACCTCCGTCAACAGTCCTAACCTCAAGCCCCCATAGAACTCTAATAATAATAATAATAATAATAATAATAGTTTATTTAACCTGGAGAAGTTAAGACCGTAAGATCTACTACTCTACTACTCTACTACATCAAACAGATACCTTTACCATGCCTCGGTACCTCTTGGGATGACCATAAGCCATGGGAACGATGGGAGAGACCCGCAGCGGGGGCATACCGCAAACTGGGAAAGGAAACATAATGATGATGAGGGGAAAATGAAAGATGAAGTGGCCTCCTTGGTGGAATGAATGGGGGAGATGGCAGGACCCCAAGAAAAACCCCTACTGGTCAGTATAATGACTTTATGAAATTTATCTGATACTGGGGTACTTTCCTCTTCTTTCAATTGAGGACTGCTAATGTAGTGTATGAAAAACAGGAAGCATTCAAAGAATCAGAGACCTCAAACATTGCAACAATAAATGAAGCATCTGCTTTGTTGAGTTATCTTTAAAATTAGTTTTGTTTCTGGCTTAATTTTTTCCACATAGTTATGCCTCATGTAGATATACTATACAATAGGTCTAAACTAGAGAACCATCAAATATATGCCGCAACAGTTCATGTGTGAAAATAATAAAATCAGTAAGAGAATCTAACATTGAAACAAACAATCCAAATAAGAGGAAGACTTACAAATCCCCAGACAAGAGCAGCTGCAGTCAAGGAAGTATACAGAATCAGCAAACTTCTTTCCACTTTCTCTCAAGTGTCAAAACTCTTGAAAATAGCCATAACGTTGCCTCAACAAGTTAATCAGAAGGAATGATAATTCTTTCACACTGGCTGTGTGTAGGCTAAGATGAACACGTGAAGTCAGAATGAAAAATTCAATGCCATAGCCGGGATTTGAACCAGGATCTTTGGATCTGTGACCTGCTAGTAGTTTACTATAAAGCCCGGGTCTTAAGTAGCCTACTTACAGCTTGTAAGTCGCCACTGGATTCGTATCTCATAATGAGAACGCCTGGTGGTATTCTGGGATTGTGAGTCAGTTGGAGAATTTAATGTTGTACCAGCACGTTGCCATTGAAGCTCAGTTGGCTAGAGCATCAGCATGGACAGCCGAAGATCCTGGTTCAAATCCCGGCTATGGCATTAAATTTTTCATTCTGACTTCATGTGTCCAAGTTAATCAAAATGTTGCTTTTCTAGGCTTAACAGAATTAGTACATTTATCAGAACACAAAGACAGAAGATTAACTACACTAGAGATGTTATCTATAGAAACGGTAATAGTACAAAATATTCCAAACTTCAACAACAAAGAAATAAACAAGTTTGCTACGAAAAAGGACTTCAACATAGAATTCAACTTCAAATAGTTAAATTAATTTCTTCTTTTATTAACACAGCCCTTTTTTAGCAAAAGTTGCATTAGCTGCCACAGGCTTTTTCTCTGTTTCTCACTAATGACTATTTCCAATTTAACCATCTTATCATTTCCCATAGTATGAGGCCAACCTGTGAGTGTCTGCATACAGACGAAACAGCATCACACAGGACTAAGGCTCAGTGCACACATTACATTAGGAAACATTGTTCTTCTTATGAGTAAGCACATGTCTTTTGAGAATACTTTTTTCGGAAAATTTCTTGGCACATATATCGCATGAGAATGGCTTCTGTCCAGTGTGAGTAAGAATATGTCTTTTGAGAGTCCCACTTTCTGAAAAATTCTTGGAACAAATATTACATGAGAATGGCTTCTGTCCAGTGTGAGTAAGCAGATGTTTTTTGAGATAACAACTTAGGGAAAATTTCTTGGCACATATATGACATGAGAATGATTTCTGTCCAGTATGGGTAAGCAGATGGTTTTTGAGATAATCTTTTCGGGAAAATTTCTTCGAACACATACAACATGAGAATGACTTATGTCCAGTGTGAATAAGGAGATGTCTTTTGAGATGATCTTTTTCGGAAAATTTCTTGGCACACATAACACATGAGAATGGCTTCTGTCCAGTGTGGGTAAGCAGATGGTTTTTGAGAGTACCACTTTGGGAAAATTTCTTGGCACATCACATGAGAATGGTTTCAATCCAGTGTGGGTAAGCAGATGGTTTTTGAGATCATCTTTTCGGGAAAATTTCTTCGAACATATATCACACGAGAATGGCTTCCGTCGAGTGTGAGTAAGAATATGTCTTTTCAGAGTGCCAACTTGGGAAAATTTCTTGGCACATATATCACATGAGAATGGTTTCTTTCCAGTGTGAGTAAGCAGATGTGTTCTGAGATGCGAGCTTCGGGAAAATTTCTTGTGACAAATCCCACATGGGAAACGTTTGTCACGAGTTAAATTGAGCTTTTGACTATTTCTTGCAGAGGATGTGCTTGCCCTTGCAGCAGTTGAGTGTGATTGCAATAGCTGATCGTCTTCTTTATGATTTCC
Source organism: Ectobius pallidus (assembly GCA_964059195.1). NCBI lineage: Eukaryota > Metazoa > Arthropoda > Insecta > Blattodea > Ectobiidae > Ectobius > Ectobius pallidus. The sequence continues at coordinate 186,446,033 of CAXKWD010000004.1, read as the reverse complement.
ACCTGAAAAATTCTATCACTTGTCATAGTATGAGGCAACCTGTGAATGTCTGCATTCAGTCAAAATAGCCTCACACAGGACCAAGGCTCAGTGCACACGTTACATTAGGAAAGATTATTTCTCTCATGAGTAAGCAGATGTTTTTTGAGATCATCTTTTCGGGAAAATTTCTTGGCACACTTATTACATGAGAATGGCTTCTGTCCAGTGTGAGTAAGCAGATGCTTTTTGAGGTCACTACTTCGGGAAAAATTCTTCGGACAAATATTACATGAGAATGGCTTCTGTCCAGTGTGAATTAGCAGATGTTTTTTGAGATCATCTTTACGGGAACATTTCATAGCACATATAGCACATGAGAATGGCTTCTCGCCAGTGTGAGTAACCAGATGTTTTTTCAGAGTCCCACTTTCTGAAAATTTCTTGGCACATATATCACATGAGAATGGTTTCCCTCCAGTGTGAATAAGCAGATGTTTTTTGAGATCATCTTTTCGGGAAAATTTCTTGCCACATGTTTTACATAAGAATGGCTGCTTTCCAGTGTGAATAATCAGATGTCTTTTGAGATTCCCACTTTCTGAAAACTTCTTAGAACATATATCACATGAGAATGGCTTCTCTCCAGTGTGGGTAAGCAGATGTTTTCTGAGACTACCACTTTGGGAAAATGTCTTGGAACATATATCACATGAAAATGGTTTCTCTCCAGTGTGAGTAAGAAGATGTCTTTTGATATGTGAACTTCGGTGAAAATTCTTGTGACATATATCACATGAGATATGTTTGACTCGAGTTGGAGTCAGCTTTTGACTATTTCTATCACAGGATGTACTTGCCCGTGCAGCAGTTGAGTGTGATTGCACTAGCTGATCCTCTTTTTTATTATTTCCTTGAGAAACCCCAGAAATCTGCGCTAAGTTTTGCCTTATGCTGCATGCTGTAGAATCGTCTGTATTTTCATGTTTGATTAGTTGTGTCTGTATTGTGTCAAATGTAATAGATATAGGCTCACACTTGTCAATTGTGTTACATGCTGTAGAATCGTCTGTATCCTCACATTTGACCAGCTGTGTCTGTATTGAATGAAAAATAACTGATTCACTCCAAATCTCTTCCTTAATTTGAATACACTCAGATTTAAGTACAAGCTCCATTCTGTGTTATTCACAACTCTGTTCTGCTACTGAAAACTGAACTGAAGTGAAATTAGTGTTGTGTATTATTAGATGGGCTGTGACTACTGGGAGAAGTACAGCTCCTGCAAAAGTTAACAAAGTCTCTCGACTCTCGTGAGATTCAGGCCAATAGAGCAGGAACCTATTCACAGGAACCCTCCCTCTTATGCCATTGGGCGCTCTTTTCTATTATCATTATCCCTTCTATTCTCTTTCAAATGCAGGTAATGTCAACGAAACCGGTTGATCCTGTGACTAGTCGTGTAGCTAATGGAAATAATAAGGAAGGGGCGAATTTAAGGGTAGATCATTTCCAGTGATGGAAAGTAATTGAGTAAAAGTAATCAGATTACATGTAACAATTTCTTTTTTCGTCCCATTTACTTGTAATAATTACTTTTTTTTAAATGTAATCTTTATTTGTAATTTACTTCTGGAAATAAAATTGTAATCGTTACATTTTAGTAATCATTAGTAATAGTATCATTCTCGCATGCTATATCTTCATCAATACTGTTTTTGAAACTAATATCCAAATTAGAGGTAACATTAACAAAAAGTTACTCAATGTGTCCGGAAACATTGGGATTAATGTGTTTTTATTAACAATTTGAGACTTGGTAACGTCCCAAGCAGCTTCACTGCTGAATGGCCTAATAGTTTATGGCCTTGGGCCAAAAGAAATAATAATAATAGGTAGGCTACTGGCATTTTGAATGTAATTGTAATTGTAATTTTACTGATGACTTTTTGAAAAAGTAATTTGTAATTGTAATTAAGTAAAACGTCTCTCAAGTAATTGTAATTCTGTACTTTTCCCATAACTGTTCATTTCCCACTTCCAGTGCATTACTTCCCGAGACTGGACTAGAGTATCCAAACCGTGAAGTTCACCTACTCGTGACAAAAGAGAGAACCAGGAAAAGAAGTGCGCCTGCGCGAACCGAGCTCAACAGTAGCCAAGAAGAGTAACGCAGTCAAGCAGACGACACATTGTTTTGTTGCCGACAGGTGAATCGTGAAAAATAAACAATATCCATGCAGATTTAGGATTATAAAATGTTTTTGCACGGCGTAGCTAATTAGTGGTACTTACGAATATTGTTGCCGTGGATCGTAACTTGACATTCCCGCACGCAATCTGGTAGCTATGAAAACAAAATAAATCGCCGTGCGGTAAAAATTACGAAAAGCACAAGTGCCGTAAGTAAAATCATCAAAATACAAGCCTTTATGGACCAAGGCCCCCTACTTTGTGGCGACTTTAACAGGACAAATATTCGGTTCCCATAACAACAAACACATGCGAATCACTTTCTGAAATATAACATCCATCTTCAATAGTGTATATACGTTCATATTATTTTCAGGGAATATCTCAATTAATATAAATAAATTGATATAAATAATCATCGTGCAAAAAATAGCATGCAATACTCGTTCCGTAAAACGCATAATGGATCTCGGAAATTGAAAAAACTCAAACTCTTTCATCGATCGTTATGCACCGCTTACGGCACTTGTATCGCAATATACTATTGTAGTACAGGAACTTACAACATCCCGTACAGTCTTATGGTTCCGTGCCCATCAGTTGAGATATCACACACAATGTTAAAAATGTCCATCATGGTTATATCTTGACAGATGACAGTCTACGGTATTGCACATGACTCCTGCATGGGCACCCATACTCGGGGGCAGGGGAGGCCCCCCAAGCTCTCAGGGAGAGGAAAAAGTGTATATTAGTAATAATATAGTCAGGTGTTTTTCTTTTAGGACAATTATTTAAAAGTCAGTACAGACATAAAAGTTTGCAGATATTTTACCGAATCGAAAACATGGAAGCAGAATCCACAGTGGATTAAGAAAGGGGGTCCAGGGGTCCGGGCCCCTATAAATGAAAGCCTAAAATTCTATTTTTGAAATTTAAAAAAATTATTAAATTAATTTTTGTTGGTGTGTGAAATATGATATAGGAGTTATTAGGTTTACATAACTAAGGAGTAGGCTATTATTTCCATTGTTCCATGTGTTATTTGACTTTTCTTATAAATAGTATTAAGTATTATAATGTAGGTAACGATTTCTTGTTTACGTTAGCGTGTCTAAGAGTATGGTAAAGAAATTTGCTAACTAGTTTTCAGTGCTGAAATAGCGTAAAATGTGATTTTCATTACTTCAATATTTAAAAATCTTCCAGGGGGTGGACACTCGATCCCATTTCTTGGGGGGGGCATTAAATACCCTCAAATCCCCTGCCTCTTTCGAACCCCCCCCCCCGAAATTATTTTCTGGCTACGTCATTATTGCACTTATTATATTTTAATATAATGTTACAAAGTGGCCCAAGAAGTTAAAGGGACAAAAAATAAATTAATTTAAGAAATACCCCCCCTAGAAAATATCATATGGACGCCCTTGCATAACGCACAGCTGTTAAGATCATAAACATGAGGAGTTACTTCTTTTCGGATATTTAGAATTAATTTAGGAGGCATAAGAGCACATTTTTAAAAATAATATTAATAACTAAATACAAAGTAATATGAACTTTGAGCAGGAACTTATTTATTTTCGCTGACAATACTAGCAGCTATAGTCTGAACTTCATCAGACCTTGGTTTTGTTATTGTGCACTGTGGTAGTTTCTTATGCCTTCTGGTTGAGAAAAGCCGTTGACGATGTGTCTCTCGGAATTAAATTTGTGTCGGCTTCCTGAACTGCCTCCATTAGAGCCGGCATAGGCGCTATACGTTTGGCTAGAAAATGTAGTTCTTCTTTTGTACTAACAGAATTTATTATTTCTGTTACCTTCGCAATTAAGGAAGATTTCAGGTACACTCGCATCTTCTTTCCTTGTCCTCATTTCATTGGTGATTATTTATGCTTCAGTTTCGGCTTCATTCCAAGCTATAACCAATGAATTCTCACCATCTGAAGAAGCAGGCAATGCACAAGGTTTAAATGTCCGGCATAGTAAATGGATTTGTTTGCACAAATTCCATCTGATAGCTGAATCATGACAACTGCAGGCATACGTATGAATGCAAGCACTAGCCTACATTCCTGAAAGACAATCTGACAATCGCAATGGGACACTAATTGTCTAATTTCGTACAATTCTTTAATTTTTGACGACGAAACAACTTGCCAGTTTCCGTCTTGCTGCATAATGCAGTCAGTTTGCAACTCCATACTTTTCTTATGGCGCTTCCTCAAGTCAGATATTTTTGAAGTTATCTTTCCCTTGTGTATGACTATGAATCTGTCAATGAGTTTGTCCCTCACGAAAGTCATAACTGCATGGATTGATTTGTCAAAGCGTTTTGCTCTCTTCCCGTACAAGTAAATGTACTTGATTGTCCCGTGCATCCTTTCTTTCTATGTGCATATTCGTATTTAATCCGCAGTGAAGCCTACAACAATAAGCCCAACGTCCCTTGTATGGTACATAATGCTGGAGGAAATATGCACCAAAATCAGAGGTCTCAGTATCTTGGCACAACATCTTAACCCTTGTTTCTAGTAGAAGGGAAAATTCCGCGGGGTCTCTTTCCTGTAATATAGTTCTTACGATTTTGTACACTTCTGTCTGTTTTGTTTTATATTTAATTGTGCTCAGGTTTTTCCTCCATGCCATGCGCAATATAATCTTTTCTGATGTTCAGTAATCACATTTACCCATGCATTATAAAATCCCTCTAACAAACCACTAAACAGAGCTAACAATGGGTTAAATTTAATAAAAAGTAGTAGTTTGTTGAAGTCTCCTCTCCGTAATATTGGACGTGCACATTTTTGTTATCACTGTGAAAGTATTATCTTTTTCTGTTGTCAAAAGAGTACTTTGGATGTGATGTCATGTTCTGCATGTCAGGACAAAAGAGCGTGAATTTTCTAATCCTGTGCAGCAAGAGCTCCGTAGTCTTCGCGCAGGCGCAGTTGTTTTCCTGTTCCTGTATTTAGTCACGAGTACATGTTTACAAGGACTAAATAAATTCTAATTCTAATAGAAACAGACCCCAACGAGCAAAGCTCACATTTACGCATCAAGGGGCTAGACCTATACAAATTTTTACAATTCATACATGAGTTACAATTTAATTATAACTAGGGACCGGATTAGGTTTTTAAAAACACTGTTTTAGGTTCTCCATTAGGTGAAATAGGTTTTTTTAGGTTTTTTGTCCATAATATCGTTTTCGGGTAGAATAATTGGTTTAATGTATTTGAATGTGCTACATAGGATTGAATACATAATACTTGAAAAGTTTAACTTAACAAAATTGACTTAAATTTGTGTAAACTTGCTTTAAGACAATATTATACAATTGTTAAGGAATGCATAAACAATCAAAAGAAGCAGTGAAAATAAGATTGCCTCACATTTCCTGGTTACAGTAAATCACAAAATATCTTTCAAGATTCTCAACTGTGAAGTTCTTCCTGTTATATCTTAGTTAATAGTTAATACTGTATCTAGACACTACCCTTCTCAGGATTCGAATCCGATGGTTCTAATTTAGTGAGTAAAATACTTTATGGTTGGATGTGGATAATGTGAAACTGATAGTATGAACAACAGGGAAGTACTAAAGGCAAACAAAAAACGAGCGCTTTAAAACACAGAGATCTTTATCCTTGATCATACACAGCAACAATGGTTGTTCGTACGAATATTTTAAAAGGAATACGCCGGTATTCTTTTCCTCTCTTGATACTGTCCATCCTAGACGACAATGGGTTGAATGAAACGCTGGTGGTATTAATATCTACCCGACCCGTTTTCTCAACTGACAAACAAATAACACAAAAAAGGAGCCTAAATTAGATATTTTAGGTTTTATAACCCGTTCAGGTGTATTTAGGTTTTTATACCCCATTTAGGTATTTTTAGGTACCACAGAATTAATGTGGGTGAATCCTATGGACATGATTCGAAAAAGTGTATGAGCGCTTTCGTTTTGGAAGTAAGGAAAAAAATAGGTAAAAACCTAAGAATCCGGTCCCTAATTATAACTATTAAGGGAAATACAGAAATTACTTAGAAACAAGATTAAGTATATTTACTTTTTTCTAGAGGTCACTAAGACCTTTCTATCATCCAAATTTTGTGGTAATTCGTAATAAAATAAAATCAGGTACAATGATGCATCAAAGTACCAGAATGCTTCGGTTTAGTCGGTGATAATTACAAATTATGATATGCAGAAAATAAGTTATTTTGCTATCGATTTTCGAGTTAAGCACCAGATTGAATCATTAAACAGGGTTTACGGAAGAACAAAGGTCTCAAGTTTCATTCTTAACATTAATTCTTAAAATGTCAACATTTCAGAAGATGTACTGGCAATAATATTAATGACGTCTTAGTGTAGGCCTACGATTCGCTGACATGTTTGTTTCAGGTTTAAAGCAGCCTTATAGGTAATGAATTAATTGAATCTGAAATCAATCTGTCAGTTTACCTGATTTTATTTATATGCATTACGGAAAAACAATATAATTAGGAATAAAATTACGTAATTCACACGAAATATGTAAACGATGTAAGTGTTAATAAATATATGTTTATGTTTCACCTTTATTTATACTCCTTTCAGTATCGACGTGATATCAGGAGTTCAGGTTCTGTGAATGTACCAGTAGTAGTAGTAAATGATTTATTTTCCCTGGCAGAGTTAAGGCCAAAAGGCCTTCTCTTCCACTCAACCAGGTTTCAGAAAATATATACAATGTAGGTTTACATAAATAGCAAATTAGTGAATAAGAGACTTATGACTAATACTAAGACTAAGGTTAAGGCTAATCATAATAATAAATTAAATAAGTAAAAAGCATAGGTTTCATAAAAAGCATAGGCTTCATAGAGAGCGTAAGTGTCATCAAAGAAAATAGTAATATAGTAATAATGTTACAAGTAAAACAAGGAATATGTAAAATTATGTTATAATGGAAATTTAAGTCTAGCTGTAGATACGTTATAAGGAGACTAAGTAATGTTATATACAGTGAAAGATGGAGTGACTACAAAGAGCTAGTTCTGTTCAGTGGGCAATAATTGCTTAATAAGCGCAGATTTGAAAGAGTGTACACTCCGACTACCCCTAATATCTTGTGACAAGGAATTCCAAGAACGGGCTGTGGCTATGGTGAATGAATGAGAGTATGAGGTTGTATGATGACTAGGAATTGATAACAGAGAGTTGTGCTGCGAGCGTGTACCATGATTATGGTAGGAGGATAGAAATGTAAATCGGGGAGCCAAGTAAAGAGGTATGGAAAACTTAAGAATTTGGTATAATAAGCACAGAGAGTGGACCAAACGTCTATTTTGCAAACGAAGCCAAGAAAGATTAGGTCATGCGACTATTAATGTTCAACTGTTTTCTATTGTTGATGTGCTTATGGCGTGTGTTGAATTTCAACCTATATTAATTTTAATGAATATGATACAGAAAGAAGTAGCGGGGATGAGTCATGGGAAGTAAATATCCAATTCAGTAGGCCTAATTGCATTTACGATTGGGGCAAGCTTGAAAATACGCTAGTCAAATTGGCTGGCCATGGGATTTGGACTCGGGAACTCCCAAATGCCAGCCCAAGTCGCTTCCAACTCGTCTACAAATTATTCGATCTTTTCAGTAATTCGATACTACATATCGAATGCTATAATTTAATAGGTTCAAATCTCAGGCGAATATGGACAGAATTTTGCATGTTACAGGCAATTATACCCACAATAATGAATAAAACACGTCGGCTTCTACCATCGGCAGACAACCCACATACAGGGTGTTATTGAATAACACCGAAATATTTTACATGTAGGCTATATAGAGAGGACATATACAAGCAACGTTTACTAGGAGATGTTTGCTCTATGACGTAAAATATGTATGTTACAGAGCATTAAAATCATTATAATTTGGTGTTCATAAGTTGCTTGTCCCCTCTATACACAGGTAAAATATTTCGGTGTTATTGATTAACACCCTATATAATAGCGATGGTCAAGGTGCAAGCGGTTATAGAAACTGTTTAATACACTAATGGGGGGGGGACTTCATCTTACAGTTTTTGTTCTTCCTTCCATTAGGGGCAAAAGTGTTTTTTTGTCGCGATAATTATCTTCTTCGGGGATGTATAAACAACTTATATAACTTAATAAAACCTACATTACTGAATTATGAAGTGGGATGTCAAGAAGTGCCAACTTAACAGATTGTACCGCTAATTACGTTTGCTATTTTGATATGGCGAGGAATTTTAAGTGATACTCAGATATTAATAATGCTACACATAGTAATATTATAGTGGAGACCTTACCTTGAGGAATTGAGCCTTCAGGAACAAATCCAATGAACCTGTAACAGATAATGAACAGAATTAGATCTTCATGAATGTGATTTCATTATTAACAACAGAAATATATTTCAACATTATATTAGGTAGCTTTTTAATATTAATAATAACAATAATAATAATAATAGTAATAATAATAATGATAATAATAGTAATAATAGTAATATAATAATAATAGAAGTAGTAGAAGAAGAAGAAGAAATCACTTATTACAAAAATGAAGCTGCTTGTACACATAAGTTGGCCAAAGACACAGCTACCTTTCAAGGCATGAAGACCAATGGATAACAATCATGGCCGTCCAGAAGGGGGGGCAGGGTAGGGTCGCTGCCCCTCCCTGGAAATTGTTTACACATAAATCTATAAAGACTTACAAGCAACTAAATGTGAAGTGAGGTTTAAGTCTCCAAATACTGTTGTTTGTTCGCGTTGTTTGGATGAAAACGAGCTGTAACAGCTGACTAGGTAATATTAGCTTGTAGGAATAATTACTACCCCTAAACTTGAAACCACGTATACCCAAACATTTTATTATAATGAAGATAAGGCAAAAAAATGTCGCATTTTATATTTGATATAAATAGTAGGCTACCTATGAAATTGGGTCAGTTACTTTGTCATAAGATAGCATTATGGAACCCAAAATATCTGTGAAGTGGAGTTGCGTGGAGTGAATAGTCTGAATGTAGCCTATTCTTAGTGTAAGCCTCTAATGATGATTTAAGCATAATCTTTATAGCAGTTTCCGAGAAAAATAAAATGTTTTTTATGTAAAGTGACATTGTAACACCCTTATTTGATATATAGGTCTAACAAATATAATTTTTTTTGCATGACGTAACTAATTACTTACGAATATTGTTGCCGTGGATCGTAACTTGACATTTCCATATGCAATCTAGTTGTTATGAAAACAAAATAAATCTCAGTGCTGTAAAAATGACTAAAAGCACAAGTGCCGTAAGCAAAGCCATCATAATACAAGCCTTTATCGAAGACCGGAACCAAGGCCCCCAGTTTGTGGCGGCTTTAACAGGACAAATATTCTGTTCCCATAACAACACACACATGCGAATCACTTTTTGAAATATAACATCCATCTTGAATAGAGTATATACATAATATTTTCAGCTAATATCTCAATTAATATAAATAAATTGATATAGATAATCATCGTGCAAAAAATAGCATGCAATACTCGTTCCGTAAGCGCATAACGGATCTCGGAAATTGAAAAAACTCTTTCCTCGATCCGTATGCACCGCTTACGGAACTACACCATTTCAACCTCAATTTCGGAAAAAGTAATTTCAATTTCGGAAAAAGTAATTCCAATTTCGGAAAAAGTAATTTCAATTTCGGAAATACGAAGGCTATTTTTTAAAATATTCGATGGGGCATAAAATGAAAACCACAGTGAAAATCAAAACTGTTTTATTTGGAACATTTAGGTACACCTTCTAGCTACTTCTCTACATAATCTCGCTCCGATTGAGTCATTTGTCCTAGCGTGGTACCAACTTTACTATACCCTCTTCATAGCCCTCGTATTTCCGAAATTGAAATTACTTTTTCCGAAATTGGAATTACTTTTTCCGAAATTGAAATTACCTTTTCCGAAATTGAGGTTGAAAAGGTGTAGAATTGCAATATACTATTACAGGACTTTTCATTCTCAAGCAACTGCCATTAACAGACACATACACGCAAATATAGACGTATTTGTAAAAATAGCAATTTTGGATTCAAGACACCTCAAAACGTGTATTTAAGCTGAAAACACGACATGGAAATATATCTATGGTGCGTATTCTGAAAATAATACGAATGCAAGTTCATAGAGCTTGACGACTATAACAGTATTTTCTCTCAGTGACATATTGCACTCTGTTGTTTGGTTTTTTCATGTTCGTCAGTGGTTTTAATCTCTGTAACATTAATTCCATGTGGTCAGTTGCCCCCTTCCATGTACATTCCCAAACAAAACGCTGAACAAACTGCGGTGAATTGGAAGCATGAAGATAACCAGGACGAACAATTTGTGGCAAAACGGACCACGTTGATTAGCTTTGGAAATAATTCACGGGCCTCTTCCTAGATTTAACACTGACATGACGTTTAATACAGTTCCAGATCGGTTCCCAGTTCATCGCTCTTCTAGCAACATGGTTGTTTTATTAAAAACAACTGTACGGTCTGGTGAGGTTTTATCTTAGTTTTCATTTGAAGTCATAAATAGAGGCAGGCAAATATGAAATTTCACATTTAAAAAAAATTGATGCTAGCGTCCTGAAAAGTAGGTTATTTACGAATCATGAAGTTTAGATGGCAGTTCATGAAAAAACAAGTTAATATTTCATAATGTTTTGTTTGTACAATTTTCATATTCCATGAAAATCTTCATATTGCTTCTTATTTTGTAAAACGATTTACAATTTTTTCCTTCGGTAACACTTCTATTAGCAATAGCCTTCATATTCGATGGGATACGCCGTAGCGTAGTGGTTGAAGCGCTGCGCTACAAACTGGAAGGTCGCGGGTTCGATCCCGATGAGGCCATTGGAGTTTTTCAATTGGCCTAATCCTTCTGGTGGCACTATGGCCCTGGAGTCGACTCAGCTTCCAACAGAAATGAGTACCAGGAGAAATCCTGGGGGTAAAGGCGGCAGGTGCGTAAGCCTGACAATCTTACCACCTTCACGTTCCGAATGTGTAAAAATCTAGGAGCCTCAACCTCCTGGAACCCTCTGGGCGTCCATGGCCTGATAGGGATAACACTCATATTCGATGGATGCAATTTTCCAGGAATCACGTTCTAAATCCCCACGTTTCACTCATTCCAACAGCTAAGCAACCTAGAAACACTTTTTAACTGCAAGTTTTATGAAATTCCCTTCCATTAATACTTTCAATAGTCATGACCAGGGATTTCCACGTATCCTGTGGATAAACTTGATCAGGAAACATTTTGAAATACCCAATGTCACAAATTCCACGCATTCCAACGTGTAAACTGAGCCATTTTAGTTGTAAACGTCTCCTATGATCTGCGTCAGAGGGACAGACCGTCAGCCACTGTTGTGGGATTGGGACCGGCATTCATTTGTTTCGTGATCTGGTGGAGAAGTGAACACAACATTCATTTTGTTAATGCGTGACTCAATTTAGTTGTTTTCAAACGGATGGGAAGATTTTTTGTACGCATTTTGCAACAAAAGTGTAAGTGTTTTATAATAATACTAGCTGAAAAGGCCTGGCGTCGCCCGGGCTTTGTATTTTTTAATTTGAAATTAACTTATGGAGGACTTTCTATTTTGAAACTCTAGGTCCTTATATAATATGTATGTAAAACTTGAAATGAAGAGAAAGACTTATCACACTCAAACTATTCCATCAGAAAACGCTAGATATAGCTTTTTATGGCTCATAGAGGATGTCGAATGCTGCATTCCGTTGCTTCTACACATCATGCCTGGGAGTGGTTGAAATAAGAAGAAACATAAATTACATAAGATTGTATTGACTTGACGGAAAATTTTATTTCTCATTCTCATGTTACCATACAACCGTTTCGGGGCTGAAATAAAAGAGAAATGCAGTATCACTTTCATACTTTCCTCCCCTAAAACCCGGGACATAATATATTGCGAGCATAGGACTCAAAATGTTCCATCCCATGCTTTGGCCTATGATAAACATCCCTATTTCTCAACTAATACAAAGCCTACAGCTATGGATAACGTATCAGCGGAAAGGATTATTTACAGACTTCTGATATAGCATACTCACACAATTAGTTGTCCCTGCAATACGAACTCTTATTCTTCATCAAAATGTGAAGTGAGAAAATATTTCTTATGTCGAGGGTAGAGAAAGTTATGTGACTGCATCACACTGTGATTTATTTTCGTGGATTTCCTTTTTCAGTAATTATTTTCGCCAATGTATACGTCGATGGAATCATAATTCGTTCAAGTCCAGCATTATATAGTTGACAAAGCCCTATGTGATCAGAGTAAACAATACACTGTTGTCATGTGAACTGAACAGCATTTAATTTTTTTTCAGTATAATATTCTCAGAAATTATATAATTTTTAAGGGAAGGAGTATTTTGTTTGAATTTTAATGTTGACCGCGTTACTTCCCGAGCTTAACTGGGTATGTGTGCAAAATTTCGTACAAATTGGTGACGAAATGTAGATTTGTATAAGGAACATACATACATACATACATACATACATATATACATACATACATACCCACAAACACACATTCGACTTTATATATTAGATACTTTTAATAACAATTTGTGAATACAATATAATTAATTAAATATAATAATTTTTGGTTAGTTATTAATTACCAACTAATTCATTGCAAATAGAATATTAAATCTATCCATGTGTTGACTTAAATCCAATAAAATAATTATAAAATTAGTCATTTACCATAGTTATAATATTTTCAAATTATTCTTCAGTACTACATATTTAGCATAAATATATTTCATATTTTGGCTTAGTTTTCCTCATATTGTGCCTGTCTCTAGTCATAATTGTTTCTGCCAATTGTAGCGCTTTTTATCGCTTGAGGGTTGCCCAAAATAAATTTTGTTGTTTTCTGGTAACAAGATCAGAGTGAATGGACCAAGGGCTATATTATATATATTTTTATCCCTTACTATAGTACTTTAGGTAGGGGAAGTATTGTATTCGAGTTCTTGAGGTCCATGGAATCGAAACATACTATTCCTAGAAACAAGTCTGTGTGGTTCGAGAAAGGAAATTCTTATTAAAATCAATAATAATGAGATGGGACATGAAGCCCTATTACCACAACTTTACAATAACAACGTTTAATATCTTCAGCTTTTTATAAATGCGTACCTGACCTTAAAATGGGTCTAAGCGCCAATTTAAAAAAAAAAATCCCTTTAGGCAGGCCTACAGGCTGAGGTAGATTTCAAAGTGCTTTTGGTCTAATTTATTATCGCTGCGCAGCACTCTTCTTTTGTAGCCTTGGTATGGCAAACCCGCAGTAATAAGAACTGAATTCGGTAAAGAGGAAGAGAATACAATAATTTGTTTTGACAACAAGAATAGGATATAATATTCTGGGAGGCCGTGCGCAAGATCAGCAATGAATAAAATTAGCAAAGCCGCTAAACAAGACAAAATTATGATATTATAATAATTCTTTTAAGTGTTATTATTTTCAAACATTAAAATCTCGCGTCATATGAGAGCTGTCAAAAAACTAGTTATTGATTTGTAGAGTACTCATCAAGAGCTTTTCAACGATACCCCACAAGACGTGGTTTCAAAAGTTTCGAATTTTCATCCCCCACCCCCACCCTCACTCGAACCCCCAAATCGTTGGTGTCACTGTGAACTCCATAGGGAGTACTCTAATTTATTCAAACAAAGTTTCCCTCTATACTTCATAGAGGCCGAGATATACATTTTTAAAAATTTCAACCCCCTCCCCCGACCACCTCCTTGGGCCAATTTTGCTCATTAACGAACTTGTCCGAGCTATTGGGCCTAGAAATGACATAATAAAATTTGGTTCAAATATCTTCAAAATTACGGCCGCTATCGTGTAAAGATATAAATATCACAAAGTGTTACGTCATGTAATACCTTCTTTCTTGCTTGCCATAAATTTACTTCAGATGGCTTTGATTTTTTCATTTGTCTTTATAGGCTTACAGTTCAATCAATTCAATGTATGTCTTGGCAATTGTTATTTTAATCTCAACTCCAAAATGATTTATTTATTTTTTAAATAACTACTAATTTATCAATTCTGTTTTTATTGTATTTATTATTATATTTAGCATAGTGCGTTTTAATGTATTGATTAATTAATCTTATTTTTAAGTCAAGCTATTATCATTGGGTTAGCGATTTTTTATTGTTTTCAACCTTCAGTTGTCCTTATTATTCACTTCAACTTCCTTCTTCAAAAAATGGACAACGATTTGAATGTTCCATTCTCTTTCTCAAGAGCAATGTGCTCTATTCAACAAATCATTTAGCACGTCATACAATGCTAAATTTCGGGCGAAAAGCCTTTTATCTTCATTTTGTGTTGGATTAAGAAATCCAATTATCTTGCATCGTTCAACATAATTTCAACATCACAAGGATTCATCTAGACGTCGCTAAAAGTGCTTCGTTTTATCTCTGGACATTGTACCATCAAAAGGAGATATCAATCATTTCAATTCTGTGAGTAATATAATTCACATACCAAAGGTACGTTCTTCCAAGGACTACGATTAGTCTTTTAATTCGGTGAGATTTAATAGTCATAAAGAGATTTTATGCAACTACGAATTGTTAAATAAATACAGACATTTATGCTTGGAAATAAAGTGTTGATAGCTTATTTATACAATCTTGCTTTTGAACTAGTGCTCTGAATAGTTTTAAAATTCAGCATTCAATACAATCTTCTAGCTTCGAAATAACAATTTCTACAAGCTATATTTATCACGTCAACAATGTTAATCGAGCAACGTCATCGCCCACGTGTGCATAATTCTTGTATGTTAATTTACCCATTTGAAGATTGGAAATGCAACCCAATTCTTCTCCTCAATTTTTCTCTCCCCCGCATGTTATCGCCGGGAATCGAACCCAAAAATAGTTTTCAATACGGTCCACTACCAGAGGAAGGGTCGCCTGGCGGTAACATTAATTATGAATGGTATAGTTTATGAATGATTCGCGTGCAAGTGTTAATAAATATAATGCTTTAATAATTATTATACTCTTAATTATTATCGTGGGCGAAGCCGCGCACACCTGCTAGCATTTTACAATACAATGGTGGTACATGGCATCCTGCTTTGCCCTACAAAAGCGCTAAATGAAGTTCATAATAGTGTGGTTGCAAAGTTGCTCGAGAGCACCACAGGTAAGGACCAATGCTATTTCTTTACAAGGATTGTTGATTATCTCAGAAACTTAATTTTGGCATTTAGCCCCTTTGTAAGGTAAGGTTTACAGTTATTTAGTGTGATATCCACTCCAAGTTTCAATGAAAATTTCTGTTTAGAGGAACATGTTTAGAACAAAATTACAGAATTCTAAGTTATCCCAAACATATGACATTGCATAACACGTACGTAATGAGAAAACTTATGTTGTAACTTACAAGTCTGGTTTCTGCTCTCGTTACTTCAATGTCTCATAGTTTAATTTAATTTGCATTATCGAATAACTGCTACATTTCTCCAAACCCGAGGTTCACCGTAAAAATAGCTGTTTGTGCTACATGCGAAGCGGTGAGCTGGAATCAATGGGGTACTTTCACCGCAAACTAATTGCTTTGAAAAGCAAATCTGTCAGGAGCACAGGTTCCTGGTACTGGAAAGCTATTACACACAAATCCACAACACACATATTTATCATGACTCGATTTACCAGAGAATATCTCTTCTTTATGTTACTTGTTTTACGAGGGTAAGTCAAAAAGTATCCGCACTTTTTGTTTAATCTTTTGTAGGTTGGCTGTACCGCTTTGTGCTCGCGCACGTCATCATTTTGTTTGACCTCTATGACTTCACTGAGTGTTGCACATTAAACATGGCTGCATCGCTCAACCAACCTTCAAAATCTATAAATATAAAAATCAATTGCCACATTTATGTTGCCACATCACTTGAGAACGTCTCGACCGATTTGGCTGATTTCTTTTTCTTTATTTTTTCCCTTTCTTTTTGTTTGTTTGTTTTTGTTTTGTTTTTTTTGTTTTTTGTTTGTTCGTAATTATTAGGACAAGGTTTGTATGATAGAAAATTTTTGGAAAATCCACGGAAAAAGTCGGAAATGTGAAATGAGGCACAGCTTGAGAGTTCTGCTGTCACATGTAGTTTTAGAACTAAGTAGTTTGCTTTTGTTCATGATGTCATGGGGGGCTTGGGGGGCTTGAGATGGGGGGCTTGGGGGGCTTGAGATGGGTGGCCCGGGGGGGGGGCTTAGCTTTGTGACGTCACGGAAGACGGTTAAGTCATTTTTTTTTTTTTTTTTTTTTTTTTTTTAGATAAGCCCTAATGCATTGGCCCTTCCGGTAAAGATAAGACCACCTGGTCCATTACGCCTCAATGGTCAAGATAAGACCCAGCTGCTATCCGGTCAACCGTATCCGACATGGATGGGGTTAAGACCTTTTGGCTATTAAGTCGCGCATCCGGTTAAGATATGGTCCATTGCTTTCAGGCATTTGTATCCATGCAATGATAAGTCCGACATGGTTGGATGGCAGGGTTTAAGACCTTTTAACGCTGAGGTGGCCACACACTGTGGTCACCCCACTTCCGGTCGAGATAAGATCCGCTATGCATCATTATAAGGGGCTACTTTAACCCCGACTCGCATGAGGAGGTCCTACACTGTGTGTTCATTCAAGTCGAGACATGTTTCGGCGGTAAGTTTAAAAAATAACGGTTATTACTACAACGCATGCGCACACAAGCATTTTTTACGGTTCATACCCTAGCGCCATATGTTCCAGCGGGTACATCTCCAACTAACACTTTTTGGTTATCAATTAATTATTTTTTTGAACATTGGGTATATTTTATAATGTATTTAGCTATTAAATATGATTCCGAATCGAGTATATTTACGAGAAATCGATACAATGATTAATTTCATCGATTGATTTGTATTTTATTCCATCCAAGTCAGATTGGCCGAGCGGTCTAAGGCGCCAGACTCAAGTTCTGGTCTCCATAGGAGACGGAGGTTCGAATCCTTCATCTGACATATTTTTTAAAATTTAATAATAAATTAAGGAATCGCGCACAATATGTAATATCTTAACCTAAGACCCAATCCTGAACCCGGAAAAAGGATTTTAATGCAGCTTAATCCTGACCAAGACTATAAGTTTCCCTATCTAACCGTAGACCACTATAAACAGCCAAGTTAATTTAAATAACACAAGATGACGATATAATGCAGGTAACATTTATTCAATAAAAACAAAGAGAAAATCGTATGTATTCTTTAGAAAAATCACCTTTAAATTTTACCATTTATTCCTGTTTTCATATAGCATACGTCATGTATGAATTTATTTTATTTTAAACTAGCTGAAAAGGTTCATCATCACACGGGCTTTGTATTTTTTTTTTTTTTTTTTTTTTTTTGTTTAATTTGACATTAACTTATGAAGGACTTTCGATTTTGGATCTCTAAGTCCTTATATAATATGTATGTAGAACTTGAAATGAAGAAAAATATTTAACACACTCAAACTATTCCATCAGAAAACGCTAGATATAGCTTTTTATGGTGAAATAAAAAGAAACATAAATTACATAAGATTGTACCAACTTGGCGGAAAATTTTATTTCTTATTCTCATGCTACCATACAACCGTTTCGGGGTTGAGAAATGCAATATCACTTTCATACTTTCCTCCCCTAAAACCCGGAACATAATATACTGCGAACATAGGACTCAAAATGTTACATCCCATGCTTAGGACCCATGATAAATCTCAACTAATACATAGTCTACAGCTATGGATAACATATCAACGGAAAGGATTATTTACAGACTTCTCATATAGCATACTCACACACTTAAGGTGTTCCTACAATACAACATCTTATTCTACATCAAAATGTAAAGTGAGAAAATATTTCTTATGTGACTGTATCACATTGTGCATTATTTTGATGGATTTCATTTTTCATTATTTATTTACACAAATGTATTACATCGATAGCATCAAAATTCGTTAAAGTCCAATATTACGTAGTGTCCAAACCAGCATATGAACAGTGTAAACAATAACTGTTGTCCTGACAACTGAATGGGATTTCATTTTTTAGTATAATATTCTCACAAATTATATAATTTTCAAGGGAAGGAGTGATTTTCTTCAATTTTAATGTTACTTCCCGGGCTTAACCGGCCATGTATGTAAAATTTCATGTCAATTGGTAAAGA
The DNA here is from genome assembly GCA_964059195.1 of Ectobius pallidus. NCBI lineage: Eukaryota > Metazoa > Arthropoda > Insecta > Blattodea > Ectobiidae > Ectobius > Ectobius pallidus. Next base: position 186,427,514 of record CAXKWD010000004.1, on the reverse strand, counting down.
AATGCAGATTTGTCATACATTCGAGTTTATATATGCGAAATTAATATCGGACCATAGTATTCAATTAGCTAATTACCGCAAATAATTCTATTCTTAAGTTACTTTTATAACAGATGTCACACACGACGAATTCTTCATTAGCGAACACCTGGGTGTAACTGCTTCCTTCCCGCCCGCATGTATCGACAATCACATGTATAACATGAGTGTTTAAAGTAATATGAATTTTTTTCCATTCAATCAACAACCTTGCTCCGGTTAGTCATTCTATAAATAAATAAAATGTTCCCTATTACAGACCATGGAGGCCCACAGGGTTCCAGGAGGTTGAGGCTCCAAGATTTTAAACATACGACACGTGAAGGTGGAAAGGTTAAGCACCGGCCGCCATTATCCCCACGATTGCTCCTGGTACTCATTTCTGTTCAAGGCTGAGTTGACCCCAGAGACATAATGCAACCAGAAGGATTAGGCTGGAGTCGAACCCATAATATTCAGGTTTAAAATGCAACTCATTCTATAAATATATTTTATTCTATCACAAATTATAACATTAAGTCCTTCATTATTATGCAAGTTGTCATTTGCAGACAAATTTAACCGTGAAATAACACAAATTTCGTAAATAACACCATTTTGAAAAATAATATCTAAGAACCTCGGTTCCAGTAAGGGTAACCAACAGTCTTTTTAACTAACTATACTTATTTTACCATAATTCATACTTCTTGCCGCATGTATTATAATAACGATGGTTGGCAACATTTTTTGTGATCAACCAGAAAACTGAAACGTAATCTCATAAATCGATAATATTTTGGGATTCGTCTTATAGGACAGATAGAACTCCGTGGCGCTACATCCCTGAAGGGACAAGGCCTACCACCCAACCGCTATATCATCTACCATAGACAGATAGGAGGATTGGTGCCATGTGGTAAGCATGCCAACACCCACGGCTGTTAATGGTGGTTTCCATGACCATAGGATATATAGACTATACAGTAAAACTATAAATCTTTAACGAAAATTTATATCTCGTCTTAGCTGAAAGTCGACTTATAGAAATATACAGCATTCATCAAACTTCAGTATTTTACAAAATAATATTTATTGTTATAATGTTTAATCTATAACTGTAACCGTGACTTATATAGTTCAGATTAATGGATAATATTGCTTCTATATTATACTTAGTTTTTATTTATTTATTTTATTATTATTATTATTATTATTATTTCATGGTAAAAACATTGAACATAAAGATCGGATCTGATGTTTTTTGCGGTCTATACACTTGTTAGTTTTTATGAAAATGTAATAAATAAAATTTAATTGTCTCTTTTTTCAGTGCTAACTTTTATCAAGTATACGCTAAAGTGTTTATATAAAATATTTTTACACCATTAATTAAATTTCGTAGACAGAGCTTATAAGGTGGATGGTATATTCTTTGCATTATTTAAAAAAAAACCCGAGACTAAACAAACAATACGTTACTATATTATTATATCAGTTACCGTTGTCTAGTGATCCACATCCGGATTCATAGTACAAAAAAAGTTCATATAGTACGATACTCACCCCACACACATAAACATACTGCATACTACCTATTCTTTCTTCATTATATACATTTTCCCTAAATAGCGATACATCGGGTATACTCGGAGATTCTCGTTTCCCATCGTTCTTGCAATGCAATGAACAAATATTTCAATTTGAACCACAAACTACCAATGTAAATTACTTAGAGTCAATTAAATTAGCGGGCGAAGCCGCGGGATGTATTACGAACAAACCACCTCTGAAGTTGACAAATAAAATTCATCTACCCACAAACAGTTGAGAATCGATACAGTATTACATATGAGTAATAGAATCAAGAAAGCAGTGGTATTTATCAATGTCCTACTACATAACCGAATCTGAGACCGTGGAATTTTAGCTTTTTCATTAATTATTATTGTTTTAAATATTATTATACTCTTAACTTTTCAATTAATGATCGAGGTGAAACCGCGGACACCTGCTACTTATTAACAATTTCATCATGTTCCACTTATACTTTCACAACACATACTTATTGTTGATGTGTTAGTAAATATTCATTTCATCACGCATTTAACGCTAGAAAAGACTCCAATACGATACTTGTAAAAATCAAACGCATTTTATTAAAAATACACCTTTGTAAAATTACGACTATGTTATAATTTCACTTCAAAACGCATTTATCACGCTTATGACAATTTCGGTGTAAAATTCCTACATAAAAATAAAGTTACACATCGTATTTTTCAATCCTATGACTAAAACGGTGTAATACTAACAAAAACACCTATGTATTTCTTGTAGAATGCATACTTATAACAAGAAGCAATACCAAGACACAAACCTAAAATATCAATATCTGTAACAAGACTAATCCTTTAGGACCAAGACCACACCAAGACCAAACCTAAAATAACTGGATGAGGAGGATCAATCAACTGAAATATACAAAAAGTAATATCCATATGTAATTTATACTTATATTTTTATTTCATGTATATACGGCTTTTAATATAATATTGTGTTACAATAAAAAATTAATCAAATATTTTTAATGTTAACGCAAGAATTCTTAAGTGTTTGCAAACCCGAGACACGTCACATATTCCTGTCTCCCACATTATTTGATATATTCTCGGTTCTTCAATTTGGATATGATTTCTTGTATCTCGTTGTTATGCGAATGATTCCCTGCTTCAGACAAAAACAGCAGCAAACGTAATCTATCAATGTCTGCGTTGGGATCATAATCTAATTTGTGTTTCGTATATAAGTCCTCCCGCACGGCAATACTGTGCGATGAACCCTCATCGGATGAGTCTGAATATCGCTCTTCCGGAAATGAGTCTGAACATTGGTCCCCATCTTCTTCTTCTTCTTTACCCTCCTCTTCCGAAAATAATTTTTTAATGATGTGAGGATATTTTTGACCATTGACTCTACGTATGTTTTCGCTCTCTTCATAATTTTCTTTGTGAGCACTAGTCTTCTCCAAAATCTCCTTATACGTGGTTAAGTCATAACGGTTGTATAAATCTTTATTTGGTTTACTTTTCGTTAGTAGTTCAAGCAGTCCAGGACGGACGATATACCTCTCGTTACCAATATAAATGTTATCGTTTTTAATGGTGACGGGCGATTTACCAATGGTGAATACCTGCCTATCAGGATTCCATTTTATTCCGTAAACATCATCATTTCTCGGTTTAAGCTGAACGAGTTTCTGGATGTAAGGTGCAGATACTCGCCCGTAGAAATTTTCTAGCATATAGTTATAATGCTTCTGTGGAATTTGATCGGAGGGCTTATATGATCCATATTTCATTTCTGGATCCTGTGATTCATGCTGATTTTTGTCTTTATTCAAGTTCACGATTTCTTCCAAGGGGTAGGTTATCGGATTTACAATATCGCTAATCTCTTGTTTCGACTGAAGCTCGGGTTTTCTTAATGTTAAATATTTTTCTCGTATAGAATTGTCATATATCACATTGTCTGACAATATATGTTTATCTTGTACTCGTGGGAAAAGTTTCTGTGATTCATCCTTATGAATCATTATCAGATGCCTCTTCAGACCGGAAGTATTAAGATTTTTCATTTTTAATTCGACTTTCTTATGCTTCGATCTTTCGCATAGTTTGCATAGACCGTAAGGTTCCCCACTACCATGAACTATCTCGAAAAATTCATTATATTTACTGTTTGTCTTCCCCAACATCAGTTCCGATTGGAAGGATACTGCACTCTCACTACTTTGACCCATGTTCTCACCACTCATTTCGTAACTTTACCTCCACAGCTTCAATGTTGATCATCAACTAACTGTATTTACCACACATCAAGTCTTTATTAAGTAAAAATGTCGTAGTATCCAAAAAGGTCAAACCTCAGGTTTTAAACAAGATATCACATCATTTTGGAGTCTTACAGGTTATTTCTCATATGAATGGTCTTTATCTCGATCTGAATATCGTTATCTCGATCTCAATCGCGCTATCTAGGTGTAGATGTTGACGTTGGTCTTGGTCTTGGTATCGGTATTGGTCTTATGTATTTACCATACATCATCTCTTTATTGCTGAAACTCGTAACGTCTAACAATGTAGGTGTAGTCTTGTAATAGGAGTGATTTTCCATAGTCCAGACTAGTTCTACCTAGAAAAAGTCAGTCCAGATCCTACAAGGACATGAACAAGAACAAGAAATAGAACAAGAACAAGATCAAGAACAAGAACAAGAACAAGAAATAGAACAAGATCAAGAACAAGAACAAGAAATAGGACAAGGACATGAACAAGAACAAGAACAAGAAATAGAACAAGAACAAGAAATAGAACAAGGACATGAACAAGAACAAGAAATAGAACAAGAACAAGATCAAGAACAAGAACAAGAACAAGAAATAGAACAAGATCAAGAACAAGAACAAGAAATAGGACAAGGACATGAACAAGAACAAGAACAAGAAATAGAACAAGAACAAGAAATAGAACAAGGACATGAACAAGAACAAGAAATAGGACGAGGACATGAACAAGAACAAGAAATAGAACAAGGACATGAACAAGAACAAGAAATAGAACAAGATCAAGAAATAGAACAAGATCAAGAACAAGAACAAGAAATAGGACAAGGACATGAACAAGAACAAGAAATAGAACAAGGACATGAACAAGAACAAGAAATAGAACAAGGACATGAACAAGACCAACGTCAACATCTACACCTAGATAGCGCGATTGAGATCGAGATAACGATATTCAGATCGAGATAAAGACCATTCATATGAGAAATAACCTGTAAGACTCCAAAATGATGTGATATCTTGTTTAAAACCTGAGGTTTGACCTTTTTGGATACTACGACATTTTTACTTAATAAAGACTTGATGTGTGGTAAATACAGTTAGTTGATGATCAACATTGAAGCTGTGGAGGTAAAGTTACGAAATGAGTGGTGAGAACATGGGTCAAAGTAGTGAGAGTGCAGTATCCTTCCAATCGGAACTGATGTTGGGGAAGACAAACAGTAAATATAATGAATTTTTCGAGATAGTTCATGGTAGTGGGGAACCTTACGGTCTATGCAAACTATGCGAAAGATCGAAGCATAAGAAAGTCGAATTAAAAATGAAAAATCTTAATACTTCCGGTCTGAAGAGGCATCTGATAATGATTCATAAGGATGAATCACAGAAACTTTTCCCACGAGTACAAGATAAACATATATTGTCAGACAATGTGATATATGACAATTCTATACGAGAAAAATATTTAACATTAAGAAAACCCGAGCTTCAGTCGAAACAAGAGATTAGCGATATTGTAAATCCGATAACCTACCCCTTGGAAGAAATCGTGAACTTGAATAAAGACAAAAATCAGCATGAATCACAGGATCCAGAAATGAAATATGGATCATATAAGCCCTCCGATCAAATTCCACAGAAGCATTATAACTATATGCTAGAAAATTTCTACGGGCGAGTATCTGCACCTTACATCCAGAAACTCGTTCAGCTTAAACCGAGAAATGATGATGTTTACGGAATAAAATGGAATCCTGATAGGCAGGTATTCACCATTGGTAAATCGCCCGTCACCATTAAAAACGATAACATTTATATTGGTAACGAGAGGTATATCGTCCGTCCTGGACTGCTTGAACTACTAACGAAAAGTAAACCAAATAAAGATTTATACAACCGTTATGACTTAACCACGTATAAGGAGATTTTGGAGAAGACTAGTGCTCACAAAGAAAATTATGAAGAGAGCGAAAACATACGTAGAGTCAATGGTCAAAAATATCCTCACATCATTAAAAAATTATTTTCGGAAGAGGAGGGTAAAGAAGAAGAAGAAGATGGGGACCAATGTTCAGACTCATTTCCGGAAGAGCGATATTCAGACTCATCCGATGAGGGTTCATCGCACAGTATTGCCGTGCGGGAGGACTTATATACGAAACACAAATTAGATTATGATCCCAACGCAGACATTGATAGATTACGTTTGCTGCTGTTTTTGTCTGAAGCAGGGAATCATTCGCATAACAACGAGATACAAGAAATCATATCCAAATTGAAGAACCGAGAATATATCAAATAATGTGGGAGACAGGAATATGTGACGTGTCTCGGGTTTGCAAACACTTAAGAATTCTTGCGTTAACATTAAAAATATTTGATTAATTTTTTATTGTAACACAATATTATATTAAAAGCCGTATATACATGAAATAAAAATATAAGTATAAATTACATATGGATATTACTTTTTGTATATTTCAGTTGATTGATCCTCCTCATCCAGTTATTTTAGGTTTGGTCTTGGTGTGGTCTTGGTCCTAAAGGATTAGTCTTGTTACAGATATTGATATTTTAGGTTTGTGTCTTGGTATTGCTTCTTGTTATAAGTATGCATTCTACAAGAAATACATAGGTGTTTTTGTTAGTATTACACCGTTTTAGTCATAGGATTGAAAAATACGATGTGTAACTTTATTTTTATGTAGGAATTTTACACCGAAATTGTCATAAGCGTGATAAATGCGTTTTGAAGTGAAATTATAACATAGTCGTAATTTTACAAAGGTGTATTTTTAATAAAATGCGTTTGATTTTTACAAGTATCGTATTGGAGTCTTTTCTAGCGTTAAATGCGTGATGAAATGAATATTTACTAACACATCAACAATAAGTATGTGTTGTGAAAGTATAAGTGGAACATGATGAAATTGTTAATAAGTAGCAGGTGTCCGCGGTTTCACCTCGATCATTAATTGAAAAGTTAAGAGTATAATAATATTTAAAACAATAATAATTAATGAAAAAGCTAAAATTCCACGGTCTCAGATTCGGTTATGTAGTAGGACATTGATAAATACCACTGCTTTCTTGATTCTATTACTCATATGTAATACTGTATCGATTCTCAACTGTTTGTGGGTAGATGAATTTTATTTGTCAACTTCAGAGGTGGTTTGTTCGTAATACATCCCGCGGCTTCGCCCGCTAATTTAATTGACTCTAAGTAATTTACATTGGTAGTTTGTGGTTCAAATTGAAATATTTGTTCATTGCATTGCAAGAACGATGGGAAACGAGAATCTCCGAGTATACCCGATGTATCGCTATTTAGGGAAAATGTATATAATGAAGAAAGAATAGGTAGTATGCAGTATGTTTATGTGTGTGGGGTGAGTATCGTACTATATGAACTTTTTTTGTACTATGAATCCGGATGTGGATCACTAGACAACGGTAACTGATATAATAATATAGTAACGTATTGTTTGTTTAGTCTCGGTTTTTTTTTTAAATAATGCAAAGAATATACCATCCACCTTATAAGCTCTGTCTACGAAATTTAATTAATGGTGTAAAAATATTTTATATAAACACTTTAGCGTATACTTGATAAAAGTTAGCACTGAAAAAAGAGACAATTAAATTTTATTTATTACATTTTCATAAAAACTAACAAGTGTATAGACCGCAAAAAACATCAGATCCGATCTTTATGTTCAATGTTTTTACCATGAAATAATAATAATAATAATAATAATAAAATAAATAAATAAAAACTAAGTATAATATAGAAGCAATATTATCCATTAATCTGAACTATATAAGTCACGGTTACAGTTATAGATTAAACATTATAACAATAAATATTATTTTGTAAAATACTGAAGTTTGATGAATGCTGTATATTTCTATAAGTCGACTTTCAGCTAAGACGAGATATAAATTTTCGTTAAAGATTTATAGTTTTACTGTATAGTCTATATATCCTATGGTCATGGAAACCACCATTAACAGCCGTGGGTGTTGGCATGCTTACCACATGGCACCAATCCTCCTATCTGTCTATGGTAGATGATATAGCGGTTGGGTGGTAGGCCTTGTCCCTTCAGGGATGTAGCGCCACGGAGTTCTATCTGTCCTATAAGACGAATCCCAAAATATTATCGATTTATGAGATTACGTTTCAGTTTTCTGGTTGATCACAAAAAATGTTGCCAACCATCGTTATTATAATACATGCGGCAAGAAGTATGAATTATGGTAAAATAAGTATAGTTAGTTAAAAAGACTGTTGGTTACCCTTACTGGAACCGAGGTTCTTAGATATTATTTTTCAAAATGGTGTTATTTACGAAATTTGTGTTATTTCACGGTTAAATTTGTCTGCAAATGACAACTTGCATAATAATGAAGGACTTAATGTTATAATTTGTGATAGAATAAAATATATTTATAGAATGAGTTGCATTTTAAACCTGAATATTATGGGTTCGACTCCAGCCTAATCCTTCTGGTTGCATTATGTCTCTGGGGTCAACTCAGCCTTGAACAGAAATGAGTACCAGGAGCAATCGTGGGGATAATGGCGGCCGGTGCTTAACCTTTCCACCTTCACGTGTCGTATGTTTAAAATCTTGGAGCCTCAACCTCCTGGAACCCTGTGGGCCTCCATGGTCTGTAATAGGGAACATTTTATTTATTTATAGAATGACTAACCGGAGCAAGGTTGTTGATTGAATGGAAAAAAATTCATATTACTTTAAACACTCATGTTATACATGTGATTGTCGATACATGCGGGCGGGAAGGAAGCAGTTACACCCAGGTGTTCGCTAATGAAGAATTCGTCGTGTGTGACATCTGTTATAAAAGTAACTTAAGAATAGAATTATTTGCGGTAATTAGCTAATTGAATACTATGGTCCGATATTAATTTCGCATATATAAACTCGAATGTATGACAAATCTGCATTTCTTTACCAATTGACATGAAATTTTACATACATGGCCGGTTAAGCCCGGGAAGTAACATTAAAATTGAAGAAAATCACTCCTTCCCTTGAAAATTATATAATTTGTGAGAATATTATACTAAAAAATGAAATCCCATTCAGTTGTCAGGACAACAGTTATTGTTTACACTGTTCATATGCTGGTTTGGACACTACGTAATATTGGACTTTAACGAATTTTGATGCTATCGATGTAATACATTTGTGTAAATAAATAATGAAAAATGAAATCCATCAAAATAATGCACAATGTGATACAGTCACATAAGAAATATTTTCTCACTTTACATTTTGATGTAGAATAAGATGTTGTATTGTAGGAACACCTTAAGTGTGTGAGTATGCTATATGAGAAGTCTGTAAATAATCCTTTCCGTTGATATGTTATCCATAGCTGTAGACTATGTATTAGTTGAGATTTATCATGGGTCCTAAGCATGGGATGTAACATTTTGAGTCCTATGTTCGCAGTATATTATGTTCCGGGTTTTAGGGGAGGAAAGTATGAAAGTGATATTGCATTTCTCAACCCCGAAACGGTTGTATGGTAGCATGAGAATAAGAAATAAAATTTTCCGCCAAGTTGGTACAATCTTATGTAATTTATGTTTCTTTTTATTTCACCATAAAAAGCTATATCTAGCGTTTTCTGATGGAATAGTTTGAGTGTGTTAAATATTTTTCTTCATTTCAAGTTCTACATACATATTATATAAGGACTTAGAGATCCAAAATCGAAAGTCCTTCATAAGTTAATGTCAAATTAAACAAAAAAAAAAAAAAAAAAAAAAAATACAAAGCCCGTGTGATGATGAACCTTTTCAGCTAGTTTAAAATAAAATAAATTCATACATGACGTATGCTATATGAAAACAGGAATAAATGGTAAAATTTAAAGGTGATTTTTCTAAAGAATACATACGATTTTCTCTTTGTTTTTATTGAATAAATGTTACCTGCATTATATCGTCATCTTGTGTTATTTAAATTAACTTGGCTGTTTATAGTGGTCTACGGTTAGATAGGGAAACTTATAGTCTTGGTCAGGATTAAGCTGCATTAAAATCCTTTTTCCGGGTTCAGGATTGGGTCTTAGGTTAAGATATTACATATTGTGCGCGATTCCTTAATTTATTATTAAATTTTAAAAAATATGTCAGATGAAGGATTCGAACCTCCGTCTCCTATGGAGACCAGAACTTGAGTCTGGCGCCTTAGACCGCTCGGCCAATCTGACTTGGATGGAATAAAATACAAATCAATCGATGAAATTAATCATTGTATCGATTTCTCGTAAATATACTCGATTCGGAATCATATTTAATAGCTAAATACATTATAAAATATACCCAATGTTCAAAAAAATAATTAATTGATAACCAAAAAGTGTTAGTTGGAGATGTACCCGCTGGAACATATGGCGCTAGGGTATGAACCGTAAAAAATGCTTGTGTGCGCATGCGTTGTAGTAATAACCGTTATTTTTTAAACTTACCGCCGAAACATGTCTCGACTTGAATGAACACACAGTGTAGGACCTCCTCATGCGAGTCGGGGTTAAAGTAGCCCCTTATAATGATGCATAGCGGATCTTATCTCGACCGGAAGTGGGGTGACCACAGTGTGTGGCCACCTCAGCGTTAAAAGGTCTTAAACCCTGCCATCCAACCATGTCGGACTTATCATTGCATGGATACAAATGCCTGAAAGCAATGGACCATATCTTAACCGGATGCGCGACTTAATAGCCAAAAGGTCTTAACCCCATCCATGTCGGATACGGTTGACCGGATAGCAGCTGGGTCTTATCTTGACCATTGAGGCGTAATGGACCAGGTGGTCTTATCTTTACCGGAAGGGCCAATGCATTAGGGCTTATCTAAAAAAAAAAAAAAAAAAAAAAATGACTTAACCGTCTTCCGTGACGTCACAAAGCTAAGCCCCCCCCCCGGGCCACCCATCTCAAGCCCCCCAAGCCCCCCATCTCAAGCCCCCCAAGCCCCCCATGACATCATGAACAAAAGCAAACTACTGAACTACCCCTGTCATTTCCAACTCCAGAACAAACTCAACAAGAAATTTTCTAATTAATCAATCAACTACAACTGTGACCTAGGTTACCAAATAACAAACATATAAACAACATTATTTCAGACGAATTGTGGTGTTCATTACAACTCATCAGAACTGAAGATGGCGCAGCATATACGCCGAAATGCATTTTCTATTTTTTGAGTGAATCAAGATAAGTTATGTGTTAAGTGTTAACGGTTTAACGGGGAACTTTGTAAAAATATTTAATATTATAACCCTTATCTGTTGGAAATGAATTATTTTAATTATGGCTATATCCGTTTATCCGTTTATCCGTTACTCGTACCCATTTTCCATTTTTCTAGGCTATTTCCATTACATTGGGCGATACATGGAAACTTAGTACAGTCAAGTTGTAGAGAAAATTAAAAAGAATAATTTTTGATAAACACATTTCTTTATAAAATTAATAGGTACCAAGATAAAAACGAAATAACATGACTTAAATGCGAATTTCAGAACAAACATTTTTATTAAAATATGAATATTCTTTTGTTGCCCACAGTAACCAGAAAATTGTAATCTAATTATTGTTGTGAAGTCAGTAAATTTAGCTCAATCGTAATGAATAAACGAAAACCAATTACAACGAAGTGGTATAGGCTAATAGGGAAGAGGTCCTGGGTTCAAATCAAATTTCGTGGCCACCGAAATTTACCAGTAAACTCTTGTAATAACTCATTCGTGCAGCCTTTGCTTCTATTGTTCGGCTATATCTCAATGGATCTTGCATTTTCGCCTTTGAGATTGAGGAAACCATGCAAACCTCAAGTTATTATTATTATTATTATTGGAAATTGATGTTATATTTTAGAAAGTGATTCGCATGTGTTGATTGTTATGGGGACTGACTATTTGTCCTGTTAAAGCCGCCACAGCAGGGGGGCCTTGGTTCCGGCTTTCGATAAAGGCTTGTATATAATGATTTTACTTACGGCACGTGTGCTTTTTGTAATTTTTACAGCACTGAGATTTCTTTTGTTTTCATAGCAACCAGATTGCGTACGGGAACGTCAAGTTACGATCCACGGCAACAATATTCGTAAGTACCACTAATTAGTTACTTCGTGCAAAAATGTTCTAAGAAATATATTGACGGAAAAGATAATGTTTTTAGTTTTCTAAATAGTGGCCTGCAAATTTGCCTAGTAGATGAATGATTCATGATTCCAATTATTTTTTTTGTTGTAATTTAAATACTGTTTCCGAGTCTATACTATTAAACTATTAAATAAGATATATTTTGTTACATATCTTTGTAAACTTGTGTAAACTCAACACTTTACATTTTATATTTATCTAGAACTGGATAATACGATTTATAAACTCTTCCATTATAACGTAATTAATCTCAGCAACGAATTAGGGCTGACATGAAGTTGAAAGTAAACTAAGGGAAAACTTGAGAGGGAAGTTGGATATCGTCTTGTGACAGTTGTAATAATTCACATTGTGTGATGTAAGTTAGTTGACATTTAAAACATAGAATCCCTGTAATCCCAGGGCGGGAGGGAGACAGAGATCGATTGAGCTTCTTGGCCCAGGCAACCAGAAGACTGTGGTCACAATGTTATCAATGGAGGGCCCTCGTCCTTTTCCCGAAGGACAGTCATCTGCAAGGCAGATGGCAGGCAGCGTCAAGTCTACAGCGTCCTCTCAAGCACGAAGAGTTCTTCAGCTTTTTTTAATGCCTAAATTCAATGTCCCATTCCACACCGTACCAAAGCTATTCCTAACTGATCTCGTTGGCTACACTGTACTTTGTGCCCCACGGCCCAGCAAATCTCTAATAATAAAAGGAAGTGTTTATCTGTCTGTCTGTCCGTCCGCGATGCCCAGCGAAATCTACTGAACGCTGAGATCTGAAATTTTAAACATAGATGGTCTGAAGGGTAGGCAAATGCACCTCCAAGTCGGATTTTTAATTTTAGTTTTCGTTCGCGAGTTATGAGTGAAAAAGGGCAGAAAACGTGCATTTTTTGAGCTTTCGAAGCATTAGTTCAGTAATGCATTTCAATTGTCAAATCAATTGCAGGTGGCTTTGCCTACTTTTGTCATACCTTGGAAATAAAAGCATCGCGGTCGCTTGAATTTTGTAAGCCCACGCTGGTCGATTCATTTGTTTATAATGTCAAGGCACTGAGATATAATACATTAATAATAATAATAATAATAATAACATTTATTCGTCCAAGGTAAAAAACTATTTGAATAGGATATCACCAAATAAAATACCGGTTCAGTATGGCAATTGTTACATGCAAATCAGAAAATAAACAGTTACAATATTACAATTGTTTTAGCAAGAATGAAAATTATATTAAAGTTAAGAAGTAAAATAAAAGTTATATATTTACATATTTACATTTGGGTTAATTGTAATCTAAAATTTGGTTAGAAATTAATGAACTTTTATACAAATGTTATTGTAACAGAGTTGTTGTGTTGGTGGAGTTCAACCTCAGAAATGAGGAAATTAGTTAATAAAAAAAAATAATTTTTACATTAGTTTCAGCAAGAAACCTAGACGGAAGAAGGATGATGAACATAGACCTAAGTGGGCAAACATTTTCCGATTTGGACGAAACTCACTATGCAGGGGTTTTCTGAACCAGGGAACTTGAATCTGAGGTTTTTTCCCATGCTCCCCTTTCTAATCATGGAATTCACTTTAAAGCCGGATTTTTAGTAGTTTCATTAATCTTTTAATCATTTAGTTTAGGCCTGTCAATGTTTCGCGTGCAAGTGTTAATAAATACAAAGTTGTAATTGTTTTGCTCTTAATTTTTTATCATCCAATTAATTATCGTGGGCGAAGCTGCGGGATCTGCTAGATCAATAATCATCATATATGAGACCAAGGCCCGATCCCAAAAATATTACTCTGTAATGCCTATTTTCTGTCTCATGGCGGGGTGACTTCATAAAACAGCATTTAATGGAAATAGATGTGACAGATATACTTCAAGTGTAGAAAAATAAATATAGAAACCCTTCGCCTCTGTAAGTTTATTCCATTCTTGACATTGAATAGGCCTAGAGAAGCCCTTACTAAAATACAATCAGATGTTTATAAATTTTATATAAAACTAACTTAAAGGGTCCGACGTCACTCTGGTTTTGCATTTTGACATTCGAAATTAACTGATGAAGGACTTTCCAATTTCAAACTCTAGGTTTGTAGAATTTGAAATGAGGAAGAATGACTAGTCACACTCAAACTATTCCCTCAAAAAACGCTTGATATAGCTTTTTATGACTCATAGAGGATGTAGAATTTTGCACCCCATTGCTTCTACACACCATGCCTGGTAGGGGGTTCAAATAACAAGAAACAGAATTTCCGGTAACATAAAATTGTATTGTGTGTACGGAATATTTTATTTATCACTCTTTTGTTACCATACAACTGTTTCGGGGCTGACATAAAAAATAAATTCGATGCCACTTTCATATTTTCCTCACCAAAAACCTGGGACATAACAATACACTGAGCGCATAGGACTAAACATTTTCCATCCTATTTTGTCTCCGTTTATATGCTTAGGACCTATGATAAACATCCATATTTCTCAACTAAAAATACAAAGCCTACTGCTATGAATAACGTATCAGTGGGTAGCATTTTTTACAGACTTCTGATCTAGCATACTCGTTGACACACACTCAGACTGTGACAACTTGGTTAAGCTGTCCCCACAATACAACCTCTTATTTTTCATCAAAATGTGAAGTGAGAAAATCATATATTCCGTGTCCAAGGTAGACTGAATCACATTGTACATTATTTTCCTGGATTTCATTCAATATTTATTTACACCAATGAATTATATCGATAGCTTCTCTAATTTGTCAAAGTTCCGTATAATTTATTTCGAAAGCTATTTACCTGTGAACACTGCCATCAATACACTGTTGTCATGAGAACTGTACATGGAATTTGATTTGGATTTGATTATTCTACGTATAAATGTATAAAGTGTCCTCATAAACATTTGATTTTTGGCATACAAAATCAAAATGTTTCAATATCCTTTCTTAGTAAGGACTTACGTTATGGAACGAAGGTACTGTCAAATTTCAAGTCTCTACCTATTATAGTTTAGGCTCTGATTCTCTGTCAGTCAGTCATTCATTAAGGCAGTCAGGACAAAGCCTCTTATAACTTATACGGAGAAGATTTTACTTTGGATGTACTAATTTAACGAGGCAAAAATGTTAAATTATAGCTATATTAATTTTAAAATATGACTAAATAGTACGCAGTCAGTAACGTAAAGAAGAAAGTATACATACTGCATTTTCTATTTATTGCCAATATGAAAACAAAATAGTAACACACGAAACTGTTAGATTTAGACAACACGCACAAGAGGTTTCACGTAGCCTACAGATGTGTCCCGTACACAGCCTATCTGACTTTTCCTTCAAATGTTTAAAGCAGCGGTTCCCAACCGGTAGGTCGCGGAAGGGTTAGGCTAGGCGCATATTGGGGCGCGATTGACGCGTGTGACGCGACGTGGCACAGTGCGAGTTTTTGTAACATACTTAAAATGAATGGGTTAGCGCAAATTGACAACGCGTCGCTACTCAGCGCGAATCGTGTGATACTACAGACGTGTGGCACAGTAGCAGAGCCACAGTTTCTCGCGCCACACGTTACACTTGCCTTTTGTTCTCTGACTGTCACTCAAAGGTTTTGGTGTCCGGTTGTGCATTTTTCCTTTATTCCATGAACAAAAACATTTTTTTATTTACGATGTTGGTCGAGCAAAAGCTGACAGAGGCGGTAAGGAAACACCCAGAGCTATACGACACAAACAGTCCAAATTACATGAAAGCTATATTGAAAACAAGAATTTGGACGGACATCGCAAAGGAGCTGAACTTGAAAGACGCTAAGTAAATATACTTATTGAACCATTTTATAATTAATGTCTACTATTTTAACCTTTATAACACATTTCATATCCTACAATCCTTCTAATTTTACTCTGTGCTTGTAGATTTTTTCCTAGTTGACTCACCCACAAACAAATCATATGTAATTTAGAATCGATCATTTTAACTAAGTTCTATATGTGCTAGCAGAATGTATCAGAAAATAGAATTGCAGTATAATTATTAATAACACAATGTTTAATAACAAGGTTTTGAGGGGAAAATATTTAGAAATGAATTGGGTAAACAAACCAATGAACGAGTTAACCTGTTCCAAGAACCGTATTCCCAGAATCCAACATCAGTAACCGCTTAACTTGAGGATTCTCTACTTTCCTTTCCTCTTGTACCGCAATTTCTAAATTAATTTAAAAACACACCCACAAATCAGGGTTCAAATCAAACATTTTACGAGTAGGGGGAATTAATATGGGTCCAAATTTATTCATGTTGTTAATTCAAGAATACTCGACAGACTACCACGGAACACCAATCACTATCACTATTGCACTCATTGTCATCAGGGTTGCCAGGTTTTTCTACACCACTATAGGTAACTGCAGAACAAATAAATAGTGCAAAATTATGTTGCACAAACTTTCTCGCATATACGTGTTAAAGGCTAGCACAGAAAAAAAGGTAATTAAAGAGACAATTAAATTTTATTTATTACATTTTCATAAATCTAACAAGTATTTAGAACGGAAAGTATCAGGGTCGATCTTTATGTCCAATGCTTTTAACGTGAAATAATAATAATAATAATGATAATAATAATAATAATAATAATAATAATAATAATAATAATAAATGAGTAATAATAATAATAACAACAACAATCGTTAAATTATTAGTAAGTTATGACTTTCGAATGACCATTTATCAAAGAAAAAATCCCAATAACCATTGTCATACGAAAAATCGGCACACCTGCCAACCCGGATTGCCACAGCACATTCTTCAACCGTTCTGTTGCCCGGCAAGAAGAAACAAACACCAAACCGTCCACTGTCATGCTTCTGTTTACTCCATGCATATCAGTGCTTGTTAGATAAATATTGCTTCGCATTGTGCTTGTGCACATCAAAAAGCGGCATTATGAAGAAACAATAAGACCTCAATTCTGATGCTGTTCAAATATCTCTCCTATCTCATGAATTTTCTCAGTAAGCACATGTAAGCTGTCCTCTTGATTATTTCGTATTAAACACAGAATCTATTCAAGGAGGAAGAAAGTTTGCCTATAACTTAGGCCTAAATTCAAAATTTTTACAAAGGTATTACGTATGTGAGGGAGAATGCTTCTTTTCTTTTTCTAGATCGTCTTAGCCTATGTTCTGTTTAGAGCACTCCATAGCAAAATATCCGCGATTTCGTAAAATAAAACAGCATCAACCAGGGCCGTAGCTAGGCGCTGGCGACATGTGCCCCGCCAAGGGCGCAGGTACAAAGAAGGCTCAAAATTAACCATGAAAAATTCAGCCTTTTTTTTAGACCGGTGCAATTTATCAAGCAATGAACATTCCACGTTAATGGAAGAAATCTTTCAGGTTATTAAAAATTATCTGTAGTATTATGCAGTCAAGCAACGTTCTTTAATTAACAAGTTTTTTATTGACAGAGTATGATAACATAAATCATGAACAGTATAATAACTAGTGTTTTTATGTTAAAATAATAAACAATTTTACAGAAATTTAAAAAAATTGTTCAGACCCCCAGTATTGGAGGGCGCAGATTTGTCAAACTGGCCAAGAGCGCAGAAGGATCTTGCTAAGGCCCTGGCGTCAACATAGCATATATATCTCATGGGATTGACCCACTGCCTTCTAGACTGTCGAGACGGCGGTGGATTGACCATAACCACAAACAGCTGACAGTCGTCAGTCAGCTGACATGCGCAAAGAGCATTAACACGCATCAGCTGGGCGAGAGAACTGCGTTGCAATATGCGTTCCCCAACGAGACGCGTTTGGCGCGATCGGGCCATGCCGCTCGCATCATGTCATTTCATACGTGTCAAACGCGCCCCAATATGCGCCTAGCAGAGGTGGGTCGCGACTCGATCCTGAAACTATCAGAAACCATCGAATAAACCAACAGAAAAGATAAGAAAAATCGAAACAAATAAAATTGTGTTTGGTTTTCCTAAAAAGCAAATACAGAAATCAACTCAATGTTGAAAGTGACTTAAGATTAAAAACATCTTCATTCAATCCTGACATTGACGTGTTAGTTCAATCGTAACAGTCCCAAAAATGTCATTAATATAGTATTCTTACTTAAAAACAGCAATTTTGCCTGAAAAATTAAAATGGTCTTCGTGTAAACTTTCATAACTGTAGTTTTTATCTTCACCTAGGAACACTTGTTAGTGAGTATGAAACCACTTGTTGCATATATTCCAAACATACAGGGTGTTAATGAATAACACCGAAATATTTTACCTGTGTATAGAGGGGACATAGACAAGCAACTTTTATTAGGACATCTTTGCTCTATGACGTAAAATGTGTATGCTACAGGGCATTAAAGTCCTTAAAATTTGGTGCTCATAACTCAATAATTGAGCAAAATAGGGTTAAAATTTTCATTAAATTGACTTCATGCCTTCCTAGTGATCGATAAAAACCTGATTCTTAATAATTCATCAAAGCTATACCATAATTTAGAATTTTCATAATCTGCAAAATTTACTGACTAATCACATGATTGCCCGCCACTGCATTATGTTTTTATTCCTAATTCCAGACCTAACAAAAATGTTTCGTTTGTCTTTTTTTCCCTCAGAGTTGTAAGATATCGATCGTCATTTTTTACAATTTTTCCGACCACTACACAATATTCACTGTTCCTTTGTTTCCCATCATTTCAAGTATTAGAAGTCAGTGGCGTGCATATCCTTGGTAGATTTTATGTTATAACAGGAAGAATTGAATCCATAGAGCAAAAATCTCCTAATAAAAGTTGCTTGTCTATGTCCCCTCTATACACACGTAAAATATTTCGGTGTTATTTCATTAACACCCTGTATATCTATTGTTAAATAAATAACTGTTTTGCTACTAAGTGCTTACATTTTGTCAACCATTTTCAAATCAGAACACAAATTGTTTTTCAATAATCAATCTGTATCTTCAAAAAAGCATATATAAGGTTGGTAATTATATATACATAAGAAAGGGATAAATAATTTTGTTACTCCACCATGGACCGATGGACCGTGCAGGTATTCCGATAAGGAAAGGTGGGTCGCCAGCTGAAAAAGGTTGGGAACCACTGGTTTAAAGTTTTTATAAAACTCGAACACATCTTCCTCTACATATAATACCCATGTATATAAATTCAAATATAATTTCAAGAAAAAGAGTTTAAGTTTATCATGTCACCACTATCTTATCTTTCAGGAGGGCCTTTAAAGAACTAATACAGGATCGCTGAGACTATTTTCTAACATGAAAACTAAATCGTTCTGCAGTTCAGTAACACTCTTTTTCATCTGAGAAAGTGCCTACACGATAGGCTTGGGCACTGAGTGAGTGATTCGAAACAGTGTGTCGACTCACTGCTGTGTTCGTGTGATTCGACACACTAGATCCCAACTGTTTCGACTCACCGTCGCTGAGTCACAGTAGCGCTGTTTCTAAAGCGGATCATTTCCTTGCGGCGAAACATCTGCTGAGCCGTGTGTCGCTGTGTCCTGCGGTACTCGTGATTCATAACCAACTACAGATTGACACACGACACACTGGTCACTCTCGTCGCTTTTCAGTTTCAATGGCTTCTAGAAATTGGAGGACAGAGTCCAGCTTGCTTGGTCTGGTTCTCCCGGCCGCAGATCAGAACACAACCTTTATAAAATATAATATCCACACTACTTATCCTAAACTGACGCTACATACATATTTAACACATGTGTTATTGAAGACGATACCGGTAAATTATATGTATTGCAACCCCAGATCTAACAACTTCTACGAATGATTAATGTTGGATTTTATAAGTTGAATTAAACATTTTATAAGATTTATTTATATGTATTTTAAACGATTAAACAACTGCATCCTGTTTCTCCTCACCTTACAGAGTTTTATGTCTTTATTCTGTGACGTCTGTGCAATCTGCATTTTTCTAAAATTGTAGATAATTAGCTTATTTTATTTATTTTTAACACATTAGTACGTGTGTGTAATTTCGTATGTCTCTCATCATATACAGTATATAAAATAAATAAATAAATAAATAAATAGGCTAAATGAAATTATAAAGTAACACGATTCAGCAAACACTCGAGTTGTAGAAAACGTTAGCCAATGATATGGCTCGTACTATCTCAAACAGCAAAATTTTAAGTGGTGTAACAGTGCCTGCTCCTCTGATTGGCTGTTACCCTGTGTTGCTGTGCCGAGAGCAGCTTAGCTGATTCGAAACAGTAGGCAGGGGGCGAAACAAGATGAGTCATGATGTGTCGTGATTCGACACACTGTTTCGAATCATTCCACTGAGCTGATTCAAATGTTTCGAAACAGTTCAGTGAGTCGTTTTTCCCAAGCCTACTACACGACATACGTAGGACATTTAACATCTGCTTCAGAGACCTGGAATCTCTTCTCGGTGACCGACTTGAAAGTGTAAAAACCCACTTCCCTTTGCGACGTGTACGTGACTCGTAAAAAGAGTTTATGGTTGTAGGGGAGGTAACATGACCACTTCACCGCTGCTCAGTTCATGGCCCTACACGAGGGAAAACGCCTCAAGCAGCTGTTTCATTTCACAAGTGTTTACTGCTTAATCTCGTTTAAATCTTAATTATGACCTCAAGTGTCTTTAACACTCGTCATTTTGACCGGCGATCATTCTTCTCATACTAAAAGCGTAAACTTTTAAATAAGTAAGTCCCACTAAAGACTTGTGATTACTGAATTGAGAGTCAATTTCAGAACCTAACATAACACTGATATGCACTATGCGTCCAAGAAAAATAAATCGAATTGCGCTTTGACGAAAAATTATACAGGGTATTAATGAATAACACCGAAATATTTTACCTGTGTATAGAGGGGACATAGACAAGCAACTTTTATTAGGAGATATTTGCTCTATGGATTCAATTTTTCCTGTTACAGCATAAAATCTCCCAGGGCATAGCCGCCACTGACTTCTAACATTAGAAAAAAATGCAAAACAAAGGAACTTCGTTGTTACCACTGTAGTCAGTAGTTATGAATAAAAAGAAGACTAATGCAGTGGTGACCAATCATGTGATTACTCTGTAAAATTTGCAGATTATGGAAACATTAAATTTTCATATAGCTGTAGACGAATGATTAAGAGTCAGGTTTTTATCGTTCACTAGGAAGGCATGAAGTCAATTTAATCAACATGTTAACCCTATTTCGCGTAATTATTGATTTATGAGCACCAAATTATAATGACTTTAATGCACTGTAGCATACACATTTTACGCCATAGAGCAAAAATCTCCTAATAAAAGTTGCTTGTCTAAGTCCCCTCTATATACGGGTGAAATATTTCGGTGTTATTTATTAACACCCTGTATTTTATTAATCCTATATCACTGTTATAAAACTAGCGTCTTACGTCGAACACTTTTTACACACAGTTACGTTCTTTAGTTTTTAGTGGATGTTTAATGATTCTCACCTTTATATTAAATATTTGACAATAAGAATATGATCACAACTTGTACAAACATTCCTGGGCACGGGCCACACACACTTTCCACAGACAAGTGCTCTCTATAGATATATAAGCAATCATGAACCACAGATTATTGTCTCTGTTGGACACTACATGAGAATATTATAGGAGAAAAATTCCTCCGGCACTGGGACTTGAACCCAGGACCTTTGGCTATTCGCGCCAATGCTCTACCAATTGCCTCCCAGTGCCGGAGGAATTTTTCTCCTATAATATTCTCAAGTGCTCTCTAGTTTCGGCTGTGTCACACTCCAACCTGACAAGTTTCGCGTCCCGGTTTCCTCAACACTGCAGCTGGAATAAATAAAGGGGTTGCTAGTGGTGTTCTGTAATATAATACCGTATGTTAACAATAAAAATGCTGTAAGTCCATCTTCACCATATTTTAAACTAGCATGTGCCCGCGGCTTCGCCCGCGATAATTATTTCAAAAATAAAAAATTAAGAGCATAATAGTTGAATCATTATATCTATTAACACCTAAATCACGTGGACTACATACCACGATTAGATAGCGTCGCCTGGTAAAAGCGACCTCAGATTCGAGTTCCTTGGCCAAGAATACTCCTGTACAGTGAGTTTCGTCCAAATCGAACAATGTTTGACCATATTTAGGCCTATATTGATTATCCCTCTTCCGTGTAGGTTGAAAATTTCATATGTCTTCGGGCCTTGATATTCTAACAAATGAATCGTCCAGAATGGACTTACAAAATCAAGCGATCGCCCGCGATAATTATTTCAAGAATTAAAAATTAAGAGCATAATAGTTAAATCATTATATTTATTAACACCTATATCACGTGGACTACATGTCACGATTAGATAGCGTCGCCTGGTAAAAGCGATCTCAGATCCGAGTTCCTTGGCTCAGAAAATCCCTGTATAGTGAGTTTCGTCCAAATCGAACGATGTTTAACCATATTTAGGTCTATGTTGATTATCCCTCTTCCGTGTAGGTTGAAAATTTCATATGTCTACGGGCCTTGACATTCTAAACAAATGAATCGACCAGCGTGGGCTTACAACATTCTAGCGATCGCGATGCTTTTATTACCACGGTATGACAAAAATAGCCAAAGCCAACTGCAATTGATTTGACATTGAAATGTGTTACTGAAATCTGATGCTTCGACAGCGCTAAAATCACGTTTTCTGCCAGTTTTTCACTCACAACTCGCGAACGAAAGCTAAAATTAAAAATCCGGCTTCGATGCGCATTCGCCCACCTTTCAGCCCATCTATGTTTAAAATTTCAGATATCTGCGTTCAGTAGATTTCGCTGGGCATCGTGGTCAGACAGACAAACACGTCCTTTTATTATTTTAAGATAGCATGTGCCCGCGGCTTCGCCCGCGATAATTATTTCAAAAATTAAAAATTAAGAGCATAATAGTTAAATCATTATATTAACACCTAAATCATGTGGACTACATATCACGATTAGATAGCGTCACCTGGTAAAAGCGACCTCAGATTCGAGTTCCTTGGCCCAGAAAACCCCTGTATAGTGAGTTTCGTCCAAATCGACCAACGTTTGACCATATTTAGGCTAATATTGATTATCCCTATAATAATAATAATAATAATAATAATAATAATAATAATAATAATAATAATAATAATAATAATAATAATAATAATAATAATAATAATAATCCTCTTCGATGTAGGTTGAAAATTTCATATTATGTTTGCGTGCCTTGACATTAAAAACAAATGAATCGACCAGCGTGAGCTACAACATTCAACAGAACGCGATGCTTTTATGTCGAAGGTATGACAAAAATAGCCAAAGCCTAGTGTAATTGATTTGTATTACTGAAAACTCATGCTTCGAAAACGCAATAAATACACGTTTTCTGCCCGTTTTTCACTCATAACTCACGAACGAAAGCGAAAATTAAAATTCCGGCTTCGAGGTGCACATTCCGACCCTTTAGTCCACCTATGTATAAAATTTCAGATCTCTGCGTTGAGTAGATTTCGCTGGGCATCGCGGACAGACAGACAGACAGACGGAGGACAGACAGACGGAGGACAGACACTTCCTTTTATTAATATAGATGAAAATCTAAATCCAGCATGAAGAAATCTTTGATGCAATATTTACCTGTTTTTTTAAAGCATAAACTACAGTGTTTTGTATTCAGGAGATATCCTGAGATATCTGTGGAGATGTCTTTTCTTCCCCATGCGCGCAACATGTTCAGCTCATTCTATCCTCCGGTAATTTAATCACGGAGGATGAAATGGACTGGACATGTTTCGCGCATGGGGAGGAATGACATAGCCTATCTAAAAAATATTGACTGGGAGACCCGAAACTATTAAGTCCTGCATGAAGAAATATTTGATGCAATTTTTACCTGTTTTTTAAGTTCAAACTACAGTGTTTTGTATTCATGAGATACCCTTCAAGTGCAATTGATGGATTTTTCAACATTTAGAATGTGAAGTGCAACATTAACGATAAAACTTTTAGCGCAGTGAAGTTTGCAGTTTACCCTGTTCACCCCCAGTTTCTGATCAACTTAAACGTGGTATTTAACCGGTTTTCACCTATAAACAGAGTTTCAATAACGCTAAGATCCTACTCTACAAGGGAAATTGTAATATTTTTATATTCAATGCTCAACACCAGGAAATTCATCTATTAAGTGTAATTACTTCTGATCATAACAATTTATAACACTGAAAATGTTTTTCTTAATTGTTTCAGGAATTCACAACGCCTAGGTGTTGTAGTGTAACTACAAGTCACAACATGAAAGTGTTACATTTTCCCACAGATATAAAGGAATAGATCGGCAGCGTCGTATCCTTAACTGCAGGTAGCAGTGAAGCCGACTCAGGGGCGAAGAGGGGCAAGGGAAGCAGTGCCGACGCCATATTGGTATCACCAACGTGCCCGCTTAAGTAGCACGTATTCATTACGGAAAATTGTTTTTCTTCCTACATAATCCCGAATATAGAGTGAAATGGTGAACCACAGTGTTGTTTGGGAATCCCTGTAATTTGAAATACATACTACACCACTATATTGGAGGTCAAATTAACATTCATTTATAAATTTGCCAAATTACTATTGCTTAAACTGGGTCTATTACAGCTATTTTCATTCAATACTGGTTTACGGGATAATTGTCTAGGAAAACTGCAGCAAATGGGAAAGCCAAAAAAAAAAATTATGACCCATCCTACAGGGAATCATGAAGGCCACTCTTTAGAAATGTACAAATATTGACATTTCCTTGAATATGTTTACTAGAGCTTCTATCACATGTACACATTAATTTTGACCAATACAACACCCAACATACTCACGAATACAACACCAGAAACAGAGTTGTTAAAATTCTGTTCCCATAGATTAACCCACCTACAGCATACACCACAATAAATGGGCATAAAAACATGCAATAACATTTCAAACGAAACGAAAGCATTAAATAGCTGACTATTCAAAATTACGAATAAAAACTGGTTCTTGCAAAGAACATATTACTCAATCAGAGAATTCCTTGAATATGAGGTTAACATATCATTATAATAAATAAAAAAAAGTTTGCATGGAACGCCACGCGACAAAAGTGTAACTAATTTTAATTTTTTTGATTTTTTAAATTTTGGATTATTACATTTTTTTAATTTTGGATTGTTGGACATTTTTAATATTGGGTTTTTGGACTTTTTAAATTTTGGATTGTTGGACTTTATTAATATTGGGATTTTGGACTTTTTAATTTTGAATTTTTAGAATTTTTAAATTTTTTATCTTTTAATTTTTTTAATATTGGGATTTTTTATTTTTCAATTTTTTAACATTTTTATTTTTTGGATATTTTAATTTTGGACCTTTACATTTTTAAATTTCGGATTTTCGATTTTTAATTTTAAATTTTTAATTTTTTAAATTTTGGATTTTTAAATTCTGGATTTTATTATTTTTTTTTTGGATTTTTAAATTTTAAATCTGATTTTTTAATTTGGAATTTTGGATTTTTTATTTTTGCATTTTTAAATTTTGGATTTTCGATTTTTAATTTTGGATTTTTAAATTTTTAGATTTTGGATTTTTTTATTTTTTAAATTTTGGATTTTTAGATATTTTAATTTTGGATTTTTAAAATTTTGGATTAGCCTAATCGTTGAGTTGATTGTTTTCTGTGCAGTCCGTTCCGTCACAGACCCACTAATTTCGTGACGATTTTGAGCGTAACAATTTCGTGACGATTTTGTCCGTAACGCAACTTTGGGTTAGCTCTCGATTTACTCCTACCGCAGCTAAAGAAGTTTCACTTCAAAAAATAGTAAAAGAAATCATTCCATTTTCAAGAACTCATTAATAGCATTAGAAAAATAATTACATTAGTGTTAGATTTTCCTTATTTGTAACCGTGATTTACAAGTAATATAGTGTAGGCCTAAGCTAGAATATTCCTAGTTAGTAACTGTAGCAAGTAAGCTCAAATTGACGAGTCACCAGTTTACCAGCCAAAGCTGAATAAATGTAAAAGATATGTGACTATAAATTAACATTAACTACATTAACATTAATCCTATAGAAGCATCTTCTGTATACAGACTTAAGACCAGGAACTGCATGCACTTTGGCACTTTTGTTATATCAGTTTACCTGATTTTTAAGTTAGTACCTAAGTGTGACGTCTACTGCTGTTAATAGCCGAATGACATTAAACTGTATTTATTAATTTATTTACTGGATTGTGAAATTCCAATTTAAACAGCTTTAAAAAACATTTCTTGTTTGATTCCCGCGCCCGCTTCCCTTCCATTCGTTAGATTGTTGGTGATCGCAATATGGCGACGCAGCGAACGCGTTGGCTTCAGTCCCTCCCCTTACGCTGCCGATCTATTCCTCTATATCTGTGCATTTTCCTTACCAAAAGGTGAGGCACTTAAGAAGAAGCGACTTGGAAACATTCCTACAGACTTTACAGGGGTAAGCAATAATGTTATTAATGGTGAAGAGAGCGTGATAAGAACAGAGACAATTGTATTTAATGGAAAAAAAAAAAAAAAAATTCAACTTACCCTAAATTGAAACCTGATGCAATACCCTCAATATTTCTTAATGTGCCTAAGTATTTGTCAAGCGAGGTCCATCATGCAGAAAATTAATTGATGCAGAAGAGAATTTGAACCAAGCAGTTGCAGGAAGATTAAAAGAGCATAAGCTGTGTGTTGCTTAGAAGATGTGATGCAGTGCTTCCTTAAGTGTAATAGATGGACTTAAAGGGCAAAAGAAAGGACAGTTATGTTTTTAATGGATGTTAATGATGACTAGGCCAAGTCATTTGATGATTTTGCATCTTTTTTATAAGAAGGTTAAACATAGCTCGAATTATATAAATGTGTATCACGAAATAATTAAATAAGGGCAATTTGTTTTCGCATTTTTAAGCTTTATTTTGCATTTTTCGTAATTTTCAAGAGAAATATAATTTTTGGCAATCTTTAGGTAATTTCCGGCATTTTTAGGTCATGTTTTAGTGGATGTACAGAGGAGCTTTTCCAACAACAGACAATCGTTTTTATTTGAGAATCTCCGCCAGGTGTTCATAGTTCATTTTAATTTAGGTTTATTGTAAACACCACAGCAGTTTGTCTTGTAGCGATAAATATTTTTTTAATGGCACATATTTTCCTAGGGGCAATATGATGGGCATGCCAGTTCAGAAAGAATTTCTTTTTCGCTAAAGGTGTCCAAGTAGTATAAATTTACTTACTTCTTTAGAAACAAAATAAGTGTGATTTATATTTTAAATTCATATAAGGCGCACTATCATCAATTAAATTGCGTTTAGTAATTCATTACTTTTAAAAAATAATTATAATTAATAATAGTTAATTAATTTGAATTTTCTTTTTAAATTTTCCCTATTTTTAGGTCACAAATACACTTTTATTTTGCGTTTTTTCACTATTTTATTGCATTGAATGCCTTACCCTAATGTTGACATTCCGAAGGTTCTTGGTTCAGTGTGTGTTATGAATAGACCTGGGATTTTAGGCTCTAAAGAAATTAGTTTTAGTCACCTAAAATAGGCTTTTAAAACTAGTAAATAGGCTTTTAAAAGAGAAAATAGGCACTTAAAATTTGCTTTAAAAATGTTTAAATAGATAGAAAATAGACTTTGAAATATTACAATATACACTTAAACTGTAACATGGTCTTTTTATTTACTGCAAGAAACGTGGTATACCTATTCTTAACAGAATTAACTGCAAAATTAGGCATCACGAACTATATTCACTTAAACAGATGTTCTTTCACTGGTGACTTGACACTGTAGAGCTTCCTCCTTAATCCTCCCCTCCCCCGTCAGCCAGCATTCCTTTAGCGACAATTGTTTGGAATAATCTAATTTCTATGAGAAACCCCCCCCCCCTTTGCTGTTCTGCTTTTCAATGAGGGATGTCCATTGTAAGATTTTAAAAATTACAGAAGTTGAATTTTACTTTAAATGTACAAAATAGGCATTTCAGGCACTAAAATAGTAAAATAGGCTCTAAAGGTCCAAAAAGGCAATTTAGGGCACTATAAAACTCAATAAATGTGAATGATTCATCATGAAACGTCCACATATTTAAAAATGTTCATGTTATTTCATAAGGAACAAAATAGGCATTTGCCTTAAAATCCCAGGTCTAGTTATGATTTATGAACGATCTCAGTATTCTGCTTACAATAAATAATTGCAAAATACCTCAGCAAGAAGTCCCAAAAGGTGCAAGGTAGAACCACAAAAAGTGATCTCGATGAAATTTTTAAGCTATGTTCACACTGAGGAAATTGTTGCAAGAATATGTGTCACGGTACATGTATAGCAACCTATTTGACACGAGTCGTAAACCTATTGAACATATTCCTAGTTCCCGGACACAGACAGTGGATAAAATGTACCAGAAACAAGGTTTCGACACAAGTTCTTTTTATGCTCCGAAAGCGAAAACATTGAACAGATCCCAGCGAAAATGGTCTTTGCGCATGTGCTATAGTCATGTTTCTTGTGACAGCTGGCTCTGTTTGTGGTTATGATCAATCCCATGAGATATATTGCTACGTTCACGCTGTTTTATTTTACGAAATCGCTGATATTTTGCAACAGAACACAAGTCGATGTAGAAGTATTCTCCCTCACATTCATAATCCCTTTGCAGAAAATTTGAATTTAGGCCTAAGTTATAGGCACACTTCTTCCTTGAAGAGATTCTGCGTTTAATGTGAAATAATTAAGATAACATCTACCGGTACTGAAAAAATTGATGAAATAGAAGAGATATTAGAACAGCATCAGAATTGAACTACTGTAGGCCTAGGCGGGATTCTTGGCAGATAATGTGTCTGTGTAGATCTTGAAGCATATTTTCTACGAAGCCGTCACATAATATGTGGTAAATGAAGGGTAGGCACTTCTAGCACCTCTTATAAACAGTTTAAGCACAATAATATACAATTTTAGTATGGATCATACAGTTATTTTGCGAGGCTAAACAAACCCTTTCTCTATCGACTAAAATGGATCGAAGTTATCGGCTATCGTTTCAACACCTGCCGGTCGGCTTGACTGCGAAACTGCGGGCTCATAAAACACGCTCTGCTAAAGAAAGTTAAGCAAGCTTGAATTTACAAAAATTTGTACGACCAAACACAGCTTTAAAATTGAAATATTAATGGTTAATAAACCATTCTTACCGTAAAATTCAGAATTAAAACTACTGACTGCCCAGATAAATATATACCCCTGCTTTTTACTGCCGACTAACGTGACCCTAGAGCTCGGAAGATTTAATCAGCATTAGTATAGTATAATATTGTCATTTTCTTCCGCTAATTGAGTGTTTGTGGGTTACAAACTTGTTCTGGGTTAATCATCAATGCATTTAAAGCAGAAAAAAGCAAACGTTTCTGCATGTAAAGCCATACTTTTACCTGACAACAAATTCCTCAGTGTGAACGCTCACATGGGATTTTTGTGCAAAGAGCATGTACTTAGGATAAGTATCCAGATACAAGAATAACGGAAATGGATCTGGAATTTGTATGGAGTATTTGTGTCTGCAACAGATTCCTCAGTGTGAACATAGCTTTAGATATCTAGAGTCACATGTGCATAATGATGAGGGTGTGAATAAGAAATTAGTGGTGCATAAAACATTAGCAACGTTATGGGCTTACGTCACACTGGAGCGCCACGGCCTGCATTTTTTGTTGGCCGCGAGACTAGAAGCTCACGCATAACAAACGAGTTTGAGATCATTTAAAACCTTTTCCCTCTCAGAAAACACTCCAGAATCGACTCAATTTGACGAAGAGCTTAAACAAAGAAAACGAGAAGTCGGAGAAGATTGTAAGAGATTTGAAACTTGTAATAACTCCTTGTGAAGCACCTCAAAGTAAATAACTCATTGAGTTACTCTTCGTATTTAAATATTAATTTTAATAACGAGAATACTTCATCCGTACATTCACAGTGTTCAGTCACAACTGCACATGAAGCTGGGTCTCCATTGATATACATGTAACACCAACATGTTGCAGTTAACGTACGTTAAATGTTTATCATCAACTTGTTGACGTATACAAGTCAAGTGGTTTGCCCATTAACAACTGTGTCCACTACAGTGTTATAGTTTAGCATGTGTTGGCGCGGTTACGAACAGAAATTAATAACATTTAAAAAGAAAACGCCTCTGAAGAGGGCAGCCAACATTACAAAATGAGAGTAGTTTTATATACTCGTTATTATCTTCTTGTTAACTGTCTATGACTTTCTTAAATACTAATTTTGTACAGATGTCTTGATCTTTTCAAAATAACTATCACATTTTTCAACAATGTAGTATGCCATAAAAAATAAAATCAGGTAAACTGATGTAAAAAAGTGCCAGTATGTTTTTTTTAATCAGTTATGACTGCAATTATGATATGCAGAATGTGTTTTTTTTAAATTGATTTCCAAGTTAAGCTCCAGATTTCTTCATTAAGCAGGGCTTACGGAAGAAGAAAGGTCTACCATCTCGGCCACCTGGGTCATTTTAACGGTCTAGTTGGATAAGCGCATGTAAATCAATATGTTTTTTGTCATAGCTACCTGTATTTTAATTTCCAAGGCCTTATACGATCACAGTAAAACAATAGGCTATGTTGTCAAGATAACTGATTTTCATTTTTTTATAAATTCTTTCGGATACGTATATTACCATAAAATAGACACTAAATTGAGCATTACTCCGAAACAGGTCAACCGATTTTATCCATTATGAATAGACATCATCCCATGGACATTATAAATGTGTATACCAAGTTTCATAAAAATCCGGTAAAGCGTATTTGAGTTACCGCGTCTTTAAAATATACACTAAATTGGGTTTTACTCCGGTACCGGTCAACAGATTAGGATCAAATTCAATAAGGCACTTCTTATGGACGTCATAAATGAGTATACCAAGTTTCATGGAAATCCGATACAGCGTATTTGAGTTATGGTGCGTACAGACACACGGACAGACGGACAGACAGACGGACAGACATTTTTTCGTCCACCACACAATCTCATAAAGTACCATACTGGCACTTAATAATTTTAAAAGTAGATGCAATACTATTGAGAACACTGTATACCAAATATTCACATAATACAAAATGGATGCCAGGAATATTGAGGAAGCTGTCGACTGCTTTTTGTTTACCCGGATATTCCCGAAACAAAGCCGATATTGACCGACTAGTCAATTGATTTGACATGTTGTCCATTTTTTCCGGACATCTGAAAATGTTAAGTGCGACACGCTGGGTTTGCATGTCAAGTCAATTGGAACGCGAAATTGCAATATACATGTCAATAACAACTTGTTAATATTGACATGTTGGTGTCAAATGTATATCAATGGAGACGCAGCTTTAGGTATTGAAAATAGATTCAAACGAGAGGGTACTTCTGACACTCTGCTGATGATGCAGGAACACCACCTGCGAAACGGCCGTCCAGAAGTTTACCAAGGTAAATAAAGTGCGTTACAGAAAGTATTTCAATTCAGGTACAAAGGAGCTGTCTAAAGGCTTCTCAAAGGACGACCACATAGTGATTGTGGGAGGTGGCGGTAACAGCCTAGACAGAGACCCCAGCTTTGATATCGAGCAGGATCTACGCAGCATCTCCAGCAGCAGCTCTCACACTAATATAAATTTTGTTGAATTGTTTCACAGGTATGATAAGCCGTCGCTTCGAGACAAGGTGAAAGCTGTGAACGACAAGCTGTGGAACTTCTCTGCTAATAATGGTAATATCAATGTTTTGTCTGTTAACAGCATAAGAAGAGAAGAATACACCAGGCATGGACTCCACCTCAACTCTCGAGGGAAGAAGACTCTGGCAAAGCTGATTGCTGAAGAATTTAATTGTAACAGGCCTATTCCTGTCATAGTTGGTGGCTCCTCTCGTTTTTTAGGGAGGTTTTAGATGAAAGGGAACAACAACTTACATACTTGCCTCGAGTAAACATTGGTAATATATACAAGCCTGCAACTAGAACTAGTAAATCATTTGCATTATATCATCAAAATATAAGGGGGCTTGAATGTAAATTTGAAGAATTTAAGTTAGCTTTTCAGGATACAAATAATTCTAACAAGCAGGAAATTCAAGTTATTTGTTTAACGGAACACCACTGTGCAGAAACAGAGCTGGAACAATTAAAAATTGATAATTTTTCATTGTGCTCAA
The DNA here is from genome assembly GCA_964059195.1 of Ectobius pallidus. Taxonomy (NCBI): domain Eukaryota; kingdom Metazoa; phylum Arthropoda; class Insecta; order Blattodea; family Ectobiidae; genus Ectobius; species Ectobius pallidus. The sequence goes on along the minus strand of CAXKWD010000004.1, from coordinate 186,395,124 downwards.
ATTTCTTTAGACGTTCCATGAAAGGCGGAGGTGTGAGTATATTCATCAAAAGTAACTTAAATTTTAGTGATATAGACACCAGTTCCTACTGTAAGGAACAGGATTTTGAATGCTGCGCAGCCAGAGTGGAAACGGATAACAGTACATTTGTAATACTGACCATTTACAGAGCACCAACAGGTAATTTCAATTATTTTACAAATCAGTTAGAAAAGGTTCTTAACTATCTGTATAGTAATAATGTAAATATTATACTGTGCGGCGACTTTAATGTAGACTTCTCAATTGATAGTGAAAAAAAGATCAGACTGATATCCCTACTAGGTAGTTATAATTTAGACTCTGTAGTAAATTTTCCAACTAGAATCCAAAACAACTCTCAAACAATAATAGATAATATATTCATAGACATAGAAAAGCACCCTAACTTTAAAATATTACCAATATTAAATGGATTATCGGACCATGATGCACAAATGTTAGTGCTAAACGATAGTAAGGTAAACGCAACTAAAAAACATACCCATATGACTAGAGTAATGAATGATGCTTCAATTTTAAACTTCAAACAAGATCTGAAGAATGAAAACTGGGGATCTATATTTTCCTATGACAAAGTAGACTGTAAATTAAATGAATTCCTAAATATTGTGTTGCGGCATTTTGAAACTAACTTTCCAAAAAAGAAAACTGCTAATTTACCTAATGTAAGGAATAAAACATGGTTAACCACTGGCATTAAAATATCATGTAGAAACAAAAGAGAGCTATATTTAAAATGTAGAACCAGTAACAACCCAGCTCATAAAGAACACTATAAAATGTACTGCCATACACTGAAGAAAGTAATTAAAGAGGCAAAGAGTAGGCATTTCTCACAAATAATTAATAAATCAGACAATAAAATTAAAACTATATGGAATATAATTAAAAACGAAACAGGGAGATCAAAGGGAAACAATGATTGCATGTCACTAACATACCAGAACAAAAAGCTAGATAATGTATCAGATATCACAAATGCTTTTAATAATCACTTTATAAACATTGCAGAGAAATGTATTCCTACAACTAATATTAGCATTAATGCAGCAGACCTACTTAAAACACCTATAGTCCAGAACCATACATTTCAAATCAAATTAACTTCCTCTAGAGAAATTGAAAATATAATCAAGTCACTCAAAAGCAAAAACTCTTCTGGATGGGATGAGATAAGTAATAAGTTGTTAAAAAGCTGCTCATCTGAAATTAGTAAACCTCTTAGTCATATTTGTAATTGTTCGTTAAAAAGTGGAATATTTCCAATAAGACTAAAGCATGCTATTGTTAAGCCCCTCTTTAAGAAAGGTGACAAAAATGTTCCATCAAATTATAGACCTATATCACTCCTAACCTCATTTTCAAAAGTTTTTGAAAAAGTTATGTACAACCGCTTAATACACTATCTTAATTTGAATAACATTCTTACACCATCTCAGTTTGGATTTAGAAGTGGCATGTCCACTGATAATGCTACATTTCAACTCACTACAGAAATATTGGAAGTGTTAGATAAAAAGAAACATGCCCTAGGAATTTTTTGTGACCTAGCTAAGGCGTTTGACTGTATAAATCATGAAATTCTACTTCAAAAACTGAAACACTATAGGTTGGATAATATAACACTAAAGTGGTTCAAATCATACCTGTCTGATAGAACTCAAAAGGTAATAATAAATGGAAATGAATCAAAATTAGGGACTGTTAAAAATGGAGTACCTCAGGGATCGATACTGGGACCTTTGCTCTTTTTAATTTTCATCAATGACTTACCAGATAACTTAAGTGACGAATCAAAGGCATTGCTTTTTGCAGATGATACTAGTGTACTCGTAACAGGAAAGTCACAAGAAGATTTAGCAAGACTAGCTACAAAGACTTTTCACGAATTAAATACTTGGTTTCAAGCTAATAAAATGTCACTTAATATTGATAAGACCCACTTTATTCAATTTAGAACAAAAAATAGATATATCTCAAACATTGTAATCAATTATCAAACACAAATCATAGAGGAAATTAGCAACATAAAATTCTTAGGACTACAAATTGACCAAAATCTTGACTGGAAGAAACACATTGTAATGATAAGTTCTAAGCTAAGTTCAGCATGTTTTGCGCTACGAACTTTGAATGATATATTACAACAGGACGCATTGCTCACGGTATATTTTGCATATTTTCACTCTGTTATGAGGTACGGAATCATTTTTTGGGGTAACTCGGCACATAGGGAAAAAATATTTAGATTACAGAAGCGAGCAATAAGAATAATATGTGGAAAGAAAAAACGAGAATCTTGTAAACCGCTGTTTGAAAAATTAAAAGTCCTCACTCTCACCGGAGAGTATATATACTCTGTTATGTGTTACATGGTAGATAATATTGATAAATTTCAAAGTAATCACAGTATACACGGGCGTACTACTAGAAACATGAATGATTTACATAGACCAGCTAACTCATTAAAACTTTTTCAGAAAGGTGCTTATTATTCCGCAATACAAATATACAATAACCTTCCAAAAGAGATTAAATCACTATGTATTAAAAGCAAATGCAAATCTTTCAAAAGAGCTCTGAAGCAATATTTAGTAACTCACACCTTCTACAATATGGATGATTTCTTTTCAGCTTGAGTAAGTGTGACATAACAATTCTTGTATCATGTTTTTTTTATAACATGCATGTATGTTTTTATCTGACGTGTTCTATATCCTTGAGCCCTGCTCAACACAGGATCTACAGAACGAGACATCTACATCTACATCTACATCTACATCAACTATTTTAATACACAACGCTAAATGTTCACTTTTCTCGCTTCGGAAACTGAACATACCTGAGTGGGGTTAAATGAATAAATTTTGCTTTGTTAATCTTCTTTAAGATTAATTATAATTACGAAGTGAATACGGGGATTAGGTGCCTTGGCTTCGATAGAATTATTTCTGTGCTGTACGATTAATTTTTTTATGTTTATGGCAATTTATTAAATTAAAAGGTGTGAATTAGCTTAGCTTTTCTCTGCTCTCAGTAGCGTTACGAACAGTTACTCGTCTGTAAAATGAAGTTCGATGTTTGCAGATTTGGAAAGCGCACAACAGGACCACCTAATTTCCATGGTAACCGAGAGCGCTCTTAATGGTGCTTGCAAATGCAAATAAAGTGCACTGCTCTGAAGATAACTGTCAATAAACCACGTGACTGACATGATGAGAGGGGTTAGCGTTGAGGCAATTGCACCATGAAAATGTCTACTGTAATATTGAATACATATTTGGATTTCATTGTGAAACACAACTCAATCTGTTTGTTCCAGTAAACAAACTGCAATTGTTTGAGGATGTGTTGTGGTGCACATGTGCGATGTACAGAGTGCTTCAAAAAAATGTATACACACTTTGAACTGTCATAGAACATTTATTTCCCTTTCTACAAGGTTAAAATTCTGGGAAAAAGTAATTTTATATTTCTGCAACAGGTGGCAGCAGAATGGTTTCAACAATCGTCTGTAATCATTATAATCGTGCCAATAATCATCCAACAATGAAAAGTACGTAACAATGCTTGCTGATTCCATATTCCCTTCCATTCGTGCATTATACAGTTTTATTACCAACAAGATGGCGCCCCGCCGCACTATCATAGGGAATTACGAGCATACCTGGACCGAAATTTGTCAGACCAGTGGATAGGACGCAGGGCTAATCGAATTTCCTACACTCTCTCCAGACCTTACGCCACTGGATTTTTTATGGGACACAGTAAAAGATGAGGTGTACAAACGTAAACCACGTAACCTATTATAGACACACTTTGGAATGAGATTCAAGCGGAGTGAGCAGAAATATCATTGGACACTTTGGTACGATGTACGGAATCAATGGTGACTCGTACTCAGAAATGTATTGGTCCTGAAGGCCACCATTTTGAACATTTGAACATTAATGACTTTCATCACAGAGTAATTTATTTTTTAAGTTGGACTTTTAAGCTTTCCATTTCCATAAATTTTAGCTTGTAGAACGAAAAACAGATTTTCCATGACACTTCAAAGTGTGAAAACATTGTTTTGAAGCACTGTGTATTACCTACCTAAACATCTATTAAAAACAATGTGTATTGAAATGAAATGAAATGAAATTAAATGAAATAGCCTTTAGGTGTCCGTTAAGGGCTAAAGCCTCCTGCAAGAGGGAAGCTCAGGCTTCAGTGCTTACGTAGGCGGAACATTTAAACGTATTCAAAACTTAAATAACAGTCGGTGTCTAGATGTCTATGGCATTAACTCAAAAATTCTGAAATTAGCGTCTGATTTCGTATGTGAACCATTAACTCACATTTTCAATTGTTGCTTTGATTTTGGTATATTCCCGGATGCTTTCAAGTATGTGAAAATTATTCCTGTTTTCAAAAAAGGTAACAGATCTGAATATGAAAACTACAGACCTATAAGTATAATACCTACGGTGTCGAAGGTTTTTGAAGTTTTGATAAAGAAACAAATATATAAATATTTTGAATATAATTCCATATTTACCAATTGCCAGTTCGGTTTCAGAACAGCTCGTAGCACTGTAGATGCTATAATATCTTTTATTGAACGGACTCTTGAAGGTTTTGAAACTAATAATTTAGTATGTAGTAGATTCTTCGATTTTACAAAGGCATTCGACACTGTATCTCATTCAACTCTATTGCAAAAACTTAAATTTTATGGTTTTAATGATATTAGTGTTGGATTTTTATCATCTTATCTTAGCAATAGATATCAGGCTGTTTTCTTTAATGATAATGTTTCACAGTATAAATTATTGAAGTATGGGGTGCCCCAAGGTTCTATACTTGGACCCACATTATTTTTAATATATGTTAATGACCTCCCTGACTCTGTCCGACATGGGTGTCTAGAGGCCTATATGTTTGCTGACGATTTAGCTGTTAATGTTATTCATCGTAACCCTCATATTTTAAATATTAAACTTCAAGAGATAACTGACCAAGTCCAAGGATGGTGCAATGCAAACAATCTTTTACTCAACAAAAACAAAACTGAAACTTTGAAATTTGGTCTAAGAGGAAATAATTTTCCTGATAATGATCCTGTTAGGTTTCTGGGCATCCATCTTGAGCAGGGTCTGGGATGGCACAGTCACATAAATTTCGTTGCAAAGAAAATGAGTAAAGGCCTATTTATGTTAAGAGTTCTTAGGTACAATATAAATATTGAATCCTTAATCACTGTATATTTTGGACATATTCACAGCCACCTAAACTATGGTCTTTTATTATGGGGTAACCATACTTCAAGTTTGCGCCTTTTTATTTTACAAAAGAGGGCCTTAAGATTAATTTATGGAACTTCGCCTGGGACACACTGTAAACCACTTTTTATAAGGTCAGGTATACTTTCTTTACCCTCAATGTTTGTCCTGGCCTGTCTCCTTTATGCTAAGAGGAATATAAATAAATTCAGAACCTGTGATTCAGTGCATAATTACTCCACACGCAATAATTGCAAAATATATATAGACAAATGTAAATATACCTTAACTCAGAAAAGTTTTCAATTCACATCACTCAAACTCTATAATAGCCTTTCTATTAATGTCAGAAATCTATGAAGCATTTAAGAGACAGGTCAAGTCAACATTGAAGTTGAACCCTCTGTACAATGTTGACGAATTTTATAATTTAAATGTTTGAAATTACTTTTATGACGATGCTATACACATAATTGTGTGAATGCTGAGAGATATTATTATTATTATTATTATTATTATTATTATTATTATTATTACACTGCACTTCGCACTTGTGTCACACAGATATCCTGGATCCGTTATTCTCCTATCATAGGCCTATGTCCAGTTGCTTTACCACCTCCTTCAGTCTCCTGCATTGTGCATGTCCAGATCCAATGGAATCCAGCCTGTTATCGGAAGGAGTCAGCCCATCTGACTCTTGGTCATCCTAGACTTCTCTTTCCTGCATAAGGGTCCCAAGTTGTTCTTTGGGCCAAGTCTTGTGACGTGTCCTCCCCACTTCCACTTTATTACTGCTGCATGTTGATTTATGTTCACGGAGAAGGTGATTTCTTGCAGCCTTTTATTTGATATCTTATCCTTCAGTAATAGATCTATGCCAAGTAGCCTATGTATTTTTATTTCCATATTCCTTTGGGACACTTCTAGTGTCTGTGAGGGATCAGGTTTGGTAACCGTACAATTATGCATGTGTTGAAGATTAATATATATTTTCATTTGATTAGCTAAATCACATAACTGTTGCATTGTGTTGGGACATAAAATGATTATTAGACTGCCAACAAAAATCTCCGATTTATCATTATCTAAATATAAGTTATTTTTTAATAAGTTTCTTGTTGACAACCCACTTTATTCTGTTACTTAATATTACGAATATGATTTTAAGAATTTCTAGTTAGTACATGTAACTTACAACGAAAATTAGTAATTTTACTTAAATGCATCAAATTGTAAAACTGGTTGTGAATTATGAACATAATTTTTTTTTATGTATTTTAAATTGTCTATTTTATATTTTACAAATTCACTTTGTCTATTGCTTATATAGCTTACCGACAGTAAAATATTATTAAAGCTGTAAACAATATTTCAAAAAGTTAAGCATTATGACGTTACCATGTATGTATATATTCTATGTTATTTTGCATGTAAAATCGTTCATTAATAAATTCAAAACAAATTCAGTAATACATTCCCATAGTACAAGAGGAAAATAGAATTTGGGCTTAATCAGTCACAATACAAAATTATTTGAAAATTCTCTCACACACATAATGGAATACAACTCTTCAATAAATTACCACCAAAATTAAAAAAAAAAAAAATTTACCAAATTCAAGCCTCAGTTATCTGCTTTCCTATGTAATGAATCGTAGTATTCTGTAGATGAATATTTCTGTTGTTATATGGGTGAATTTTAAGTGTATTTATTATACTCATTAAGTTAAATTATTCTATTAGAATTCAATGACGTATCCCATATCATGTAGACTATTGATATAATGGATGGATAAAAGAATTGAATTAATATTATTATTATTATTATTGACCGCCGGCGTGGTCTTGTGGTTAGCGTCGCTGACTACAGATCCGTCGGCCCGGGTTCGATCCCCGATACTTCTCGGATTTCTCTGAGATAGGGAGGTCTGGTAGGGGTGCACTCACCCTCGTGATTCAAATTGAGGAGCTACTTGATAGAGAAGTAGCGGTTCAAGTCATGGAAACCACTATTAACGGCCATGCTCATAACATGCCCCAATCCTGCCAATTGCCTATAGGTAGATGACGCAGCGGTCGGGTGGTAGGCCTTGTCCCTTCGGGGATGTTGCGCCACGGAGTGTTGTTATTATTATTATTATTATTATTAATATTATTACTGTTATTATTAATGTTTGGAGTCTGAGTTTTGTATTAGTTCTGTAATATGAATTTCAGATACCAGAAGGCTTTCCAAGCTTGGGCTATTGTATGTATTAGTATCAGTATACGGTACATGTTGCATAGTATACATCATGATATCTGCTTATGCGATGAAGTAAGCCGTGGCGCATATCGAATGTAGTTAATTTTATTCCATTCAGTTAATACGTCAATAAATCTATAACAGTGTCATTACATCTGTATGTTACCAAACTGTGTGAAATATCGCTTCTGAGGCTCATTTCAATATGCGAACACACAAACTGGTGCAAGTGCATTAAGGAGGAATTATACATTAATGATATTGATGAGCAATGTAATTACTCCACCTAGTAACAACAAACAATGCAGTCCGTTTCAATAGACATAGCCTATTATGTTAAATTAGCTTTGAGTGTTTGGCTCATGAATAGACCTGGGATTTTAATGCCTATTTTGTTCCTTATGAAATGACATGAAAATGTTTAAATATGTGGACGATTTATGATAAATCACTTACATTTATATAGTTTTATATTGCCCAAAAATGCCTATTTGGATATTTAGAACCTATTTTGCTATTTTTCTGCCTAAAATGACTATTTTGTACAATCAAAATAAAATTAAACTTCTGTAATCTTTACAATCTTATAATGAACATCCCTCAATGAAAAGCAGAACAGCAGAGGTGGGTTTTTCACAGAAACTTCATTATTCCAAACAATAGTTGCTAAAGGAATGCTGACTGACGGGGGAGGGGGAGGATTAATGTGTCAAGTCATCACTGTTTAAGTGAATATAGTTCGTAATGCCTAATTTTGCAGTTAATTCTGTTAAGAATGCCAAATTTCTTGCAGTAAAAAAATAAATAAAAAACACCATGTTACAGTTTAAGTGTATATTGTAATATTTTAAAGTCTATTTTTTGTCTATCTACACATTTTAAAGCATATTTTAAGTGCCTATTTTCTCTTTTAAAAGCCTATTTACTTGTTTCAAAAGCCTACTTTAGGTGCCTAAAACTAATTTTTTTAGAGCCTAAAATCCCAGGTCTACTCATGAATCAATAACAATCTCTATATATATAAAAGGCTTTGTCCTGACTGACTGAATGAATGACTGACTGACTGATTGACTGAATGACAGGAATCAACGTACAGCCTAAACTATAACAGGTAGAGACTTGGAATTTTGACAGTACCTTCGTTTCATAATGTAGGTGCTCACTAAGAAAGGATTTTGAAAAATTCTGATTCTAAATGCCAAAAATTAAATGTTTTTGAAAATACTTAATCCCTTTTTACATAGAATTATCCATTCCAAATCACAGAATATATTGTTGCCAAATGGTATCAGGTGGGCTTGGAAAAAACACATGAAATGCACTTTTGACAAATAAGAGAAGTTATCAAAATAATTCATGTTATAAATAAATATTAAAGAATGTAATCCACGAAAATAATGCAGTCACATAACTTTTCTCTACCCTGGACATAGAGAAAACAATACGAGGTATGGTAATATGCTGTATTATTATATCGCAGGTTTTTGGAGAGAAAAGTATGAAAGTGATAATGCTTTCTGTTTAATTTCATCTCCAAAACGGCTTTATGGCAACATAAGAGTGGGAAATTTCCCGCCTCGATATTACAATTTTATGTTACAGGAATTTCTGTTTCTTCTTATTTAAACCTCTACCAGGCTTGCTGTGCACTGTACAAGCGATGGGATGCAACATTCTAGATCCTCTATGAGCCATAAAAAACTATATCAAGCGTTTTATGAGGGAATAGTTTGAGTGTAATAAGTCGTTCTTCCTATTTCAAATGATAAATGCCTATATAAGGACCTAGAATTTAAAATTGAAAATCCTTCATAAGCTAATTTCCAATTACAAAATACAAAACCCGGGCGACGCCGGGTCTTTTAAGCTAGTACAGTATAAGAATAGGTGGAATTTCATACAGTCGAAAGTTGTCTATCGTCATACTTTTGTCGTTTAATTTTTATTACTTTCATTTTATCGCACCTACGTGCACTTGTTTTTATGTAAATTTATAGACAGTGATCACTGAAACATCTTCATACCTGTAGCTTAGTTTATCAATAACAGTCATTGAACACATTGATTGTGTATGTACATAAAAGCTGCATACGAGCAAAAGGAAATCTGAAAATAATATAGGCTACTGTGCATAAGAAGCCTATCATTGGCTGGGGAGGAAGGGGCACTTTTGTATTTCCTTCTTTGAATCCAATACAGATGAGAGTAATAAGTTTGTTTTAAAAACCTAAAGACTATTTAACAAAGCTGATATTTCACGAATTTAATGTCATGACAAAAGAAACAGACTTGCAATCTTACACTTCTAAAATATTTAAACAAAAATATCGAAACGTACACGATTCTAATCCACATAGCTACAATACAAAAAGAAATGAAATCTTGATTATATTATAGGAGAAAAATTCCTCTTACACTGGGATTTGAACCCAGGACCTTTGGCCATCCGTGCCACTGCTCTACCAACTGAGCTAAGCAAGAGTTCACTTCACAGTGCCAGATGGAACCTCTCTCCTATGACTGATTGTTAACTGTACTATAACAGTGGAAGCCCGGTCACAAAAATCACTAATTAGTGTGCCTCACAGTACTGTATATGACATAACTTGTTTGTTGTCGGTGAGGTTGATCATTAAGGCAATCAGTCATAGGAGAGAGGTTCCATCTGGCGCTGTGAAATTAACTTTGACTTAGCTCACTTGGTAGAGCATTGGCACGGATAGTCAAAGGTCCTGGGTTCAAATCTCAGTGTCAGAGGAATTTTTCTCCTATAATATTCTCATGTAATGTCCAACAGAGACAATAACCTGTGGTTCGTGATTACATGTATATCCAATAAAACCTTGCCTTTAACAAAACCTAAATATTTCACCTGTGCTGGCTCCAAACATAGCAATTATTATGGTCCAAGACTCTATAACTCCATAGTTATGTCACATCCAGAACTAGCAGAAAGAAAACATTTATTTAATAGGAAACCATTGGATAATTAAGGATTTACAGTATTCCAGAAGTTGAAAGCGAACACATTTACGAAACAGTGACAAGGCTTTGCGAGTTAGTTTAGTAAAGTGTCACATAGATGTCGCGCATAGACTTCCAAGTCGCCAAGTGAGATGCCAAGTTCTCCAATAGATGAAAGAAGTATGAAGTAAAGCTAGCAAAGAAATCCATAAGAATAAACTATGGAGTCGATTTAGAAGGTGTAAGTAGAAAGACCTTAGGTAAATATGTATTTTTCTCGAGCTATAGGCCTAACTAAAAGCATTAGTTTGTAAAAATAGCCAGCCTCAGAGAGATTAGACGGAAAGATGTTTCAAAAGGAATAGGCTATTAAGATTATTGGTTAGTACCTACTGAATCAAAACATTGTCTTCATGTAAAATGACAGAAAGCGTAGGATAAGTCGTCATGCTTTGTGTCGTTGCTAACTTATTAAATTGATTTTCTAATAATATTTTAAATGTTCCAAGTACACTGTTATGCAGACAGCAGATATCGTTTTTGGTAGATGTATTTTTTTGCGTGTAAACGTCTTTAAAATTGCTATTATGGGGGTCTCTTCTAAAACCGCAAACGGGGATAGATGCAACGGAAATACGTGAAGTGTGGACAAGTGAATGTAGATTTATTCCATTCCGAAGAGAGAGTTTCGTCTACAGTGCAGTCAGACATTATTATTATTAGCTATGTTACTTTGAAAACATTAAAGAAATAGTAGGCCATAGCATGCCAAAACGGAGTATAGATTCTACCTCTACAAGTGTAACTGAATAAAGGTACTAGGCCTATATGTTAAATTACAACTTTATTCATTTTAAAGTATCAACTAATCCTGAACATACGAGTAAATTATATAATATACTGTATTTTCTGTTCTTTCCAAATAAGAAAACAAGTCCAACATAGATATATGCTTTGGCTATTTAAGAATGTAGTATCGTCCGCATAAACAATGGTAAAAACATCTATGTTTTTGGCAAGATCGTAGATCATAATTATAATCGATCTGCAGCTTAACTCGGAAATCGATAACAAAAATAACTTATTCTCTGCATATCATAATTCCAATTAACTTTTTACTGATTAAACAAAAGCATTCTGGCACTTTGTTACATCAATTTACCTGATTTTATGATTATTAGCTAGGGCATAACATGCGAAAACGGAGTATAGATTCTACCTCTACAAGTGTAACTGAATAAAGGTACTATATGTTAAATTACAGCTTTATTAATTTTAAAATATCAACTAATCCTGAACATACGAGTAAATTATACAATGCACTGTATTTTTGTTCATTCCAAATAAGAAAACAAACCCAAAATGCGGATTGTGCTAGATATATGCAGCATATACAAGGTGTCCCCGAAACAGCCTACCCGAAATACTTTTCTACTCAGGGGAACTCAAGATGTAAGTTACATGGTGCATCCATAAAGTAAGATTTCCAGGGGCCGTTTATAGAAACAAAACACAATTTCATGGAAATTTTTATTGCAACAGATACAGCAAGAGTTCAGCTATTGTTCAACATATTCGCCACAGGAATTGAGACATTTTTCATACCGTGGGACCAACGTTTGAATACCTCTGTCGTAGAAGTCTGCCGCCAGGGATTTTAACCACTGTGTGGCAACCATGTCCGCCTGTCTGTCATTCCCTGTAATTTCTTGAGGTGTAGGAAAAGATGGAAACCACTGGGAGTGAGGTCCGGGCTGTTGGGTGGATGTTGAAACATCTCATAACCGAACTTTTGCAGGAGACTTTCAGGGATGTGTTGAAGTCTCCACCCTACAGCTCGGACCGCTCACCCAGAGATTATCATCTTTTTCTACCCGTCAAGAAATGACAGTGAATGACAAAGAGGCGGACATGGTTGATACATATTGGTTCAAATCCCAGGCGGCAGACTTCTACGACACAGGTATTGAAACGTTGGTCCCACGGTATGAAAAATGTATCCATTCCGGTAGCAAATATTTTGAAAAATAGCTGAAAACGTGCTGTATCTGTTGGTATATATATAGGCCTATCCATGACATTGTGTTTTGTTTCTGTAAACGGTCCCAGGGAAACTTATTTTATGGATGCGTCTCGTGTATTAACGGTAAAATCTCAAAGTCTAATACAGCAGCTCCTGTCTCATACGCACCATGCTATTAAGAAGAAAATTAAAATAACCATTGTATATTACGGACTATAAGACGCACCTTGACTTTAGGATAGAAATTTAAAGGGGGAAAAAAATAATGTGATTCTAAACGAAAGTTTTTTAACATAAACAAATTATAACCCACCACAGTGGAATCACTGTAAATCACTTCTAACTTAAAACCTGAACGAAAATCTCTTCTGTACAGGTGGCATCGCGTAAATGTAAACAACTGAACTGATTTCTCATGAGAGACTGAAAATACTTTTACATCCTCGAACCCTTAATTCGGCATACGGTAAGTGTAATGGGACAAGACTATTTAGAGGTGATTTCCTCAATTTAAACCACCCGGCGGAGACAACTCCTTTCGTATAAAAGAACTCAACATTCCTTTCTTTCAGCATTGTATACCTGGCATCCAGCTACCCTTATTTCACGATTCTGGCAAGTGCACTGATGTACAGTCTGTGCGAAAATTTGTAACTATCTTACCGCTTATTACACTTTGTTTATAACTATGGTAATCCGGCAATATTTACCATAATTTAATTTTTTTAGTGCACTTCGTACCATTAAGTTAGACGCACCCAACTTTCAAGGTTTTGTTTTCAAGGTAAAAAAGTGCATTTTATGGTCCGTAAAATACGCTACATAATAATGAAAAAAAAAACAGTGTATGAAACTCCTTATGACGTGTTCACGGGGAAGGGGAAAGGCGACTTTATCAGTAGAAGACAAAGATACATTATGAAGCACTAAACCGCTGAGGAATGATAACCAACACATTTCAGATATTTCGTTAGTTTGAGCAACTGAAGGGCAGGGCAGGTTTAACGAAAGTTATTACGTTTGATATGAGCAAAAGCAACGAACCGCGTTATATGAGACTCCAGGAGGCAGAACAAATGAAAACCTTTGAAGTGCAGGTAGCTCCTGGAATTCTTTCCAAGCTCCGAGGAGAGTAAAAAAGGCTAGCGGAAAAATTAAATGTCACCATCCAGTCTGTTCCTTCTCTCTGGTAATACACAGCAGATAATAAAATCAGGTAAACTGATGTAACAAAGTACCAATATGCTTTTGTTTAATCAGTTATTATTGTAATTATGATATGTAGAAAATAAGTATTTTTTTTTAAATTGATTTTCCATTTAAGCTCCAGATTGATTCATTAAGTAAGGCACTAAAATGGGCATTATTCCGGTAGCGGCCAACCGCTTTGGTCCGATATCAATAGACTTCTTTCCATGGACATTACGAATGCGTATACCAAGTTTCATTAAAATCCGATAAAGCGTTTTTGAGTTATCGCGAGTACAGACACACGGACGGACGGACGGACGGACGGACAGACAGACAGACAGACAGACGTTTCCCTGTCCCCCATACAATCTCATAAAGTACCATACTGGCACTTAATAAATAAAACACAGTCAAAGCAGAAGGTAGTCTATACGCAATAAAACAGAAGACATACGCTAACCCGCAAGGTTACGCTAAAGGTACACGGCTTATGCCTACGTATAAATTCGACTACATCACTGCCTGTAACGTATTGTAAATTGAAGGGGTGACTACATGGACGTCCGCAGAAATTTTGCCAAGGGGGGGCAAACGTACAAATTACTGTCACCACCACCATCATTTTGCCATTATTACTACAATCACTTTATTATTATTATTATTGTTATTATTATCATTATCAATATTATTATAATAATCATCATCTTCTTCATCATCCACATCCTTCATTTACTGTAGTTCGACCTTTGATGATGGATACACAGTAAAAATTGAATATATTAACTTCCCCTTACAATTTCATAGATAGGTCTTCTGTTCATATAAAATGGGATAGACTACATCCGTTGCTTTACCTTCATTACAATAAATAGCTTGGCTGGAAATGATTTCAAGTTTAGTGGAATTAATTATTCCTACATGCTCATATCTAAGGTAGTCGGCTGTTACAAACAACTCATATTGCAGTACTATTCTCTATCCCACTTATGAACGATCCTGTTCGAAACAAAGAGTGGCTGTCATAGTGAGAACGCATGTCATCACCATGTTATTGGTAGTTTGTTTATTCTCAGTACACCTCACCCGCAGGGTCGTCGTGAACAATGAATCCTTTGCTTTGTTTGCTACTTGAAAATGAATATCGGGGTTTTAAGGCTTTGTAGAATTTAATACATTTAACATACAATTATAAATAATACATCAAACGAAAGAGCAACTCAAACAGTTTTTCCTACAACTGTTCAATGTGAGCACCATTCGTCACACGGCACACATCGAGTCAATAGGAGAGTTCTTTCCAAACCTTGATCAATGTGTCTGGAGTAATTGTTGCAACAATTGCTTCAACCCTGTGTCTTAAGTAGGGTAGGTCAGTTGGTAGTGGTGGCACACACACTTGATCCTTTATGAATCCCCAAAAATCACATGGCGTCAGATCAGGTGAACGTGGAGGCCATGCGAAACAAGCTCTGTCATCCGGCCCCTTGCTACCAATCCAGTGGTCAGGTACAACGTCGTTTAACCATTCGCGTTCTGAGTGATGCCAGTGAGGTGGTGCACCACCTTGCTGCCAAATAAAGTTCTCTGGTTCAGCTTCATCCAATTGAGGAAAGAGCCCTAGTTGTAGCGCATCAAGATAAGAATTACCAATCACACTTGCTTCAAGGATAAAGAAGGAAATACGGAAAGCACGTTGCACTGTTAACTACAGATTCCGTCTTTGCATACTGTAAGACAGAAAAAAACTTTCTGCTCAATAGTCGCCACCTTTGATACTAGCGCATTCTAATGGCATACGGAGGAAACAGTGCATGCGCACAGGAGTACCAACAAAACTGTTTGACTTGCTCTTTCATTTGATGTATTATTTATAATTGTATGTTAAATGTACTAAATTCTACAAAGCCTTAAAACCCCGATATTCATTTTGAAACACGGTGTACTATAATGATGACGATGCCAGTGAGAGTTTGTTATTTCACGTGTAAATGTTGATATTATTGTTGCATGAACTTACGAACACTACTTCTGTACTAACAAGCCACTCCCTGGTAATGGCGGATGCTAATGACTTTTTATCAATCACGTTTTGTCACATGATGCGAATTTTCCGTGAACTCTCTGTGAGATCTCCTCCCCTTTGTTTTGAACAGGATCAAACTTGAGTGGGACAAATTATAGCAGATTCCCGCGGCTTCGCCCACGATAATTAATTGTAAGTTAAAAAATTAAGAGCATATTTATTAACACTTGCACGCGAAACAATCATAGGCCTAAACTAAATGATTAATAATTAATGAAACAGCTAAAAATCCGGCTTTGAAGTGAATTCCTCGATTAAAAAGCGCCACCGGGGGGAAATGACCTCATATTCGAGTTCTCTGGCCCAGGAAACCTCTGCATAGTGAGTTCCGTCCTAATTGATCAATGTTTATCCAAGCCTATATTCATTATCCCTCTTCCGTGTAGGTTGAAAATTTAAGATGTCTGCGTGCCATGACATTATAAACAAACGAATGGACCAGGGCGAGCTCACAAAATTCAACCGATCGCGATGCTTTTATTTCTAAGGTATGACAAAAATAGGTAAAGCCACCTCCAATTGATTTGACAACTGAAATGTATTACTGAAAACTGATGCTTGGATAGCGAAAAATGCACGTTTTCTGAGTTTTTTTTCACTTATAACTCGCGAACGAAAGCGAACATAAAATCCGGCTTCGAGGTGCATTCGCCCACCCTTCAGTCCATCTACGTTTAAAATTTCAGATCTCTGCGTTCAGTAGATTTCGCTGGCGACGCGGATAGACAGAAAGTCAGAAAGACAAACACTTCCTTTTATTTATAGATGTTATATATCACATGTATATAAATTGATATTAGTTAGTTATGGTAATTTAGTTTAGAGATTTATGTGTATAAAAAAAAAAGAGTGCGTGGAACGCCACGTGACAGAAGTAAAACTTTATTTTATTTCTTCAACATTTTATTATTGGATTTTTTCAATTTTGCATTACTGGACTTTTTAATATTGGGTTTTTGGACTTTTTAAATTTTGGATTTTGGACTTTTTAATTTTGGGTCTTTGAACTTTTAATTTAGGATTTTCTAAATTTTCGATATTTGAATTGTTTATTTTTTGGTTTTTTTATTTTTTTTTATTATTTATTAAATTTTGGATTTTTGGATGTTATAATTATATTTTTTTTTTAATTTTGGAAATTGGTATTTTTTAATTTTGGATTTAATTTTTTTTTAATTTTGGATTTTTTATATTTTGGATCTTTAATTTTTTTAATTTTGGATTTTTTAAATTTTGATTCTTTGAATTTTTTATTTTTTGGATCTTTTAAATTTGTATTTTAGTTTTTTTAATTTTGGATTTTTTAAATTTTGGTATTTTCGATTTTTTAATTTTGGAATTTATTATGTATTAAATTTTGGATTTATGGATGTTTTAAGATTTAATTTTGTTTTTTTAAATTTTGGAAATTTGTATTTTTTAATTTTGGATTTGCGCGGTAATCAACCTCCGGGTTCCATAAAATAGATAATATACCTTTAGATTGCTTAGGAATTGTCTATTGCCATTGAGGAAGTAATGTCTGAAACATTTCCTTTGATTACTCCTAATCATTGAGTTGATTGTTTTCTGTGCAGTCCGCTCCGAAACACGTAGTTTTGAGTGTGACTGATTTTGTGACTGATTTCGTTTTAGTGTGACTGATTTTCCAGATTTACCCCAACCGCGAGAAAAGAAGTTTTACTTCAAAAATTCCAAAGGGCTGCAGCGGCCCTACCATACCCCCCTCCCCCCTGCCGGACGGTCATGGGTGTCTCCCTTGAAGGTTGACATCACCCCTACAAATAGAATATAGATTCGCCCAGCAGCGACAGTTAAAAAAGAATTTACTGTAACTTCAACTGAATGCTACGTTCGGTACATACGCTTTCTCATCTCTACCCTTATTGTGAACTATATTAAATCAGTCCTGGGCAGATAAATCTATATTAAACTATATTAAATCTAGATCTGAAAGTCCTGCCGCTAGGCAGAACACTATAAATATTAAATCTTTCGTAGTTACAAACACTGCCTTGGCTTACCTCTGTGCTCCAGATTGCAATGTGTCCCAGGCTTCCAGGAAAGATTTACACCAGTCATCCACACAAACACTAACACACGAACACTTTAAACACCAAATTCAACATTCACATCGACAGAAACACGCACTATTATAATAATACTTTCCTACTTTTCACCGCTACACAAACAACTTGACCCACTACCTGCCATCTTAGAATTCTAATCAGTTGAATCGATCGATATTTGCATCATCGATAGCAAGGCTTAAGCCTACGTAGAAGTTACGGGCGTCACCGCTTCGACCAATGGCGTCTTATTTCATTCCAAAAGGTTCCTAACGATAAATATCTACAGGTGGGAGTACTGGGTTCGACCTTGAAATTGAGAGACGGGTTTTAAACAGTAATACATATCTTGAGATCCCCTAAATGTTTTATTCAATTTCTTTTTAAATAAAAACAGGAGTTCCATTAAAATACATGTTTATTTATATACGTCTGTGTGGTGTTTTGTGTCCGTGAACAGCCTAGCCCCAAAACGGAAAATCGTATGAAAACAAAATTTTATATTTGGGTTAGGTACCTTCTTGGGATGTGACACGAAGATTGGCAACGACTTTCTCTTATTTTTAAGGGGACTTTACATGAAGAGAATTTTGTTTTTCGCGATTTTCTCGAAAAGTGCTAAAACGGTTTTCTTTAAAATTTGTACATGGGTTGTTTATACCATGAGCTAAATCTTTGATTTCAAACTTTTTTCCCAAAAATCTCTGAAGGGTAGTAATAACAAACTTATTTTTTTCTACACTTCTTTAAAAATAAAAGAGTTTGTTTTTCTGTCTGAGATCTGAAATTTTACACATAGATGGACTGGAGGGTGGGCGAATGCACCTCGAAGCCGGATTTTTAATTATCGCTTTCCTTCGTGAAAATTGTTCGTTATTTCGGTACCGGTCAACCGATTTGGCCCAAATTCAATTGGCTTGTAACCAAGAACGTCATAAATTCGTATATAAAGTTTCATGAAAATCCGAAAAAGCGTATTTGAGTTATCCGCGCCTTTGTTATATATTACCATAAAAGGCACTAAATTGGGCATTATTCCGGTATATCAATATTAACATTGTAAAGAATATTCTACCATGGTCCACAATATATTAAAATAACATAACAAATTGCCAATTGTATATTGATATTGTTAGCAGCCTTGATTGATTTGTTTCTTCAAAACGATGTCTGTGTGGGCTAAATAATAATTTAAATAATGTAAATAAAAGATTATTTTATAACAACTAGCCGTTGAATATTGATATTATATTGTGCATTCTATGGATTTGGTCCAATATCAATAGACTTCTTTCCATGGACATTATAAATTCGTATACCAACTTTCATGAAAATCCGATAAAGCGTGTTTGAGTTATCGCGCCTTTAAAATAGACACTGAATTGGGTTTTACTCCGGTACCGGTCAACCGATTTGGTTCAATATCAATAGGGTTCCTCCCATGAACGTTATAAATGTGTACGGACTGACAGACGGACAGACATTTTCCCGTCCCCACACACAATCTCATAAAGTACCATACTGGCACTTAATAAACGCAGTATAATACAATGGATAGAATACAAGGGATAATTATTTATAATAGACTAGCTTAAAAGACCCGGCGTCGCCCGGGTTTTGTATTTTGTAATTGGAAATTAGCTTATGAAGGATTTTCAATTTTAAATTCTAGGTCCTTATATAGGCATTTATAATTTGAAATAGGAAGAACGACTTATTACACTCAAACTATTCCCTCAGAAAACGCTTGATATAATTTTTTATGGCTCATAGAGGATCTAGAATTTTGCATCCCATCGCTTGTACAGTGCACAGCAAGCCTGGTAGAGGTTTAAATAAGAAGAAACAGAAATTCCTGTAACATAAAATTGTAATATCGAGGCGGGAAATTTCCCACTCTTATGTTACCATAAAGCCGTTTTGGAGATGAAATTAAACAGAAAGCATTATCACTTTCATACTTTTCTCTCCAAAAACCTGCGATATAATATAATAATATACACATTACCATACCTCGTTTTGTTTTCTCTATGTCCAGGGTAGAGAAAGTTATGTGATTCCATTATTTTAGTGGATTTCATTCTGTAATATTTATTTATAACATGAATTATTTTGATAACTTCTCTTATTTGTCAAAAGTGCATTTCATTTGTTTTTTCCAAGCCCACCTGATACCATTTGGCAACAATATATTCTGTGATTTTGAATGGATAATTCTATGTAAAAAGGGATTAAGTATTTTCAAAAAACATTTAATTTTTGGCATTTAGAATCAGAATTTTTCAAAATCCTTTCTTAGTGAGCACCTACATTATGAAACGAAGGTACTGTCAAAATTCCAAGTCTCTACCTGTTATAGTTTAGGCTGTACGTTGATTCCTGTCATTCAGTCAATCAGTCAGTCAGTCAGTCATTCATTCAGTCAGTCAGGACAAAGCCTTTTATATATATAGAGCTAATTCTCAACGGATAATACGCAATGTGTGGAGTGAATAAAAATGGAGTTACTACTAGTAATAAGTAGGCCTACTAGTACTAGTAAATTACTTTCAGTAGTTGCATAAAAGTACCAGTTTTACTTAATTTTGAGTGAATAACCTTATAGGCCCTACTAGTACTTATAAGCTAGTACTGGATAAACATTAATAGTTACTGTCTGCTTAGCTGTGCAAACTACATGTAGTTGGCCATGGTTACTTAAAATAGGCCATGATATCTATGTAATAAGAGGAAGATTTTGTCTTCCTGTCTGTTGGTCTGAGTGCGACACCCACCCAAATCTAGGGCACGAAGAGATCTTAAAATTTAATTGTGAAATTGCAAACCTAAGTGCCCTTCCTCTTTTGCCATAGCAGCTGGGGCAGAAGAGCATCGCGGAAATAGATTTTTCAACAAAACTCATGGAGATGTCGATCGCTTCTATTTTGTTAGTCCGCTCTGCTTGATTTAGGGTAGAGCGTGGAGGGATGGGACGTTTTTACTTTATTAATTTTTTTTAAATTTTTTGGTTTAATGTAGGCAAAAACTGACTGCATTTCTGAAAACTGCTTGGTTTCAGAATATAAATATGTTATACTGTAGTTTAAAAATTTAATTTACCTTGCAGATAAATAACATTTTTTATAACATTATCAAATGTCCCATCCCTCCTACCTGGATAGGTGGCATGGGACACAGTACAAGGAGGTATAGGACAGAGCTTTTTGAGCCTCAGTGTCCATGTAAATAACGTTGGAAATCCTCATAAAGTTTTAAAATGCCCATTTTCAATGCATTTAAATAGAACATAACAACAAGAGAGTTATAATAGGTGACTCGGAACAATAAGTCTCTCAAAAAAAAATTGTAAGCTAGCAAGTTCGACTTCCAAATACAGCATGTCTTTAAATCTACCTCTCATATCCAAAAAAAAAAAAAACCCATATCACTACAAAATAGAAGAAAAACACTTTAAAATACATTTTCAATTTTGCAGGAAATATGGGAGGCTACATTTCCCATTAAAATGGTGTCCCATCCTTCCTGCATTGTAGTTATCACATGATTTAGCTTATAACACCCAAACCATAAGACATATGCCTTACTTTCAATTGTTTTACATTACTGAAAAGTGATATGGTTTCATCAGTCAAAAAATATTTATGGTAATTTTATAATTTTAAAAATTACAAGGTTAATTAGAAAGCCAAAAAATGTATAATTTATTGACAAAAATGAAGAAAGTTTGTTTTCTCTTAAAGTTACAGCATAACATCCACCATACTTTCTAATATAGCAGACTATTGGTATTGCAAACTTCTGAGACCAATTTGGTAAGAATTTCAAATGTGGTTTTTGTATTATATTGAATGTCCCATCCCTCCACATTCTCCCCTATTTATAACATTACGGCATGAATAGATCTGAAAGTTTTTAACATAGATGGACGGAAGAGAGATCATGAATGTAGGTATGGGAAAACATTGATCGATTTGGACAAAAATCACTATGCGGGGGGGGGGGATGTTGAGCTAGGAAATCGAATCTGAGGTTATTTCTACCAGGACCGCGCACTCTAATCGTAGAATACACCCGGAAATTGCAGTTTTGTTTGTCTGGTTATTAATCTTTTAATTGTTTTTTTAATGTTTTGCATATAAGCGACTATGGCGGATGTGGGAGGCACTTGAAGCGAATGTCGTCGATGGTTTTCATGGTTGCACGAGCAGCATGAGGACGGGCGTTATCATATTGAAGCAAAACACCTGCACTCAGCAATCCCATTCGCTATGGTACTAGCGTATTTCCAGATCTTTGGCCCATTAAAGAAGCACCTTGGAGGGCAGAAACTCAAGTCTGATGTAGACGTCCAATCGGCGGTGGAGGAGTGGCTACAGTGTCAACCAAAATAATTTTTCTCACGCGGTATCGAAGCACTTCCTATCCGATGGTGTAAGTGCATTGAACTGAGAGGGGACTATGTGGAAAAATGATGTACAAGCAACATTCTTCCTGGAGTAAAATAGTGGGAAACAGATTGCTGTTTTCATTTAATTCTTCTTTGTAGTTCATAATACAAAATGGATAAATAGAAAGAATAAAACACAATTCTCAACGGATATAACACAGTGGATAACATATACTGAATAACTCACAGTGGTTAATATAAGGCAATACAGTCGGCATTGTGTGTGCTGTAAGTGAATTTTATGACCGCTAATATGCAGGTAAAAGGCGACTGAGTCAACGACCAGTACCCGGGGTCAATAAATTAACAAAAATGGGAATCGATTTCGAAATGGCGTATAGCTTGGACTCGCAAAGAATTAAATTTGTTGCTGGGTGAAGATGAGCTATGTAAATTGTTCTACATTTTCCTTTCTATTTTTCTAGATAGGTCTATGTGTCCCGATAACTTTCTAAGTTTGCTTTAAGGGGTGCGGATTACGTCTGTGAATTTGTTAGGTAGGCCTATGTAGATATCATTTTTTGGACCATAAGACGATCCGGACCATAAGATTCATCTTGATTTCTTGATGAAAAGTTAAGGGAATAGCTATTGTACATCAAGTACGCAAAATAACACTTTAGCGGACGAATATAGTATTGCGGCCAAGGCCGAAATACTGGATGAATCCGCTAAACCTTTGCGTACGTGGTGCATACAATACTTTTTTACTATAAGCTCTCTAAATTATATGAAATGAAATAAAAAATACCGTATAATTATTATAAAATGTAGAGCCAGTCATTTGTTGACGCCATATTCTCACAGCCGCCTGAATCCTATGCTACGAACAAATACGAAATGCGGATATAGATGGTAGTGCGGGTTTCCTATGAATAGTATAGCTTTGTTGGCCTAGACCTAGGCTATATTTGTTGTT
The DNA here is from genome assembly GCA_964059195.1 of Ectobius pallidus. NCBI lineage: Eukaryota > Metazoa > Arthropoda > Insecta > Blattodea > Ectobiidae > Ectobius > Ectobius pallidus. The sequence goes on along the minus strand of CAXKWD010000004.1, from coordinate 186,371,871 downwards.
ACATTATTAAGTTTTTTTTTTTTTTTTTTTTTTTTTTTTTTTTTTTTTTTTTTAAAAACCTAGTCAAGTTTCTGATTAACGTAAAGAAACAATGTTGCCTTATATTTGTTGTTTTATGGTCAAACCACAGCCCGGCAATCTGGGTCACGGCGGTGAAGCCTAGCCTTGCGCTATGCCGCCATCTTTCCTCACCAGAAGACACCCATTGAACTACACGTAATTCAATGGGAAACTATCACGAGAACTTAGATTAAAGTCTATTTTCACAATTTTCTATTGAAAATTTTGTATCCACTAGTGAACACACTGAAACCACATTGAAAAAGCACGTCCTCTTCCTATTTTTCTCAAGTATTGGTTCCTATTACTTGCTAAAATTAGGTTTTTGATGTGAAACTTCTTTGAGCGGTAGGATTAAATCTAGAGCTTGCGTTACGGACAAAATCGTCACGAAATTAGTGTTATGCTCAAAATCGTCGCGAAATTAATTTGGTGTGACGGAACGGACTGCACAGAAAACAATCAACTCAATAATTAAGCTTATAAAAAAATAAAAAAATCGAAATTCCAAAAATTAAAAAATTAAAAATTCAAATTAAAAAATCTAAACTCCGAAATTTTAAGTCTAAAAATCCGAAATTAAAAAATAAAAAATTAAAAATATAACATTAAAAATTAAAAATTCCAAAATTAAAAAATTCAAAGATCCAAAATTTAGAAAATCCAAATTTTAAAAAATAATCCAAAGTAAAAAATCGAAATATCCAAAATTTAAAAAATAAAAAATATAAAATTTAAAAAATTCAAAAAATAAAAAAATTAAAATCCAAAATTTTAAAAATCTAAAAAAAAAAATTCAGAGATCCAAAATAAAAAAATCCAAAATAAAAATCCAAAATTTAAAAAAATCCAAAATTAAAAAAATAGTCAGCATAGTAAGCCAGCAAGAGAAGAATATCAATACTATTAATCAACTACAGTATTGTTCAATTACAACACACATAGTGAAATGACAGGCATAAATGAAATAGGGATATTATTTTATTAAGACTATATTTAGATAACTTCCATTCCATTGATCAAAATAATCAGTATATGGGTCATTCTTCAAATACGGGAAAATTTGGAGTGTCTAAAATCAAAATTTTTTAGTTTCTTTTTAAAATCTCAAAAAAATTACTAAAATACTTCAGGGGTTTCTTGATAGTAATAAGACACCAGCAGAGCTTAAATGTTTATATATATTTTTATTTTTTAAAGTCATGTGAATGACATCCGTGTACATGTGGATGGCAGAAGGCCATATTAATGACTAACTTTGGCAACAATCTGCTTTCCTTTATGTGATTTCATATTTTTCTCAGTTTACTTCAGTTGATTTTGCACCAAATTTGCAAATTTGTGTGCATACTCCGGAATCAATGTAATTTTAACTAGACTGTGTTTTTATGGTTGGGGGGATCAAGCAGAAATTCATTAAATCAGTTTTAAGATTTTAAGTACAGGTCAAAGACACCACAATAGTACCCTACATGTATCATCTACATGAAATAGTTAACCAGTGGCGATTATTCCATATAGGATGTGAGGATCATCCTACACTTCTTAATTGATCAACATAAATGTTTACTAGCATTCATTGTCAAAATTAAAACAATAAATTAACAAAACAGCGTTATTGTAGAGCAATCGGGAAGGAAGTTAGCGGTTCCTTTTTGAGCAGGTTGGTATTTGCGAGGACGTCCTCAGTCACTCACTGTTGATGTTACGTAGTCCATGCCGTTGTTAAAGCTCTTTGGCATGTGAAGGGGGAGGTGGGAAGAGAAAAGGCAGTGAGAAGCCAGTTTCATATGGACGAAGTTGAGGACGTCTTACAGTCCTTCCTCACATGTGTTTTGTGTTCCTCACGTTCGACAGCTTGTTTTCTAAGAGGGGAGTGATCATATTTTTATTAATATTTATTTATTTAATTTCTTGGTATATATTATAGGCCTAGCTATTATTAAACTTTACAGTGCTGTTTATATTTCAATATAAGTATTCCTGGAGTAATATCAAGTTTGATATCAACTATGAAAATTATAGCGGAATAGCTCATTTCCGTAAACGACAGTCTTCATACGTGGTTAAATCTTTTCATATTTTAGGATAAAGCTTTATTGTATTAAATTTACATCTCAGCCTTTATGTATTTTTTACGGCGACGCATACTTTTAGTCCCTGGTGAAGTGGAAGAAAAGACCTTACGGTCTTAACTTCTCCAGGTTAAATAAACTATTATTATTATTATTATTATTATTATTATTATTATTATTATTTATTATTATTATGTACGTCAATAGCAGTGAATGGGTTAATTCGCTCTCTCCACACCATCCTACACAACTAAAAAACCAGGAGTCGCCACTGTAGTTAACAATATTAGGTTATGGTTATTTACAACCATATAATACATTCCTAGAAACTAAAGCATGTATAATGCATGAAATGGCTAACAATAATAATGAAAGGCCTACTTACGAATGTATTGAAACGTGTTCCTTTCCTTGTTTCTTTTTGTCGTAGTATGAAAAATTACACCCGAATACCACACAGATATTCACAATTTTAGAAAAAGTATTTATACTCCTCAGTCCAATTACATTAACTTATTAGGTAAAATGCTAAAATTCACATCGCTGTAACGCTCTTGTGGCTTGTACTCGATCAGCTGCTACAGTGTAGTAATATGGCGGTCCGTGCATCAACGTGGCTTCACTGCCGTCAATAGTACAGCATACACCATTGCCGATCTATCTCTATATATCTGTGGGTCAAACCCTGTTACAGTTGGTATGACTGGTCAATGCCATCTGGACTTTTTAGTTGCCATGACGATTTTACCGGCCTAGGCCTGTAAAAGTTACTTCACCAGCCTGTGCTGCTTTACGGCGTGTTACCTTTCCGACAAGCAGCTGTTTTGAAGAACGATTACTATATTAAAAAAAAATAAAAAATAAAAGATTCTAAACGAAAATTCTAGGAAGACTGAAAATACTTTTACCCCCTCTCACTCTCAATACAGCATACGGAAAATGTAACGGAACATGACTGTTTAGAGGCCATTGCCTTCATTTAGACTACCCCACGGAGACAACTCCTTTTGTATGAAAGAACCCAACATTCCTTTCTTTTCGCATAAGTTACCTGGCTCTCCAGTAGGCCTACTCTACAGTCCCCAGGTACAGTTTGGGTCACAATTTGCAAGTATATACAGTGAACGCCGCTTAATGTAATCGCGGATAACGTTACTAGTCGGGTAATGTTATCACTTTTATGAAGTCCCGTACGGATTAATACTGATACATTGAAAAAATTGTTTATTGTGATCACAGATTCGGTTTATGTTATCACATTTTTCATTTTGCTGCTTTATATCCAAACATTGTACGTGAATCAAAATGTTGTTTTTAAGGATTTCGTTTCTAACTCAACTGTACTGTGTTGTATTAGATGTAAAGGTAGTGTTCTCAGGGTGGTATACCCTAACTTTCTCTTTTAAGCAATAAAACATGTTTCATCCCTCAGTTTACCTGTTGCTTTTGATTTGTGAAGATCACAGAGTTGAATGCAGTGATTGTTAGTGTAAAATGAAAATACTTGACAAACAGGTGTTAAGATGTTTTGCTAAGCGGTGTTCACCACAGGTCAGTAAACTTTCAAAAAGAACTATGAGTATGAAATATTGGTTAATGGAATCCAAAGGGAAAACAGATACAATAAAAACTTCTTATTGATTGCGAAAATAGTTGTTTGCAGGCTATTATGATTAGGTGAATATTTCACAGTTACGTATTATTTTATGAATAAATAGCTTTTAATTCTGTTTTTGTAGTCATTATCTGATGTATGAATAAGTATCCTTCATTTAATTCCTTTGGTTACTGTTAGCCTATCAGTCGGTTAATATTATCAGATTACCTGTTACCCGAAGTGATCACAATAAGCGGCGTGCACTGTATGTGTGTATATGTATGCATATATATAAGTTATATACATATCTGTATATATACTTGTAAATTGTGACCCAGACTGTACCTGGGCACTTGAGAGTAGTGGACAGTCAGGTAAAGAAACAGTCATACCAACCGTAATATGGTTTGAAAGAAAATACTTGACCATAAAACAACAAATATAAGGCAACATTGTTTCTTTATATACCACTAGCTTAAAAGGATCGGCGTCGCTCGGGTTTTTTATTTTGTAATTGGAAATTAACTTATGAAGGACTTGAGATTTTTAAATTCTAGGTCCTTATATAGGTATGTATAATTTGAAATAGCAAGAACGATTAATCACACTCAAACTATTCCTTCAGAAAACGCTTGATATAGCTTTTTATGGCTCATAGAGGATGTAGAATTTTGCATCCCATCGCTTGTACACAGCAAGCCTGGTAGGGGTTAAAATAAGAAGAAACAGAAATTCCGGTAACATAAAATTGTATTGCCTTAGTGGAATATTTATTTCTCACTCTCATGTTACTATAAAACCGTTTTGGGGATGAAATTAAACAGAATTGCAATATCACTTTCATATTTCTCGTCCCAAAACATATTATCATACCTCGTATTGTTTTCTCTATGTCCAGGGTAGAGAAAGTTTTGCATTATTTTCGTGGACTTCATTCTTCAATTATTACTTATAACCAGGATTATATTGATAGTTCTATAATTTGTCAAGTCTCGTTTCATTTATTTCCAAAGCCTTATGTGAATACTGCCAAGAATACTGTTGTCAAGTAAACTGTGTGTGAGCACTTACATTATAAAACGAAGGTACTGTCAAAATTCGAAGTCTCTACGTGTTATGGTTTAGGCTCTACGTTGATTCTCTGTCAGTCAGTCAGGACCAAGCCTCTTATATATAGAGAGATAAGATATAATTATATATATATATTTTATGTAAGAGATATATACGGTATATTTTTTCTGGTACCCGGTATGTTTTTTGTTGGCAACATCACAGTATAATAGGGTTTTTGTTGTCGTTGGATATTGAGTAATGTGTACATCGCGTTAATACAAAATAGTAGGACAACCAGAATAAATTTATAATTTGTAGCGAACTTTTTTGCACCTCGGATTCTGCTCCGGTTCATGTGGGTCACATGTAAATTAACATATTAGAGTGTGAGCAATCCAATACTGCAGATACGTAATCTCTGTTTTACAGCTCTGTTAACAGTAACTGGTAATTCGATTTAGAATTGCTCCATCGTGCGGGATAAACTCCCCATCAGTGAAATTGCAGTTTTGTTACAATCTCCCATAAACTTCTGCCACTGATTTTTATGTGTTCTTACGCCATTCCACATGCAGTTCGGTGCTTCAAACCAGACAAGTGGCCACTTGAATGGACAATACAACTTCCCCACACATACGCGGTGTATCAATAGCCTACCACTAGATGCCCAATAAAAGGGATTTATCTACTATTGAATGTACTAAAAGTCCCCTTATTAACTTGTAGTGTAACTAGGAGATGCCCGTGGCTTCGCCCACGATAATTCATTTAAAAATTAAAAATTAAGAGTATAATATAATAATGTATAGTAGATTATTTAAGAGTATAGTATAATAATTTCGCCATAATTATTAAAGCATTATATTTATTAACACTTGCACGCGAATCATTCATAAACTAAGCCATTAATAATATTAATGAAACAGCTAAAATTCCGGTTTCAGAGTACATTCTAAAATTAGAAAGCGCCCCCTGGGAAAACTATATCAGAATCACTGCCTTCTAAACTGTATTACTGTAATTCTCGAGCCGGCGGTGATCAGAATCGATTATGCCGTTCCAAAGAAACCTGTGAACACATAATACGTATTGTTTCTCGACTGTTTATTGACATGAATATGATGTGATAATGTTTCAAGGGAAGGAATGGTTTGTGTGGATTATTATCAGCGATATTTCAAGAGATAAACCATCAATATTTTACTGCTGGTGCCCCCGGTGCTTCGCCCGCCATGATTCATTGACTCCAGGATTTTTAAGAAATTTACAATGGTAGATTATTAAAAATGTTTGTGGTTCAGAGCTATGATAATTGTAAGTAAAAATAAAATTAGAATATTTGTTCATTGTGTTCATTTCACTTAGGCCTTATATAATAAAGAAACGGTTCTCCTTCCTAATTTTGTAGTCGTCATGAAAGTTTAGACTGCGAGAGGCGAACATCGCCGAGTATACCCGATGTCTCACGAAGCGGGCGAGCAAGCACGCTATTTAGGGCCGTTGAATTGTATAAGAGTAGATAACGCCAAGTCTGGACAAATGAAAGTAGAACTCACACCCTCACCAGGCCTATACGATTCTTGATAATGAATAGAGAGTGCAGTCAGGTATTTGTAAATTTATTGTCACACCCTGGTTTAGAAGTACAAATCTAACAGGGAATATCTGTTAAATTAGAACTACCGTACTTTTTGGACTATAAAATGCTCCAGACCATAAGACGCACCTTGATTTTAGCATGGAAATTTAAAAGAAAAAGTGATTCTAAAAGAAAATTCGTTAAAGACTTAAAATAGTTTTACACCCTCATACAATACAGCATATAATAAATGTGACGGAACAAGGCTCTCCAGAGGTCATTACCTTAATTTAGACCACCCCTTGGACACATCCTTCTGTATGAAAGAACACAACATTTCTTTCTTTTCGCGTTGTATACCTTGGCTTCCGACTACTCTCAGGGCCGGATTTAAGAGTATACCGCCTATAGGCTAAGTCCATTTGCCGCCCCCTCTATAGTTCATATTTGCTTAATACATTTGTTTTATACAACAAAAGGATAGAGTTCATTAGTGTTTTCAACTTTTTTAAACATAAAGTTCATTTAGATTAGATAAAACTACAATTTTAATGGTTTACATAATAAATCATATAATCAAATTAGTTATCTATTTTTTTACTTCTTTTAAGATTCGTTAAAAAATGAAATGGGTTTCGAAATTAATTCATTAATTTGTTCTTGGAGATCAGTGGTCACTATTTTAAACACATTTTTATAATTTAGTACTAATAACTATCTTTTGCTTAATTGAAGAACTGTGTTGTCCTACACGGTGAAATAAAATTACACAAAATGTAATTAATTACTGGTTTATGTGTTGAAAAATATACAAACTTCTCTAAAACAACTCACCCCACGTAATCTTCATAGCTTTCTTACGAGATTTCTTAATGGCAAACTCGTTAATAATGTATTCTTAAATTCCTACGGAAAATATTATCTTCTGAACTTCTTAACTTTTGAATAAATTGCCAAACTGCCGCCCCTGAAAATTTGCCGCTCTAGGCTGCAGCCTACTTAGCCTATTTAGAAATACGGCCCTGACTACTCTCATTTTATGAATGTCACAAGTACACTGATGTAGGCCTACAGTCAATGTTACAATTTCCAACTAACTTATTATTGTACAACACCTTGTTCATGATTATGGTATTACCGGCAATATGCCTATCTAACGTAATTTTATTTTATTGTTATTATTATTATTATTGTTTTTATTTTTATTTTATAGTTTACTTCGGACTATTAGACGCACTCAACTTTCAAGGCTCTGTTTTCAAGTAAAAAATTGCGTCTTATGGTCCAAAAAATACGGTATATTAATTTTTACTTCCTCTGCCCGTACCATACGTACTATAGGTAGAGGAAGTATTGTTTTCGACCCCAAAATTCGAAGTTAAGTCTTTAACAAAATACACGTTTTGATGCCCCTGAATTCAAATTACTGTTTTCGGAAACATGTCTGTGTGTTTGTGTGTCTGTGAACAACCTAGCCCCAGATCGGAAAATCGTATGAAAAAAAATGTATTTGAGTTAGATGCCTTTTGAGGATGTTACAGGAAGATTGGCGACAACTTTCTCTTACATACTTTACATAAAGAAAGTTTCGTTTTAAGCCATTTTATCGAAAATGGCTTTAACGATTTTCTTTAAATTTTGTATATGAGATCCTTATACCAAGAGCTAAAACTTTTATTTCAATATTTTTTCGTAAAAATTCTCTGAAGGGTAATTATAAGACACCCACTGTTTATAGAAACTCTGTTTTTCCTGGTGAAGAATAAAACTTTGCATCAGTTTGAAACAACTGAAAATACGCGCTCTTTCGCGGCCTCTTATTCGACATCAGAATGTGATGTGAGAAAAGTTTAGTGTTGGCCATACTTAGAGTAAGGAAAATTACGTGAGTTCATTATCAGATTTTATTTGGGTTTTGTATCCTTCGAGGATGCGATGCGACGTGGTAACGATATAATGGCTGATTAAGTTTTATGGGTTTTATAAGAAATTATGTTATATTTTATAATATATAATAAATGTAAGGAATATTCATTATTCAGATTGAAGACGCAGATGACACAGAGAGAGTAGGCTATATGTTGCATCACCGATAGCAGGAACTTTCCTATACTTGTGTCCAATGTAGCCTATACGCCAGTGCGGCTGTACTCAAGTGAATATAACTATTGCAACCAAGTCAAGATGCTAAGGCACATGTTAACTGCAGATGCACTCATGTGGATAAAGCCAATGAACGTAACAAACGTACTAAGTACGAGCGCAAGACGTCAGTGTTCCTATATAATGGGCCATTCAGATAGAAACTTAACCGTAAACGTAACGTAAACTTAAAAGTTTACGGCCATGTTTTTTCAATGTGACCATTCACAATGCATGACGTAAACTTGAAACTTAAAAGTAAACTTAAACTTAACTTAGAACCTTGCAAACTCCAAGCTTTTGCGTTAAGTTTATGCGAAAAATAATGATACAACCAATCAGAGAACAGAACAGTAGCCAAGAGATGGCGTCTATGAATGAGAAACCCATAACGTTGTCTGTATGATAAAAGGCATCCATTATATAAAGATGCGGCATTGAAGGAATATAATAAGAACATTAGTTTCACAATAAATGAACTACAGTATTAAATACAGCCCATATAATATTCTATTAATTTTTATGTGCCTGCATGCACGATTTCAATTTTTAAAGGCCTACACGTGTTTAAAAGAAACATGAAAGTATTTTCGTGTGCTGCAGCCATTTTATCAGCTGTTCACGTTCTCGGTTGTGAATGGTTGTTATCTACGTTTAAGTTTTCATGGGGAATGCTCAATGCCGTGCTAAAGTTTGCGTTTAAGTTTACGTTCTTAAGTTTACGGTTAAGTTTCTGTCTGAATGGCCCATAAGCCTGTGTCTCGATTTCTCCGATGCTTTTTACTATCTGTTGGATTGCTCTTAGACAGTAATAAATTTGACTTACTTTCTTCTTCAGATTCAGTCTCGTCTACATTATTCCTACTTGTAAACGGCTGCCTCTGCTCTTTTTGCTGTGTCCTAATGGCACAGACTTACTCCAGAATTATCTCGGAAACAAATATGAAAAGAAAGGTCGACTATTCATTTAGTCAACTGCTAACCTTAAGCTCGGACACACTCGGTTACAACGACATTCTCTTCATTTTATAACCAATTTACATGAAGAGATTGTCATGTATAAAATAAGAGGCAAACTTTATTTGGGCACAGGAAGTTATGTGAGTTTCACATTAGTCTTTTTTCTTAAGTAAAACTTCTTTAGTGGCGGTAGAGGGTGAATCGGGAAAATCAGTCACACTAAAACCGTCACGAAATCAGTTACAATCAGTCACGAAATCAGTCACACTCAAAACCGACTTGTTTCGGTGCGGACTGCACAGAAAACAATCAACTCAATGATTAGGAGTAATCAAAGTAAATTTTTCAGACCTTACTTCCTCAATGGCAATAGACAATTCCTAAGCAATCTAAAGGTATATTATCTATTTTATGGAACCCGGAGGTTCATTACCGCGCAAATCCAAAATTAAAAAATACAAATTTCCAAAATTTAAAAAAACAAAATTAAAAATTATAACATCCAAAAATCCAAAATTTAATAAATAATAAAATAAAAAAATTGAAAATAAAAAAAATAAAAAATTTAAAAAATAAAAAAATAAACAATTTAAAGATCGAAAATTTAAAAAATCCAAAATTAAAAATTCAAAGATCCAAAATTAAAAAGTCCAAAATCCAAAATTTAAAAAGTCCAAAAACCCAATATTAAAAAGTCCAATAATGCAAAATTGAAAAAATCCAATAATTCAAAATTGAAAAAATAAAAAATTAAAATAAAGTTTTACTTCTATCACGTGGCGTTCCACGCACTCTCTTTTTTTTTTTAATTAACTAAACGGTGACGTAGGATTTCCGACCACAACGACTTTACCCGTGAGTTTTTCTGATCGTTTTAGTTGAAATTTTATAAATCGCATATGGCTATGCGCATGGTACATAGGCACAGCAAATGTTCTGATACTCTTGTCCTTGCACCTTCTTCTCCTTCCGCGCATACGATGTCGACGTGCGTTGTCTCAAAAAACTGTCAAATATCCCGTCTATAAAAATATCATTTTCACACACTAATATCAGGGACGGATCCATCGTCAAAATATCTTTGCTCAGTTGAATCTCCGAACTACAGCCAGCGTTCTGGGCCGTCCCATTAGCTACTCTCCTTGCTTTACACATTGCAGTCTTGCAGATCTGTCGACTCGGGTTCGATCCCTGGTACCTCCTCAGATTTTTCTGAGGTAGGAAGGTCTGAAAGGGGTGCACTCAGCCTCATGATTCAAATTGAGGACCTACTTGATAGAGAAGTAGCGGCTCCGGTCATGAAAACCACCATTAACGGCCGTTGGTGTCGGCATGCTTACCACATGCCCCCAACCCTGCCATCTCCCTATAGTAGATGACGCAGCGGTCGGGTAGCGCCACGGACTTTAGTTTTTAGTATTGGACTATTCGTAATTTGACATACTAACGACGAGATCTAAATCTTCATATTTCAATTCTTAAATTTACCCTCTTAAAAAAAAAAAAAACCCTTTCAAACTGGCATTGTCTTTTCCTGCAGTTATGCATTATTTTTTAATCTGCACGTCTGCTTCGTCAGGTGGGCAGGAATGTCTCTGTTCAACCATGATTTTTTTTTTCAATTTTTAAACGGCCTCGGCACTTGTTCATATAGCTACTTATCTGTTTTTCTGTGCTTGACAAGACACGGCTTCTCTAATTGCATTACTCACACTGAAAATGAACTTTCAAGCGTGAATCAGGAGTGGAGAGGCAATAACATACGACAAGCCAATCTACATTTTGCCTTTTCTATTTATTGCAATTAACAAAACAAATCGTAACGTGTATAACGATGTATAGAGCGATGTAGTAATAATTAGGGGGCGGATTTCTATGACATGTCATATTTTTCCCCTCTGCACTATTTCAGGTTTCCGACTAATTTAAACCCGATTCCAATCATCCTGGTGATAATGAAACGGCTTTTATTGTGCATAGCCTATAACTACATATTTAGGAAATTTTCAGCTATTGTAGCATATTTAGTATGAATATGCCTATTTAGGTCATATTTTTGGCATATTTGTGTGCATATTACAGAAATTTTGATATAAGTCCCTCGAAAATTTTCTAAGTCCGAAAGTTCACGTTGATATGCTATGAACCGCGAAGATTCCCGAAGTTTTTTTCCCGAAGTGCCGAGACTAGGAATGGAGGCAACATCTGAAGTCACTGCTGCCAATATATGCACCAAAACCCCAGACATGTGTTCTGCAGATGGGTTCAAGTCCCAAAATGTGAAACATGTTTCCGAAAACCATTGTTGATAGAATGCTGGGTTTTGACCTGAAAATGAATTCCCAAAATTAGTAGGCCTACAATACCTCAAACACTAGTGCAATATTTATAATAATAATAATAATAATAATAATAATAATAATAATAATAATAATAATAATAATTATCCCTGGCTAGGCGTGCACGGAGAGATCGCCAACGTGACTCGATATTGTTCATATGAACACCAGTCACCGGATTTACGAAATGCTGGCTATGGTTTACAGTGAGATGGGCTGCGAACCCTCCACCCAGTAAGCCATTGTTGTTGTTATTATTATTATTGTGAATATTGTACTAGTGTTTGAGGTATTGTAGGCCTACTAATTTTAGAATTGCATACATTCATTTCTATCACAAATAGATCAAACAAACAAACATTTCGGTACATTTAATTTAATCGGAAGTGCTAGCTGCAGCTTCACCCGTAGCGTCACTTGTAGCGTTACGAAATTGCGCATTAGAGTCAGTGTCTTCACGTTGGAAATTGGCAGCGTGACCTAGGGTACACAATTCCACCAATGTTGGCAGCAGTACATGACGTCTCCAATCCAAAATGGCGCGTGCCTGGCAAGTAAAGAATTCGTCGAATGTGCAATCAACCTGTTATATAAATAAATGATATAAACGTTTGTGTAATTAAAAAAAAAGATACAGAACAAAATGTTAATGACGCGTAGGCCTTAAAAATTCTGAAATACAAGTAAAACGCAGGAAACTGAAACTTTTTTTGAAGGGACCTATTCCAAAGTTGAGTAATTTTGAAGTTTCATATCATATTTTGTAAATTTTTTATTATAATGAAATTTTTGAGAATTTGCACATATCTTAAATGATTAACATTATATTGTAACAAGGGCTCGTCGGGGTTCAAAATGAGAACACCGAGTTTATAATTGAAGGATGGAGGTTTCTTTATTTCCTACAACAATTGTCGATACAGCCAGAAAACTCCAGACTATTCGCCAGTTCACTGTCCTGTTCAGTGCTCACTCTCACTGTGCTCAGTCCTAATTACAGCACTGTTCCAGTCCAATCCAGATCATCCCACGTCGCGCCGGTCAACTCCACAGTCCTCGCTGCCGCTGTGCGATCCTCCCGTCGCGCCGAGTTCCCCGGGACGGCACTACCTCAGCCCAGATCAGCTCACCAGCTCTTCCGTTCACCCTTCCCTCCGGTCACTAGTTCCCCGTTGACTAGCTATTCCGCTCTCGGGTCCCTCCGGTCACTGGCTCCTCAGCTTCCCAAGACACACTCACTTGAGACCGCGCTGATCAATCCTCTCCGTCCAGCTCACCCTCTGACGCTGACGCTCGCCGCTACTCACGGACTGCCTCTCTGACTGTTCCCTCGTTGACCCTCTGACTCTTCACGGACTGTCTCTCCTCTGATGTACTGACTCTTCACACTGAACTCTCTTCATTCACTGACTCTCTCAACTCCGATTCACTGACTGCCTCTCCTCACTGAACTGACTTTTCCGCTCGCTCGCGGCCCTATATATAGGGCCGACGAATATTCCAGAGCGGACGCCTCGAAAGTTCCCCGCCCGCGCATGGTCTAGAATGTCCGCGCGGGGCACCGTCCCAGCCCTTAGCGCGTGGCTCCACCTCTGGCCCCTCCCACGAGCGCGCACCGTCACTCATCGCGCCGTGCCAGGGAGTAGGCCGCACCCGTCGGCGCGCGGCTCCAATCAGCAATAAGAGGGCCGTCCCTTTCTGGATTTATCTAATTCTAGTTCTTTCGGCCCGAGTCCTTCTTCTATCAGCTTCTAGGCTTTTCTGGCTTTGTCACAATATTTTAATAAAATGAATTGTAATGAAACTTTTAAAAAATATACACAATGTGTAAGTGGTAAAGTCGAATTTTAAATTTTATTGGTCATATTTTAATATTTTTAGGTCATAAATGCATGCATATATCCTATTTTTTAGGTCATAGAAATCCGCCCCCTAGTAATAATTAGGGCAAGACATTTAATAACCATAAAAATAGTGAAAAATAGCAAAATAAAAATGCATTTATGGCCCAAAAATAGTGAAAAAATCTTTACCGTTATTACTTCTGATTAGTTTTTTTAAGTAATGACTTGCTAAAAGCAATTTAACGAATGAATACGAGGGAGAATCAAATGAAAACCGCAATTAATTTTTTCCACCTATTTCATTGCAGAAAGAATGTTTGCTTGCACATAATTTTTCTACTTAGTCCCTACTTCAACGCACTTAAGCCATCGGATAGGAAGTGCTTCGATACCGCGTGAGAAAAATTTTGGTTGACGCTGTAAGCCACTCGTGCACCGCCTATTGGACGTCTTCATCGGACTTTAACTTCTGCTTTCCAAGGTGCTTCTTTAATGAGCCAAAGATATGAAAACCCGATAGTGCCAAAGCGAAGGAGATTGCTGAGTGCAGGTGCTTTGCTTCCACATGATAACGCCCGTCCTCATGCTCCTCGTGCAACCATGAAAACCGTCGACGATAACCGCCATAGTCACCAGATTTTAGACCGTCAGATTTCCTGTAGCCCCGGGGCCCGGCAGACCTGGTTTTATTTTTTATCTTCTAAATTTACTCTAAAATAAAATTGTTTATAAGTCAATAAGTAGCGTAAGTTATGTTTCATGTGTTCATTTTATCTGTATTGTCCTGTCATTTAACGGTGACACGGAATTAATCAATAAATCTGAAACGGATTATTCTTGAAGAAAAATCGCTAATTTTGAAAAGTAGGAGCAGAAATCCTTTCGGACTCAACAGTAGGCCACACTTACGTTCGGCGTTTAAAATAATATCTTTCAAACGATTAATTTTGGTACATACAGATTAAATTGGTACATACAGATAAAATTCATCCTAATTAAAAATTTTAATGTATTTTTCCGATTCTTGATTCAGAATATATGAAACTTATAGAACCCAAAAAGGGCTAAGGAAGACCTTTACTGAAAAACTAGGCGCTAAAGAGGACTTTTGCTGAAAAACCAGGGCCTAAAGAGGAATTTTGCAGAAAAACATGATTTTTAAATAGATTTTCCAATTAATGCAAAGGAAAATAAAAATGTGAATGTGTGCGTTTTAAGAAGACATAATAAAAATAAATTTATACAACGCACTCAAATTAACAATGTATGTGTCGCTTTGTCGCTTGTCTTTGTAACTCGAAAATGTGCCGCCTCGCCATCGCAGGAAATGAAACGAGCCGTCTGCCGTCTGCAATACTTTGAAATCTGCAATTAATCAATATTGTCGTTTTAACTTTCAAATAACAAGTTTCCGACCGGCGACGGAGAAGTGTATTATAACAAATTTGTGACACTCCAGTCTACTTATTTTTGTAGGTCGGAAGTAAAGTTGCATGGTGTATTGAACGTTATTGTGCTTAAGATAGTTTCATATGCCTAAACAAACATTTTCAAAAATAGGACTTCTTCGGCAGTGGATTGAGGAAGACCCAAATTTTACAACTGATGATCGAGAAATTTTCTGCCAAGCCTATCAAAACAAATAAGTAAGCACAGCTATCTTTCATTTTATCTACCAGACTACTTCCTTCGGAATTTGAAATATAACTTTAAAATACTTTTACTAACATGCATACGCCGTTCAAACGAAGTTGACATTTTTCATGAACACGATATTATAATTTAATTATTGCCATTTTCTTAGTGTTTGTTTGTTGAATTATAGACTTTTCATTAAAGTATTATAAAAAGAAAGAATAATTGTATAATTAAATGGTAAATATCTCAATTACACTGTTCCACAAATAAAAATGAAATTCATTTTTCTGGGTATAACATTCTTGATTAACATGGAAATTCACCTCCTGAATTCAAATCTGTAATTAGTTTCTCTGTGTCACGCATAGTTTTCAAGTTATATGCAATTTCATGTTTTAAATAATTTTCGTTTCCACGCTCCGTATTTATGTAGGCAAAACATGTAACTATAAATATTTTAGTCACTTGCAAAATTATTTACAAACATGTTATGCACTATAAAATGAAATAAATGTACACAAGCCTTAATATAATAATTATATTATGTGGAAAGACTTATTTAAGTTTAGAAAATATGAAAAAATACACCTTTCTCTAAGAATTTAAAAGTCTTATTTTTTTCTCTTGTGTTCAATTTTGCAGTCTCTGATAATGTTCCAGCAGTAGTCAGCAAGCATCGCAGGTATCCATTTCCCTTCATACCGCTTTTCCATGGACATTATATCTTTATGAAATCTTTCACCATGTTCGTCGGAGACATCACTGCAGCTCTCAGGAAAATAATGTAGATGTGAATCTAGGAAATGCACTTTTAAAGACATGTGACATCCTAGATCCCTATATGCATTTACCATTTGTTGAACCAGTTGTTCGAAGTTGTTAGCTCTTTTTCTTCCCAGAAAATGTTGCGTTACATTCTTGAAACAAGACCACGCTCTTCTTTCTTTTGGAGCAAGGCATTGTTCAAAATCTGAGTCCTTTTGAAGTTCTCTAATTTGGGGACCCACAAACACGCCCTCTTTTATTTTTGCTGCAGAAAGACGAGGAAACTTTTTTGAGAGGCACATAAATCCTCTTCCAGATGTGTCCATGGCCTTAACAAATTGTTTAATAAGGCCTAGCTTGATGTGAAGAGGGGGCAGCAGAACATCTTCACTGGCTACCAATTTCTCATTCAGTAATTTTTTTTTCCAACTTTCCACTTACGTTCAGGCCAAATCTTTCTTTTATAATGGGAATTTCTATCGCGACTATCCCACTCGCACAGAAAACATCCATATTTGGTGTAGCCTTGTTGCATACCTAATATCATGGCAACTATTTTCAAATCACCACACATTTTCCACTTGTGCTCATTATATTTTATTAATCTCAGCATATTTTTCAAAATATCATATGATTCTTTAGTCATACTTGCATAGGCAACTGGGATAGAAGGCATTATGTTTCCATTGTGGAGGAGAACTCCCTTTAGACTGTATTTTGAGGCATCTATAAAAAGTCTCCACTCCTGTGGCTCGTATTTGAAGTTCAAAGTATTCATTAGTCCACAAACATCATTGCAGAATGTCATCATTATAATTATAATTATAAGTTTTACATATTTTATTTACCACAGATGTCTGAATGTTATGGTCAAAAATGAATATTTACTCACATGATAAAGAATGTCTCCACCATCCAAATAATGCCAGTTTAACGCTATAAAACTCAATTTTAAATCCTGTAACAATGACTTGCTAATTAACATAAAATTTTACTAGCAACAGGAATGCCACAATCTGAAAATGAAAATAAATGAGGACAAAATTAACTATTGCCAGTTGTTGTTAAGCAAAGTTCACCAACTTGATTACAAACTTAAAATGTCAGTTAAATGAGACATATATTCTCGTATAACTTAAAAACTGTGCCTGATAGCGAATTTCTGTTTTCAGATTTGAATGTACCATATGGAAATCCTTTAGAAACACATATTTTCATATAAGAAAAATGACCCTTGTAGAACAGTGTTATTTAGATACTTTTCGAGTCCAATATAAGGAATAGTTAGGCCTACTTGTTTATTTTCTAAAAAATACCAGAATAACTGTGTCAAAATAATAATACAATTGTCGGTGTTAATATTAGTGTTTTATTATGACGGCTAAAATCGTTTGTTTAAAACCTAAAACGGGCTATTCCACGAAAAGAAAAGGCTAAAATACCTCTTATAAAAACCTAAAAACCCCGGCTCTATATAATACCATAAAATAGGCGCTAAATTGGGCTTTACTCCGGCATCAGTCAACCTATTTGTTCCAAAATCAATAGGTCTCGTCCCATGGGCGTTATAAATGCGTATACCAAGTTATATGTAAATCCTATAATGCGTATTTGAGTTATCGCGCTTACAGACACACGGACAGCCAAAGTAGCGATACCATTCTGGCACTTAATAATATTATGTAATATCATTACCAGGGCCCGGATTCTAATGACATGTAATTTTTTTATTGATGCTGCCTAGACATTGCCAACTTGTAGATAAATCCTAATCATGGCCTCTAGATTATAGAAATGCATTTTTATTAGGTCATTTTTTGTCATTTTATGCAATTTTATATTTTTAGGGCATTTATTTAAATTTTAGGTCATAATTTTGTCATTTTCGTGTCATTTGCTTCCTTATTTTGTCTCTTTTATGCATTTTTTTTTAAATAAATGACTAGGTTACTATAATGCAACATTGATGTAGAATCTACTTTAAACACTATTTTATTATTTTTCTTCTCAAATGTTCCAACCAAGAACAAAGCTTTTAGACTTACGATATCCTTTCTACATTCACAGTTTTTAGAATTATGTACAAATTAGTCTCTATCTTTGTGTGCACAGTAATAATTTTTATAAATAAAATATGAGTTTTTAGGTCAATCTTTGTAATTATTAAGTCATTTTCTTTAAAATGTAGGGTCAATTTATAGGTCATTTTTCAAACATTTTTAGGTCATCAGAATCCGGGCACTGATCATTACATAATCTTTATATTGCATACATTATAAAGGGGAAGGTTGGGTTTCAGTGGTGAATTTAATAGTTGACGGGGGCCCGGGAAAATTTGTCCCTGGGCCACTTGCTTTCTCTTCACGGCTTGCCGAAGATGGCGTATTTACACTGCCTTCCTGATAATAGCTATGAGCACTCTACTCTGCTGGAGAGACGCTTGTGTGTTGTTGGATGGAAGTAGTGAATTTAATTTCAGTTCAGTAAGCCTACACCGAGCAGAGTGTGTGATACAGAATGGAGCCTGTACTCAAATCGGAATTTAACAAGGTTGAAATTAAGCAAGAGATTTCTCAGACACAAGTAAAGTGTGAACCAGTCCCAATTACATTTGACCTAATAGAGACAGTGGAAATCAAACGTGAAATTTCAGACTACGGAGATTCTACGGTATAAGTGCACTTGAACTAAGTTTTCGATTTTCATGAAAACCAATTTTTTTATCGATGTGAAAAACCACTCTAATCGTTCAGGAATTTTCACAGAATTTTTTGACACGTCACACACCTTTGTACTTGCCACGAAGGCTTCAAAAAACAGTAATTAAAGTCGTGATTTTCCCCATATAAAATCATAGTATTCTCTACCACGGCTATTTGATGATTAAACCCACATCTGACTTTGGAGCAGTACCAACCTGACAGCTAGTATCACACTGCATTTACACAAGTTAGAATGGAAGCTTTCGTTTCGTATAATTCCCGGTCGGGAAAACAATAGGAACTTCCTCAATGACAAGTTATATTAAAATAAGAGCGCTGGGGTTACGCAAGTTCGAACGGAAGCTTAATTTTATGTAATACATGGAGAGAAACCATGTTCGAGTATTTTATGTAATAACTCATATTTCCTTCGTGTTTTAATGAAGTAGAATAAGGAAACTTTTTCAAATATTAATTCGTGATCAATTAACATTAAAGTGTCCCCCCGCCTTGTGTTAGTCGGTAGCACGCTTGCCTTCCACCCGGCGGCCCGGGTTCGATTCAGCAGTGAAAAATCTCTTTCCCGGGTTCGTGACTGGGTGCTTGTGTTGTACTTAGGTTTAAATGTGAGGTAGGGGACTGGCGCACCCCGGAAATAAATTCGCCGCAGATATCCCCTTAAAGGATCTCCAGGAGACGTTTGCGCGATCCGGTAGGGCTACTAGAGGTAAATCATTTTCGTAACATCTCTGGGTTTCTCTAGCTGGACAGTGAGCGATCCTAGCAATGCAGCGAAGGGTGGGGGATGTGCAGGGCTAGCTGCTCAGTAGTCAGTAGTCTCGCATTCCATGATAGGTATTGTTCATCGCAAAACTGCTCTACCTGCTTCACAAAAGAAGGGGATGGCACTATGGTATTACAGTTGATTTTTAACAATACAGTGCACTTGTGCTGAAATTTCAAGATAGTGAAGAAGAATAATTAAAGCAGCGTTGTACAAATGAAAAGCACAAAAATACAGAGTAAAAGTTTAATGTTTCGCAGAACAGTTCGCATTTTAGTATGTTATTGGAGAAAACATAAAGGCGCTCTATAAATGCAAAAACTTACAGTAGGGCATTTCGTGGTCTGGAAGGTGGGAAATATCTCACTATAGGAGATGAATAGCTTCTACTTTAGTTTGCAGAACTGAGAAACGAAAAGTCCGCATATTTTAAGCATGCATTTGTTATTTTTTTCGGTGACCTAAACTGTATTAAAAAACTGCTCAAATTATGTGAATAAATACTTTAAATGATTCCTTGCGTAGCAATATTTAATCAATTGCTTTGAAATGTTCAACCAAGTTCTTAGACTTATCAGTGGTAAAATTAGCTCAACGAATAGTTAATTAAAAACAATTAGCTATTTATGCCTTTATAATATATAGTTTATGATTTAAACTCGACAAAATTAAGTAAAATAACGTTAACTTTTATTTCTAAAATAAATAGTTAACTATCAGCTTTTTGGTTTTGACGTGTGTAGAGATGAAATATGCAAATTTGCAATTCGGTTCCAAAATTTTGAAAATTGAACTCCAAGGATCTTTTACCATGAAACCCAATAAAATCACAAAATATAAGTATATTTTTTCAAGATTAAATAAACTAACAGCTCTCAAAATTTTAGGGATTATCCTAAATGCTTCCGGGGTCAGGTAAAACAAATGAAGAAAATGGAATGAAAAATGTAGAAATTATAATTATTTCACAGATCGGTCCCCATAAGTGCGTGAATTCCAAAAAGTTTATTTTTTCAATTTTTAGCCCTAAAAACTACCGAAAAAGGGCTCGGCTCGGCTCACTGACATCAATGTTTTTCCATTTCCAGATAAGCTAGAAACTTGAAATTTGGTACACATATAGCTTTTAGGCTGTAAACCACAGGAAAATTCCAAAAAGTAATTTTTTTAAATTTTTAGCCCTAAAAACCCCCGAAAAAGGGCTCGGTTTCCATAGCATCGGTATTATCAAACTGTGTTCACGTATGGCTCTGAAAGTTTAGAAATAATTATTTCCGTAAACCTAACGGGGTGGTCGAGATAGTAACGTCTTGGACTTGCGTTCTGAAGTCTCAGGTTCATAACAATTAAATCCAATTAACATATTTTTGTCCAGAACTAACAAAATTTTCTTCTATCTGTTAAAGAAATTTCATAATTTATATTCTTTAATAATAACTCTGAGATGAAATCCCGCATTCTTTACAACATATTACAACCAATTTTACTTGTATTTTCTATGATTTCCGTGGTCGTAAAGGCAAATGCCAAGAATACTTTACAAACCATGAATCTTAGTCGCTATTTCATCTTGTATCATGTCCATTTCAGTTAAAATTTACTCCATAAAATACACCATAAATGTATGTACACTGCCAGTTGATCTAGAAAACTACACTTGGCAAACTGATACCTTTTAGCTTGCTACCGATGGGAAAATTCCGAAAAAAAAACCCCAAGTCTTCCCACATTTATTTTTTCAGGTTTATTGTGGCAAAAAAGGTAATAGCCAATACAGCATACTAAATACACGCACTCTATCTCCATTGATCTTTTAAAAAACCTTTCCCGAGAACCTCAGCAGGGGTTTGGGGGCGCAGCCCCCAATGACCGAAGCGAGTTGTTGTATAAGCTGTAATGAAATAGATTTAACATCTACAATAATAATGCATGTTATGTTCATTAAAAATACCAAATATTTAAGATGAAAGTACGAAAATATCTTTTCCTTACAAAAATTTGTTTTATGCTATTTTTAAGCTGATGTTCAGTTATTAAGAAGAAACATTGCACTATCTGGGCATTACTATTAAAGAAACTTTAATGAATTAATTTAGTAAGTATCGTATACGATTTTATGATTTTTTCTTTCTTTCATAACTTACTTCGTATTTTCGGCTTAAAACCCCTTACACCGGTAAAAGGTGGCTGGCTGTTGGCACTTCAGAAATACGAATAGATAGGCTCACGGCATAAACAGAGGTGAAAACTATTTGAACAACAGCTAGTAAAGACGACAGTTTTATTTCAGTTACGACAAAAAATTAAATACGGTATGAGAAATAAGTATTGTAGATTGACCATTGCTATTTGAAAAAGGCGCCTCTTGTGCTCTGAAACCTGTTCCGATGGTCTCGCCTGTTCGTTGGCGAAGTGTTTGGGCGAAGGGGCGGGGAGTCAGCTGCGTGCTAGACTCCAGACTCGCACTCAACCTACCCATAACAGATCCCAGAGATGTTACGGAAATGATTTACCTCTACTACCACTATTAAACTAAGACAAATTCGAATTGAAGCTTGATATTAGAAAAAGCATTGTTTAATTGCTGTTTTGCTTCATGTTTCATGAAGAGCTAACAGAGAAACATTTTAAATATTACTCAATTTCTTTCTTCACATTGTTGTTGTTATTATTATTATTATTATTATTGTTGTTGTTTTCTAAAATACTTGTCTTCAACATTGTCCTTTCATAAAAAAATAATAATCGTAATTTGGTATGAAACATTCTTCCATCCATTCATTTATCCATCCGTTCATCCATTAATTCATCCGTACATTCATTCATCCATTCAACCATAAATAAATATTTAAATCCATGCATCCAGTTACTAGTTAATAAATTATTTCCACCATCCATTCATAGACTGATGGATGGATGAATCTATGGGTGTATTGTTGAATTATTTAATGAAAAGGATGAGTGGGTGGATAAATGGATGCATGGATTTATTAATGGATAGCTGAATGTTTGGATCGATGGGTGGATGAAATAGTTAAATGAATTATTTATATAATAAATTAATTAATGGACGGATGAATGTTTGGTTATAGGGGTGGTTGGCTTGATTGATAGATGAATGACTGGTTGGATGGTTCATTCATCCATCAAATCCGTATGTTAATTAAATTTTGCATTAATCTATTCATCCATCCATTGATTAGTTCATTGATTAACCAATCCACCCATCCATTAATTGATCAATTAATTCATCCGTGAATCCACCCATCCATTCATCCTTTCGTCCATCCATCAATATATTTACTAAATAATTAATAACAGTCCATCCATTCATCCCCTAATTAATCCAACAAACCTACCACCCATCCATCCATCAATTCAGACATCAATAAATCTATCCATCCATCGAATTATCCATTCATCCATAAATTATTTTTCCAACCATCCAATTATTAACAATGAGATAATTAATTTTCATTTTTAACTAAAATTATTAATCCATCCATTGTCTATTAATTCATCCACCCATCTGTTCAATCATCCATACATCCATCCAGTCATTCGTCCCTTAATTAATTCATGTATTCCACCATTTAATTATCCATACATTCATTCATTCATTCATCCACCCATCTATCCACTCATGCATCCATCAATAAATTCATTCATTCATCGATCCAACCAACCATTAATCAATCCATTCATTCATTAATTTATTTATTAATTAGCCCACCTACCCATTCATCCATCCATTATTAATTCATTCATCCATAAATATATCCATTCATTCATCCGAAATTATTTATTTCACCCACCTAACCCACCATCCATCAAATGCTTTATGGAAATATAAATAAATGGATGGACGGTTGAATTAATATACTAATTGGATGGATAAATGTATGCATTAATTGATTCATCAATGGATGTGAGGATGAATTAATTAATTAAGTACCTAATTCATTAATTGATAGATGAAGGGTGGATTGCTTGGTGAATGAATTAGTTAAATAATGGATCGATGAATGACTTCTGTAATAAGTGGATGGATCAATTAATAATTAATGGATGGTTGGTTAGATAACTGGAATGGATGGTAGGATGAATGAAAAATGAATGGATGTATAAATGGATGGATTGATACATGGCTGAATGAATTATTGGGTGGGCAGATAATAGTTTTCATTAATTTCATAATTATTAAACGTATAGATAATATAACAGTAAAAATCTGGTTTGACATGTAATACATGTTTTCTATATTAGTCGATCGTCCTGAACGCGAATTTCCAATAAATACATTCCGATTTAAAATTAATGTTAAGCAATTTTCTGAGTAATAATATTAACAATATAAGAAATATAAATTACATGGCAATAAAAATGTTATTGTAGATGATATACATGTTTTTGCATGTATTTCACCACTTCTGAACGCGTATATGACAATAATAATAATAAGTTCCTTCCGCACTTCGAGAAAATACTGATTTTCCATTAATATCACACACTTTTCGCAGAAAAAGTAGGAAGTATTTAAATAAAAATTCATTACATAGAATAATTTTTTTCCCGAACTAAGTTATATGTCTTATCTATAATTTGACCATTATGAACACGAATATAATATTATAATAATAACCAGTTCCTTCCGCACTTCTTGAAAATACCGATTTTCCATTAGTGTCACACAGTTAACGCAGAAATAGTAGGACCGTTTCAAAACAAAAATTCATTACATGGAGGGAAATTTTTTTTCCGACCTAAGTTACATGCGTTATCTATAATTCGACCCTTCTAAACACGAATATAACAATAATATAAACCAGTTCTTTCCGCACTTCGAGAAAAAACCGATTTTCCATTAGTGTCACACAGTTTACCCACAGTTTCGAAACAAAAATTCATTACATGGAGGAAATTTTTTTTCCGACTTGTATTAAATGAGTTATTTATAATTAGACCCTTCTGACCACGAAACCCCACAATAATAATAAGCAGTTTCTTCCGCACATCGAGAAAATGCCGATTTTCCATTCGTGTCAAACATTTCTCGATGGAAAAGAGGGAACTATTCAAAGAAAAATTAATTCTGTGTAGGATAATTTTTTTCCAACTTGAAATACGTGTGTTATCTATAATACGACCCTTCTGAACACGAATATAACAATAATAATAAGCAGTTTCTACCGCACTTCAAGAAAATACAGATTTTTCATTAGTGTCACACATTTCTCGCAGGAAAAGAGGGAACTATTCAAAGAAAAATTCATTCTGTGTAGGATAAATTTTTGTCCAACTTGAAATACGTGTGTTATCTATAATACGAGCCTTCTGAACACGAATATAACAATAATAATAAACAGTTTCTTCCACACTTCGAGAAAATACCGATTTTTCATTAGTGTCACACATTTCTCGCAGGAAAAGAGGGAACTATTCAAAGAAAAATTCATTCTGTGTAGGATAAATTTTTTCCAACTTGAAATACGTGTGTTATCTATAATACGACCCTTCTGAACACGAATATAACAATAATAATAAGCAGTTTCTACCGCACTTCGAGAAATTCCGATTTTTCATTAGTGTCACACAATTCTCGCAGGAAAAGAGGGAACTTATTCAAAGACAAATTCATTCTGTGTAGGATAAATTTTTTTCCAACTTGAAATACGTGTTTTATCTATAATACGACCCTTCTGAACACGAATATAACAATAATAATAAGCAGTTTCTACCGCACTTCGAGAAAATACCGATTTTTCATTAGTGCCACACATTTCTCGCAGGAAAAGAGGGAACTATTCAAAGAAAAAATCATTCTGTGTAAAATAAATTTTTTTCCAACTTGAAATACGTGTATTATCTATAATACGACCCTTCTTAACACGAATATAACAATAATAATAAGCAGTTTCTACCGCACTTCGAGAAATTCCGATTTTTCATTAGTGTCACACAATTCTCGCAGGAAAAGAGGGAACTTATTCAAAGAAAAATTCATTCTGTGTAGGATAAACTTTTTTCCAACTTGAAATACGTGTTTTATCTATAATACGACCCTTCTGAACACGAATATAACAATAATAATAAGCAGTTTCTACCGCACTTCGAGAAAATACCGATTTTTCATTAGTGCCACACATTTCTCGCAGGAAAAGAGGGAACTATTCAAAGAAAAATTCATTCTGTGTAAAATAAATTTTTTTCCAACTTGAAATACGTGTGTTATCTATAATACGACCCTTCTGAACTCGAATATAACAATAATAATAATCAGTTTCTACCGCACTTCGAGAAATTCCGATTTTTCATTAGTGTCACACAATTCTCGCAGGAAAAGAGGGAACTTATTCAAAGACAAATTCATTCTGTGTAGGATAAATTTTTTTCCAACTTGAAATACGTGTTTTATCTATAATACGACCCTTCTGAACACGAATATAACAATAATAATAAGCAGTTTCTACCGCACTTCGAGAAAATACCGATTTTTCATTAGTGCCACACATTTCTCGCAGGAAAAGAGGGAACTATTCAAAGAAAAAATCATTCTGTGTAAAATAAATTTTTTTCCAACTTGAAATACGTGTATTATCTATAATACGACCCTTCTTAACTCTAATATAACAATAATAATAAGCAGTTTCTACCGCACTTCGAGAAATTCCGATTTTTCATTAGTGTCACACAATTCTCGCAGGAAAAGAGGGAACTTATTCAAAGAAAAATTCATTCTGTGTAGGATAAATTTTTTTCCAACTTGAAATACGTGTTTTATCTATAATACGACCCTTCTGAACACGAATATAACAATAATAATAAGCAGTTTCTACCGCACTTCGAGAAAATACCGATTTTTCAATAGTGTCACACATTTCTCGCAGGAAAAGAGGGAACTATTCAAAGAAAAATTCATTCTGTGTAGGGTAAATTTTTTTCCAACTTGAAATACGTGTGTTATCTATAATACGACCCTTCTGAACACGAATATAACAATAATAATAAGCAGTTTCTTCCGCACTTCGAGAGAATTCCGATTTTCCGTTCGTGTCACACAGTTTACGCGTAAACTGTGTGTCACGAATGGAAATTCGGAATTTTCTCCTAGTGCGTATGGAACTGGTTATTATTTTTGTTCTATTCGTGTTCAGAAGGGTTGAGTTATAGATAACACATGTAAATCAAGTGGGGAAAAAATTTTGCCTGCATGTAATTAATTTTTGTTTGAATCATTCCTACGTTTCTTGCGTAAAATGTGTGACGGTAATGGATAATCGGTATTTTCTGGAAGGGCGGAAGGAACTGGTTATTATTACTGTTATATTCGTGTTCTGAAGGGTCGTATTATAGATAACATACGTATTTCAAGTTGGAAAAAAATTTATCCTACACAGAATTAATTTTTCTTTGAATAGTTCCCTCTTTTTCTGCGAGAAATGTGTGACACTAATGGAAAATCGGTATTTCTCGAAGTGCGGAAGAAACTGCTTATTATTATTGTTATATTCGTGTTCAGAAGGGTCGTATTATAGATAACACACGTATTTCAAGTTAGAAAAAAATGTATCCTACACAGAAAGAATTTTTCTTTGAATAGTTCCCTCTTTTCCTGCGAGAAATGTGTGACACTATTGGAAAATCGGCATTTTCTCGTAGTGCGGAAGAAACTGCTTATTATTATTGTTATATTCGTGTTTAGAAGGGTCGAATTATAAATATCACATGTAACTCAAATCGGAAAAAAGTTTCTCCATATAATAAATATTTATTGATATCGTCCCCGCTTTTTCTGTGAGTAGAACACTGCACACATCCCTAGCGTCTGACTAACGTTTTTTTTTGTTCGCCAGCACCACAAATATTATTATTAGCCTTCGGGATTTTAGGTTGGTAAAATGCAATTTTAGGTGCCTAAAGTAAGCTCTATATAATTATGAAATAGGATTTAAAAATTGCAAAAATGATCTATTAAAAATCGTGAATTCCATTGAAGTTGGTATTTTTCTTAAACATCCAATTATAATACATTATTATACGAGTATATTTAAGAAGGACCACCGGCGTGGTCTCGTGGTTAGCGTCGCTGTCTACAGATCCGTCGGCCCAGGTTCGATCCACGGTACCTCCTCGGATTTTTCTGGAACGGGGTGCACTCAGCCTCGTGACTCAAATTGAGCAGAGAGGAGTAGCGGCTCCGATCATGGATACCACCATTAACGGCCGTGGGTGTCGGCATGCAGACCACATGCCTCTAATCCTGCCATCTGCCTATGGTAGATGACGCAGTGGACGAGTTCTAGACCTTGTCCCTTCAGGGATGTTAGCGCCACGGAGTTAGTTATATTTTAAAAAGGCAAAATTCAACAAGTAATAGGCCTATAAACAATATTCATTTCTTCCATATCTTGTCCACAATTGGCTACACCCTTGGGTAGAGAGGAGCTTTTCATGTGCAAACCGTTATTTTCAGACAACAGACAATCGTTCTTTTTTGAAAATCTCCACCAAGTGTTCATAGTTATTTTTATTACAGGTTTATTGTAAACATCGCAGTTTGCTTGTAGTAATAGATAATTATTTTTTTCTTTCTTTTTTAAATAGCACATATTTCCTAGGGGCAATTTTATTGTCATGCTAGTTCAGAAAGAATTTCTTTTTCGCTAAGGGTGTCAAAGTAGTACTTACTTCTTTAGTAACAAAATATGTGTGTTTAATACAGTTCTGAATAATCCAGCAGAATAAAATCATATCAATTAAAATGTGCATCTACAGCCATAGGAAAGTCGCTCATTTATGACAACATCTTCTGTAGTGTTCCTACAAATGTAGAAACTCTGCCTTACTGACTGCACCACCCAGGAAATATATTTTCGTTTCGTGTGCGTCTACAGCCATGGGACTGTCGCTCATTTATTATGTGTACACCTTCTGAACTGTTCCTGACAATTTTGAAACTCTGCTGTACTGACTGCTCCACCCAGGAAATATATTTTACTTCCGTGTGCATCTGCTCATTGGTAATCTCAACTTTAACGTAAGTTATGATACGGTTGTGGATTGTGAATTTAACACATTCGAATTTGATGTAAAATCGCAATTTTCTCCTTAAAGGTCTCAAAATAATTAGGCCTTAGTGTATACGATGTTAAATTGCAGCCTGCATACTTATTTGTCCGGAGATATTATTCATAGCGTTGATATTAATGCGGGAGGTGGAGAAAAGGCATTCAGGTGTGGTGTGTGTAAGAGGTCCTTTACCGGATTTATTGCTTTTGTTTTGATTTGTCATTACGCTCGTATGAGTTTCACGGCATTCAGGTCTAGTCAGTGGCGGACGCAGAATTTTTTTCGGGTGGGGATTTGAATAGGTAGACGGAATACTACAAAAAATTAATCAACTTACATATACAATTAGTTTATGAAACTGGCCACTTAGAGTATATATATAGCCTTTTTTTCAAATTTCGGGGGGTTTGTAACCCTCCTATCCCCCCCTGCGTCCGCCACTGGGTCTAGTGACTGTTAATATACACATAAGTAAGGTAAATGTAATACGGCATTAATATATGTGTCCAAAAATAAAATACGTAGTTATAAAAATGTTGGAAATACAATTTCACTCATACTGAAGAGTGATCATTTTAGTATCCTGTATGTAACGAAGAGAATCCTATAGCAAACATGACATTTACTAGTACATGCACTAAATTCAACTCAACACAAGTAGTTTCAGGGATTTATTTGGAATGTTGGCAACGCTCGTATCAACGGGGCCGTTACAGAATGGATCATGGCTGACAAAATGTATTTTACGGCAAAATTCATGCAGTTATTTCTCTTTATTTTCATTTACGAAGCATTTATAAAGACATGTTGCATGTGAAAAAATTCTGTGAAAAATCCTGAACGATTTGAGTGGTTTTTCAGATCCATAAAAAATTTGGTTTTCATATAAATCGTAAACTTAGTTGAAGTGCACTTATACCGATCCTACAGCATGCAGCACCGGTCAAAGCTTAGAGGAGATTTCACGAGCTTCTCCTTTAAACAATGACGAGGATCAGCTAATGCAACCACACTCACCGTCTGTATGCACGAGCATATCGTCGGCTGAAAACAATAAACAGATAACTCGTACTCTGGACAATCATTTATCATGTGATATATGTACAAGGAAATTTTCTCAAAGCGGGAATCTAAAAAAACACATGCTGATTCACAGTGGTGAAAAGTCATTCTCATGTGATATATGTACCAAGAAATTTTCTCAAAGACGGTATCTCAAAACGCATATGATCACTCACAGTGGTCACAAGCCATTTACGTGTGATATATGTGCCAAGAAATTTTCCAAAAAAAGGAATCTCAAAACACATCTGCTTACACACACTGGACAGAAGCCATTTAAATGTGATATATGTAACAAAAAATTTTCTCAAAGCGGGCATTTCAAAACGCATATGTTCACTCACAGCGGACACAAGCCATTTTCGTGTGATATGTGTAACAATAAATTTTCCGAAAAAAGGAATCTCAAAACACATCTGCTTACACACACTGGACAGAAGCCATTTAAATGTGATATATGTAACAAAAAATGTTCTCAAAGCGGGCATTTCAAAACGCATATGTTCACTCACAGTGGTCACAAGTCATTTACGTGTCATATATGTGCCAAGAAATTTTCCGAAAAAGGGAATCTCAAAACACATCTGCTTACACACACTGGACAGAAGCCATTTAAATGTGATATATGTAACAAAAAATTTTCTCAAAGCGGGCATTTCAAAACGCATATGTTCACTCACAGCGGACACAAGCCATTTTCGTGTGATATGTGTAACAATAAATTTTCTCGGAAAGAGAATCTCAAAAAACATCTGCTTTCACATGAGAAGGACAAACCTTCCTAATGTAATGTGTGCACTGAGGTTTGTTTTCCCAAAAGAACTTACTCTTAAGATTGTGTTGAAATATCAGATATAGTTATAGTTAACATAAATGTTAAATAGGAATCCCTACGTAACACGTACATTCGTTATTGATTACCGGCCGGGTCGAGGATTTTTCAGTAGTGAAAGATCCCCTCCCCGGGTTCAGAACTGGGTGTTTGTCCTTAGGTTAAGATAATGCACATTGTGCGCGATTCCTTAATTTATTTTTATTACTCTGTTTCAGTCTCTTATGACTGAAACACATTTTTCCATTACTAAATAATGTTTCGTAGTAATTTATAATAGTTTTGTTTGTATTTATATGTCCTTTATTTACTGTGAATGTGAAATTATGTATCAAGGAACATATTTTTGATGTATCCACTAAAAAAGAAGGTTGTTAATACCAAAATCACGCATGGCATTTACTAAAATATGAGACTTATTATGACATCCATTGGTGATGTCATAATCACATTGTATGGAATTGTGATTTTATATAAATAATTTTCTTCTACTCCACAGGCATTTCTAAACTTTTGTCACTGTTGTTCTCCTGTCACTAACCTTGTGTTGTTTCTGTACTTATACATCAGTTCAGTCAGGTTAACAGCAGTGACATTATACTTAATGATATTGGAGCTCATATGTTTTATTAACAAAATGTTGTCTCATAGATATATAAAAAAAAACTAAACTAAACTTCGTGGCGTGACATCCCCGAAGGGACAAGGCCTACCACCCGACCGCTGCATCATCTACCTATAGGCAGACGGCAGGATTGGGGGCATGTGGTCAGCATGCTGACACCCACGGCCGTTAATGGTGGTTTCCATGACCAGAGCAGCTACTTCTCTATCAAGTAGCTCCTCAATTTGAATCACGAGGCTGAGTGCACCCCTACCAGACCTCCCTACCTCAGGAAAATCCGAGGAGGTACCGGTGATCGAACCCGGGCCGACGAATCCGTAGTCAGCGACGCTAACCACAAGACCAAGATATATACACACTAATAAAATCTGCTCGCTATTATTATTAGCTCCTTAGTTGGCTTATTGATTTGGAGGTTAGGTCTTGATTGTTTCTTCGTATTCTTCTTTTCTGTACTACACCCTTTGTATACCTTCATAAATGTAATAAATCTCATTATTCACGAAATTGATCTCATCTATTTTCATCTATTGTCTTCACATCTTATTTTTCTTTTCTATTTGCTCTTGATGAACAGCTTCTTTTGTGGTTTAGAACATGGTAACTTTTTCTGAGAAATCAATAAACCTATCAAGCACTCATTCAAGATAGAGGTAGGCTTATAGAGGCCTATCATAATCTAACCTAAATTTCTTTGATGGGAAATGAAGACTTTTCTTAATTGGCAATGAATAAGATGGATACATTTTTCGCAATTTGAAGATCATGAAATGTGTCTCAGGGCCACAAACCTTAACTAATAATATTATTCTAATGAAACAGGAAACCAGTAATATTAAATGTACTTTTTTAAAGATAATATTATTTTTTTCCTCAATGGGCTAGTAATATCAGTGTTAAGAGTTCTATGAAAGTACAGGGCCCAGTTGTCTTTGTGCAATTCAGTGATCTTTAAGTCTCAAGTGAGTGGTTTAATGAAGAATTGTTTTCAATTTCAAAGGGTTGGTCAGGAGTGAATTTTTCTATTAATAATTCAGGTTTGAGCCAATTTAAACTTTCTAGCATTGTATCAGTAGAAATAGGAACACGCTTTTATATGTAGAAAATGTTGTTGACTGACAAGTATAAGTCATTTTCATTTGAAAATTTGCACCGAGTATTCATTGTGTATTTACAATTTAGGTCCGATAAATCAGACAAATTAAAGAAAATTTTTTGTTTTGAAATGTGTTGAAATTCCTTAAATTGCACTGGAAACCAATGTCTAAAAGGGCTACCAGTAACTAACAATACTTTTAGGGCCAGTTGTATAAACATGTAAACTGTAGTTAGCATGCAAAATTAACTTTCAGTTACATTTCACTATCTTTTTTTGTTGTAGAAACATTAATCCAAGTCACATCCTAACCAACAGTTTAATATAACTGGTGAATTTTTGCAAGTTAAAACATTAACTGATGATTTCAAAATTTTAATTACATTTCAAACAGTGAAAAGACACTAGAAATTAATTTTATAAGTACAATGAGAGTTATTAATTATTATTTTCATATCATTAAGATTCAGTTTGCTTTCATTTTGTCTAATGACATTAAAAATACAGATACTGGTAAAATAGATTTTCCAATTGATGCAAAGGAAAGTAAATATGTTAATTTGTGCATTTTAGGAAAAGATATAATAAAAATAAATTTTATACAACGCACTGAAATTAACACTGTACATGTCGCTTTGTCGGAAGTAAAGGTGCATGAGGTATTGACCGTTACTGTGCTTAAGATAGTTTGATATGTCTAAACAAAAATTTTCAAAACAGGACTTTTCCGGCAGTGGATTGAGGAAGACCCCAATTTTACAACTGATGATCGAGTGATTTTCTGCCAAGCCTGTCAATACTAGTAAGTAAACATAGCTACCTTTATTTTATCTGCCAGACTTCTTCCTTCGGAATTTGAAATATAACTTTAAAATACTTTTACTAACATGCATATTATGCGGTTCAAACGAAGTTGACATTTTTCATGAAGACATTTTTTAATTATTGTCATCTTCTTAGTGTTCTTTCGTGGAATTGCAGACATTTTCATTAAAATACTATAAAAAGAAAGAATAATTGTATAATTAAAGGGTAAATAACTGTTTATGCAATTTTTCGAGTGCTGATATAAGGAGTAGTTATTTGTTTATTTTCTAAAAAAACTAGAATAACTGTGTCAAAATAGTAATACAATTTTCGGTATTAATATAATTGTTTTGTTAAGGCGGCTAAAATCGTGTGTTTAAAACCTAAAACGGGCTATTCCACGAAAATAAAAGGCTAAAATACCTTTTATAAAAGTCTAAAAATCCGGGCCCTATATATTAAGTTACCATAAAATAGTTGATAAATTGGGCTTTTTTCCGGCATCAGTCAACCGATTTGATCCAAAATCAATAGGCTTCGTCCCATGGGCGTTATAAATGCGTATACCACGTTTTATGAAAATCCCGTAAAGCGTATTTGAGTTATACAGATGTACTTTCTCGTCTACCACACAGTCTCATAAAGTACCGGTACCATTCTGGCACTTAATATTTATATGATATCATTACATAATATTTTTGTTGCAAACATTATAAAGGACGAGGTTGGGTTTCAGTGGAGAATTTAATATTTGAAGGGGGCCCGAGAAAATTTGTCCCTGGGACCCTTGCTTTCTCTCCACGGTCCTGGATTTCCACATCTTTGGTTCATTAAAGGATCCTCCTTGGAGGGCAGACGTTCAAGTCTGATGAAGACGTACAATCGGCGGTGCCCGAGTGGCTAAAGCGTCAACAAAAAAAAATTCTCATGCGGTATCGAAGCACTTCCTATCCGATGGATTAAGTGCGTTGAACTAGGAGGGGACTAATTAGAAAAACAATGTACAAGGAAACATTCTTGCTGTAGTTAAATAGTGGGAAAAAATTAATTGCTGTTTTCATTTGATTCTCCCTCGCATGAATCTACGATATAAAACTCACTTATTTTGTTAAAAAAGAAGTAAGCAAATTTATATTACTTGGATACCCTTAGCGAAAAAGAAATTCTTTCTGAACTGATATGCCCATCAAATTGCCTCTAGCAAATATGTGTCATTTAAAAAGAAATAAAATCATTCTTTATTGCTACAAGACAAATTGCTATGGTGTTTACAAAAAGAATAAATAAATAAAAATAAAAAAATAAAGAAGAAAAAAGAAAACCTGAATTAAAATGAACTACGAACACTTGGTGGAGATTAAAAAAAAAAAAAAAAAAAAAAAAAAAAAAAAGATTGTCTGTTGTCTGAAAGTAACAATTTGTACACGGAATAGCTCCTCTCTACCTCCACTGGAACATGACCCAAATTTCCGAAAATGACCTATAGTCCAGTAGAATTAAAATCCAAATCGGAAATAATTGCTACAAAATGTTTTATTGCTTTAAAGACTTCATTTGTTGCCCAATATGACTATCCTAGGTTTTCCCCCTCGGCGGAGTTGTGCATAAGTGGTGGGGGTAGAAATGTGGCCCCCAAAGGGGTAGTTTTGCGGTTTTACGGTTATATCTCGTAAAGGACTCACGATATCGAAAACATGGTGGTATTAAAAGTTGTAGGGCATTACATTCTGCATTCAATGAGACTAAACGCTTATTTTTTGGACAACCCGTTCCCATAATACTGCTCATCAAAGTTGGACAAATTTTACATATTTATGAAAAATTTTCGTTTTAAGTTCTGCTTTTTGGTAATATCATCTAACTTAACCCATCTATCAATAAAGTGGCCCATACAAAAGTAATAAAGGAATAAATTCTGCGTTCGATGAGATCAAAAGTGAATTTGTTGGACCACCCGTTTCCCTAAAGTTCTACATTTAGTCCAGTAGTGTAAAACCAAAAAATTAGACATTTGGAAATAATTGCTACAAAAGGTTTTATTGTTTTAATGGTTTCATTTGTTGCCCAATATGACTCTCCTAGGTTTTTCCCCTCGGCGGAGTGTGCTTAAGTGGTGGGGGTAAAAATGTGACCCCAAAAGGGGTAGTTTTGCGGTTTTACGGTTATATCGCGTAAAGGACTCACAATATCGAAAACATGGACCTATTAAAAGTTGTAGGGCATTAAATTCTGCATTGAATGATACTAAACACATTTTTGGACAACCCATTCCCATAATACTGCTCATCAAATTTGGACAAATTTTACATATTTCTGAACAACTTGTGTACCCGTGCTGCTCTGCAACACTTCTGAAAGAAGAAGAAGAAGAAAATGTCTAGCCCCCATCACTTTTTTTTTGTTAACTAAAAATATCTCTAAAAAAATTAAGAAAAGAAGAAGAAAATCTTGCACCCCCAACACAATTTTTTTTGTTTGTTATTATTAAAAATATCTCTCTTTTTTTTTCTTTTCAGTTTTATTAAAATTGATTGTCCGCGCATAACTTTCCTCTCACTCAACTGATTTGAGTGATCAATTCGGCATGTTAAAGAGCTGTTTCTGGTGAGTGTTCTTAGCCTATCACCGGCCGCCTGAGATATGGCCTCTGAAAGTTACAGAATTTCTGTATCTCGAAGATGGTGGTAGTTGGGTGATTTCCAATGCCCGATAACATCTGTGCTGGAATACCATTCGTTTAAAGAAAATGAAGCAAATTGGCCAAGAATTTTCTAATTCTTTTAATACGGTAATAGAGATGTGTAAACATAGTACTATAGCACTCCATTGTACTAGTCTTGTGCTTAGTAAATATATAAAATATGAAAATTGTAGAAAAGAAACACAATTCTTCAAATCAATTAGTGATGATTTTATTTCATAACAAAAATTGTAGTTAAAAGTATGAAGATGAAAAGGGCAAAAATGGTAGATACACAAATTTTACAGACGTCGACGTTTCATTGTCGTTGGGCCACTCGGCTCCTCAAAATGTCTGTAATTTCCAATAAGGAGTCCGTCACCACATCACTCGACTCGTAAAAGTCTGTAATTGTCGTCGCCCCATATATGCAGTCCAGGTATCGTCAACATCTGGTTCGTCAGTTGCATCTGGTTGGAGGGAGTTAGTGCAGGAGTTCCCCTTGGAGTTGGCACAAATCGATGAGCAATTGATTCCAGCCTTCCGACACCCACAACCACGTGCACACCCCTTGTTGCACTTGCAGAAAATTGTGGAGAGAAGAGATTGTGGAGCTGGTTCCTTGGAGGTAGGAACGGGGTCAAGTCCAAACTTTGAAGCCTGCCATCCCCAGAGGATCGGATCCATCTGGTGTCCTAACCACATCTGTACTTGTAGGTAAGTTCTCAAGCAATGTTGGCGGGCTGCTTCGGATGTTGGTGGTAGGGATACCAGGTTAAATTTGGATTTCACGAGGGCTTTGGAAAATAGGTCAAATAGCAATTTATCTTAAAGTACCTCCTGCCCTACCTTCGTAGAGGGTTGTTAAAAATTGTAGGCCAGCTTCGGCATCAGCTTCAGCTTGAGTGTCATGTTCGAAGAAAGGTTTGATTTCTTCGAGAAGACATATTTTCGACCAACAGCTTGACCACCTTCTTCTTGCCCTGCCTGAAGAGTGCCGAAGTTGTGTCACATCCACTTATGGAGTGGAGAAATATGAGTGGCCTTATGATGTTGTCTGCCAGTTCGAAGCTGTTGGGACCAAATACTTTTGTTGGGGTCGTTCCTGTTCCAGGTTTTGAGAAATATATGTTTGGTGATGGTGTGGCTAGGGCATTTAGCATGATGAGGAGGTCTGTATCTTCACCAACTACCACAACCTTCTCATGCTCCTGTGATACCTCAAGAGCCGTGGCAACAATCAGGTGGTCTGCGTCTTCATCAGCTTGCTTGACTGAGAAGCATTCACCTTCAAGTCTTTCAGTAAACAAGCTAATAAGACGTGCTTTATTTCTGTCGTTGGAAAGGAATTGCTCCTGAGTCATGGTCGTCACCAATAACTCGGTAAAGATGACCTCAGAAGTAGTATGTCTTTTGCTTCGGCGGAGGCGCTCAGCAGATTTAATGATCTAAGTTGTCCAAATTTGATGAGCAGTGGTATGGGAATGGGTTGTCCAAAAAATATGTGTTTAATATCATTCAATGCAGAATTTAATGCCCTACAACTTTTAATAGGGCCATGTTTTCGATATCGCGAGTCTTTTACAAGATATAATCGTAAAACCGCAAAACTACCCCTTTTGGGGTCACATTTTTACCCCCACCACTTAAGCACAACTCCGCGGGGGGGAACCTAGGATAGTCATATTGGGCAACAAATGAAACCATTAAAACAATAAAACCTTTTGTAGCAATTATTTCCGATTCGTCTAATTTTTTGGTTTTACACTACTGGACTAAATGTAGAACTTTACGGAAACGGGTGGTCCAACAAATTCACTTCTAATCTAATCGAACGCAGAATTTATTCCTTTATTACTTATGTATTGACCACTTTATTGATAGATGGGTTAAGTTAGATGATATTACCGAAAAGCAGAACTTAAAACGAAAATTTGTCATAAATATGTAACATTTGTCCAACTTTGATGAGCAGTATTATGGGAACGGGTTGTCCACAAAATATGCGACTAGTCTCATTCAATGCAGAATTTAATGCCCTACAACTTTTAATACCACTATGTTTTCGATATCGTGAGTCATTTACTAGATAAAACCGTAAAACCGCAAAACTACCCCTTTGGGGGTCACATTTTTACCCCCCACCACTTATGCACAACTCCGCCGAGGGGGAAAACCTAGGATAGTCATATTGGGCAACAAATGAAGCCAATAAAACAATAAAACCTTTTGTAGCAATTATTTCCGATTCGTCTAGTTTTTTTGGTTTTACACTACTGGACTACTAAAAATCGCTAAAAATTATATATTTCTTGAAAATGACGAAAAATTGGAAATAAAGCAAAAATTCAAAAACCAATTGTCCTTGTTTAATCAATTATTTCATGATGCACATTTATATATGTTCGAGCTATCTTTTAACCATCATATATGCCTTGCCCTAGTAACATTAATAACAATAATAATAATTTACTTAACCCGGTGAAATTGTGCATTGTGCAGAATACGTTCAAGTACTCTGTGGCTACAATTTCATTAAAGCTCTTTCTAGTAATTATTCTAAATTTTTTTTTGCACGACATAACTAATTAGTGATACTTACGAATATTGTTGCCGTGGATCGTAACTTGACATTCCCGCAGGCAATCTTGTTGCTATGGAAACAAAAGAAATATCCGTGCGGTAAAAATTACAAAAAGCACAAGTGCCGTAAGTAAAATCATCATGATACAAGCCTTTATGGAAGACCGGAACCAAGGCCCCTAGTTTGTGGCGACTTTAACAGAACAAATATTAGGTTCCTATAACAATAAACACATGCGAATCACTTTCTGAAATATAACATCCATCTTCCATAGTGTATAAACATAATACTTTCAGCTAATATCTCAATTAATATAAATAAATTGATATAAATAATCATCATGCAAAAAATAGCATGAAATACTCGTGCCGTAAGCGCATAACGGATTTCGGAAATTGAAAAAAACTCTGCGCAAGAGCCTTGTTTTTTCAAACTCTTTCCTTGAACGTATGCACAGCTTATGGCACTTGTATCGTAATATACTATAAACTAGCATGTGCCCGCGGCTTCGCCCGCGATAATTATTTCAAGAATTAAAAATTAAGAGCATAATAGTTAAATCATTATATTTATTAACACCTAAATCGCGTGGACTACATACCACGTTTAGATAGCATCGACTGGTAAAAGCGACCTCAGATTCGAGTTCCTTGGCGCAGAATACCCATGTACAGTGAGTTTCGTCCAAATCTCACAATATTTGACCATATTTAGGCCTATATTGATTATCCCTCTTCCGTGTAGGTTGAAAATTTCATATGTCTGCGTGCCTTGATATTCTAAACAAATGAATCGTCCAGGATGGACTTACAAAATCAAGCGATGGCCCGCGATAATTATTTCAAAAATTAAAAATGAAGAGCATAATAGTAAAATCATTATATTTATTAACACCTAAATCACGTGGACAACATACCACGATTAGATATCGTCGCCTGGTAAAAGCGACCTCAGATTCGAGTTTCTTGGCCCAGAAAACCTCTGTATAGTGAGTTTCGTCCAAATAAAACAATGTTTGACCATATTTAAGGCTTACAACATTCAAGCGATCGCGAAAGTTTTATTTTCAAGGTATGACAAAAACAGCCAAAGCCAACTGTAATTGATTTGACATTGAAATGTATAACTGAAAACTGATGTTTCGAAAATGCAAAAAATGCACGTTTTTTGCCCGTTTTTCACTCATAACTCACGAACGAAAGCTAAAATTAAAATTCCGGCTTCGAGGTGCATTTTCCGACCCTTCAGCCCACCATGTTTAAAATTTCAGATCTCTGCGTTCAGTAGATTTCGCTGGGCATCGCGGACAGACAGACAATTCCTTTTATTAATATAGATAACATGAATTATATTGATCACGGCCTCCTAAAGGAGGCGTACAATAAAGGAGGCCGTGTATTGATACCTTCTCTAATTTGTCAAACTTCCATTTCATTTAATTTTTAATTTCATTTAATTTTTGGCATTTAGAATCAGAATTTTTCAAAATCCTTTCTTAGTGAGCACCTACATTATGAAGCAAAGGTACTGTCAAAATTGCAAGTCTCTACCTGTTATAGTTTAGGCTCTACGTTGATTCCTGTCAGTCAGTCAGGACAAAGCCTTTTATATATATAGAGATTGTCGGCTGGAAAATTACATTGCGACACAAGTGTGGTAAGTGCATCACTGGAGAAAGAGGAAGAGTTTGAAAGAGGAAGCGAAGGTGAGTCTTTTTAAACTTTCTAGGTTCTTCAATGTACTTAACGTAGGCCTATGTGCATTGCATACTTTTTTTCGACGGGAACGAATAACAGAGTACATTGCGATACTCGCATGCTTTAACAGAATATTGGCATAGTTAGAGCGACGAAAGCGAGTTTTTTCTTTAATTTCCGAGTTTCTGTGTTTCTTGATACATATGTAACGTAGTTAAATAATACGTTAATTAAGACTGCAAGCAGCTGTTATCCAGTTTCCTTGGTTACACTAAACCTGCAAATACTTTTATTTCCTGTTATCTCTATTTATATAAAAGGCTTTGTCCTGAATGACT
Source organism: Ectobius pallidus (assembly GCA_964059195.1). NCBI lineage: Eukaryota > Metazoa > Arthropoda > Insecta > Blattodea > Ectobiidae > Ectobius > Ectobius pallidus. Next base: position 186,331,543 of record CAXKWD010000004.1, on the reverse strand, counting down.
GAATGACTGACTGACTGACTGACCGAGAATCAACGTAGAGCCTAAACTATAATAGGTAGAGACTTGGAATTTTGACAGTACCTTCATTTCATAATGTAAGTGCTCACGAAGAAAGGATTTTGATTTTTTTAAAGCAAAAAATCAAATGTTTTTGAGAATACTTAATCTCTTTTTACACAGAATTATCAAAGCCAAATCACAGTTCATTTGACAATAGTATTGTTGGCAGTCTTCACATAAGGCTTTGGAAATAAATGAAACAAGACTTGGCAAATTAGAGAACTATCAATATAATCCATGTTATAAATAAATATTATAGAATGAAATCCACGAAAATAATGCAGTCACATAACTTTCTCCACCCTGGACATAGAGAAAACAAAACGAGGTATGGTAATGTGTATATTATTATATTATATCGCAGGTTTTTGGAGAGAAAAGTATGAAAGTGATATTACATTTCTGTTTAATTTCATCCCCAAAACGGTTTTATGGTAACATGAGAGTGAGAAATAAAATATTCCGCAAAGACATTACAATTTTATGTTACCGGAATTTCTGTTTCTTCTTATTTGAACCCCTACCAGGCTTGCTGTGTATTGTACAAGCGATGGAATGCAAAATTCTACATCCTCTATGAGCCATAAAAAGCTATACCAAACGTTTTCTGAGGGAATAGTTTGAGTGTGATAAATCGTTCTTCCTATTTCAAGTTCTAAATACCTATATAATGACCTATAATTTAAAAATCGAAAGTCCTTCGTAAGATAATTTCCAATTACAAAATAAAAAACCCGGGTGACGCCGGGTCTTTTAAGGTAGTTAATAATATATAGCGGAAGGTTTATAGTCATATGTCTTAGAAAATGCTGGGTCTATCAGAGGTCTACAAGTATAACTTCTACAACCTTATGCCTGAACGTATTAGACCTAATCAAAATAAGGTCTAATCTAGCACAGTTTCTGTAAGGAAACAATTGCCAACATGTCTACCGCCCTATGCCTTGTAAATATGATTTTGTATAAAAAAGACTGTAACGATATTTTTAAATTTCGCAATTGACGTGCTAAAGATCTAAAAACTTTATTTCAAACATTATTCCGAAATGAGTGAAGGGTAGTTATAAGCAGGGCTAGGATTTATATGTACTAAAAAATGTCAAAATATGTACATATATATGTACTTAAAAATGTCAAAATATGTACATATATATGTACTAAAAATGTCAAAATACGTACATATATATGCAAATATATTTTGTAAAATATGGACATCAAATTTAACCACTAGACACTACATTTTGTTACTTTTAGAACCTATAAAAATGCATTACAACTACTGGATTCATAAATTAAATTATTCAATTTTTTTTCAGATCACTTGTACTTGATTTGTATTCATTCATTGATTATTTCTGCTACCATAACAGTATGCCACAAAAATTGTTTTAAATTTTCAAAAGTGATTTGTATTGGCTGAAGCTTCGTTCTACTGCACATAAGTGATTGGCGCGTGTTTAAAATTCACTGATTCAACTTTTACATTTGACGAGCTACTTAAGATTGCACTGATTTTACACATTTCTTCAAAGCCTGGATTTCTTGAAGAGACATTGTCCACGTATACATTTGAGTTCATGAATCATGTTTTTCACAATGTCAATATTTCCAGGTAATGTGAGATTATTATTTTGTAGTTTCTGAATTATTTTTGTTACTTTACAAAAATTTGATTCAATGTAACACAAATCATTTTTCACACATTCATTTCTGTACATAACTGTAAACTTATCCTGTGCTGCCATATTTTCTTTCACTGAAAACGACAATTTCATATAGTTTTACTCTTAAGAATGAAATATGTACGAATATTGTATTATAATCACTAAATATGGACAAATATTTATTTTACATATAAATATGTACTAATGTCAGAAATATGGAAAAATATGTAAAATAAATTTGTTTAATTTGAATAGAGGACAACATAATAGATGGAGATAAGTGAAAAAAATGTGTCTATATGTGAAATTAAGAAATATGTAATTACATATAAATCCTAGCCCTGGTTATAAGCCACCCACTGTGTGTAGAAACTCAGTCTTATCTGTTGAACAATAAAACTTCGCATCAGGTTAGAACAAATTGGTGCTCTTTTGTATATCAGAATATGAAGTGAGAAAGGTGTATTGTCTATGTTTAGGGAAAAGAAGGTTAAGTGAGTGCATTAATCAGATTTTATTTTAGTTTTGTTATCATTCTCTTCATTTTACTTTCTCGCATATACGTAGTATAGAGAAAGTTTTGTGATCGTGACAAAAAATCGAAATCGGGAAAGTGAAATGAGCTTTGCATCTGAAGCTAATGCGAAGAGGACTTTTGTAGGATGGACGTATAACTGCATCAAGGGTCCAGACACGCGTAGGCCTATCTAGGATAACTTTAAACATTTCTAACCCACGCACATTCCAGCCTGCAAGTTAAACAGTGCTTTAATTTATGTATTCCCTACTAATTCACAAACTTCTTGTGGCAAATCATTCAATTTAAGAACGTCAACTATCAAAGAAAATATATTAAGCGGCCATACTTATCCAAGCTGAAAATATTCATTCATATTGTAGAAGGTGTGAGTTATTAAAAATTGCTTGAGAAATCTTTTGAAAGATTTGCATTTGCTTATAATACATAATAATTTAATGTTTCTTATTGTAAATCTGTATTGCAGAATAATAAGCACCCTACTGAAAAAGTTTTAATCAATTGGCTGTAAATGTAAATGATTCATGTTTCTAGTTGAATGTCCATGTAAACTGTAATTAGTTTGATATTTGTCAACGTTATCTACCATATAACACATTACCGAGTATATATTGATGGCTAAAAGCACAATCAATGTATGTCCATTTTTGTAAACTCTGAGAAATCGCGAAAAGAAGATTTTAAACTTGGGGGAAACTTCCCAAAGTCCCAAAAATACTCAACAGGTCACATTGAGTATTTTTGGGACTTTTGAAAGTTTCCCACCAAGTTTAAAATTTTCTTTTCGCGATTTCTCAGAGTTTACAAAAATGGACATACAATGATTGTGCTTTTAGCCAATCGATATACTCCCCTGTGAGAGTGAGGACTTAGCGGTTTACAAGATTTTCTTTTTTCTTTCCACATATTATTCTTATTGCATGTTCTTGTAATCTAAATATATTTTCCGTATGGGAAGAGTTGATCCCGAATCTCTTGCAGAGTGAAAATATGCAAAATATACCATGAGTAATGCATCCTGTTGTAATATATATTTCAAAATTCTTAAATAAAAACTCTGAACTCAATTTTGGACTTAACATTTTGATGTGTGTCTTCCAGTCAAGATTTTGGTCAATTTGTAATCCTAAGAATTGTATGTTGCTAATTTTTTCTATGATTTTTGTTTGGTAATTAACTATAAGGTTTGAGATACATATATATTTCACGATTTCTATTTCGTGATAAGTAATTTATCCTTAGGATACATTTTTCCCCTGCATATTTTCTTACACTGATCAAATATTATTTCAAGCAAGAACACTAAGAAGCTCAGACCGCATCCAAACATCATAGCCAAGAAAAACGGGCGTAAATGAGACATCGAAAATGCAACATACGCAGAATCTTCATCGTTATTTGTTCTAACTTTCAAGAGAGATTCAAAATACTGCATATGCCAGTAATTCTCTAAAAGACCACCTTCCAAACACTGTCTAAGATGCTTGTTCAATCCTTTCAAAAAGGGCATGCCTTTCCTCATTCCTGCACTTAAGCCAATAGATACCACGGTCTCTGAGTCATCTAAGAAACAGACCACATTGCTTTTGTCTTTCAGGCCCAGTTCACTGGCTAAGTATTTGGGGTAGTAAGTCAAGACTACCGTAGCTATATCCTTGTCCAATAAGATGCGCGTGGAACAAACCCTTAAATCAGTACACATAGAAGTCGACTGTTTGAAAAGATAAGCCCTACTATAACCGAAAAATCCTAGGTACGTGTCTGCGACATCGAAGTAACCGTATTTAACTCCTGAATCGATAAGTTCGTCGAATGTTTTGATTTGTGTGTAGTACCCTGGCTCTACGAGAAAGGTCGTGAAGTAAGCTTGGAAGATCGTCGTCAGAGCAAAGCAGTAACAAACGTATGTTATAAAGAAAGTTCTGAGTTTTACACCAGCAGGTAACTGCGGAGCAGATATTCCTAAAAAAACAGCCCAGGCACTAGAGAAACACTGGGAAAGGTGTCCGAAGGTTCTGAAATCTCCGTCAAAGTTTACATTCCTCCTGGCTTCACACCACATGACTAAACTACTTATCACAAATCCCAGTCCCAAGGTCAACCAAACAGATGTGTCAAAAATTGTCAGTATTCTTCCAGTTCTTGGAACCTGTCCTGGGCAAGGCACATGCCACTTCAAAGAATCAAATATATAAGGAATAGAGAGATCCACAAAGTACGGAAGAGGATGTGTGTACGGTATTCCCCCGACGATGATATCAAATTCCCTTGCTACTACCTTATCACCTAGCGCGGAAAATGCTTCGATTTCAAACGATGGCATCATATCTTGAAATGAAAATGTCAAGTTCACTTTTTCAGCATAAAGAAGCACCAATTCTACTCCCAGTCCTCTGATTCTGAATGCCGGTTCACCGTTCCTATCGATGTAGCTTTGATTGATTGTATATGGTGGAAGGCTGAAGGGATATACTCTGACAGAACAACCGAGGAAGTTCTCTGGTATTTTTTCTGGAAACAAATTCAAATATCTTGAAGTATTTGCGTCTTTTTCAGGCTTCAGCTCATATAATAGCGAAACTTCTCTAAATTCCCCACAGCTATTGTTTTGATACGGAAACCAAGTGTAGATATTCACAACTCTTTCTTCTGTATTCTGTGTTGGTATTAATAATACGATGTCTATAATTAAAAAAGTACTCTCTAAAGTTTCAAGAAATTTTGTAGCAAAGAGTTCTGCTGGGTCGTTAACAGTGCCCAGTAAAACTATCATGATTTTCAAACGTATATTAGATGATGAGTCATCCCAGAGGATTTGGGTGTAGGTATACAGGAAGAAGTCAATTTCTTCTTCATCAGGTTCAAGAAAAATTATGTATGCTTGATGAGAATAAGGCATTTCGAAATTCGTTTTCGTTTCTTTGTCCATCCTTGAAGTATATACACTACATACGTTATGTTCAGCCAATCGCCTTAGCAAAAAACTTACTAAACTATCTGTACTTGAATAATATCTCAGTGTCCGTTCAGATGGCACTTCTGTGGTATAAGGAAATGATACGTGCAAAGCGGGCTGAAAATATAAAATTTTCTGCAATTCTTCCTCAATCACTTGATATGTGTACTCGATGTCTTCTTCCGTGAGGTCATGTCCTAAAACCAGACTGCACGAAAAATTGAAAATACATATCAGTAATATAATGATCATTTTACTTCGTCAGTGTAACTTGTGAACAGAATAGAAATAGGTTGTTTGACTGCAGAGTCTGCTTAAAGTTTGCGTGATGACAAGTGACAGTGCACTGTTAAAGGGTATTGCGTGGCCATGCAATTGGTTTTTTACAGTTTGAGGACGAAGCAGGCCTACTAAACACGCAGGCAAAATTATCATAATAACGTATCTTATCTCTTAAAAATATATAAATAAATGTTTTTAATATGTTTATATAATGATTGGAGGATAAGCATTTTACTATCTTTTTTTATCATGCAAACCTCCAATCGCTATTCTAAAACATGTATGGTACATTGTATGGAGACACATGCACTTTTGCGTGGATGAAATTATTATTTACCTGTGTCGATCATTCTGACATTACATTATTTATAAGAGGCGCGGCCAGAAAGTAGTTTCTCCTGCGACCGTTTACAGAAACAAAACAATTTCATGGAAATATCTTTTGCAACATATACAGCAAGTGTTCAGCTATTTTTCAACATATTCGCCACCGGAATTGAGACATTTGTCACACCGTGTGACCAATTGTTTAACGCTTGTATCCTAAAAGCCTGCCGCCTGGGATTTGAACCTGCCTCTTTCATTCTCTGTCTTTTCTTGATGTGTAGGAGAAGATGAAAATTACTGGGAACGAGATTGGAGCTGTAGAGTAGATTTTTAACACCTCCCAGAAAGTCTCCCGCAGAAGTTCGGCTGGGAAGAGATAACTCAAATACGCTTTATCGGATTTTCATGAAACTTGGTATACGCATTTATAACGTTCGTGGGAAAAAACCTACTGATGTTAGACCAATTCGGTTGACCGGTGCCGGAGTAAACCACAATTTAGTGCCTATTTTATGGTAACATGTTAGAAAGAATTTATCAAATGCAAAACAGTTCTCATGTCAACATATTGTTTTACAGTGTTCATATACGGCTTTGGAAGTTGCACTACAGGTAGCTTTGACAAATAACCCTATTCCTTCACATACCTTTATCAAACTAGACCGTTAAACCGAGCGAGTTGGCCAAGGTGGTAATGACTTTGACTCGCATTCTGGAGGTCCATGGTTCAAATCCCGTAGCCGGAAAATTTGACTTTTTATATTATTTTTTTTTATGGGAGTGTGCGATTGTCAAGATATCACAAATCTGTATACGTCTGCTGATGTTGGACGATTTTAATCTGATTAAAAAAAAAACTGATTAATGAATCTGGAGCTTAACTGAGAAAGCAATTAAAAAAACTTTTTTTTGCATATCATAATTGCATTTATAACTGAATAAACAAAAGCATTATGGCACTTTGTTACATCAGTTTACCTGTTTTTATTAAGTGCCAGGATAGTAGCCTACCTTATGAGATAGTGTAGGGGACGGGGATTCTGTCCTTCTGTCTGTACGCGCGATAACTCAAGTACGCTTTATCGGATTTTTACGAGACTTGTTATATGCATTTCTAATGTCTATGGAAAGAAGCCTATTGATTTTGTACGAAATCGGTTGACTGGTACCGGAGTAATGCCGATTTAGGGCTAATTTTGTGGTAATATATTAGAAATAATTTATCAAATGCAAATCAGATCTCATGACAACATATTGTTTTACAGTGTTCATATACGACTTTGGAAGTTGCAATACAGTTAGCTTTGACAAATAACACTACCCACAAAAGCTATTCCTTCACATATGCTTATAAACTTTAGACCTTTCTTCTTCCGTAAGCCCTGCTTAATGAATGGATCTTGAGCTTAACTCGGAAATGGATTTAAAAAATAACTAAAACCATTCTGGCACTATGTTACATCAGTTTACCTGATTTAATTTTACTTTTACTATTTCACTCATATTCCACGTGTTTGATTTTGATCAATAACTTTTAGCTATTCCTCGGAAATAGAACAACCACGAACGTTTACATTATAGTATTCTTCCTCGAATCGCAAGGGTGAAATTGTATCTGATAAAATGTCAGCTCGTTACTGAACACGTAAGGCAGCAACGTGCGGTGATTAATACGTCGCATGCTACCATTGAGAAGAATGAAAACACATTATTTTATACAACATAACTTCTTTGGGAATTGAAATAATATGAATGTACATTGATTAAAAACGCAATTTCGATTCGGTACAAGCCAGTTCGAGTGCTTTTATAGCGTTTTGATGTAAGAAACTACCACGACGCCCTCCATCTTGTGATACGCACTAATATTAGCATTAGGAACTCGGATTGATTCATGAGTTGTTCATTCATTTAGTATGCCATGATCTTACGGCTAACAGAAAATTATTATTATTGATAAAATCCGTAACATTTTAATCTTGAAATAGTCTTAATAAATCATATTTGAAGTTACGAGTTTCATCAGATAAATTTGCTCGAACTTCGTTCTCGCAATATATCGATAAACTCGTAATCACTCATGGGATTGCCTATGTTAATATATTTTATACTTGAAATATTTCGAAAATCATCTTTTTACATATATTCAATATTTATCCTATACTAGCGTGTGCCCGCGGCTTCGAACGCGAAAATTATTTCAAAAATTAAAAATTAAGAGCATAATAGTTAAAACATTATATTTATTAACACCAAAATCACGTGGACTACATACCACGATTAGATAGCGTCGCCTGGTAAAAGTGACCTCAGATTCGAGTTCCCTGGCCCAGAAAACCCCTGCATAGTGAGTTTCGTCCAAGTCGAACAATGTTTGACCATATTTAGGCCTATATTGAATATCCCTCTTCCGTGTAGGTTGAAAATTTCATACGTCTGTGGGACTTGATATTCTAAACAAATGAATCGTCAAGGATGGACCTACAAAATCAAGCGATCGCCCGCGATTATTATTTCAGAAATTAAAAATTAAGAGCATAATAGTTAAATCATTATATTTATTAACACCTAAATCACGTGAATTACATACCACGATTAGATAGCGTCGCCTGGTAAAAGCAACCTCAGATTCGAGGTACTTGGCCCAGAAAACCCCTGTATAGTGAGTTTCGTCCAAATCGAACAACGTTTGACCCCATTTAGGCGTCGCGTGGTAAAAGCGACCTCAGATTCGAGGTACTTGGCCCAGAAAACCCCTGTGTAGTGAGTTTCGTCCAAATCGAACAACGTTTGACCATATTTAGGCCTATATTGATGATCCCTCTTATAATAATAATAATAATAAATCAGGTAAACTGATATAACAAAGTGCCAGTATGTTTTGTTTAATCAGTTATGATTGCAGTTATGATATGCAGAATATAAAAAAAAGTCAAATTGGCCGGTTTCGGGATTTGAGCCATGGAACTCCAGAATGTGACGCCAAGACGTTACCATCTCAGCCACCTGGGTCAGTTATGGGATAAGCGCATTTAAAGCAATAGTGTTGTCATAGCTAACTGTATTTTAATTGCCAAAGCCTTAGAAATCACAGTAAAACAAAAGGTTATGTTGTCAAGATAACTGATTTTCATTTTTTTAAATAAATTCTTTCGAATACGTATATTACCATAAAATAGGCACTAAATTGAGCATAACTCCGAAACAGGTCAACCGATTTTATCCAGTATCAATAGACGTCTTCCCATGGACATTATAAATGCGTATACCAAGTTTCATAAAAATCCGGTAAAGTGTATTTGAGTTACCGCGTCTTTAAAATAGACACTAAATTGGGTTTTACTACGGTACCGGTCTACCGATTTGGTCCAATATCAGTAGACTTCTTCCCATGTACATTATAAATGGGTATACAAAGTTTCAAGAAAATCCAATAAAGCATATTTGAGTTATCGCGACTTCTTATATATTAACATAAAATGCACTAAATTGGGCATTATTCTGGTACTGGCCAACCGATTTGGTCGAATATCAATAGACGTCTTTCCATGGATATTATAAATGCGTGTACGAAGTTTCATTAAAATTCGAAAAAGCGTATTCAAATTATTGCGCCTTTAAAATATACACTAAATTGGGGTTTACTCCGGTACCGTTCAACAGATTAGGTTCAAATTCAATAGGGCACTTTTCATGGGCGTCATAAATGGGTATACCAAGTTTCGTGGCAATCGGATACAGCGTATTTGAGCTATGGCGCCTTTCTAATATAATCTATTAAAATAGGCACTAAATTGGGCATTACTCCGGTACCGGTGAACCGATTTGGTTCAATATCAATAGGGTTCTTCCCATGGACATTATAAATGTGTTTTCAAAGTTTCAAGAAAATCCAAAAAAGCATATTTGAGTTATGGTGCGTACAGACACACGGACAGACAGACAGACAGACGGACAGACAGACAGACCGACAGACGGACAGACGGACAGACATTTTTTCATCCACCACACAATCTCATAAAGTACCATACTGGCACTTAATAATAATCCTCTTCGGTGTTGGTTGAAAATTTCATATATCTGCGTGCCTTGACATGATAAACAAATGAGTCGACCAGCGTGAGCTACAACATTCAAGCGATCGTAATGGTTTTATGACAAAAATAGCCAAAGCCTACTGTAATTGATTTGACATTGAAATGTGTAACTGAAAATTGATGCTTCGAAAACGCTAAAATACACGTTTTCTGCCCGTTTTTCACTCATAACTCGCGAACGGAAGCTAAAATTAAAAATATAGTATGACAGAAACCTTCCCGGGAATGTACCCAACAACTTCCCAAAGTTTCATGGCGATCGGATGAATGGTGTAGTAATGCATAAAGGACACACACACACAGACACACACACATACATTCATTTTTATATATATAGATAAGCATATAAAAGTAGAATTTAACTGATTGTACTTTTTGGATATTCAATGTGAAGCCTATATAAGCATATAAAAGTAGAATTTAACTGATTGTACTTTTTGGATATTCAATGTGAAGCCTATATAAGTACAAAAGTAAAATTTAACTGATTGTACTTTTTGGATATCAATGTGAAGCCTATATAAGTATAAAAGTGAAATTTAACTGATTGTACTTTTTGGATATTCAATGTGAAGCCTATATAAGAATAAAAGTAAAATTTAACTGATTGTACTTTTTGGATATTCAATATGAAGCCTATATAAGTATAAAAGTAAAAGTTAACTGATTGTACTTTTTGGATATTCAATATGAAGCCTTTATAAGTATAAAAGTAAAATTTAACTGATTGTACTTTTTGGATATTCAATGTGAAGCGTATGTAAGTATAAAAGTAAAGTTAACTGATTGTACTTTTTGGATATTCAATATGAAGCCTTTATAAGTATAAAAGTAAAATTTAACTGATTGCACTTTTTGGATATTCAATATGAAGCCTATATAAGTATAAAAGTAAAAGTTAACTGATTGTACTTTTTGGATATTCAATATGAAGCCTTTATAAGTATAAAAGTAAAACTGATTGTACTTTTTGGATATTCAATGTGAAGCCTATGTAAGTATAAAAGTAAAATTTAACTGATTGCACTTTTTGGATATTCAATATGAAGCCTATATAAGTATACAAGTAAAATTTAACTGATTGTACTTTTACTTTCTCGCTTATACGTAGTATAGAGAAAGTATTGTGATCGTGACAAAAAATCGAAATCGAGTTAACACCGGGAAAGCATGTTTCACGATGCCTAGAAACCGAAAAACGTGTTTTTGGTTTGACGTCTGTCCGTCTGTCTGTCTGTCTGTATGTCTGTCTGTCTGTCCGTCTGTCTGTGGACAAGCACAGCGGGTAAACGGTTCATTGTATTTACTTCATTTTTTGAATTAAGGACTTTCGAAATTTTGTCGAGCCGCCCAGAAATTTAGTTTTACAACTGAAATATTAAGGGGACTTTTCATGAAAACTTTTTTAAAAATTTTGATTTTTGAAAAAATGGCTCTAACGATTTTAATAAAAATTTAAAATCGGAAACTCTTATCTATTACTAATAAAATGGCTATATCTGTATTTCTGCAAAAATGACTTAAGGGGTACTTTACTCGTGTCCATTTTCAATTTTTCTAGATTATATCCATTACAGAGTCGATACACGAAAACCTACTACAGTAAAGTTGTAGAGAAAATTAAAATGAACATTGTTTGGTTAACACATTTCTTTATACGTTTAATAGATATCAAGATAAAAACGAAATAAGTACGGCTTAAATGCGAATTTCAGAACATAAATGTCAATTAAAATATGAATGACATTTTGTTGCCCCTAGTAACAAGAAAACTATAGGCCTGATGTACACTTATTGTTGTGAAATGCAACCAGTTTAGCTCAGTCGCAATGAACACACCAAAACCAATTACAGCGAGGTGATATGGGCTAACAGGGAAGAGGTCCTGAGTTCAAATCAAACCTTGTGGCCGCACAAATTGACTTGGGTTTTTCATGGTTTCCTCATTCGCAAAGGCAAACGCCGGGTTTGTAGGACATGCTTACTTTCCATAACTCATCGCCGCTACGTCACTGGATATTATAATCGTTTAAACTGAATATCACAAAAGAAGACATCACTAAACAATAGAATCAGATGACACGAATGAGTTGCTACTATAGACTAATGGTTCACGCAACCATACTAAACACGTGATATAACCTACATGAAGTTGCGTGCAATATAACCTAAGTAGTAGTAGTAGTAGTTGTGGCGAAATTATAAGTCGCCCCTTAAGCTCCCCCATTCGATATTAACATTTGCACGGACTGTGTGATGTATTTTGTTTCTGAGCGAAGCAGAGTGACCAACTGCCCTTATTTATTGCTGCAAGTGTTTTGCACTCACTATCCTTATATACTGTCGCAAGTGCCTTGTATTCACCTCTACATATAGCTAAATAATGCATAACACTAACCACGTAGTTAAGTGCGCGAAGCGGAGGCGGGAGCCGTAGCGAAGCGCCCTTGCATTTTCGAATAATGTACGATACACTGTTTGTAGGTTTCGAAAATGTGGCATATTATATCTCCCGCGAAGTTTGTCAGCCTGTCACCTCTCGTCTAGTGGTATGACCTCACACCTCCAACGTCCAATCACGAGTTTCTTCATAATACGAGGAGAGAATAATTCGCTAGATCGTGGTATAAAAGAAACTGCATTGGTGGGTGGGTGGGGTGGGGACGATTTATCCCAAGGTGCGACTTATATTTGAATTTTCCCGTAGTAGTACTCGTAGTAATAATAATATGCAGTTTTACTGTCATTCATTATTATTATTATTTCACGGTAAAAGCATTAAACATGAAGATCGACTCTGATGGTTTCCGTTCTAGATACTTCTTAGTTTTATGAAAATGTAATAAATAAAATTTAATTGTCCCTATAATTTACTTTTTTCTGTGCTAGCCTTTAACACGTATATGCGAGAAAGTTTGTGCAACATATTTTTGCACCATTTATTTATTATTTTTTAACATTGTTTTCCACGTCGTATTACTGTGCTAAATGTAATAGAGTCGTATTAAGTGCTTTAAACGCGATGGCATTTTCAACGATTTGAAATTACCAAAGAAACAGAATTCCCTGTTCCGTTGAAGACGTATTCGACGAATGCCTAGGATAAGAACGGCTTCCTTCCTTTATCCGATGCCATTAATATTGCTTCGCATGAAGTTTGAGATGAAAATGGATGGTTAGAGATTAAAATGAACTCCAGATACTTTTTTCCCCTTGCACGTAACCATTTATAAAAACAGTATAAAACATTAGTTGAGAAAGACGCACTGTGCTAATACAGTAGGGAACTGGAATAATTTTCGTAAGCAATACACATGAAAATTCTTAAAAGTGCAGAATATGTCATTGGCTTAACTAAAATAAATCTTTAAAGACACCGATAAAAATATATATACATAAGAATCAATTGCAACATTTATGTTGCCGCATCACTTGAGACCGGCTGATTTTTTTTTCCGTAATTATGAGGACAAGGTTTGTATGAAAGAAAAATTTTGGGGAAATCCACGGAAAAAGTCGGAAATGTGAAATCGGGCACAGCTTGGCATATGCTTTCATAACAAAAAAAAGTGTGTATTTTGCAACCAAGCCAAATCGAAAGTGTGTATGTATGTATGTACTGTATGTGAGTATGTATGTTCCCTATACAAATCTACATTTCTTGATCAATTTGTACGAAATTTTGCAAACATACCCAGTTAAGCCCGAGAAGTAACGCGATCAACATTAAAATTCAAACAAGCCACTCCTTCCCTTGAAAATTTATATAATTTCAGAAAATATTATACTGAAAAAATGAAATGCAATTCAATTATCGTGACAACAGTGTATTGTTTGCAGTGTTCACATAGGGCTTTGGTAACTACATAATACTGGGCTTTAACAAATTCTGATGAGATCGATGTAATTAATACATTTGTGAAAATAATTCTTGAAGAATGAAATCCACGAAAATAAAGTACAATGTGATGCAGTCACATAACTTTCTCTACGCTCGACATGGGATATATAATTTTCTCACTTCACATTTTGAAGTAGAATAAGCGGTCGTATTGCTGGGAATGTTTAAGGGTTTGCCAATGAGTATGCTGTATTAGAACTCGATAAAGAAATCCTATCTACTGATACGTTATTCATAGCTGTAGGATTTGTATAAGTTAAAAAATAGGGATGTTTATCAGAGGCCCTAAGCATCTAAAATAAGACAAAATGGGATGGACCATTTTCAGTCCTACGCGCACATTATATTATGTTCTAGGTTTTGGGAAGGAAAGTATGAAAGTGATATTGAATTTATTTTTTATTTCAGCCCCAAAACGGTTGTATGGTAATATGAGAGTGAGAAATAAAACTTTCTGTCAAGACATTACAACCTTATGTAACCGGAATTACTTTTTCTTCTTATTTCAACCCCTCCCAGATATGGTGTTTAGAAGCAACGGAATGCAACATTCGACATCCTCTATGAGCCATAAAAAGCTATATCTAGCGTTTTCTGAGAGAACAGTTTGAGTGTGATATGTCGTTCTTCCTCATTTCAAATTCTACATACAAATTATATAAGTTTCAAAATAGAAAGTCCTCCATAAGTTAATTTCAAATTACAAAATACAAAACCCGGGCGTCGACGGTCCTTTTAAGCTAGTACAGATATAACATAATCACGTCTATACCCAGGAATGGAGCCGGAATTTTGTTTTTTTGGGGGGGGGCCAGTTTTGCTACTTTTTATAAATAAAGAGCAAATGGCCATGCCCATATGTAACTTATATAGGTTGGAATGATAATTCTTCCGCATTCGCCGTGTGTAGGCTAAGATGGAAAGGTAGAGTCAAACTGAAAAATTAAATGCCATAGCCGGAATTTGAACCAAGATCGTCGGCTCTCCGTGCCGCCGCTCTACCATTGGGCTACCATGGTGCCCATGTTGGTGCAACTGAATCACATATCCCAGTATGCCACCAGGTGTTTTCAATATGAGATACCAACCCAGTGGCCTGTTAAGTATTTAAGACCTGGGCCCTATTTCATAAAAGTTACAATTTTACAGGTGACAGGTATCAGTAAATTGTTTTACAGGTTTACATTTTGACAATTGTGTTTTTCATAAACGCTGACAACTTTACATAAATGTCATGACAATTTTGTACATTTGTTTGACAATTTTACATATTATTGTTTGTCTAAACTTTTGAGTTTACAGGCAAAAGTCTGACAAATTTGTCACATCTTAGGAATCCTACCATTTATAAAGCATTAATTTTTGTTGACATATTTACAAAAAATGTAGAATTGTCATTACAGAAGTGAAAGGCATTCTTTCAAATGCAGGCCAACACAGTAGATTATGTAAATGTGTGGCATAACTTGGCAAACCGTTTTTGTGATTTAAACTTTCTTTTTAATAAACTTGTTAAATTGTCTTGTTAATAATGAACACTAGTAGTAGTGAAAGTGATGAAGAAATAGACATGAGACCACGCAGGGTTTTTAGGCAACGGATTAACCTAACTTTCAATTTCAGTGACTTTGTATTCAAAGAGAAATATAATTCAATTATTTTCGATAGTAATAATCGATTGGTTAGGTATCACATTCAATGTTGAGATCGAATATAGCACGCGTATATGAGAGTCATCTACAGTGTACTAAAGTTATATTTAAGTTTGACATAAAATTGTCGCGTTTATGTAAAAGGTTCTTTTATTCTGACAATTTAAATCAATTTGCCTGTAATGTAAGGAAAAGTTGTAATATTTATGAAAAATACAATTGTCATGACATATTAACAAATTTGTCAGACTTTGTAGTGTTTGTCACACCTGTAGAGTTTTATGAATTAGGGCCCATGGCTTCATAGTAAACCAGTAATTGTAAAGATAGCATAGCATAAAGGAAATGGAGTTCGGTGTATATGTATTTGTGCGCATGGCATAACGTAAACAGAAGGAGGTACTGTATACCACACATTCTTTTGGTGTCTTTCTCCTAGCGTCTTGTTAGGTAGATTTCGAAGAAAAATCTACCTATTGGGATCAATACTATGTCATGACTTTCGAAAAATTATTTCATATCTTTACGTTTCATGCCTCCCTAAGCTCAAAACTACCGCCCGTTCAAATTTTTTGTTGTTGTGATATATATATATATATATATACGAGGGGTATTCCGAAAGTAAGTTTCGTCAATGTATGGCAGGAGCGGCGTGTTCACCAGGGGAACCAAACAAACGCCAGACGAATCCCCACCCGTGGCTGGTTCCACGACGGAAGTGGCGTCAGCGGAGGAGGCATGACGCAGGCGCACTGCGCCGTAGAAGAGCGAGTCGCAGCAGACTGGCGTGCCCGCGGGTATTAGTGTACCGCTCACGATGGCACAAGAGATTTGGCGCCACTGCCATGTACCGCTATCTCCCCTCTTTCAAACGAGCCATTGCTGCAGCCGCTGAACCTTTTATTGTCCGAGATAGAGCTGTTTGAAATTGATCTCCCGATTTCCGTCACCGCAAAGTGCGGCCTCCACGAACCCATCTCGCACAAACCTTATGGAACATCAATTTGTCACTCAAAATGGTCTGTATGGAACCTTTAGTAATGTCAGGAAGCTGCGGTGGAGCAGGCTGTGCGCCAATTCCTTGCATCGCAGGGCACCGAGTTTTACCACAGTCGGTTCTTCAAACTGATCGCACGCTACGACAAATGTCTCAATGTCGCTGCCGACTATGTCGAAAAATAGTGCACGGTGTATAGGTCATGCTGCCATGCTGTATTGCTTTTGGGTCAATAAAGTGTCCGTGTGACAAACTGACGAAACTTACTTTCGGAATACCCCTCGTACATACGCTAGCTGCCGTAATTTTGTAGATATTTGAACCAAATTTTGTTACGTTATTTCTTGGCCCAATAGTTCGGACAAGTTCGTTAATGAGCAAAATTGCCCCAGGGGGGACGGAGAAGGGGGTTGAAATTTTGAAAAACTTATATCTCGGCCCCTATGAAGTATAGAGGAAAACTTTGAATAAATTAGAGTACTCCCTATGGAGTTCACAGTGACACCAACGATTCGGGGGTTTTAGGGGTACGAGTGGGGTGGGGGGATGGAAATTCGAAATTTTTGAAACCATGTCTTGTGGGGTATCTTGAAAATCTCTTGATGAGTACTCTACAAATGAATAACTAGTTTCTCGATAGCTCTCTTATAAGGCGATATTTGAATGTTTGAAAAAGTGCTCTTTCCTCTTTTTTGCAATTATTATTGTGGGTTTGTCATGCCAAGGATAAGAAGAAGAGTGCTGCACAGCGCCAGAAATTAAACCAAAGACACTTCGAAATCTACCTCAGCCTGTAGGCCAGCCTAAAGGGATTTTGTTATCTGAAACTACAATCCTACTTAAAATATACTAATGTAATATTGCTTTAATATCCATTACATTATCGATCTTTTCGTAGGAGTTACACGCTGGTGTGTCTCTGGGTTAGTGTGGCTGCTGAAGGGATGACTTTATCAAGGGTGGTTTTATGTAACATGCCGAGAGGGGGGTGAGGTTGTGGGGTCGAGTAATTGAATATGACCACAATGGTGGGTAGCGATGATACATTCTAGTGGCTGGCACACGGCTAGCTTGATTGGAATTAGTTTAGCCGTAATGTATGTGCATTGCGTTAATTAAATCCTACCACAAAATCTTCCCCTGCAGAGCGCTACGCCGATACACTACAACCCCCTTAACCGAAAATGGAGTTTACGTGCACTTGAAAACATTCTAACTTTGAGGAGTTTCTGTTTTGTTGTCCTGTACTTAAAGCCTCTGAAACATCTAATATATAAAATCGAAAGTGTGTATGTATGTACGTATGTATGTATGTATGTATGTATGTATGTATGTATGTATGTATGTATGTATGTATGTATGTATGTATGTATGTATGTATGTATGTATGTATGTATGTATGTATGTATGTATGTATGTATGTATGTATGTATGTATGTATGTATGTATGTATGTATGTATGTATGTATGTATGTATGTATGTATGTATGTATGTATGTTCCTTATACGAATCTACATTTCTTTACCAATTTACACGACATTTTGCACACATACCCAGTTAAGCCCGGGAAGTATAGCTGTCAACATTAAAATTGAAACAAATCAGTCCTTCCCTTGAAAATTATATAATTTCTGTGAATATTCTACTGAAAAAAATGAAATGTTCTTCAGTTCACATGACAACAGTGTATTGTTTACTTTGATAACATTGGGGTTTGGCGACTATATAATGCTGAATTATGATTTCATCGATGTAATATATTGGCGAAAATAATTACTGAAAATGAAATCCACGAAAATAAAGCACAGTGTGATGTAGTCACATAACTTTCTCTACCCTCGACATAAGAAATATTTTCTCACTTCACATTTTGATGTAGAATAAGAGGTCGTATTGCAGTCGGTAAATAGTCAGTTATCCATAGCTGTAGGCTTTGTATTAGTTGAGATTTATCATAGGCCCTAAGCATGGGATGGAACATTTTGAGTCCTATACTCGCAGTATATTATGTCCCGGGTTTTAGGGGAGGAAAGTATGAAAGTGATACTGCATTTCTATTTTATTTCAGGCCCGAAAAGGTTTAACATGAGAATGAGAAATAAAATTTTCCGTCAAGTCAATACAATCTTATGTAATTTATGTTTCTTCTTATTTCAAATCGTCCCAAGCATGATGTGTAGAAGCAACGGAATGCAGCTTTCGACATCCTCTATGAACCATAAAAAGCTATATCTAGCGTTTTCTGAGTGCCATATGTTGTTCTTCCTCATTTCGAATTCTACATACATTATTATATCAGGACCTAGAGTTTCAACATCGAAAGTCCTCCATAAGTTAATTTCAAATTACAAAATACAAAGCCCGGGCGACGCCGGGCCTTTTCAGCTAGTATACAATAAAAGAAGGTTCAAACAGAAAAATGCTTTTAGTAACGGCATCACCGCCTGATTCTTCTCAACATGGCATAACATTTATTGCACGATGATTAGTTATTATTTATAACTCTTAATAAGGAATTGAACTGGAATACACATATAGGAAATTCAATTAGCAAGGCATATAAAACATTGTACTTCGTATTTAGAGCATTAAGGGGAAGCAACTTAAAAACCAAAGAGTTAGCTTATAAATCACTAGCATGTGCCCGCGGCTTCGCCCGCGATAATTATTTAAAAAATTAAAAATTAAGAACATAATAGTTAAATCATTATATTTAAAAACATTTGATTTTTGGCATTTAAAGCACCTACATTATGAAACGAAGGTACTGTCAAAATTCCAAGTCTCTACCTGTTATAGTTTAGGCTCTACGTTGATTCCTGTCAGTCAGGACAAGCCTTTTATATATATAGAGAAGATTAGTGAGACCAAATTTGGAATATGCTGTAAGTGTATGGGATCCGTATCAGGCAGGTCTAATAACACAGTTAGAATTGGTGAAGAGAAAAGCTGCAAGATTTGTTATGAATAAGCACCAACAAACTGACAGCGTTACGGCTATGTTAAAAACACTAGGGTGGAAATCTTTAGAATCCAGAAGGAAAATAAATAGATTAAAATGTATCTATTGTGTATACACGAAACAACCGGCATGGGAAGAGCTTCACAGCAAAATTAAAGAACCAGATTACAAAAGTAGGAAGGATCACAAATACAAAATAAGGGGTAGATCTCAGAGAACAAATATTGCCAAATTTTCTATTTTAAATAGAGGGATTCAGGAATGGAATGATTTACCTGCAGAAATCTTCGAAATGTTTCCTGCTAACGCCAAAATTTTTAAAAATATATTCAATAGGGTATATGATAATGTATAATTTTTTTCCCTATAATATTCTCAGTATGCAATTTTTATATGTCAAATTTAAATGGATATATATATATATATATATATATATATATATATATATATATATATATTAACTATCAGGTATGTGGATAGCTGTTGCGATATTTAATGTGTAAGTGTATGTATAGTGTGTCATTTTTTTATATATGTATGGCTAGTAATATATATGTATTTAATGTGATATTTAATGTGTAGTGTCATTTTTGTATATATGTATGGCTGGTATTTAATGCACCACTGCCACCGGGTTGTTGACCCACTTGCAGTGTAAGAAAAATAAATAAAATAAATAAATATATCAATTTAATTATATTAATTGAGATATTAGCTGAAAATATTATGTTTATACATTATTGAAGATGGATGTTATATTTCAGAAAGTGATTCGCATGTGTTGATTGTTATGGGGACTGATTGAATATTTGTCTTGTTAAAGCCACCACAAACTGGGAGGCCTTGGTTCCGGTCTTCCATAAAGGCTTGTATTATGCTGGTTTTACTTACGGCACGTGTGCTTTTTGTCATTTTTACAGCACTGAGATTTATTTTGTTTTCATAGCAACCAGATTGGGTGTGGGAATGTCAAGTTACGATCCACGGCAACAATATTCGTAAATTCCACTAATTAATTACGTCGTGCAAAAAATAATATAATAGCATTGTTCCTCAATCCGAAAATCTGCACCAACACCGAGACCGACAAAGAGCAGATGGTCTTATAGTCGCGTGGATTTCCCCAGTGTTGCCGCTGTCATTCAACACAACTAGTGAAGTAATCGTGCTATGGTACGTGTTTGGCAACATTGTACTGGACTGCAGACACGTGTAAGTACGCCTAATTATCTTTCTATTCACTGATTGGCAGGTCGAAGAAGATTAGGGTGGCAGCAGGTAGAGGAAGTTCTTGGAAAAAGTATTTAAAAAGTGGCACCCACATTTCGATTATTCTGTTTCAATAGATTACTACAAACAAACCTTCTGATCACATCAGTAAAATTTGAAATGTTTTCTTTTTCTTAGTGGTGTGCAGAAGCAATATGACATTATTTTCTCCAAGTTTTCATTCTCCCTTACCGTCCCTTCCATAGAGATACCGAGAATTCTGTAGATGGTACTTCAATTGCCTCGTGCGATTCTCAGACGAAAAACATGTTTGTCATCTGCCTTGTACAATGCCGAAATTATTAATATAGAAATTTATAGAACTGTACTCAATATTGTACGCAGATCATTTTTAAGCTGTTTTAGTAATATCCTACTGATAAATAAACAATAAATATGTGAAGGCTCTACAAGCCAAATCATCGAAGGAAGAATATTATTAAATTGAGCAAAAAAAAAAAAAAAAGATGAGCTTCTGAAGAAGAATTGTCATCTATTCAATGCATTTAGGGTCTATAAATTTCACAACCTGACAGCAAACCGTCTTACAAAAGTTCTTAGAAAATAACTTTTGAGTGACAATTAACTCGAAAAAAAAGGGGGAAATGGGCACTTCTAGTGTGCAAAACCCCCTTCAGGTTGGCTTTCAAAGGGAATATTTCAACATATTTTGTTTATTTTGAAATGGTATGGCCATTTAGAAAGAGCAGGTACACTAGCATGAATGCCTGGTCTGCAAGGGTTGACCAGGGTCGTATGGTCCGATGGGTGATAAAGGATCTTAAGAGGGGAAGGTGGAGTAAATAACACACCCTGAAGACGATATCTAAACAAAAACAGCGGTTTATGTTCTTGCTGCCTATCCTACACTACCCTACCCTAACCTAAACTAAACTACAGCCCGGTACAAATGATGTAGTCTGTATTCACTTGACTTCATTAAACTCTGTTTTTCACACTTATTGGACTTTGGTGTTTTGGAGGAGAGTCTCAAAAGCACCACATAGTTCTCCTTGGGTAGAACTTAGCTTCTACACCGAATCCATCTACTATCCCAATTGGTTTTAAGGCTCAACATTATTACTGCTGCATCGCAACACAGAACAAGCAAACTTCATTAACAGGCGATGGGAAGAAGAGCCTCATACAACTTCATTACACCAGTTTCCTTCCCTAACTCTAACAGTTTCATCTATATAGTTTAAAGTGCTACTCAATCGCTTTCTATTGCTTGTGGTGAGAAATGCTACTCTAACAGTTTCCTCTGCTGAGTTTAAATCTATGTTGTTTCAAGTGTTATCCAAACAGTATCTATTGCTATAGTGAGGAATGTTACTCTAAATTGTACCACACACAGATGGCTATGCTATACTATTCTTCGCTACGTTATGCTAATGAATGCCAAGCTAAGTTGTGCTGTGGTACGATGGAAGCTAAGATAATAAAATCAGGTAAACTGATGTAACAAAGTGCCAGTATGTTTTTTTTAATCAGTTATGACTGCAATTATGATATGCAGAATATGTTTTTTTTAAATTGATTTCCAAGTTAAGCTCCAGATTTATTCATTAAGCAGGGCTTACGGAAGAAGAAAGGTCTACCATCTCGGCCACCTGGGTCATTTTAACGGTCTAGTTGGATAAGCGCATGTAAATCAATATGTTTTTTGTCATAGCTACCTGTATTTTAATTTCCAAGGCCTTATACGATCACAGTAAAACAATAGGCTATGTTGTCAAGATAACTGATTTTCATTTTTTTTATAAATTCTTTCGAATACGTATATTACCATAAAATAAACACTAAATTGAGCATTACTCCGAAACAGGTCAACCGATTTTATCCATTATGAATAGACGTCTTCCCATGGACATTATAAATGTGTATACCAAATTTCATAAAAATCCGGTAAAGCGTATTTGAGTTACCGCGTCTTTAAAATATACACTACATTGGGTTTTACTCCGGTACCGGTCAACAGATTAGGTTCAAATTCAATAAGGCACTTCTTATGGACGTCATAAATGGGTATACCAAGTTTCATGGAAATCCGATACAGCGTATTTGAGTGATGGCGCCTTTCAATTAGAAAGGCGCCATAATCTATTAAAATAGGCACTAAATTGGGCATTACTCCGGTACCAGTGAACCGATTTGGTTCAATATCAATAGGGTTCTTCCCATGGACATTATAAATGTGTTTTCCAAGTTTCATGAAAATCCGAAAAAGCGTATTTGAGTTATGGTGCGTACAGACACACGGACAGACGGACAGACAGACGGACAGACAGACGGACAGACATTTTTTCGTCCACCACACAATCTCATAAAGTACCATACTGGCACTTAATAAGGAAACCTGTAATGTCGAAACCTACTCTCAAATTTTGCATATCGATGGGTCTTCATTACAGATAGACACATGCCAAAATATTAGGTGCTCACACGAACTGTAAGTCGGTGAAAAATTGATTATTATGTTCCATAGGGAATCAACGGCGGGCTAAAAGTAAAGCTCACTTGAGTAACCTGCATGCTGAGTTAACGTGATAGCGGGTGGACGAGACAATAATCTGTGGTTCATGAAAGCTGGGTTATAACCAGGGCTAGGATTTATATGTAATTACATATTTCTTAATTTCACATGTAGACACATTATTTTTACTTATCTCCATCTATTATGTTGTCCTCTATTCAAATTAAACAAATTTATTTTACATATTTTTCCATATTTCTGACATTAGTACATATTTATATGAAAAATAAATATTTGTCCATATTTAGTGATTTTAATGCAATATTCGTAAATATTTCATCCTTAAGAGTAAAACTATATAAAATTGTCGTTTTCAGTGACAGAAAATATGGCAGCACAAGATAAGTTTACAGTTATGTACAGAAATGAATGTGTGAAAAGATTTGTGTCACATCGAATAAAATTTTTGTAATATAACTAAAATAATTCAGAAACTACAAAATAATAATACAAAATGACATCTGGAAATATTGACATTGTGAAAAACATGATTCATGAACTCAAATGTATACGTGGACATTTAGCCAATCTTATCAAATGTAAAGTGGACAATGTGTTTTCAAGAAATCCAGGCTTTGAAGAAATGTGTAAAATCAGTGCAATCTTAAGTAGCTCGTCAAATGTAAAACTAGAATCAGTGAATTTTAAACACGCGCCAATCACTTCATGTGCAGTAGAACGAAGCTTCAGCCAATACAAATCACTTTTGAAAATTTAAAACAACAATTTTGTGGCATACTGTTATGGTAGCAGAAATAATCAATGAATGAATACAAATAAAGTAAGTGATCTGAAAAAAAATTGAATAATTTAATTTATGAATCCAGTATTTGTAATGCATTTTTATAGGTTCTAAAAGTAACAAAATGTAGTGTCTAGTGGTTAAATTTGTTTTGATGTCCATATTTTACAATATATATTGATATGTACTTATTTTGATATTTTTAGTACATATATATGTACATATTTTGACATTTTTAAGTACATATATATGTACATATTTTGACATTTTTAAGTACATATATATGTACATATTTTGACATTTTTTAGTACATATAAATCCTAGCCCTGGTTATAACTGAGGGGTTAGTTATGATTGTTTGTTTGTGTGTGTGTGTTGGTGTTTTAAAGTGTGATCACTCGATTTGCGAAATAAAGATTTTTCTTCATGGGCAACGAATCACACTTCAATCTACTTGTTAACATTTACTGTCAATATGAAACTCTTTAAGTATTAAGAATTCGGACTATCATACCATGTAATGTGCTGGTTATTAAAGGTTAAAGTAAAAAACAGAAAAAATCCCTTTAGACAGGCCTACAGGCTCAGGTAGAATTCCAAGTGGTTTTGGTTTAATTTATTGTCGCTGCGCAGCACTCTTCTTCTTTAGCATTGGCATGACAAACCCGCAATAATAACTGCAAAAAAGAGGGAAGAGCACTTTTTCAAACATTCAAATCTCGCCTTATATGAGAGCTATCGAGAAACTAGGTATTGATTTGTAGAGTACTCATCAAGAGCTTTTCAACGATACTCCACAAGACGTGGTTTCAAAAATTTCGAATTTCCATCCCCTACCCCTACTCGTACCCTCAATTACTTCACAACACCTACCTTCAGAGGAGGGTGTTATTAAGTGCAAGTTTGATACGTTATGATCAGGCTTTAAAACTTAGTGCCCGATCGAATATGTTAACAGCAAC
Source organism: Ectobius pallidus (assembly GCA_964059195.1). Taxonomy (NCBI): domain Eukaryota; kingdom Metazoa; phylum Arthropoda; class Insecta; order Blattodea; family Ectobiidae; genus Ectobius; species Ectobius pallidus. Next base: position 186,306,597 of record CAXKWD010000004.1, on the reverse strand, counting down.
CATACCGTACAGACTTTGCTCGGCGTATGCCCTAGCTACCATATGCTAGTTCACGTGATAGTAAACAAACCACAATACAGATATAGGAAGACCACAAAATAACTTCTCATGATCTAAACTCACATTACAAGCATGCAAAACGATACTTTCTCCTGTTTGTGTATAATAGTCCCTCCGAAATGTTTCAATATATGTTTGCGTTTTAGAACACTTTACTTTCGGCATGCCGAACACGTATTATAAATTTAAACACGCACAATGACAAGGTACACTGTTGACCAATTTGAGAGGCACCGTACAACGAGCGTATTGACTTCTCAGTACTACCATCAATGACTGTCTTATCAGCCTACGCAATCGCCCCCACCCCCTATACTCAGGTTGTTGGTAACTGGAATCAACTCCCTCTGTGGGTTCGGGCACTAAGTTTTAAAGCCTGGTTATGATAATGTGTGGGGGACGGGAAAATGTCTGTACGTCTGTCTGTCCGTGTGTCTGTACGCGGGAAAACTCAAATACGCTTTGTCAGATTTTCAGGAGACTTAGTATACGCATTTACAATGTCTATGGAAAGAAGCCTATTGATATTGGACTAAATCAGTTGACCGATACCGCAGTAATGCCCAATTTAGAGCCTATTTTATAAAAAGATATTATTAGAAAAATTTATCAAATGAAGAGTCCACTGCAAAAGGGGGGAATGCCAAAATTTTGTGAAAACTGAGATAAATGTGTATTATGATATACCAAATGGAGTAGAATAACATAGCCTTAAATGCATTACAAAAAAGATGATAGTCTCTCACATACAGAAGTTTAAAGTTTGTGACTCCTACACAAGAAGGCGGAATGTCATAGGAAAACAGAGCAAGAAAGGGGAATGTCAAGTGTTTGCTGCATTGCATTAGGCAACATTAATGTTGGTATCACTGCAGTAATTGACCATTCATTGTTGTGGCTTCAATGATTAATGTCGACCTTTTCTTTGTCATAATATATTAATTAATAACATGGCACTCATTAACCAAAGATATCCAGCTGAATTCCAGAACACTGGATAGCAGTAGGCCTATTTGAGAGTGCTCGCATGAAGCCATCTCCTTACCATGCCGTGCATGTAGATCAAGCTATGCTAAGGAACTGGACATTGTACTTGACTCCGATGTTCAGCAAGACCTGTCCGATAGCAACAAGACCCATTACTGAAATTGTCTTTTCTTTCAACCATCCTCGTCTGGTGGAACACAGATCTTCATGGAATGGAGTATGGGAAACTTTAGTCACGGTTCCCATTAACAGCCCACTGACTCAACAGAAGAATATTGCACTTAAAATTTTGTGATTCCATGAACAGCTCATAAGCAGCGATAACATTACTTACAGTATTTCTGTTTCAGATTCATTACAAATTTCATGCGAAAAGTTCAGTAATTGCAACAACTCAAGCAGTTCTGTAGTCCTGAAGCAAGAGGATATTAAAATGCACTTTTTCATAGGAAGAAGCCTGAAAAATGAACATGCTGTAAAAGTTCAGTTACCTGACATTCCCCCTTTTTGTAATTTATTTTAGTACATCAGTTAACAAAGAAATTATTTTGATAATGAAGACGGAGTATGAAGTGCTTCATTTTGTTAAGAATCAATAAAGAAATGTGTGTTCAGTTATGTGAAAAAAAATGAACCACTTCTATTTGTTTAATATAGTGTGGTATGGTTTTAAAGTTTAAAATTCATTTTACGCAAAATGAAAAAAAAGTGACATTCCCCCCTTTTGCAGTGGACTCTTCAAATGCAAATCAGTTCTCATGGCAACATATTGTTTTACACTGTTCATATACGGTTTTGGAAGTTGCATCGTATATAGCTATGACAAATAACACTACCCACATATTCTTTCACATATGCCAGAGAATTTGATGAAATGTTGCCATATTTTAAGAATTTCTTATATCAGTATATACGAGTATGAATTAAAATTAAGTATCACACTTTAGACCTTTGTTCTTCCGTAAGTCCTGCTTAATGAATCGATCTGGAGCTTAACTCTGAAATCGATTACAAAAATAACTTATTTTCTGCATATCATAATTGAAATTATCACTGATTAAACTAATGCATTCTGGCACTTTGATTTCATGTTATTTCTATTTATTATTAATACGTTGCCTACCTCTGCTATAGACCAATAAATGACAAAGTATAACTGATCAGATGACGCATGAATCGTGACCTGCTCGAGAAGACGCTCCACACGTTCATATTGCTACCGCGCATCTTCCCAGTTATACCAGTAAGCTCAATATTATTATTCAGATCCATTGATAAGTCTTGTTTGTTTAATTTACTCTCTATGTTTAACAATATATTGTTTTACAGTGTTCATATACGGCTTTGGAAGTTGCAATGCAGTTAGCTTTGACAAATAACACTACCCACATATTCCTTCATATACGCTAATCAAACTAGACCTTTGTTCTTCCGTAAGCCCTGCTTAATGAATCGATCTGGAGCTTAATTCGGAAATCGATTAAAAAAATTGTTTATTTCCTGCATATCATAATTGCAATTATCTATGATTAAACAAACGCATTCTGGAACTTTGTTATATCAGTTTACCTGATTTTATTTTAATATTATTCGCTTTCATAGTGATAGGAGAGGGCTAATAATTAAAAAATTAACTTTTTGGAACTTTTCTGCGGTTCACAGCCTAAGGGCTATAAGTGTACCAAATTTAAAGTTTCTAGCTCATCTGGAAGTGGACAAACATGAATGTCGGTGAGCCGAACCGAGCCCTTTTTCGGGAGGTTTTTAGGGCTAAAAAATTAAAAAATTAACTTTTTGGAATTTTCCTGTGATTTACAGCCTAAAAGCTATACGTGTACAAAATTTCAAGTTTCTAGCTCATCTGGAAGTGGGCAAACATTAATGTCAGTGAGTGAGTGAGTGAGTGAGTGAGTGAGTGAGTGAGTCAGTCAGCCAGCCTTGTGGCTTTATATTATAGGGATTAATTAATTTCTTCTAATTCTTTCCATAGTTTGATTCAGAATAAATTATTCACACTACTTTTGATCAAACTGAACGCTCCAATCTATTCAATATTTTTTTTCTTATGGTAGATTCTGATGGAATATACTTGTGTAAGAAACCTTTAAAATGGGGATTTTCAAGGCCGTTAAACGGGATATTTGCTTCAGCTTTGGCTTAGCAGAGGTCAGCATAGATTTCTATTTTGGTTGAGTTGGAAGAGATTGGCTTGTAGCACCTTGCAAATCACATGTTGAGTTAAATAAATGTGATCTTTTCCTCACTGGATACCTACAAATGTAGAATGAAAATCAAATGAAGCCAATTTAGTAGTTTTGTGTCAAAATAAAATAGTACAATCTAGTTTTAAAAGGGTTGAATTTATTATTTTTTTTTTACTTCGAAAAAGACGTAAAAAAAAGTATTTGGAATTTGAAGAGGAAAAACATGGAAAAAGCCAGTATTAGGTTCTAACATCAAAATAGGCTAATTTAGGTCCTATAAAAGCTCAGTTTCAAGCTAGTCGCCTATGAAACGCGTATATGGAAGAGCTTGTGTGTACAGTACACGCCGTTTATTGTGATCACTTCGCGACGAGACTAATCTGATAATATTAACCGATTGATAACAGTAGCCGAAATAATTTAATGATGGTTATTTATTCACTACAGAACAGAATTTAAAATATTTATTCATAAAATAATACGCAACTGTGAATCATTGAATCACTCATAGGCTAATAGAGTAATAGACTGCAAGGAACTATTTTTTCAACCAGTAACAAAGTTTTTAATTGTTTTTATTTTTCTTTAGGAGTCCATTAAAACATACTCCATTCTCAGTTACGATTTACAAGTATTTTTGGAAGTTTATGATAGTGTGATATAAGTGTTTTATGAAGAGAATCTCGGTTCTAAAAAATGGTCCCCGTAGATGGGATTTTAGCCACCATACAGTTGAGTTAGAAACGAAACCCTTAAAAACAAAATTTTAAATGACGTACAGTACTTGGAAATAAAGGCATAGTCCCAATTACGGGGATCAATTCACGCGATATTCACTTTTCCACGGACTGTGTGATGTTTTTTGTCTATGAGCGATACACGGTTACCAACTGTTAGGTTAGGAACGTTTATGTTAGTTAAGGAGCAATATACTGAATAGCACAATCACCATTTCTTACGAGCAGCCAGTGGCTTGTACCTTTGTAGGTTTGTCACACTGTTCATCCACAATCATATCTTGTTTAGCGATATGACGTCACACCTCCAACGTCCAATCAGGAGAATGAGGACAGAAAAATGGTGGAGAAGAAGGGAGTTTTCGCTAGATCGTGATATAAAAGAAAGTGTATCAATTAGGGCGGGTGGGTTGGCCAAATCATTCGCGAAGACAACATCTCCTCTCCACACATCTACCTATAACAAAATTCGTGTGATATAAGTGTTTTATGAAGAGAATCTGTTCTAAAAAAATGGTCCCCGTAGATGGGACTTTACCGAAATGAATCCCCAAAAAGGCAAATATTCTAACATAAACCGAATCTTTCATCACAATAAACGGCATTATTTTAATGTATGAGTATGAATCTGTACGGGTCTTCATGAAAATGCTAACATTACCCGACTGATAACATTATCCGCGATTGCATTAAGCGGTGTTCACTGTATATTTTTAAGGATTAAAATAGGATTTTACCTAAAATCCGAAGCCTCCTTATGAGAGGTAGGACTTTGCAGTGGAGAGTGGTACGCGTACCACCTGTTGGGAATCACTGCAACATTCCTTGCTGTTACTGTAGCAACCAACATGGGGCAGTGCACTTGAAAGTTTGAGGTTAGTCAGTGCAACATACGTCGAGCAATTGCTGTTTGCTCCTAACATATTGTATAGTATACTGTATTAGGCAAAAGATAGATTTATGCTGCACCCCAGCCAAGCTCCGCCGTTTTGTTAGGTTAGGAACGTTTATGTTAGTTTAGGAGCAATATACTGAATAGCACGAGGTTTATTATGTCTCACATTGAATTTCTTCTGTGACGAAACCCTAAACCCCACCTTCCCAGGCGGGCCTCATTAGAGAGGAGCCTAGGGTGCAGCATAAAATTATTTTTTCCCCCTGTATCTCTATATATATAAAAGGCTTTGTCCTGACTGACTGAATGAATGACTGACTGACAGGAATCAACGTACAGCCTAAACTATAACAGGTAGATACTTGGAATTTTGACAGTACCTTCGTTTCATAATGTAGGTGCTCACTAAGAAAGGATTTTGAAAAATTCTGATTCTAAATGCCAAAAATTAAATGTTTTTGAAAATACTTAATCCCTTTTTACATAGAATTATCAATTCCAAATCACAGAATATATTGTTGCCAAATGGTATCAGATGGGCTTGGAAAAAACAAATGAAATGCACTTTTGACAAATAAGAGAAGTTATCAAAATAATTCATGTTATAAATAAATATTACAGAATGAAATCCACTAAAATAATGGAATCACATAACTTTCTCTACCCTGGACATAGAGAAAACAAAACGAGGTATGGTAATGTGTGTATTATTATATTATATCGCAGGTTTTTGGAGAGAAAAGTATGAAAGTGATAATGCTTTCTGTTTAATTTCATCCCCAAAACGGCTTTATAGTGGGAAATTTCCCGCCTCGATATTACAATTTTATGTTACAGGAATTACTGTTTCTTCTTATTTAAACCTCTACCAGGCTTGCTGTGCACTGTACAAGCGATGGGATGCAAAATTCTAGATCCTCTATGAGCCATAAAAACTATAGGCCTATCAAGCGTTTTCTGAGGGAATAGTTTGAGTGTAATAAGTCGTTCTTCCTATTTCAAATTATAAATGCCTATATAAGGACCTAGAATTTAAAATTGAAAGTCCTTCATAAGTTAATTTCCAATTACAAAATACAAAACCCGGGCGACGCCGGGTCTTTTAAGCTAGTTAGGTAATATTAGGGTACAATACCTTTGAAAACCGTTGTTCATGAGAACAATACTTCCTTGTGAAGAAGACAGAACTGATGAAAAACAACCTGTCGGGAACGAAGCACTCAAAACACACAGAACTGCTTTGGGAATCACTATATCACACTAACACGGATACTAGAATAGGGTAATGTGTATATGGAGATATAACTTGTATCGCTGACACCACCACACAACTTATAAACTCCGGATTTAACACAAGCAAAGCACACAAGCAAAGCACACGATATTCCATGATGCTGCCGCGACTCGGGAAGCCGGTGATCACGTGACACTGGTAAAGCAGCAACAGGCAGTGATGTCACGAAGTCAGCGAGCTTTGCTATGCTAACCAATGCCAAGGCTAAGCATTGCAAACCGGTAAAAGGGTAAAGTGATCCCTGTACAGGCCTTAGAAGGCCTAAGGCTTCCATGAGGCTATCAGATTGTGAGGCATTCGGAGCGTGAAGGCGGTAAGTTACTAGATGCTGAGTCGACTCTAGGGCTATAGCGCCAACAGAAAGATAAGGTCAATGGAAAATTTCCACTGATCGAACCCGCAATCATCCTGTGTGTAGCAATGTGCATCAACCAATCCAACGGCGTACCCCACCGCACAATCTCTATCTTCTCTATATATATAAGAGGCTTTGTCCTGACTGACTGAATGACAGAGAATCAACGCACAGCCGAAACTATAATAGGTAGGGACTTGGAATTTTGACAGTACCTTCGTTTCATAATGTAATTGCTCCCTAAGAAAGGATTTTGAATTTTTTATTTTTGATGCCAAAAATTAAATGTTTTTTTAGAATACTTCATCCCTTTTTACAAAGAATTATTAAATCCAAATCGCTGTTCTCTTGACAACAGTATTGTTGGCAGTCTTCACATAAGGCTTTGGAAATAAATGAAACGAGACTTGACAAATTAGAGAACTATCAATGTAATCCATGTTATAAATAGATATTAAAGAATGAAATCCACGAGAATAATGCAGTCACATAACTTTCTCTACCCTGGACATAGAGAAAACAATACGAGGTATGGTAATGTGTATATTATTATATTATATCGCAGGTTTTTGGAGAGAGAAGTATGAAAGTGATATTGCATTTCTGTTTAATTTCATCCCGAAAATGGTTTTATGGCAACATGAGAGTGGGAAATAAATATTCCGCAAAGACAATACAATTTTATGTTACTGGAATTTCTATTTCTTCTTATTTGAACCCCTACCAGGTTTGCTGTATACAAGCGATGGGATGCAAAATTCTACATCCTCTATGAGCTATAAAAAGCTATATCAAGCGTTTTCGAATAGTTTGTGTGTGATAAGTCATTCTTCCTATTTGAAATTCTAAATACCTATATTAGGACCTATAATTTAAAAATCGAAAGTCCTTCGTAAGATAAGTTACAATTACAAAATAAACAACCCGGGCGACGCCAGACCATTTAAGCCAGTGATTGAATATTTAGACCCATTATAAAATAAATGTATTAATATATAAATTGAAGTTTCCTTTTTAGAAGTCATTGTTAATAAATATAAAGTTATAATTTTTTCTAATTATACACCTAGAGATTGAATTAACAAACGCGTGCGAAGCCGTGATCAGCTGCTAGTCTATAATAATAAAAGGAAGTATTTGTCTGTCTGTTAATCTGTCTGTCTGTGCTCGAAGCCCAGGGAAATCTACTGCACGCAGAGATTTGAAATTTTAAACATAGATGGACTGAAGGGTCGGAAAATGCACCTCGAGTTCGGATTTTTAATTTTCGCTTTCGTTCGCGAGTTATGAATGTAATACTGGCAGAAAACGTGAATTTTTTGCGCTATGGGAGCATCAGTTTTCGGTAATACATTTCAATTGTCAAATCAATTGCAGATGGCTTTGCCTTTTTTTTGTCATAAGTTGGCAATAAAAGCATCGTGATTTTTTCAATATATCGCATGGAATTATCGATCGTTTAGATTTTGTGAGCTCACCCTGGCCGATATGTTTGTTTATAATGTCAAACACATTAGAGGCGCTTTTCTAGTCGTGGACAGGGCCGTGGAAAGAAAGCAAAGGCCCCAGGGACAAATTTTCCCGGGCCCCCATCAAATATTAAATTCACTACCCAACTCGTCCTTTATATGTATTAGATTATGTAATGATATTACATAATTAGTAAGTGCCATAATGGTACCGTTACTTTATGAGATGATCTGGTAGACAGTACTGTCTGTCTGTCTGTCTGTCTGTAAGAGCAATAACTCAAATACGCTTTATCGGATTTTTATAATACCATTTATGACGCCCATTGGACGAAGCCTATTGATTTTGGACCAAATCGGTTAACTGATACCGGGCACAAAACGGAAAAATACATTAACATGTTCTAATTAAGAACAGTTTTATCTGTATGTACCAGTTTATTCTTTTGAAAATTATGATTTTAAATTCCGAACGTTAGTGAGGCCTACTGTTCAGTCCAAAAGGATTTCTGCTTCTACTTTTCAAAAATAGCAATTTCCTTGAAGAATAATCCGTTTCAGATTAACTGATTAATTCCGTGTCACCGTTATACGAAAGGACAATGTAGATAAGATAAACACATAAAACATAACTTAAGCTGTTTATTGACTTATAAGCAATTTTATTTTGGAGTAAATTTAGAAAGTAACAAATAAAACCTGGCCGGCCGGGCCCCCTTTGGAGTCCGGGCCCCGGGGCTGCTGCCCCTCCCTCTCGTCGGGCCTGGTCGTGGAATGCACTCCAAACCCAGATATTTAGCTGTTTCATTATAATGATTAATCGTTTAGTTTACGAACGATTCGCGTATAAGTGTTAATAAATATGTTTATATTATTATGCTCTTAATTTTCAATCTTCGTGGGCGAAGCCGCGGGCACCTGCTAGTCTATAATAATAAGAGGAAGTGTTTGTCTGTCTGTGCGCGATGGCCAGCAAAATCTACTGCACACAAAGATCTGAAATTTTGAACATAGATGAACTGAAGGGTGGCCGAATGCAAAGTGAAGCCGGCTTTTTAATTTTAGCTTTCGTTCAAGGGTTATTTGTGAAAAACTGGCAGAAAACGTGATTTTTAGCGCTATCGAAGCATCAGTTTTCGTTAGTACATTTCTTTTGTTTCTTTGTCTTAGTTTTACCTCTCCCTTTGAGGATTTAAGCGACCCAAGCCGCCCGGGCCTTATAGGGCCGCGACCTGTCGAAAGAGGGATTATCTATGGATCACATACATAGGTAGTAAATTTTAATTGTCAAATCAATTGAAGATGGGTTTGGTTTTTTTTTGTCATAAGTTGAAAATTATTGCATTGCGATTTTTTCAATATCGCATGAAATTATTGATCGCTTCAATCTAGTAAGCCAACCCTGGTCGTTTCATTTGTTTATAATGTCAAGGCCCGCAGCCATCTGACATTTTCCAACGCAGTCAGAAGAGGGATAATGAATATAGGCGTAAATGGGCAAACATTGTTCTATTTGGAAGGAACTCACTATGCAGGGGTTTTCTGGGCTATGGAACTCGAATCTTAGGTAGTTTTTCCCAAGCGGCGCTTTCTGATCGTGGAATGCATTCCAAAGCCGGATTTTTAGCTGTTTCATTATAATTATTAGTCGTTTAGTTTATTAATGATTCGCGTGTAAGTGTTAATAAATAGAACACTTTAATTATTATGCTCTTAATCTATAATTTTTTAATTAATTATCCTAGGCGAAGCCGCGGGCACCTGCTAGTTACTTTATAAAGTGAGACTTGAAAGACGTTTTGGAAGTATCAATCGGCGTTATTTCATTTCATTTCTCTTTGCTGGCATTTCATATCGGCCCAGAGTTTCCTAAGCTGTTTTGAATCTCTCTGAAACAATAATTGATATCGAAATAAATACATAAGCGTGCCGGTATTAATTCTGGACGATGTCGATGTAGATGTAGATGTGTAGATGTAGATGTCTCGTTCTGTAGATCCTGTGTTGAGCAGGGCTCAAGGATATAGAACACGTCAGATAAAAACATACATGCATGTTATAAAAAAAAAACATGATACAAGAATTGTTATGTCACACTTACTCAAGCTGAAAAGAAATCATCCATATTGTAGAAGGTGTGAGTTACTAAATATTGCTTCAGAGCTCTTTTGAAAGATTTGCATTTGCTTTTAATACATAGTGATTTAATCTCTTTTGGAAGGTTATTGTATATTTGTATTGCGGAATAATAAGCACCTTTCTGAAAAAGTTTTAATGAGTTAGCTGGTCTATGTAAATCATTCATGTTTCTAGTAGTACGCCCGTGTATACTGTGATTACTTTGAAATTTATCAATATTATCTACCATGTAACACATAACAGAGTATATATACTCTCCGGTGAGAGTGAGGACTTTTAATTTTTCAAACAGCGGTTTACAAGATTCTCGTTTTTTCTTTCCACATATTATTCTTATTGCTCGCTTCTGTAATCTAAATATTTTTTCCCTATGTGCCGAGTTACCCCAAAAAATGATTCCGTACCTCATAACAGAGTGAAAATATGCAAAATATACCGTGAGTAATGCGTCCTGTTGTAATATATCATTCAAAGTTCGTAGCGCAAAACATGCTGAACTTAGCTTAGAACTTATCATTACAATGTGTTTCTTCCAGTCAAGATTTTGGTCAATTTGTAGTCCTAAGAATTTTATGTTGCTAATTTCCTCTATGATTTGTGTTTGATAATTGATTACAATGTTTGAGATATATCTATTTTTTGTTCTAAATTGAATAAAGTGGGTCTTATCAATATTAAGTGACATTTTATTAGCTTGAAACCAAGTATTTAATTCGTGAAAAGTCTAATATATATACACAAGCTAATATATATACACAGAATATTTTCAAGCAACTATTGATCAGCTTACTTACACGCTGCATATTGGATGAATTGAATTCTTTGTTTACAATGCACAGCCCCGTCTGTATTTGTATATCACGACAGCAAAATATGTACACAGATGGCTTTGCATTCCAAGGCAACTGGAAAATCTGAAATACGATTCATTGATCGAATTGATATGGCAGTGAACGCGCGATTTTTCATATTATCAGGTTCGATTTTAATTTGTAGAACAAATAGGGATTTATGAATTTAATCTTAACAAAATAGTACTTCAAAGAAGACTATGAATACGGAAACATCGACCAGTCCAATAAGTTTAGCTTTATTAAGTCATTCTTAAGTCGCCAACTATGAGTACCGGCTCTTGTCTATGCCATGGGTGCGCATCTGTGGCACATTGTGTCACTGTGCGGTAGGGAAATTTCTCCCACTACAGTCGCCCTTGACGTCAGCATAAAGCAGTTTCGACGTGACACTGAACATGAAGAGCAGGTTTCATACGTCACAGCAGGATGGGGGACTAAAACGTTTCCCCTCAGTTGCTCAGGTATGGTCTACGCTATATACCAGGTCTGCACAATACGGCCGCGAGCTACAAGCGGCCCGCAATGCCTTTTATTTTAGTACGTCTGCCTGACTGAAAATATTTAATCATTTGTGTAAATATAAAATTTGACGGTTTCGCCCAAAACAAATCCAAATTAGAGTGATTCCGATTCCATTAACAGTCAAAGCAGGAACCTACCTGTTCATCTCCACATGGAAGTGGGTTCAGAACTATAAGGAAAGTAAGCCTACACAAGTTTTCTCGATTCTGGATGGGGATAAATTCTTTTTTGGTACTGCATAGGTAGGCTTTTACAATACCGGCATTTTTAAATGGTCTAATTGTGAGTTATTTACATACTCAATCGCAAAAGACAATTCCTAAGCAAGCTAAAGGAATATTATCCATTTTGTGGAACCCGAAGGTTCATTGCCGCGCTTACCTGAACCCGCCATTCAACCCAATTCTGTGCTAACCCTATCCAATTATCTCTCGCAAATCCTACTTCCCTTAAATCTATCCTAATATTGACCTCCCACCTACATCTAGGTCTTCCAGGTGGTCTTTTCCCTTCGAGTCTCCCAGCCAATATTTTTTAGAATAAAAGGCTTTGTCATGACTGACTGAATGAATGACTGACTGAATGACAGGAATCAACGTACAGCCTAAACTATAACAGGTAGAGACTTGGAATTTTGACAGTACCTTCGTTTTATAATGTAGGTGCTCACTAAGAAAGGATTTTGAAAAATTCTGATTCTGAATGCCAAAAATTAAATGTTTTTGAAAATACTTAATCCCTTTTTACATAGAATTATCAATTCCAAATCACAGAATATATTGTTGCACAAATGGTATCAGGTGGACTTGGAAGAAACAATTGAAATGCACTTTTGACAAATAAGAGAAGTTATGAAAATAATTCATGTTATAAATAAATATTACAGAATGAAATCCACTAAAATAATGGAATCACATAACTTTCTCTACCCTGGACATAGAGAAAACAAAACGAGGTATGGTAATGTGTATATTATTATATTATATCGCAGGTTTTTGGAGAGAAAAGTATGAAAGTGATAATGCTTTATGGTAACATAAGAGTGGGAAATTTCCCGCCTCGATATTACAATTGTATGTTACAGGAATTTCTGTTTCTTCTTATTTAAACCTCTACCAGGCTTGCTGTGCACTGTACAAGCGATGGGATGCAACATTCTAGATCCTCTATGAGCCATAAAAAACTAGTTTTCTGAGGGAATAGTTTGAGTGTAATAAGTCGTTCTTCCTATTTCAAATTATAAATGCCTATATAAGGACCTAGAATTTAAAATTTAAAATCCTTCATAAGCTAATTTCCAATTACAAAATACAAAACCCGGGCGACGCCGGGTATTTTAAGCTAGTTTTTTAGATATGTCTTTCCTCGCCCATTCGCGCTACACGTCCAGCCCATTTCATACTCCGTGATTTAATTGCCATTACTATAGGTCTATTCGGTGAATAGTACAGTACACGTTATGAAGCTCGTCGTTCTGCAGTTCATCTCTTGAGCTCAAATATTTTCTTAAGCACCCTGTTTTCGAACACTCAGATTATGTTCTTCCCGAAGAGCAAGCGACCATGTCTCACATCTACATAATACACCCGGCAGGATAATTGTCTCATAAACCTTTATTTTTAGAATTCTGGACAGAGAAGATAAGAGTTTCTGAACTGCATAAAAACATGCATTTCCTGATTTGAGTCTCCACTTAACTTCTACCTTAACATTATTTGTGCCTGTAATTAATGTTCCCAGATATTTGAATTTCTCCACTTGTTCGAACGATTTACCGGCTATTCTAATATTTTCTAGAGCATTATTTTGACGTTTCATGGCCATGTACTTAGTTTTTCTGTATTAATTTCTAATCCAACATTCCTGCAGGTATCGAAAATACTTTCAGGATTTCTCTCGATTGTGTTTATGTCATCGCCGAGCAGACGAACATCATCTGCATAAGCTAAAATCGAGTGACTTGCATTTATTTCTAGGCCTACCGTGTTTTCATGAACTTTCTTAATAACATATTCCAAATCAAATAAAAAAAGTAAAGGCGATAGTGCATCTCCTTGGTTCAAGCCCTTTTAACGGCCAAACTATACGACATAAATTTCCCTACCCTGACTAAGCTATAGGTTTCCTTTAGACACATTTAGTTGGCCTAACTATCTTGTTTTGTACCGCAAACTCAATGAGGATATTGTAGAATTTGTCTCGCCTAAGTGAATCATACGCTTTTAAAAATCTATGTATAGGGGGTGATCAGATTTATTATATTTCCACTTTTATCCAAGGTTCGGCGAATACAAAATATTTTATCAGTAGTTGATGTATTTCGCCTAAGTCCACATTTGTGATCTCTAATAATTAACTTATTAAATTGCTCCACAATTAAAAATCATATCAAAACGTAGTTTAATATTTGGGTTAAGCACCATAATTACTGGGTACGCCGTAGCGTAGTGGTTGAGGGGCTGCGCTACAAACAGGAAGGTCGCGGGTTCGATTCCCGATGAGGTCGTTGGAGTTTTTCAATTGTCCTAATCCTTCTGGTGGCAATATGGCCCTTGGTCGACTCAGCCTCTAACAGAAATGAGTAACAGGAGCAATCTTGGGGGTAAAGGCGGCCGGTCTTAAGGCTGACAATCATACAACCTTCGCGTGCCGAATGTCTAAAATCTTTGAGCCCCAACCTCCTGGAACCCTCTGGGCCTCCATGGCCTGTATAGGAAACTCTTTACTTTTTACCATAATTACTGCTGGAGGTCTTATGGCTAGTTTATATGATAATATTTTTTGCGATATTCTAGAAAGTGCGACAATGCTTCCCTTTATGAATAGCCTATATACTAACTGCATACCGGTATAGGAAGACTTTCAAAATTTTTATTTGAAACAATTTTTCATAGAAATTCTCTGAAGGGTAGTTATAAGCTAGTTTACATTTCTATAACCTCAATATATGAAGTCGTGAATCGCAAATAATGCTGTCTTGCATAGGGTTGAGAGAACCGAAAGCAGATATCGTGCAATAAGGGAATGTGAAGTACACTTCATTTATTACAACTGCATAAATTTATATCTTGTACTCCGTATCTACGCTTAACTTGTGAAATGCGGAACATGTTTCATCTTCAATACTCACAACTTCTGCTATATTACAGTAATTTCAAATTGATCTTAACTATTGCCAATATTCGTAATTACCACAGGTAATCCCTCGAGAGTTGACGAGTTTATCTGATGAAACTCGTCAGCTCGAGTTGAATTTAATAAGACTATTCCATCAATAAAAATGTAACGGTTTATTCAAATAATAATTACTTTCGTGCATGGTTGTATAAAAGCAAAACTAACAGCTGCGAGATCACGGCATACTATAACTCAAGCATACATGAATGGATTCGAGTTACCGTGTTGTAACCAGGGCTACCAGTGGTGCATATAGGATATAGTTAACTTAATTCAGGTAAACTAACAGCAGAACAGAATAAAAGCACGCGAAGTGGTTTGCACCTAATCGAAATTGTGTTTTTAATTAATTTACATTTCTATTATTTACATTTTCAAACAAGTTATGTTGTAAAAACTAATCTTTTTTCGTGTTGTTTAATGGCAGCATGTGACGTATTATTCACTGCACACTGATGCTTAGGTCTACGTGTCCAGTAACGAGCAGACGATTTTACCCGATAAAATGCCGTCCTCGCGATTCCTACAAGAATATTGTAAGATAAACGGCAGTGATTGGTCAATATCCGAGGAATTGCTCAAACACGCAGCAGATGAGTGGAATAGTCGCTATAATTAAAACTATAATTCTTATTGTTTTTTTCTTTTGTTTTTGTTTTGTGATGTTTGCATGGGTGTATGATATTTCTGTACTTTTTAGAATTGAACTGCATCCGAGCCCAAGAATTCTGCTCTTTCGGGTGATTATCACTTTTCTGAAAGTTGTAAATACTTATTAGCCTAATTTATATTGTATTTTGGTGTTGTAATTTGTATTATTATGTATTATTATTATTATTAATAATAATAATAAAATGCAAACTGCAAAAAAATAACTTGTTTCCGATTTAGGTATTTTCAAAATTATTCCATGAATACCTCGTTTCTAACACTCGATATCAGACGATCCGGAGGAATGGGTTTCTAACGTAGGGTAGACTATGAAAACCAAGATAAAACCTCATCAGACCGTACAGTTGTTTTTAATATTTCAGACGGTTTCCTGCTAAAGTTCGTTCACAGGATACGTGGAAATCCCTGGTCATGACTATTGAAAGTATTAATGGAATAAAAATTAATAAATCTTGCAGTTAGAAAGTGTTTCTAGGTTGCTTAGCTGTTGGAATGACTGAAACGTGGGGATTTAGGACGTGATTCCTGGAAAATTGCATCCATCGAATATGAGTGTTATCCCTATCAGGCCATGGACGCCCAGAGGGTTCCAGGAGGTTGAGGCTCCTAGATTTTTACACATTCGTTACGTGAAGGTGGTAAGGTTGTCAGGCTTACGCACCTGCCGCCTTTACCCCCAGGATTTCTCCTGGTACTCATTTCTGTTGGAAGCTGAGTCGACTCCAGGGCCATAGTGCCACCAGAAGGATTAGGCCAATTGAAAAACTCCAATGGCCTCATCGGGATCGAACCCGCGACCTTCCAGTTTGTAGCGCAGCGCTTCAACCACTACGCTATGGCGTATCCCATCGAATATGAAGCCTATTGCTAATAGAAGTGTTACCGAAGGAAAAAAATTGTAAATCTTTTTACAAAATAAGAAGCAATATGAAGATTTTCATGGAATATGAAAATTGTACAAACAAAACCTTATGAAATATGAACTTTTTTTATTCATGAACTGCCATCTAAACTTCATGATTCGTAAATAACCTACTTTTCAGGACGCTAGCATCAATTTTTTTAAATATGAAATTTCATATTTGTCTGTCTCTAATTATGACTTCAAATGAAAACTAAGATAAAACCTCACCAGACCGTACAGTTGTTTTTAATAAAACAACCATGTTGCTAGAAGAGCGATGAACTGGGAACAGATCTGCAACTGTATTAAATGTCATGTCAGTGTTAAATCTAGGAAGAATTATTTCCAAACCGAATCAACGTGGTTCGCTTTGCCACAAATTGTTCGTCCTGGTTATCTTCATGCTTCCAATTCACCGCAGTTTGTACAGCGTTTTGTTTCGGAATGTACATGGAAGGGGGCAACTGACCACATGGAATTAATGTTACAGAGATTAAAACCACTGACGAACATGAAAAAACCAAACAACAGAGTGCAATATGTCACTGAGAGAAAATACTGTTATAGTCGTCAAGCTCTATGAACTTGCCATTCGTATTACTTTCTCTATACGCACCATAGATATAGCATTTTCAGCTCAAATAAACGTTTTGAGATACCATTATTCTAAAAATACAATATTTGTATGCGTGTATATGCGTCTGTCAATACCAAACCATAGATTGAGTTAGATTATTAAGTGCCAGTATGGTACTTTATGAGTATGGGGACGGGAAAATGTCTGTGTCTGTACGCGCAGTAACTCAAATACGCTTTATCGGATTTTCATGAAACTTGGTGCATGCATTTATAACGTCCATGGGAAGAAGCCTGTTGATACTGCACAAAATCGATCGACCGGTACCGGAGTAATGCCCAATGTAGTTACTATTTTTATGGTAATATATTAGAAAGGGCGATAACTCAAATACGCTTTATCGGATTTTCATGAAACTTGGTATACGCATTTATAACGCCAATGGGAAGAACCCTATTGATATTGGACCAAATCGGTTGACCGGTACCGAAATAACGAGTAATTAACAGTCACATCTATTATAATATAATCTTCGTACTCCGACAATTCGAAGCATTTTGATTCGTTCGCGGCCAACCAATCAGCGGCCGAGCTCCGGTAACTAATTATCCTAATGTAAACAATTCTGAAAATAAAAATAATAGGCGAAATTACTTATTCAAGAGCATGCTTTCATTTCCAATTTAATATAAGTATTAATTTTGTAATGGAACGCTACAATATTTATCACGGCTCAATAGCCTTTATTAAACATAACATGACTGGTTCATTTCTTCATAACGATGTCAGTGGAAATAATAATGTAAATAAAATATTTAAAACGCAACTGGCCATTGAATATTGATATAATGTTATGCATTCTATCGATGACTACCGAAATCTACATTATATTTTAATGTGAGTATTTTTTCTTATTCGTTCCTCTCCAGCAATATACCTATGTAATTCCCGACAGATAGATTTCAGATTGACTTTTTATTCATTCATAACCTGTAACGCTGCTTTAAATTTGAAAGAAACATTACACTGCGAGAGACGAACATCGCCGAGTCCATCCGATGTCTCACGAAGTGAGGGTGGGAGTGAGCTCGCTATTGAGGGCCGTTGAATTGTTTATGTTATCGTCAGGGTACCCGAACAAAGCCTCTGGAACGAACTATAGATTTAAGGTATAGTCCCGACGATAACAAACTTAAATAAATGATTGGTTGGTATGTTGAAAACACAACTTTATTGCATTTTCACAAATCTTGATGTTCATGAATCTATATTAAATACACATAACTTATAAATGTACAGTATTGGATAGTACATAATCAGAGGACCAGCTATATTTTAATTACTAGCATGTGCCCGCGGCTTCGCCCGCGATAATTATTTAAAAAATTAAAAATGAAGAGCATAGGCCTAATACAGTGAGTCCCACGCAAGAGTTGGCCAATGACAGAGTTAATTTCTCTTGTGATAGGCCTATGTGATACTGTCTTTTAAGTTCTTCTAGCAGTATGTGAATATTATTTATGGGGAAACTTGAAAAGTAAAGTGTATAGGTCAATTTCCCATACATTAGAAGAACTTAAAGACAATATCACAAGATAAATTAACTTTATCTCGGAAGCTGAACTTACGCGCGTGAAAGAAAATTTCCTAAAAAGGTGCCAGTATTGTGTGGATGCAAGAGGAGAACATTTCCAACATCTCTTGTGATGAGGTATGTGGTTATTTTCATTGTTATTTTAACTGTAAATATGAGAACCTGAATCGTTATACCGTTCGCGGCTTTATTTGCGTAAATATTTTACCCGATCGCTCGGGAGTTGGAGCTGTGCCCGCCGCGACGCAGAAACCCGCGTCATTGGCCAACTCTTGCGTGGGACTCACTGTAGTAAAATCATTATATTTATTAACACCTAAATCATGTGGACTACATACCACGATTAGATAGCGTCGCCTGGTAAAGGCGACCTCAGATTCCAGTTCCTTGGTCCAGAAAACCCCTATACATTGAGTTTCGTCCAAATCGAACAATGTTTAACCATATTAAGGCCTATATTGATTATCCCTCTTCCGTGTATGTTAAAAATGTCATATGTATAGGGACTTGACATCCTAAACAAATGAATCGTCCGGGATGGACTTACAAAATCAAGCGACCGCCCGCGATAATTATTTCAAAAATTAAAAATTAAAAGCATAATAGTTATTTCATTATATTTATTAACACCTAAATCACGTGAATTACATACCACGATTAGATAGCGTCGCCTGGTAAAAGCGACCTCAGATTAGAGTTCCTTGGCCCAGAAAACGCATGTATAGAGAGTTTCATCCAAATCGAACAACGTTTGACCATATTTAGGCTTATATTGATTATCCCTCTTCCGTATAGGTTGAAAATTTCATATGTCTACGGGACTTGACATTCTAAACAAATGAATCGTCCGGGATGGACTTACAAAATCAAGCGATCGCCCGCGATAATTATTTCAAAAATTAAAAATCAAGAGCATAATAGTTAAACCATTATATTTATTAACACCTAAATCACGTGAATTACATACCACGATTAGATTACAATTACAAGTCAGAATCTCACGTATATAACACGCGAAGGAATCAATTTAATTTATTACTTGAACCGAAAAATGTTACAACTGCTGGAGCTAAGAATTGTTCAAGTTTTGGCCCAAGACTATTCAATTCATTTATTACCAACCATCCTGATCTAAATAGCTTAAACAACAAACAATTTAAGTCTAAAATTAGAAAATTTATATAATTATTACTTCTGTTTTCTACTATTGCTGTTATAACATTTTTCATATTAAACTTTAAAATTTGGATAGAATTTAATTTCTTTGTTTTTTACTAAAATTTGAACAAATAAATTGTTATGTATTATTATTGTATTACCTCGTACCTTTGTATACGTTCTAACCTTTTATACGTAACATTCTGTCATACTTCTCCAAATTATGTATTGTTTTAAGTAATTATTTAGTATAAGTTTTTTCCTAATATAGGCTATTGAACTGAACCACCCCCGAACACACGCTCTGCTTCTTCGGGTGGTGTATCAACTTTTTTATGTATGTTTTTCGTGTAATTTAGAACAATAAATTGTATATAATTGTAATTGTAATTGTATAGATAGCGTCGCCTGGCAAAAGGGACCTCAGATTCGAGTTTTTTGGCTAAGAAAACCCCTGTATAGGGAGTTTCGTCCAAATCGAACAACGTTTGACCATATTTAGGACTATATTGATTATTCCTCTTCGGTGTAGGTTGAAAATTGCATATGTCTGCGTGACTTGACATTATAAACAAATGAATCGACCAGCGTGAGCTTACAACATTCAAGCGATCGTGATGGTTTTATGTCCGAGGTATGACAAAAATAGCCAAAGCCTAGTGTAATTGATTTGTATTACTAAAAACTCATGCTTCGAAAACGGAATAAATACACGTTTTCTGCCCGTTTTTCACTCATAACTCACGAACGAAAGCGAAAATTAAAATTCCGGCTTCGAGGTGCATTCTCCGACCCTTCAGTCCACCTATGTTTAAAAATTCAGATCTCTGCGTTGGGTAGATTTCGCGAGCATCGCGGACAGACAGACAGAAGAGATGAAGAATTAGTGAAGTTATTGTTTTTCACTAGATAGATTATTGCACATTAATGGTTCTTGCAATTAGAGAAATTAGAATGTCTATATGAAGCTCAGATCAATTGAAATGAGCATTTAAATTGAGTCAAGTGATTTACACACTTCGAAAATCGGCATAAGAGAAGATTAAGTCGCCCCCTTACGCTCCAAACAATGCGTTGCTGTTCGCTTGTTATCTCGGCACACCCGATCGTTCCTTCTCTCCAAACTCCCGATCGTACCAAATACAAGCTACCAACCCATACACCAAAATGACAACCCTCTAGCTTACTCGGCAATCCCGACCAGACCACAATCACCTCTTCACATAATCTAAATAATGCATAAAACTATCCACTTAGTTAAGTGCGCGAGCGGAGGCGGCAGCCGAAGCGAAGCGCCCTTGCATTTTCGAATAATGTACGATACACTGTTTGTAGGTTTCGAAAATGTGGCATATTATATCTTCCACACGTTAGTAAGCCTGTCAACTTTTGTTCATCTTTTGTTTACCGGTATGACGTCACACTACCAACGTCCAATCACGAGTTTCTATGTAATATGAGGACAGAAGAAGTGGTATAAAAGAAAGTGCATCGCGAGGGAGCGGTGGGCGGGAACATTCATCCAAGGTGCGACTTAATATTATTTTTTCCCCGAAAATCTTGCTGATAGATTAATGTCTTAACTTATTTATCAATCACAATAACATTGACTCCTCTATGAGACTGCGAAAATCTCACTAAACCAACTAATCCTCGGTCCATACAAATATGTTGAGAACGTACCTTTATGATGTAATTCACGAATAATTACTCACGAAAATGAACGATCTTCTCCTTGACTGGTATGAATGTCTTGAAGTTAAAGATGAAGATTTATTATCTTCGGAAAAGAACTCCTTGTGGTCCTTAATATAAATATTGAATGCAGTCTTCATGCTTGCTGAATCACTAAAGACGTGATGAAAATGAAAGAAAGGCCTTTCGCCCGAAATAGCATTTTTCTGAATTGCTGGAAACTCATAATGAGTTGGATAAGAGCACTTGGCTCTTGAAAAAAAATGAATGGAATGTGTTGTTGAAGTTGTACATTTTGAAACTTGCTTAAAAAACAACAAAAAGGCTAAAATAATCAGATATCCGCCAACCCAAAATAGCTCCATCAAAATATTAAATTAATTACGATCAATACATGATGAAACGATATACTAAAGTTAATAATCTCAAGATAAAATAAAATAAATAAATAATTGTTCAAATAGAAAGTTATTTAGAGAAATTAATAAAGGCATTTTGAGTTTGAGATTAAATGACAATAATTGTCAAGACATAGGCCTACAGTAAATAAATGAAACTATGAAGTTTTAAGAATAACAAATGAAATTATACCAAAGCCTCCTATAAGCTAAATTCATAGAAAATAATTTATAACATAGTATTAGCAAGTAGGTATCGCAGGACGTAACAGTATAAGAGTAGATAGAATATCTTATATATGAATAAGTATCTTTCAACTGATTCTTTCGGCTACTGTTATCAGTCGGTTAGTATTATCAAATTAGCCGCGTCCCGAAGTGTTCACAATAAGCGGCATGCACTGTATATCTTGCCAAGTTCCCTGGGTGCAAATGTACTACATTTTGTCTGTGTGTTCTCTGTCAATCTGTGAACAGAGAAGCTCAGAAACAGAGTCGTAACAAATCAAATTTTCACATTGGAATTGTAGTGACGTGAAATTTTCGCCACTTGCTTCCTGCACACGGATATATCGCTTCATTAGACAAATAAAAGTATATGACGTATACCTACGTACATGGGCGTACGGCAAGGGGGGGTTCAGAGGGTTGGAACCCCTCCCGAAATATCTGCAATATTTTGAAGACTATAAATCATGGAACGAAATAATAATAAAAAAACTCTGATTCGATTGTTACACATGTTAAAATTTCGTACACGTCAAAGCATTATTTAAAATTTATTGTAATTTATTTAAGATTCAAATTTCAAAACCTCATGGTGTTAATAGTTCTTCAGTTTAATAACAGTGATATCCCTTTGGAATCTGTCAAACGACAACTCGAATACTCCCTCTGAAATCCATCAACCTGTCTGTAAAGTCAACAGTAATCACGAGCTCATTACAAAATTATCATGAACTAATCGGCTTTTCCACCAGTGGATTTACAGATGACTTTGAAAACGTGCCCTTTGCACCATACAGTATTATGACAATTTTTTTTGGTCGAACCCCATGGTATTCAGACCTTCTACTTCTGTGGGGGCTCCAGGAGTAGTGACAGATATTTCCCCCAGCTCGTGGGACCATTATTGAGTCTAGCAAGCTATATCATCCAGAGTGCTCCTTAGCAGGGGACTCAGATAGCATAAACCTTGATAGAACCCTGGCAATGGAACCCGGGGGACTAGAGCGCTCCACGGGGGACTTAGTTCCCATGGGGAAAATTTTCAGGGAACTTATAAAATCGGAAGGCTCCTTAAAGGGGGACTCCTATGACAATCTAGAGCTCTCCTTAATTGGGGACTCGGAATGGGTAAAGTTTGAGAGAAATCTGGCTGTGGAACCCAGGGAACTAGAGCGCTCCTCTATAGGGGACTCTGTTTCTATGGGTTACTGCGCCGGGGAACTCAAGAGATCAGAGAGCTCCTTAACAGGGGACTCCAAAGATAAAGGGATCGGACCCGACATAGCCTCAGGGACCTCACACAGCAGGAACCTGAAGCTAGAAAGAAGCTCTATTTTTAAGGCATATGGTGAGTACCATTAGGGTTATTTACTGTCTGCAGGCTAACCTTCAACACAGTTTTGTGGCCTCTAGGGTTCTTACCCGACGGCTACAGACTGGAGGGATACATATCGCCCTGATACAGGAACCATGGACTCGTGAGGGCCGTATCATGGGGTTGACTGCAGCAGGCTTCTCTACTTTTAGTGCTCGCACTACAGATAGGCCTAGAGTATGCATCCTAATTAAAGGTATGAATGCATGGGCACTACCGCAGTTCTGTTCTCAGGACGTGGTAGCTGTTCTTGTGAGCTATAAGGAGGGAAATGCAGAGCGGCAATTAGTTGTCTGCTCTGCATATTTCCCTTATGATTCTGAGGATCCTCCTCCCTCAAGGGAGTTTGAGGACCTTGTTACTTATTGTGGACGGGAGGGACTTGACCTGGTGGTTGGCTGCGACTCTAATTCCCATCATGGGATTTGGGGTAGCACCAACGTTAACGCCAGGGGCGAGGCTCTTGCCAACTACATAAGTACAACGGATTTGGAAATCTTGAATAACGGCGAACCTACATACTGTAATAACAGAAGGGAGGAAGCTATAGACATAACACTAGGATCCATAGGAATCCTGGACAAGGTTAGTGGTTGGAGGGTCAGTAGTGAACCGTCCCTTTCCGACCACAGACACATAGAATTTCGGTTGGCAGGCTCCCTTGATCCAAGGACCTTCAGGGACCCCAAGAGGACCAATTGGGACTCTTATAGGGAGGACCTGAGGGGCAGGATCGCTGGGGGAATGCCTAGAAATTCTTATAACAAGGAAAACTTGGGGGACTGCATTGATTGGATCAGTACGGCCCTCAGATCTTCCTTTGAGGATAACTGTCCACCTAGAGCAGTTAGGACAGTAAATGGGAGGTTCCGCTGGAACTCAACTTTGAGTAACCTTCGGAACTCCACGAGACGGCTTTTTAACAGAGCTAAAGGTAATCATGATACTGAGAGCTGGAACCTGCATAGGGATTCACAGCGCAAGTATAAGCAAGAACTGAAGAAGTCCTCCAGGGAAGCCTGGAGAGACTTCTGTCAGAGTATCAACAATCTACCAAGTACAGCTAGATTGTATAAAATCCTAATGCGAGACTCTAGATCCAAATTGGGCTCATTAAGGACCCCCTCTGGGACATATACTGGCTCGGAGGAGGATACTTTACGACTCTTGCTTGGGACGCACTTCCCTGAATCACAGGTAGTTAATGAGGAGGCTGTATCTAGTCAGGCTTGCCGGCCTGCTATGCAGGACTGGCGGACTGCCAAAGATATTGTCACCTATAAGCGAATAAAGTGGGCAATTCAATCATTTGCCCCTTTTAAAAGCCCAGGGATGGATGGGATTTTCCCGGCCCTGCTTCAGCAGGGACAGGATTTACTCATTCCAAACCTGGTAAGAATTTTCAGATCTTGCCTGGCGATGGGTTATGTACACTCGTCGTGGAGGCAGGCAAGACTAGTTTTTATTCCTAAGCCCGGTAGGAGCTCTTACCTTGGGCCTAAGGATTTTAGACCTATTAGTCTGACTTCCTTTCTTTTAAAGACTTTGGAAAGGCTAATAGATAGATATATCAGAGGACCTATCTTAATTGAAAGGCCTCTAAGTGCTGAACAACATGCCTATCAGGCTGGCAAATCCGTGGAGACGGCGCTTCATCAGCTGATTTCAAGGGCTGAAGAAGTGCTTGACCAGGGAGAGCTAGCCATGGCAGTGTTTTTGGACATAGAGGGGGCCTTTAATTTTACTTCATATGGCTCTATCTATAGAGGGTTGATTAGACATGGAGTTAACTTGTGTGTAACTCGATGGATTATGGCTTCCCTGGAGGGCCGCCGGGCAATAGTGTCTCTTAATCAGTGCGAGCTGATGTGCACTATGCCCAGAGGCTGCCCCCAGGGAGGGGTTCTATCCCCACTTATTTGGTGCCTGGTGGTAGATGAATTACTTGCCAGGCTCAATGAAAGTGGAGTATATGCCCAAGGCTATGCAGATGATATCTGCATTGTGGTCAGGGGCAAATTCGCTGATACAGTTTCGGGCCTTATACAAGGTGCCCTTGAAACTGTTGAAAGATGGTGTCGTGAGGTAGAATTGTCAGCTAACCCTGATAAAACTAACCTCATTGTGTTCACGAGGAAGCGACGGCTTGATGGTCTACATGAACCTACCTTCTTCGGGAAGAAGCTGATTCGATCTACGTCGGTCAAGTATCTGGGAGTCATTCTGGATTCTAGGCTGACTTGGAAAGAGCACATTGAAATCAAGGTGACTAAGGCCTGCAATACTTTGTGGGCCTGTCGGAGGGCCTTTGGTGTGAGGTGGGGACTTAAACCACGTGTGGTTTATTGGCTCTATGTCTCCATCATTAGGCCTTCCATCACCTATGCCTCGGTTGTGTGGTGGCCATGTGTTAAGACACAGGCCACCAAGAACAAATTAAATAAAATCCAACGCTTAGCGTGTTTGGGGATTACTGGAGCCTTGCGCACCACTCCGCTCAGTGCCCTTGAGGCGCTGCTTGGCTTACCTCCTTTGGATCTAGTTATTCAGGGAGAGGCCGGAGTGACTGCTCATCGTCTCTGGAGTTTGGGCTGTTGGTCTTTTAAAAATCCAGTTAAAGGACACAGAGAAATACTTAGCAGACTTCAGAAGTCGCAGCCTATCCTTGCGATGGGCTGTGACAATATGAAGCCAAGTTATAACTTTGACTCTATATATAGGGTCAGTATTCCGCCCAGAGAGGAATGGACTCGTGGCCCACGGGCTCCGGAGTCTGTCAAGGGGCTTGTCTGGTATACGGATGGCTCCAAGACGGACGAGGGGACTGGGGCTGGCATCTATGGGCCTAAGACGAGGCTGTCGTACTCTTTGGGAGGTTATACTACAGTATTCCAGGCTGAAATATTTGCTATTTTGGCCTGTGCTTATCATATTTTAGGGATGCCTTGGCTGCAAGGTCGGATTAGTATCTGTTCTGACAGCCAGGCTGCCCTGAAGGCACTATGTGCCAGTACAACAAGGTCTAGGTTGGTACGAGAGTGCCAAAAAACCTTGGATATTCTCTGCTCCCGCCGACCAGTACAGCTTTGCTGGGTTCCTGGGCATGCTGGAATCAGAGGAAATGAACTAGCGGATAAGCTAGCAAGGGAGGGCTCGGCCAATGTCTTTATTGGACCGGAACCTGTCCTTGGTATTACTCCAAGAAGGGCCAGACGTGAGGTCTTAGACTGGATGTCTCATCAGCATGGCACTTTCTGGAGTAATCTCACTACTGCTAGGCAGGCTCGAGCTATGATCGAGGGACCTAGCAAGAAGAACAGCAAGATTCTGTTAACCCTTAACCGGGTACAACTTAGAGGTGTAGTTGGCCTGTTAACAGGACATAACACCCTAAAGAGACACCTACATGTGATGAAGCTTAGTGCGGATCCCACATGTAGGAAGTGTGGTAGAGAAGATGAGTCCTCTCTACACATCTTGTGCGAGTGCGAAGCACTTGCTACAATCAGACACTTTCTCCTGGGCTCGGATAAACTGAGACCAGATGACATAAGGAGAACTAACCCAAGATCTATCCTGTCCTTCTTGAAGGCAACAGGACTTGAATGAATTCTCCAGTAAGAGGGGCACAATGGGCCCAATTATGTGGCCTACGTGCACGGGACCGAAAGGGCCCAACCCATTCATTTTCATTCATTCATTCATTCATGACAATTTTTCAAAAGAAAGTTTTTATTTATAGACTCTAGCTTAAACGAGAAATGGATAGAAATTTCAAGAAAAACAGTTTCAAAGACTGAGTTGTATATTAATTTATTAGAGTGTATTAATTATCACAATACAACTGTTTAGTAATTAAACAAATTAATAATTCACAATGTGAGCAAGGACATGGAGCTGAGACGACTTTACATTGAACCCCTCCCGAACAAAATTTCACCGTACGCCTCTGCCTACGTATACCTTCAACTTGATCACTGCCCGTAACGTGGACTAGTCGAAATATTGCCCTTCAAGGTTGACATCACCCCTCCAAATAGACAATAGATTCACCCAGCATCTACGTGAGCAGTGATAAGTAAAAAAGAATTTTACTGTAACCTCAACTGAATGTTGCGTACTGTATGTACGCCTTCTCAACTCCTGGTAACCTTTGTGTGAATAAACATAGTGCATAATCAAGAAAACCACCCTCTAACTTTATTCACTCAAAGCAATACTCGTATTTGGTCTGGTAAAAATAAATAATTACAATTTTAGGGCCTATCTTCAAAGCAAAGCCTGGGGCGGACCGCCCCTCCCGCCCCCGTCTGGGTACGTCATTGAGTTAAACTCAACTGAATCTAAGTACTTTATGTACGCTTTCTCATCTCCTAGTAACTTACATCCCATACACTGGTCACAATCTTTATTGTGAACTACATTAATTAAATCTTTCGTAGTCTTTCGTAGCCACAAACACTGTCTTGGCTTACCTCTGTGCTCCAGATTGCAATGTGTCCCAGCCTTCCAGGAAAGATGTACGCCAGTCATCCACACAAACACTAACACGCAAACACTTTAAACACAAAATTTAACATTCACATCGACAGAAACACGCACTATTATAATAAAATTTTCCTACTTTTCACCGCTAACACACAACATGACCCACTACCTGCCATCTTAGAATTTTAATATCAGTTGAATCGATCGATATATTTGCATTATCGATAGATACATAGAAGTTACGGACGTCACCGCTTCGACTAGTGGCGTCTTAATGCATTCCAATAGGTTTGTTCCCACAGTCAATTCATTTACCAGGACGCCTGTCATTTTTCAGCTTACTCACTTAGCTTTAGGAACAGACTTAAAATATCTACAGGTGGGAGTTCTGTGTTCGACCCTGAAATATCTTGAGACCACCTAAATGTTTTTATTACAGGTAAACTGATATAACAAAGTGCCAGAATGCTTTTTAGGTAGATTTCGAAGAAAAATCTACCTACTGCAATCAATACCATGTCATGACTTTCGAAAAATTCTTTCATATCTTTACGTTTCATGCCTCCCTAATTACGAAACCACCGCCTGCTCAAAATTTTTTTTGTGATATTTATATATATCTTTACACGCTAGCGGCCGTAATTTTGAAGATATTTGAACCAAATTTTATTATGTTATTTCTAGGCCAAATAGTTCGGACAAGTTCGTTAATGAGCAAAATTGGCCCAAGAGGAAGGTCAGGGGAGGGGGTTGAAGTATTTAAAAATTTATATCTCGGTCCCTATGAAGTATAGAGGGAAACTTTGCTTGAATAAATTAGAGTACTCCCTATGGAGTTCACAGTGACACCAACGATTCGTGGGTTTTGGGGGTAAGAGTGGGGGTGGTTGGTGGGGGATGGAAATTCGAAATTGTTGCAACCACGTCTTGTGGGATATTGTTGAAAAGCTCTTGATGAGTACTCTGCAAATCAATAACTGGTTTCGATAGCTCTCATATAAGGCGAGATTTAGCACTTTGAAATCTACCTCAGCCTGTAGGCCAGCCTGTTTTTTAATCAGTGATAATTGCAATTATGATAGGCTCATGCAGAAAAGAAGTTATTTTTCTAACAGAGGTCCGAGTTAAACTCCAAAAACAATATTGCGCTGGCAATAATAATAATGATGCAATAGGCCTACGATTCGCTGACATGTTTGTTTCAAGTTTATAGCAGCCTTGCAGGTTATGAATGAATAAAAAGTCAATCTGAAATCGATCTGTCAGGAATTACATTACGTATATTGCTGCACAGGAACGAATAAGAAAAATGCTCACATTAAAGTATAATGTACCGCGTAGACATCTATAGAATGCACAATATAACATCAATATTCAACGGCTAGTTGTGTTTTATATCTTTTATTTACACTATTAAATACACCTTCATCGTTATGAAGAAATGAATCAATCAAGACGGGCTAACAGTATCTAATCACGATTGGCAATTTGTTACGTTATGTTTAATATTATATTGTGGGGCATGCAATAAGTAATATTATAGCGTTTTATATCCATTAAAAAATTAATATTGATATACTCGTTATTTCGGTATCGGTCAACCGATTTGGTCCAATTTCAACATGCTTGTACCCATAAACGTTATATGTGTATGCCAAATTTCATAAAAATCCGATAAAGTGTATTTTAGTTATCGCGCGTACAGACACACGGACAGACGGACAAACATTTACCCGTCCCCCCACACACACAATCTCATAAAGTACCATACTGCCACTTAATAACAGAATAGCAGCTGTTCACAACTGTACTCAACAAAACCCACCATTACGATAATGCAAAATTATGAAAATGCTGTGGCTCATTTTTGGCCAGGTTACATAGCATTTGCGTACGCAATTTATTTAAAAAACATATACAACTGTTTTATTGCTTTTGGGTACCGAATGATAACTTCCTGAACCATGGGAAGCCGTCAACTCAAGTTCTTATTTCATACACTAGGGTCACTAACAATAATTTCATTAAGGACACCCTGAGTTTTCTTACTAATGCAGAAAGTCTTTTCGATGCCTGCAGGAAATTTGGACTGGAAATTAGTACAGAAAAAACACTAATTTATATACAGTGTGTCCGGCTTAAACGTATAACATTTCATTATTTTATTACTTGAGAAGTATTGTTGATATTTACACCCGGTTTGCTTCTACGGGTTAGGTAACTCAAAATGTTTCTTGTGTTTGCATGGCAGGAGCGTACATCAAATGCGCGCATGCGCAGAACATGGAAATAGCCAATTAGCGTCAATAGCCATGTGGACTCCACAGCAAAAGGCATTCTGTGTGCTTGTTCTCGCGGAGTTGAAATCTGTTACTTAGGTAGGCCTACAACGTCGATTTTGGCGTTAATATCAACTGGGACCAACTGACGATGTTCCAACGTACGTAACAATCATGAAATGTGACAGATGGCTTCGTGAAACTGAGAGTTTGATTTCAAAGTCGGGTCACCACACCAAGCGCGCTGTTCCAGTGTCTGTTACGAATTAATCCATACGTCTTTTCAGAGGAGCCCTCGTAAATCCATCCGACGAGCAAGTAGGGAGGTAATTTTACCTCGTTCGACAGTACACGATGTCGTCCATGAAAGGTTGCGCCTACGGGCGTACAAACTTCAACTTCGTCACCAAATCAATCCTGAAGACAAGCAGCGACGGAGAAGCCCAAACATTACGCCACTCGAATTTTTTCTGTGGGGGCTCGTCAAGAATCAAGTTTACCAGACACCAGTTCGTGATCTACCAGATCTGTGCTATCGCATTGTTGCGGCTGTCGCAAATGCAATGCTGCAAAACACATGGAGAGAGGTGGAATACAGATTGGACGTCTGCCGCGCCACTAATGATGCTCATATCGAAGTTTATTAGGTTATTAAAAAACATTTTGAGTTACTCTACCCGTAGAAGCAAACCGGGTGTAAATATCAACAATACTTCTCAAGTAATAAAATAATGAAATGTTATACGTTTAAGCCGGACACACTGTATAAATAAAAGTTCGTTATCTGAAATCTTGACACATGAACTAATTGTGGCAACATCTGTAGGAATCTAAACGAATCTATGGCTCTGATATTATCCACAACAGACATTACATTGGCTGATATGTGAGATGACTACATGCTTTCTAACATAACTAGTCTGGTGAGTAGAAATGTATTCGGTGGAGATTGGAAATTGGAGGAAAAAGTAAAGATAAAAGAGCTAGGTAGACCGACTCCCGAGTTAAACATCTCACATTCGCCAGTGGACGAAACAAAACCATAGACGTTTTAAATAAAATATGTGACACTTTTCGCCGGAATGTCCTGCAGGAGTTATTTTACATGCTGTAGATATACAAACATTGGACTGTTACACTCAGGGGCGACGATTTGAAAAATATATATAGGGCTATATTGGGAGGGACAAGGAGTGTTAACAAGTTAAATGTTGGGGGACAGAAAGTACCTCGTGTCCCCCAGAGTCGGCGTGCATGGTTGTACTTCTGCATAACTAAATACCTTTGAATTCGCGAATCCTTTCAATTTTAAATGAGGAAGAACGACTTATCACACTCACTGTATTCCCTCAGGGAACGCTTGATAGGCCTACAGCTTTTTGTGTCTCATAGAGGATTCAGAATTTTGCACCCCATTGCTTCTACACACTATGCTTGGGAGGAGTTCAAATAAGAAGAAATAGAAATTCCGGTAAAATAAAATTGTATATCTTTACGGAACATTTTATTTCTCACTCTCACGTTACCATACAACCATTTTGGGCCTGAAATAGAAAGAAAATTAATATGACTTTCATACTTTCCTCCCTAAAAACCTGGGACATAATATAGGGGAGAGTTGGCGAAGTTGGACCGTTGCCTAAGTTGGACCTCCTTCATATTTTGCTATGTGTTAGTAACTTAAACCTTCAAGTTGGCTCTACTGGTGAGAAATGTTGTCAAGGACGCGTGATCCAACGATCATTTGGCTGCTGCCTTTGAAGAAAGAATAACTGCAATTATTGTGTTCTCGTTTGTGTAACAAGAGTCGCGCTACAAATTATAAACTATTGTGCAGAGTAAGAGTAAGCAAAACAATTACCTATATTATATTTTACAATTGCCTTTCGTTAGTTAATAACTAGATATCGTAAAACTAGTTTTACATTTTGTGAGTCCTTGTAGCATAATATTTCTTTACATGGCGTCCAGTTGCCGAAGATGGACCACTGCGTGTTTCCTAATTTGGACCACCATAACTTCCATTTTTGATCTCAGCATATAAGCAGATTTGGTATATTTGGTATATTTTACATTTTTTTTATGCAATTTGTTTCCTAGCTTCTTCTTTGTTTCTTATTTGAAGCACTTTATCAGTACAAAACAGTTTGCTTCTAATTTACAAATTATAATTAATGGTTCTGTATAATAGGCCCTAACTAACTTACTTTAAATGCCATGTGTGCCTAATCAATTTGTTAAAATACAGGTTCTTTAAAATATTACAATTATTATTTTTTAACTCACAGTTTTACCATCGGTCCAACTTAAGTAACCGGTTTCCTAATTCGGACCATTTGCAGACTTCTAAATTTTAAATTGTAGGCCTTGGAAATATATCTCTATACAAAATATAATACTACCAGATGAAAGTGTATAAAATGTAGATTGTTGTACAATATATTTCGTATCAATTAAATACATAATAGAGGCGTGAGGTAACAAAATGTAAAATCGGTCCAACATAGGCAACCTTCCCCTACTGCGGGCCTAGGACTGAAAATGTTCCATCCTATTTTGTCTTCTTTTAGATGCTTAGGGTCTATGATAAACATCCCTATTTCTCAACTAATACAAAGCTTACGGCTATGAATAACGTATCAGTAGAAATGATTTATATCGACCTCTGATATAGCACACTCATTGGCACACATTTAAGATGTCCCTGCAATGCGACCTCTTATTCTACATCAAAATGTGAAGTGAGAAAATGATATTTTCCCTGTAGAGGGTACAGGAAGTTATTTGACTGCATCACAATGTGCATTATTTTAATTATTTATTTACACGAATGTATTACATCGATAGCATCAGAATTTTTTTAAAGCCCGTATTATGTAGCTCCCAAAGCCCTATGTGAACACTGTAAACAATACACTGTTGTAATGAGAACTGAATTGCATTTTACAAATATTCAGTGTAATATTTTAAAAAATTATATAACTTTAAGGGAAGGAGTAGTTTGTTTGAATTTTAATGTCGACTGCATTATTTTCCGGGAGGAACTGGGAGTGAGTGCAAAATTTCATGCAAGCTGCTCAAGAAAAGTAGATTTGTATAGGGAACATACACGCCCACATACACTTTCAATTGTACATATTAGATTATGGCCAGCATGTTTTGTACACCCCTCAAGATGGAGAGCGTTCTGTCAATTTATATTCGCCCCTGTGTTGGGTAGTTTCAAGACATTAAGAACTGAAGCCAAAGTTTGGTAAAGACGGAAAAGCAAAGTAGAGTGTGAAAGTTTGGATGCAGCTCAGGTTTAAACTTTATAACCATCGACTCTTCTAAAGTATAGCTATTTGTGCCCCACGATACTCAACTTTCTCCCCCTGTTTTTCATTTTGCTACCAGTAAATGTGTGTTATGAAATATAGAATGTTTTAAAACTCTCCTTGAAAGCGAAAGGGAACTTTCAGGTTTGAGCTCTTCTGTATTTTAGGAAAGATTAGGTACAATGTCACCGAAAGAAAAAAGTGTGTAAACATAAGATAAGATAAGATAAGCGAAACTAACAAATTTAAGTTTTATAAACGCAGCTGGGAGATAAAATATGAACCTTTAGAATCAGTCAGAATTGCTTGTATCAGTAACAAAACCTTCGTTTGCTAGAAAAAATACAGAATCATGTTCGACTTGTTTGTTTCTAAACAGGAGCAAATACATTTTTATTTCCAGTTTTTGGTGAAATCCATAGGTGAGAAATAGGTGAATTTCATTATTTCTTTTCCTCAGCAATGAATTGGTCTACAATCTTGCAATCTGACATAGGCCTACTCTTCATTGACTACTTCTACAATTGCATACTATTTTTAAAATTAATCGAACTATTACAGTTATGGGTCATTATCGTTACAAAATGGCAGCCACGTTTCATGCACTAAAATGCAGTTTCCGTGATAATTTCCACAAACGGCAAACGTGAATCTTTTTTCTATCTATTTGCAGAAATCATATGAGCAACGTTATCTACAATCTTTGGAATATGTTTCTTTAATCGATTTTTACATTTTCTTTATATATATTTAAAAAATAAACTATTAATGATAGATGAATGATTGTAGACAGTGTTGTTCATATGATATTGACAAATACACGGACAAATAATCACTCAGAAATATTGATATGGGTGTAAGTTATCAAGGAAACGGCTTTTCAGTGCATGAAACGTGGTTGCCATTTTGAAACGATAATTATCCGTAACTGTAACAGTTTTATTAAGTGCCAGTATGGTACTTTATGAGATTGTGTGTGGGGACGAAAAATGTCTGTCCGTCCGTCCGTCCGTGTGTCTGTACGCGCGATAACTCAAATACGCTTTGTCGAATTTTAATGAAACTTGGTATACACGTTTATAATGTCCATGGGAAGAACCCTATTGATATTGAACCAAATCGGTTCACCGGTACCGGTGTAATGCCCAATTTAGTGCCTATTTTAATAGATTATGGCGCCTTTCTAATAGAAAGGCGCCATAACTCAAATACGCTGTATCGGATTTCCATGAAACTTGGTATACTCATTTATGACGTTCATGAGAAGTGCCCTATTGAATTTGAACCTAATCTGTTGACCGGTACCGGTGTAAACCCCTATTTAATGTCTACTTTAAAGGCGCAATAACTCAAATACGCTTTATCGTATATTTATGAAACTTCGTATACGCATTTATAATGTCCATGGGAAGACGTCTATTTATAATAGGTAAAATCGGTTGACCTGTTTCGGAGTAATGCTCAATTTAGTGCCTATTTTATGGTAATATACGTATTCGAAAGAATTTATAAAAAAAAATGAAAATCAATTATCTTGACAACACTGCCTATTGTTTTACTGTTATCTTATAAGGCCTTGGAAATTAAAATACAGGTAGCTATGACAAAAAACACTATCGATTTACAAGCGCTTATCCAACTAAAACTAAACTCCGTGGCGCTACATCCCCGGAAGGACTTGGCCTACCACCCGGCCGCTGCATCATCTCCCGTAGGCAGATGGCAGGATTGGGGGGCATGTGGTCAGCATGCCGACACCCACGGCCGTTAATGGTGGTTTTCTGGACCGGACTTATCCAACTAGACCGTTAAAATTACCCCGGTGGCCGAGATGGTAACGCTTTGGCCTCACTTTCTGGAGTCCATGGTTCAAAACCCGAAACCGGCCAATTTGATTTTTTTTTTGACATTTTTATGTGAGTGTGCGATTGTCATGATATCACATATCTGTACAGTTCAGGTGATGCTGGAAGATTTTAATCTCATTAAAAAAAAACTAGACCTTTGTTCTTCCGTAAGCCCTGCTTAATGAATAAATCTGGAGCTTAACTTGGAAATCAATTTAAAAAAAAAACATATTCTGCATATCATAATTGCAGTCATAACTGTTTAAACAAAAACATACTGGCACTTTGTTACATCAGTTTACCTGATTTTATTAATTTTGAAAATAGTATGGAATTGTAGAAGTAGTCAATAAAGAGTATGTCAAATTGCGAAGTTGTAGAGCAATTCAATGCTGAGGAAAAAATAATGAAATTCACCTATTTCTCACCTATGAATTTCACCGAAAGCTGTATGTCCCCCCCTTAAAATATTACTTTTGGTAATATTTCACAATGAAGTGGGATAAGTTAATGACTTCTTTTTCTAGTTTGGGGACCTTGTATGTCATGTTATTGATACGTACTACCCGCGCGCGATTTCTTGAGCGCTCGGCTCCCTAGTCCTTATTCGGTAGGTTTCGTTCAACTTCGTAGGTTAAGCTGACAACATTGAAACACGAAGTACGCTATACACCCTGATATCTAGTGGCTTCTATACTAAGCTTTCATTCTGACTCAGGATTCTTATTTATTTATTGACATTATCTTTTCTGACGCATCGAGTTATGGGGAAAAATACAATCTTTCGAACTGCTGATTTCACAAACACTTCATTGTACATCCAACACTTTCCTCACCTCTTGAAGAATTCCGTATGTGCTAATTTCTGACGATCCCGTGAATTCTGATGTCAATTTCATGGACTGAAAGTTGAGCGAACTTTTCACAATTTGTATTAAATACGTTTAAAATTAGGCCTATAG
The DNA here is from genome assembly GCA_964059195.1 of Ectobius pallidus. Lineage (NCBI taxonomy): Eukaryota > Metazoa > Arthropoda > Insecta > Blattodea > Ectobiidae > Ectobius > Ectobius pallidus. The sequence goes on along the minus strand of CAXKWD010000004.1, from coordinate 186,270,410 downwards.
CTTTTTCCACTTTTAGATGCCTTACCTCTCTTACATTTTAAAACACGAAATGGTGAAGCATGTTCTGCTAAGACTCTTCTTTATGCTTAAAATTAGTCATCCAGTGTAAAAATATTGAGCCTATATTATGCATAATATTCTTATTTGATGGCTTATTTGATAACCAAAGGCTTATGACGTGTAATTAATTGTTACGCAATACCGTCACCACGATATATTATTGGACTGCATTAAAATCGTTGTATATTAAAGTCACTACATAAAATACCATACGCGCGATTCTGCTGAAACGTTATTTCTTTGGTTGACAACACTGAAGAAAGACTGGCGGAATAGCTATGTTTTCGTTCCCCCCGACCCTCACTTCCCCGTAAATCCAGCGCTCAAGAAGTGGCGTGCGGGTAGTAAGTAGTGAGTTTGAGAAATAAATTATAACTCTTCTTTTTCTTAATCTATTTTTTCTTGTTTTTCTGGGTTACCAGCTGCTCTCCACTCCTTATTCTTCGCTGGTTTCCTCTTGACTAGTCAGTAAAATCCACAATAATTCTCTGTTATTCTTAACAAAGCAAAAATTTTCTTTTGTGACTTCGGTACCCTCAATTAGACAGAACCCTGTGTAAGCCACGAAAACCTCAAGGTGGATTAAAATGATCTTTATAGATTAATATTGTAGGTACAGTAATTAATCTCTTCTTCTATATATATAAAAGGCTTTGTCCTGACTGACAGGAATCAACGTAGAGCCTAAACTATAACAGGTAGAGACTTGGAATTTTGACAGTACCTTCGTTTCATAATGTAGGTGCTCACTAAGAAGGGATTTTGAAAAATTCTGATTCTAAATGCCAAAAATTAAATGTTTTTGAAAATACTTAATCCCTTTTTTCATAGAATTATCGAAACAAATTCACAGAACATATTGTTGCCAATGGTATATCTGTACAGTTGGATTAAATTAAATGGATGTATGACAAATTAGAGAAGGTATCATTATAATTCATATTATCTATATTAATAAAAGGAACTGTCCTCGATGTCCAGCGAAATCTACTGAACGCAGAGATCTGAAATTTTAAACATAATATGTGGGCTGAAGGGTTGGAAAATGCACCACGAAGCCGGAATTTTAATTTTAGTTTTCGATCGTGAGTTATGAGTGAAAAACGGGCAAAAAACGTGCATTTTTTGCGTTTTAAAACATAAGTTTTCAGTTATACATTTCAATGTCAAATCAATTACAGTTGGCTTTGGCTATTTTTGTCATACCTTGGAAATAAAACTTTCGCGATCGCTTGAATGTTGTAAGCCCTAAATATGGTCAAACTTGTTTTATTTGGACGAATCTCACTATACAGAGGTTTTCTGGGCCAAGAAACTCGAACCTGAGGTCGCTTTTACCAGACGATGCTATCTAATCGTGGTATGTAGTCGACGTGATTTAGGAGTTAATAAATATAATGATTTTACTATTATGCTCTTAATCTTTAATTTTTGAAATAATTATCGCGGGCGAAGCCGCGGGCACATGCTAGTTATTATAATATTGAACGTCTGAAAGTTAGTAACTATCGATATCCTATCGTTTGAATCCATATAAAAGCAAGTATTTTCCTTTCCTTTCCTTTACTTTCCTTCTTCTTTTTTGATATCTCTCCTTTTTACTATGCATCCCAATTACTGTAATACATTTTTCACGTCTACATGGCGTACTCAAGTCAACATGAGTACACTGATCGTATTGAATACACTCATGTAAATGGGATTCAATGATATCTGAGTACGCTGGTCCTATAGAGTATTGTGTGTCCACTTCTTAAAGACTCTTTTTCCAAAAACTGCCTCTACCTGCTGCCACCCTAATCCTCTTCGACCTGCCAATCAGTGAATATAAAGGTAATTAGGCGTATTCACACTTGTCTGTAATCCTTAGCTACCGAGGCTAAGGAGACCGGAATAAATACAGTTGTCATGGTGAGATTTGAACACGAGATCTCAAGCTTTCCAGTCTCACTTGCTAGCACTAAGTTACTAAGCACACAAACTTGAAAGCACTACTGTCCGTTCCAGATGTCTTGAGAAAAAAAGATGCGGATCGATAAAGTAAGTATACGACCTTGGTTTGAATGCTCACACCTTATTGGGCAGCGGCCAACCTCGTTCACACACACCCCCCTACAGCCCTAAGCTCAATTCACGTTCCTCGCTTCACAGGACGACAGTTCCCTTGTGATTTGTGAATGTCTTATAGGGGGCTGTCACACTGGATCGATCGAGCGACAGCGACTGACCGACCGACCGACCGATATAACGAACCTATAGACAGTAGTGGTACCAGTCACATAGCATCGATCGCCAGCGATCAACAACGAGCGAGAGGGATCAACTGGTCTGTGAAATCAAACCTGTCCGTTTTTCAATCGACGGTCGATGGCAAAATGCTGGCAGCACTCCAAAGCATCGTACCCACCTGAATTTCAGAATTGATGCTGGAAGATTTAACTTTCACAATAATGTCGTTTTAGACTCACATTTGAATGAAATTGAATTGCACGAATTAATTAAGGCACTTAAAACGTTATCTTCTTATGTAATTTAACTGTCCAAATACAAATATAAGCTTACATCGAGTTGTAGCACTAGCGGTGGGCGATCGAACTACAACAAACAACAAACCTCTTCGCTCGGCCGACTGGTGAAGCTTCAAGTAAACAGCTGTAGCCTATAGATAGTAGGCCTAATATTTAACCCTACATCCCTGCACATGTAGTATGATATTGTGCCGGAGATAAGCAGACGTAGGCCTAATAAGTCAATATACTTTACCTGTAATATACAGTGATGAGTAGACCTAGTAAAATCATACAGGTACATAACCTACAATATTTCCGTAGATCGATGACGCTCGATGCTGTGTGACAAGGAACAGAAATGTAGTCGAGAGCGCTCGATGGCAGTCGGTTGGTCTTGATCGATCGAAGCTCAGTGTGACAGGCCGCTTAAGATTAAAGAAAGGCGAACGTAATAATTTTCAAAGTATTATGTGCATCGTACATTTAGTTTTACCATAATTAAATTCGATAATAGCACTTTAATGCTATTTATTTCTATAAATTTAAAAGTGATTTTTCCTAGCTGGTGAACCGTGCTTTTCTCCCGTTACAATCACTGTTTACTTCATTTCTCAAGACATCTGAAACGGACAGTATACCATAGAAGCACGCCCTGACGTATCCCACTAATGTATTCACGATCACAGTCCCTAGGAGAATTAGAAAGTTCATTATTACCAGGACCCGGATTCTGATGCCCTAAATTGTTTGAAAAATGACCTATAAAAATTTTTAAAGAAAATGACTTCATAATTATAAGAAATGACCTAAAAACTGATATTTTATTTATAAAAAATTATTATTGTACACACAAAGTTATAAACTAGTTTGTACATCATTGTAAAAACTGTAAATAACTGTAATGTTGTGAATGTTCTTTTCTCACGGAAATTTATTCTGGCACTGAGGCACTGGTGAGTCAAAATTCGGCACATCCTTTTGTGGTCTGCCGGATTATATTATTGTTTATTGAGGGTAAACAGTTGTTTGCACTCTCAAATCCAAGCAGGTGGCAGACTCTGGTGCCAAGTCAATCTAATAACAATAGTAATATAATACAAAATTTTGGCGTTTCTTTGGTTCTCACTTCCGACTGAGACATGTCAACACTTTAACGCCGAATTTTTCCTTCTTGCATTAAACATACAACACTTCAAAGACAGCACCGCTAGCGACGAAAAAAAAAAGTTAATACACTTAATGTAAATACATGAAAATGACTAAATAAGGAAACAAATGACACGAAAATGACAAAATAATGACGTTAAATTGAAATAAATGCCCTAAAAATACAAAATTGCATAAAATGACAAAAATGACCTAATAAAAATGCATTTCTATAATCTAGAGGCCATGATTTATCCACAAGTTGGCAATGTCTATGCAGCATCAATAAAAAGATGACATGTCATTAAAATCTGGGCCCTGATTATTACTAAAGTAGCCTAATCATTTTTCCTGGTGCCTCACGTTTCATTAGCCAATCCTCGTTGTTTTTCATTACTAGAATACAGAATGGCCTTGCTTGCCGTAAAGCACACTAAGCAATCCATTCCATAGAGACACGTGGATTGCATAGGATGTCATCCATCACAGCTGGGATTAACGTTATGACGCGTGTGATACGTGCCCGGAATATCGACAACTTTGGAGTCAGTAACCATCCATACGACATGTAAATGACGGCTCTTCCCACCGTTAAATTTCCAATAAAGTTTACAGCTTTACTTGCGGGCTGTTACATCCTATTCCAGACCTGTATAATTATAAACACAGTTCTGTGAGTTCGCTCCTCTCACGCAGCGGGCCCGGGTTCAAATGCTAGTCGGGACAAGTTACCTAGGTGGAATAGGCTAATAAATATCATTTTTCAATGAGGGTCAGACTTATAAGTTAGAAAAAAATGTCCACTTTATATCCTCAGTGTAGAGGTAGAAACCCAGAGTTTTGTCATAAAATGTATTGTTTAATGAAAATGTTAAGAATAGATCATCAGCCTAGTCCCAATGTCACTTAGAAACATTAAAACATTAAATCTCAAAATAAAGTGATAATTAAAAATACTTTGAGATCTGTCAGAAATAAGATGTGTCTTATTAATAATGCACTAATCTATATATATATATATATATATATATATATATATATATAAAAGGCGTTGTCCTGACTGACTGACTGACAGGAATCAACGTAGAGCCTAATCTATAACAGGTAGAGACTTGGAATTTTGACAGTACCTTCGTTTCATAATGTAGGTGCTCACTAAGAAAGGAATTTACAAATTTTTAATTTTAAATGCCAAAAATTAAATGTTTTTGAGAATACTTAATCCCTTTTTACACATAATTATAAAACCCAAATCACAGAACATTTTGTTGCTAATGGTATCAGATGGCTTTGGAAAAAAAAAAAAGAAATGCAAGTTTGACAAATGAGTGAAGGTATCAATTTATAATTCATGTTATAAATAGATATTAAAGAATGTAATCCACGAAAATAATGCAGTCACATAACTTTTCTCTACCCTGGACATTGTGAAAACGATACGAGGTAAGGTAATATGGTATATTATTATATCGCAGGTTTTTGGAGAGAGAAGTATGAAAGTGATATTGCTTTCTGTTTAATTTCATCCCCAAAACAGTTTTATGGTAACATGAGAGGGAGAAATAAAATTTTCTGCCTCGGTATTACAATTTTATGTTACAGGAATTTCTGTTTCTTCTTATTTGAACCCTTACCAGGCTTGCTGTGTACAAGCGATGCGATGCAGAATTCTACATCCTCTATGAGCCATAAAAAAAACTATATCAAGCGTTTTCTGAGGGGATAGTTTGAGTGTGATAAGTCGTTCTTCCTATTTCAAATTATAAATACCTATATAAGGACCTAGGATTTAAAAATCGAAAGTCCTTCATAAGTTCATTTCCAATTACAAAATAAAAAACCCGGGCGACGCCGGGTCTTTTAAGCTAGTAAATATTATAAAAACACAGATGTTTACTGCAGTAGGTCTATAATATACTCAACGTTGATGATTCCAGTATTTACATTTTATGACAAAACTCTGGATTTCTATCTCTATACTGAGGGTATAAGTGGATATTTTTTACTTGCTTATAATATACCTAAGTGGAGTTTTTTTCCGGGGGTTTTCCTCACCTGTGAGACAAATATTGGGTAACTTTAGGACCTTGTGGTCCCCGGATATCATCTGGCCGTCATTATCACCTTCATCCCATCCTCGCCTTGTTTGGAATGAGTGTGTGTGTGTGAATGGTGTGTCTCGTCCTAAATGTTCGTGTTATATCGGAGGTGGCCCCGGCATTGGGCTGATTACTCATCCGGGGAGGCCTCCATGTCCTTGTCTGGTCAAAAAAGTATGTATGTGATCCAAAGATAATCTCTCTCCCGACAGGTCGCGGCCCTGTAAGGCCCGGGCGGCTTGGGTCGCTTAAATGTCCCTAAACGGGAGAGGTGAAACTCAGGTAAAGATAAATAGATAGATCGTCCTTATGATCAATATGAGACATACTTTTCTTTAAGTTTCATTTTCAATTACACTTTATTTACTTTTTACACAATTTTACGCATTACAGAAAATGTTACAGAAAATATTTTTTTACAAACAAAGTAAATTACTATGCAATTTACACAAGCAAACATGTCTTCGAATCAATCTCTATATATATAAAAGGCTTTGTCCTGACTGACTGACTGATTGACTGAATGACAGGAATCAACGTACAGCCTAAACTATAACAGGTAGAGACTTGGAATTTTGACAGTACCTTCGTTTCATAATGTAGGTGCTCACTAAGAAAGGATTTTGAAAAATTCTGATTCTAAATGCCAAAAATTAAATGTTTTTGAAAATACTTAATCCCTTTTTACATAGAATTATCAATTCCAAATCACAGAATATATTGTTGCCAAATGGTATCAGGTGGGCTTGGAAAAAGACAAATGAAATGCACTTTTGACAAATAAGAGAAGTTATCAAAATAATTCATGTTATAAATAAATATTACAGAATGAAATCCACTAAAATAATGAAATCACATAACTTTCTCTTCCCTGGACATAGAGAAAACAAAACGAGGTATGGTAATGTGTATATTATTATATTATATCGCAGGTTTTTGGAGAGAAAAGTATGAAAGTGATAATGCTTTATGGTAACATAAGAGTGGGAAATTTCCCGCCTCGATATTACAATTTTATGTTACAGGAATTTCTGTTTCTTCTTATTTAAACCTCTACCAGGCTTGCTGTGCACTGTACAAGCGATGGGATGCAAAATTCTAGATCCTCTATGAGCCATAAAAAACTATATCAAGGGTTTTCTGAGGGAATAGTTTGAGTGTAATAAGTCGTTCTTCCTAGAATTTAAAATTGGAAATCCTTCATAAGTTAATTTCCAATTACAAAATACAAAACCCGGCGACGCTGGGTCTTTTAAGCTAGTAAACAATAAAACATTAAAACAAAATAATCGTCTTCTTTAGTCTTCATTCTTGGATTGATTTGCAGCGATCTTCTGATCTTCTTTCTGCCGTCCTTTTTAATTCCTCGTACGTTTTACAGTTCATGTCATCCTTAATTTGTTCAATGTACTGTAGACTTGCCGGGTTGGATTCCCGATGAGGTCGTTGGAATTTTTCAATAAATTGGCCTAATTTTTCTGGTGGCACTATGGCCCTGCTGGGGCCGACTCAGCCTCCAACAGAAATTAATACCAGGAGCAATCCTGGGGGTAAAGGCGGCCGGTGCGTAACCTTACCACCTTCACGTGCCGAATGTCCAAAATCTAGGAGCCTCAACCTCCGGGAACCCTCTGGGCCTCAATGGCCTGTATAGGGTTCACTTTATCTTTTACTGTAGTCTTGCTCTTTGCTATTCTTGCCTTCAATTGTGCCTTCGATAATGATTTTTAAAAGACTTTGGTGCCTTAGTAAGTGTCCTATGAGTTTTATTCTTCTTTTTCTTATTTGGTTCCAAATTTCTTTCTCTGCTTTTGCTCTCTCATAAACTTCCTTGTTGGTAATTTTATCGATCCAACTAATTTTCACCATTTTTCTGTAGCACCGTGTTTCAAATGCTTCTATTCTTCTTATTTCTGATTTCAGGATTGACCAAGTTTCACATCCATACAACATTATTCTCAAATCTCTATATATATAAAAGGCTTTGTCCTGACTGACTGAATGAATGACTGACTGACTGACTGAATTACTGACTGACTGACTGACAGGAATCAACGTACAGCCTAAACTATAACGGGTAGAGACTTGGAATTTTGACAGTACCTTCGTTTCATAATGTAGGTGCTCACTAAGAAAGGATTTTGAAAAATTCTGATTTTAACTGCCAAAAATTACATGTTTTTCAAAATACTTAACCCCTTTTTACACAGAATTATCCAAACAAATTCACAGAACATATTGTTGCCAGTTGTATCAGGTGGGTTTGGATTAAATGAAATGGATGTTTGACAAATTAGAGAAGGTATCATTATAATTCATATTATCTGTATTAATAAAAGGAATTGTCCTCGATGTCCAGCGAAATCTACTGAACGCAGAGATCTGAAATTTTAAACATAGGTGGGCTGAAGGGTCGGAAAATGCACCGCGAAGCCGGAATTTTAATTTTAGTTTTCGTTCGTGAGTTATGAGTGAAAAACGGGCAAAAAACGTGCATTTTTTGCGTTTTCAAAACATAAGTTTTCAGTTATACATTTCAATGTCAAATCAATTACAGTTGGCTTTGGCTATTTTTGTCATACCTTGAAAATAAAACTGTCGCGATCGCTTGAATGTTGTAAGCCCTAAATATGGTCAAACGTTGTTTTATTTGGACCAATCTCACTATACAGAGGTTTTCTGGGCCAAGAAACTCGAATCTGAGGTCGCTTTTACCAGACGATGCTATCTAATCGTGGTATGTAGTCCACGTGATTTAGGTGTTAATAAATATAATGATTTTACTATTATGCTCTTAATTTTTAATTTTTGAAATAATTATCGTGGGCGAAGCCGCGGGCACATGCTAGTAACTTATATGTTTTTATAAAATTCTTCCTTACTTCTAAACTAATATTATTGGATGCGGATAATTTATTTTTCTTACTGAAGGCAAGTTTTGCTTGATATATTATACCAAAAATGTCTTTTTTACTTCTTCCATCACATCTTATGTTGCTGCTTAATTTCAGTAGCTATGAAATAATTTAGAAGTCCGTTTAGAAGTACCTCAAAGTTTTGTAAAAATGTTTATTGGCTTCCATAATCTTCATGTCGACTGTGCCATTTGTTTTAATATAATATCAGCTTTGATTCGTTTACCACATGTGTATCATCTGGACAATTTATAGCTCCTATGTTAACCTAATATTATAACTAGACCTGGGATTTTAAGGCAAATGCCTATTTTGTTCCTTATGAAATGACATGAAAATTTTATAAATATGTTGATGTTTCATGATAAATCACTTACATTTATTGAGTTTTATAGTGCCCTAAAATGCCTATTTGGACCATTGGAGCATATTTTTACTCTTTTAGTGCCTGAAATGCCTATTTTGTACATTTAAAATAAAATTCTACTTCTGTAACTTTTACAATCGTTTAATGGACATCCCTGAATGAAGAGCAGAACAGCATAGGTTGGGTTTTTCACAGAAACTTGATTTTCCCAAACAATTGTCGCCAAAGGAATGGTGACTGGCGGGGAGGGGGAGGATTAACTCAAAAGAACAAGTATTAGTTGGCATATAGTAAAAAGGGACATACTGTGCCAATCGCCAGTGAAAGACCATGTGTTTAAGTGAATGTAGTTCGTAATGCCTAAAACGAAATCACGTAAGAGTTCGCTTATACAACATGGCTTATACAATTTCCAGGGATGATTTTTGATGGCAAGATTATTTTCTGTCAGTAGTGCAATAAATAAATATGTTCATTTTTTAATATTAGTCTAAAACTCGTCCAGGCAACATGTGTTGGATTTTCAGTACCGGCAGTAATGTAGAAAGATCTGAAGTCTGAAACGGCGTTGACCCAGTGTTGTGAGGACAATTGGGAAGCTACAGTGAGCAGCGCTCACGGAGGCAGCGCAATACGGCTCAGGGATGTGTCGTGTTGACCACACGACCACCCAACATCTGCAGGCCATGAGCTGGATAGCAGCCGTTATTGAAAGCCAAGGACCTTTAAGGCCAGTGGTGTTCTAATTTTTCATATAATACAAAACTGTTTTTGATAAACTTTTTTATAATTCCGTCAATTTTGCAGTTATTTCTGTTACGAATATGTATACCACATTTCGTACAGTAAAAAAAGATCACGTTACAGTTGAAGAGCATATTGTAATATATTAAAGTCTATTTACACATTTTTAAAGCATATTTTAAGTGCCTATTTTCTCTTTTAAGCGCTTATTTACTTGTTTTAAAAGCCTATTTTAGGTTCCTAAAACTAATTTTTTTAGAGTCTAAAATCGCAGATCTAATATAATTGTAACACAGCCTACAATACCTATGAAAATAACTTGAAATATAGAATGAACAGTTTTTTGTTAGGTTCTTAATATTGCTAGTGCAAGGCTCATCCTTCAACATAACTGCAGTAACTGACATCATTATGGTCACCTGTGTCAGGATTTAATTTTCTCTCCCAGACAAAATTTGTCCTCTGACTTATCTTGATCTCTTGCAATCACAATTTTATTATATTCCTACACCATAAATCTTTTTTAAAAAAAGGAAAACCTAATAATCATAGATATATGGATTCATGAACCACAGATTGTCTGTTTGACATTACATGAGAATATTTTTTTTTAAATTTGTTATTTAATTCAGTTATGTTTAGGCCTATACTCCTTTTAGGTTCTAGGCCTTATCAGGAGTTCGGGATCTGTGTCTATACAGTAGGGTAGGCCATGGAACTATTGCTTCTCAATTGTTTCTATTGTCGGTGTATTTAATGGAGTAAATTTTAACTGATATTAATTTAAATAGATATGATATTGGATGAAATGGTGAGGATGATTCATGGTATGTGAATATCCAATGCGGCATTTGCCTTTACGACTGGGGAAACCATGAAAAAACCCATGTCAAATTGGCCGACCCGGGGATTTGAACCTGGGATCTCCCGAATGCGAGTCCAAGACGTTACCATCTCGGCCACCTCGCTCGGTACATGAGAAGATTATAGGAGAAAAATTGTACAATAACTGTGGAAGCCCGGTCACAAAAATCACTAATTGGTGTGCCTCACAGTACTGCATATGACCGTAATGGTCTCTCAGTAAGGTAGACCATTAAGAAGCAATCAGTCATAGGAGAGAGGTTCCATCTGTCACTGTCACTCTGGCTTAGCTCAGTTGGTAGAGCAGCGGCACGGTTAGGCGATGGTCCTGGGTTTGAAGCCCAGTGCCAGAAGAATTTTTGTCATATAATGTTCTGCTTATAATCATGTTTGGAGATGAGTGTTTGCTCTTGGATTCCTTGTATTTTCAGCTGAAGTATGATTAGCTACCACTTATCAGCAAAGCTTCTCGCATAGAAAACAGTGATTTCGTTTGGTTGGATGTATAATGAATTTATGCTTGTTTGTCTGTCGTGTTTGTTTATGTAATACTCTTTAATTACTTTTATTAGCGGTATTTTACTACGCAAACATTAATAACTGTAAGTGCTCTGTTATGTATCCTGATATTATACAAATATACAACCCTAGTGTTGCATGAGGTATACTTCATACATACAAGCTCCGTCATTGTTAATAACCTTTTTGCACGACTTAACTAATTAGTGGTACTTACGAATGTTGTTGCCGTGGATCGTAAGTTGACATTCCCACACGCAATCTTGTTGCTATGTGTGGTAAGTGTTTCCGTGCGGTTATGAATTTACTTTCGGCACATCATAATACAAGCCTTTATGGACAAGGCCCCCAGGACAAATATTCGGTTCGCATAACAACAAACACATGCGAATCACTTTCTGAAATAAACATCTATCTTCAAGAATGTATATACATAATATTTTCAGGTAATATCACAATTAATATAATTAAATTGATATAAATAATCATCGTGCAAAAAATAGCATGCAATACTCGTGCCGTAAGCGCATAACGGATCTCGGAAATTGAAAAAAAAACTTTTTCCTCGATCCGTATGCATCGCTTACGGCACTTGTATCGCAATATACTATAGTGTTGTTTATACTTCGTTTACTTGCCTATATACTTTGATTTAGGTACACGTTTAATATCTAGGGACCGCCGGTGTGGTCTTGTGGTTAGCGTCGCTGATTACAGATCCGTCGGCCCGGACTTTTAAAAATAATTCATGAGCATTTTTCTAAAAAGTACAGTCAATAGCGGGTTAAGGAACATGTAAGGCAGCGTTCACACTGAGGCGATAAGCGATAAGCGATTTATCGGATGGAATTTGTTGCGGCGATATATTGCTAGGAAGGTTCACACAGCGAGCGATAAATCGGCGCGACCTGGGCGATAAAAATTCCCTTTAGGCAGGCCTACAGGCTGAGGTAGATTTCGATGTGCTAAATATCGCCTTATACGAGAGCTATCGAGAAACCAGTTACTGATTTGTAGAGTACTCATCAAGCGCTTTTCAACGATACCCCATAAGACGTGGTTTCAAAAATTTCGAACTTCCATCCCCCAACCAACCACCCCAACTCGTACCACCAAAACTCCCGAATCGTTGGTGTCACTGTGAACTCCATACGGAGTTCTCTAATTTATTCAAACAAAGTTTCCCTCTATACTTCATAGGAGCCGAGATATACATATTTCAAAATTTCTACCCCTCCCCGACCCTCCCCTGGGGCCAAATTTGGTCATTAACGAACTTGTCCGAACTATTGGGCCTAGAAATAACATAATAAAATTTGGTTCAAATATCTTCAAAATTATGGCTGCTAGCGTGTAAAGATATATATATATATCACTTTTTTGTTGTTGAACGGGCGGTGGTTTCGTACTTGGAGGCATGAAACGTAAAGATATGAAAGAATTTTTCGAAAGTCATGACATGGTATCGATTGCAATAGGTAGATTTTTCTTCGAAATCTACCTAAAATGTGGTGGGAACACAATCTTCACTACAAAAGTTACAATATCGTAAGCAACAAATCGCTCAGGCGACCAGCATGCTGCACTTCGAGCGATATAGCACTTGCGATATGTTGCGCTATCGCGTGAGTGTGAACCTTTTTTATCGCCTCCCTTTAGATTTCAAGTATCTGTCCATGCGTGTCGCGTATCGTATATCGCTCGCGATATATCGCTTATCGCTTATCGCCTGAGTGTGAACCCTGCCTTAGAAGAAATATTACTATGTCGCAGTGAATGATGGTTGTTAATGTAAATTCTACTCAAGCTGACGTGGAAGACATAACATGAAGACTTGGGAGGAATAGCAATGAAGGCAATGTTTAGATTTTGATGTAATTTATGAAAGCAAGTTGTGGAGGGTTTCCTTATGAATATTCATTATCGTTATACTTCCAGCATAGATTACAAGGAAAAATAAACAGTGACAGTTTTAAAATTTAATATGCTTTGAGTGGGTAAAATTCTACAACTATGATTCGTTTTATTCCTGAATGACATTCTTCTTCTTATGGTGAGGAATGATATGTACTGTAAATAGATTATTGGGCAACACTCACCAATGTTTGTTGATCCCTTTGTGAAGCCGTTGTCAATAGTTGCTTAATCTTGTGTGAAGCCTTCGTCTTCTTAATAAAATAATAAAACACACACATTACATAAAACGTAAACACTAAAAATTGCAACTTCACAACAGGAATCACATCACAACGTTTCGCGAGACGTTCTTCTTGTCTCGTGAAACGTTGTGATGTGATTCCTGTTGTGAAGTTGCAATTTTTAGTGTTTACGTTTTATATAATGTGTGTGTTTTATTATTTTATTAAGAAGACGAAGGCTTCACGCAAGATTAAGCAACTATTGACAACGGCTTCACAAAGGGATCAACAAACATTGGTGAGTGTTGCCCAATAATCTATTTACAGTACATATGATTCGTTTCTAGCGATATCAATTGAAAGATTTCGATTGAAATAGTTGTATAAACATTACTTACTTACTTACTTACTCAATGGCAATAAACAATTTCTCAGCAAGCTAAATGAATATTATCTATTTTATGGAACCCGAGGGTTCATTGCCCACCAGTCAACCCTATTCTATGCTAACTCCATCCAACCATCCCTCGCGAATCCTACTTCCCTTAAATCTATCCTAATATTGTCCTCCCACCTACGTCTAGGTCTTCCAAGTGGTCTTTTCCCTTCCGGTCTCCCAGTCAATACTTTTGAGATATGTCTTTCCTACCCCATCTCGAGCCCATTTCATCCTCCTTGATTTAATTACCCTTAGTATATCCGGTGACGAGTACAAGTTATGAAGCTCGTCGTTATGCTTTTTTTCTAGTCCTCATTTCCATCTCTATTAGGCCCAAATATTTTCCTAACCGCTCTGTTTTCGAACACTCTCGGATTCTGTTCTACCCGAAGAGTAAGCGACCATATCTCACATCCATATAAGCCTAGTACAACCAGTAGGATAATTGGCTTAGTCTATGCCATGCCGTGGTGACAGAAACCCACCCCTTATGTATGGACACTTTGAACTGTCATAGAAAATTTATTTCTCGTTCTACAAGGTTAAATTTCTGGGAGAAAGTAATGTTATATTTCTTCAACAGGGGGCAGCAGAATAGTTTCCACAATCGTCCAACAATCGTACCAATAATCGTTTCAACAATCGTTTAACAGTTGGGGTATAAAAGATGAGGTGTTAAAAACGTAAACCACGTAACGTAGACACATTTTGGAATGAGATTCAAGGGGCGTGCGCAGAAATCTCATTGAAAACTTTGGTACGATGTACGGAGTCATCGAGTGCGATGTACTTGGAAATCTATTGATGCTGAAGGCCTCCATTTTGAACATTTGAACATTAATCACGTTTTCATCAGAAAGTCATTTATTTCTGAAATTGAACTTTATGCTTTCAATTTCCATAAATTTAACCTTTTAGAACGGAAAGTAGATTTTCTATGACACTTCAAAGTGTGGATACATTTTTTGAAGCACTCGGTATATATATAATATTACTTGTGTATACGTAAGTTGTGTAATCATAGACAGAATTTACAGATCTTGTAACTGGCATTAATTTATGTACCATATTTGCATGGAACATAAATAATAGTAAATAATAACAAATTAGTTAATTGAAAAACTTGATGCTTCATTTCATGAGTAATAATAATAGAGAATTATAAGGGAATTATTATAATATAAAACAGTGAAAAAAATATATGTTTGTTACTTTACTAGTAAAAAATAGAATATGCCGCAATCCAACCATAAAATCTTATTTTAAACTTCGCATTTTCTGTGAAGGTAGAAGATCAGTCGACGGAGCTTCTAAGAAGGCATAATGGACCAGTCTTTTTCAGACTTTTCATAACTCTTCTCCAAATGTGGATTTTGTTTGACATTCTTCTCAATTACCAAAGTTTTTGTTGGATACAAATTACCTCTCTACTTGGATGAAGTTGTTGAGGATGAAATTATGTACATTCGGTGGCGAATTGTCTACCTTTTCTTTCTGCTATTACTTCAGAAGCATCCATTTGGCCTTGAAGTAAGATCGATATACTGTATTATCGATTTTGTGCACGTGTCTTATTGCATATTTGATCTTTCCAGCTACTCTCTGAGCTTTTCACGTCTGTCTATTACTCTTGTATATCACATTTCTTTATTGGAGTTTTCAGACTGCATTCAGTAAAATTTTAAAGATCATGTAGAATGCGACCATATTTCTATATTGGAATATCTAGGATGGAGCAAGTAGATTTGAACAGCATCTTTGAATGGCCGGGGAATATTAAAATATTGTTTTCATCACTTGAATGAAAACTATGCAACTTGATTGATCTTTCAGAATTCTGGTCAGTCCTTTAGTGCACTAGTTCCCAACTGGTGGTCCACGGACTACAAGTGGACAGCGAGAGGGTCCGGCAATAAAAAAAAAAAGTTGACAATTTATGGGGATTTTGACAGCGATGGCGTTGAACGGGATGGGGCGAATATATTCGTGTATGCGGTATCTCATGGTATACAAGCAGTGATTTGAGATTAGCTCTAAGCAAGAATTCCTCAGCTGGTCAAACAAATTTGAGCACAAAAGCCATAGTGAGTAAAACATTGAGGTTCATTTTTCCAATGTCCTTTTCAAACAAAATTGTTTCAACGCAAATTAGTAATTGAGACTTTTTATGTAATGGCTATATATTATAAAGAGTAACTTTCACGTATTAAAATATTTTGTAATAAGTAGACCTCGGACCTGGGATTTTAGGCTCTAAAGAAATTAGTTTTAGGCACCAAAAATAGGCTTTTAAAACAAGTAAATAGGTTTTTAAAAGAGAAAGTAGCCACTTAAAATGTGCATTAAAATGTGTAAGTAGACAGAAAATTGACTTTAAAATATTACAATACACTCTTAAACTGTAACATGGCCTTTTTTACTGCAAGAAACGTGGTATACCTATTCTTAACAGAATTAACTGCAAAATTAGGCATCACGAACTATATTCACTTAAACAGATGTTCTTTCACTGATGACTTGACACAGTAGTCCTTCCTCCTTAATCTTCCCCTTCCCCTGTCAGTCAGCATTCCTTTTGCGACAAATGTTTGGAAAAATCAAGTTTCTGCGAAAAACCCGCCCTGCTCTTCATTGAGAGATGTCCATTATAAGATTGAAAAAATTACAGAAGTTGAATTTTATTTTAAATGTACTAAATAGGCATTTTAGGTACTAAAATAGTAAAATAGGCTCTAAAGGTCCAAATAGGCATTTTAGGGCACTACAAAACTCTATAAATGTAAGTGATCTATCATGAAACATCCCCATATTTAAAAATTTTCATGTTATTTCATAAGGAACAAAATAGGCATTTGCCTTAAAATCCCAGGTCTACACATAAGCAAAATTTACTGAACACTAATTAATAGTATAATGAATAATGTGTTCTAAAAACTGTTTTACAAAATCACCTTCGAATTTGGTTATGGGGAGACGATGAGGAAAGGTTGCATCTGATAAGAAGGTGGTGGGGAGTGGGGGTGGTCCGTACGTGATTCAATTGCAGGCTGAGTGGTCCGCAGACTTCTACGGGTTGTGGCCCACTGCTTTAGTGGATAGGAAGGCTGAGATATGATATGCCCAGGAGAAGAGCTGTGTTGTTCTGGTGCAGCTTGCAACCATAACAACTGTCTTCGTTGGTTGTACACCACGTTAAGAGGTCACTGCTAGGGCAAGGCATTTAATGACCTTAAAATGGTGAAAAAGTGACACACAATTAAAAAAGGACCAATAAGTTTATTATTATTAATTATAATTAGTTTTTCTCAATAATAAATTGCTAAAAACAATTTATGACTGTGAGTTATATATGAATTTACTAGAGAAGTAAGTGAGTTTATCCTACTTGGACACCCTTAGCGAAAAAAAAAAATTCCAAACTGGCATGCCCATCAAATTGCTCCTAGAAAATATGTGCCATTTAAAAAGAAATAAAAAATAATTCTTTATTGCTACAAGGCAAACTGCTATGGTGTTTAAAATAAACCTGAATTAAAATGAACTATGAACACTTGGCGGAGATTCTCAAATGAAAACGATTGTCTGTTGTCTGAAAGTAACGATTTGTATATGGAAAAGCTCCTCTCTACCTCAAATGAAACATGACCTAAATATTCCGAATATTACTTAAAAATGCCGAAAATGGCCTAAAAATTGCCAAATAGTGGCCTATCTCTTGAAAATGACGAAAAATTCAAAAGAAAGTCAAATAATGGAAAAAAAAAATGCCCATATTTAATAAATTATTTCACGATACACATTTATATATATATATATATATATATATATATATATATATGTATATTTATATATGTATATATATATATATTTATTTATTTAACCTGGCGGAGTTAAGGCCATAAGGCCTTCTCTACCACTCAACCAGGGCAGAAACATGAAATACATAATGATAAATAATAACAATTATGATTAATAGTAAATTAAGAAAGAACTGATATACATGAATACAAGAAACGTACATTAAATACAAAGAAAAAATTCGAACATAAGTACTTGAATAATATGAATATATAATACAAATGACTAAAAAAAAAAGAAAAAAAAAGATGAAAGTCTAAACAAATACATTCTTAATTATTACAAAATATAATGAAAATTAAAATATATATTACTAATTAGCATCAATTCCTAAATGTATATTGTGAAGTCGTTTGGCAGCTCCTGAGATGGCTAGGCAGTGAATTCCAGTGACGAATAACTGTTGTAAACGAATTCGAATTATGTGTAGTTCTGTAAAGAGGCATGGATAGTAAGTGGTATATATGTATATGTATGTATGTATATATATATAGATAGATATATAGTCGAGCTATCTTTTAACCTTCAAACCAAAAAGATGCAAAATCATCAAATGCCTTGCCCTAGTAATTACACTGATATGTCTGAATGTGCCGGATATAAAATTGAAATTCTACTTTGATGGAAATCCTCATGTCGATATAGGGAAGGAACTGACAATAACGGCAGAATCGTGCCTCGTGTGCACAATTATGATTCCGCCCCCGCAAAACTTTGCGGCCAGACGCAGGGTTTCAATTGCACCAACAAAGAAACTGTTTTCTCCTTTTGTAGGAGAATAAAAGAAGAAATCCAGCTTTGCGCCATGCGACGCGACGAATTCACAAGCAGTGTAGGAAACGTTGTGGTAGCTGAGCGGAAATTGGAAGCCCGTAACGGAAGTGGTGGATTTAACGGTATCTCGCTGCCCTTTGGAAGCAAGGCGTCTACTTGACATTAACTGTAAATTGCACTCCCTTGAAGTGTAAGCTTCTTTAAGTTTTACAAAAGACTGAAAAAGGTCCTATATAAAGGAGTGTGGGAGAATTACGCAGGGAATTTTCCAGTTGCCAAGTTATATTTTATTTTTCACGCTGCTCCTTCATAAGTCAATTTCTGGGGCAAGAGGAAAAGATTTTCTGAGAACAGTGAACAAAATATTGTACAACTTTATTTTTATTCATCGTGAATTATCCACTCAATTATAAAGGGGAGGACCGATGAAAATTCTATTTTCGTATTTTGTGTGCCTACGAGATGTTTAATTTAATGCATGATAATTAAAAAAAAAACAAAAAGTCAAGATTAATACATTAATTTTAGTTTCAGGACCATCAGTCCCTTAACAAATCAAGAGAAATGTAGGTGCGGATGTGAAATCAAATAAATTTAATATCAATTTTACATAAGGGCGTGAGCTTAAAAAAAGCATATAGGCCTATATCCCAAAATAAATATAATAAATTAAATTTAGTGTTATTCTGCTTTCTTTTGTACATAGTCTCCTCCCAGTTCAATGCATTTAAGCCATCTGATAGGAAGTGTTTTGATACCGCGTGAGAAAAATTATTTTTGTTGACGCTGTAGCCACTCGTGCATAGCCTATTGGACCTCTTCATCAGACTTGAACTTCTGCCCTACAAGGAGCTCCTTTAATGGACCAAAGATGTGGAAATCTGATGGTGACATGTCTGGCGAATATGGCGGATCTGGGAGGAACTTGAAAGGAATGTCATCGATGGTTTTCATGGTTGCACTGTCAGAATGAGGACGGGCGTTATCATGTTGAAGCAAAACACCTGCACTCAGCAATCCCCTGCGCAAGATGGAACCTCTCTCCTATGATTAATTGCCCTTACGCCGGGTTTCCGAAACGTAAGATATCTACTAGATGGCATTATTCAATCCGTAAGCGTTTCTGAAACGATCGATGGCGGCTAATCGTTCTATAAAACGCCCTACAAACTATCGCACCACAAATCACTAGATATCTGGCGAAACGGTAGATAAACACGCAACATGGCGGAAATGCGAAACATTTATGTTGATGTATGTTTCGTTATTATGTTAGCATTTTATCTTACATTATGTTACTAGCTTGTTATGGTAATTAACTGAAAAGTAGTAATGAAGCTGGCATTGGTTATTAATTTGTGTGTGAAATAATTCATAATACTGTACTAGACAAATTGTATATTATCGGTTAGATGAACTTTGTTATAGCCTAGGCTATTAATGTATCCATCGTTTATTTGTATTAATTTCATTTTCTGTTGTAAGTTAATACTTTTAGGAAAACATCGCGAATATTAATTCACATCATATTTTCTTACTGGTCATCTTCAATGCCAGATCGTATAAGGCCTAGGTCTATACAGAAGAAAATATTCCCTGAAAGAAATACAGCAATCCTTTCAAGAAGTAGCCTATGATGATATTCAGATTCGGAAAAAATGTAGCTTAAGTATATTAATTTTATTTTCTGATGCAACACTTTATGAAGAAAATATTGCCTTTTTACAGCACGAATATTAAAACATAATCATCATCTTTCTCGTCATCTTCATCTTGAGGCAATAATTGGGCCTAGAGATGTGTAAAGCAAAAGTATTCCCTGGAAGAATTAGATGTTTGACGATATTGAGTTTCGGAAAGAATCAGGCTGTCAAAGCAATGACCTATGGACAGATAGGCCATCTTATTAAATAAGGAAGCATGCCTTTTTCAGCGTTAAATAACCCATCATTAGAAATGAGAACAAATCGCAGCATTCCTTTCTCAGTGGTAAATCAGCTATAACTTAATTAATGTGTTACGTTTTATGCATTACGTTGTCAGAATGTGATGGGTGACATTTTCGATAATGCACAAGTCTAGCAGTCGAAATTGCCGAAGTTTCTCTCATATTTTACATTCGTTTTACCAGAGAAACAGCTCACAAGAAAAAAGCAGAAAGAAAATTCAGCCATTTTGAATACATAGCAAGAAGCGCTCCGATTGGTAGCTACGCAATCACGGCCAATGTGATATTACAGTAAGCACCGTGTCTCCATCTATTGACAAAGTGCTCAACTCATTTATCTGGCAAATAAGCTTTCGGAAATGGGAAGGAGTTTATCGAGTCTATAAATGTATAGAACCATTACCCGTCTAGAAGATATCTAGAGCTTTTATGCAACC
This sequence comes from Ectobius pallidus, assembly GCA_964059195.1. Taxonomy (NCBI): domain Eukaryota; kingdom Metazoa; phylum Arthropoda; class Insecta; order Blattodea; family Ectobiidae; genus Ectobius; species Ectobius pallidus. The sequence goes on along the minus strand of CAXKWD010000004.1, from coordinate 186,249,592 downwards.
GGGCCTTAGTGAGGTAGAACACTGTGAAGTGAACTATGGCTTTGATCATTTGGTGGAGGAGTGGCATGGATAGCCAAAAAGCCCTGGGTTCAAACCCCAGTGTCAAAGGGATTTTTCTCCTATAATATTATCATGTAATGTCCAATAGAGACAATAATCTGTGGATCATGAGTGCTTATATAACCATCTTCAATGTAAACTGTACAATAACAGTGGAAGCCCGGTCAAAAAAATCACTACTTAGTGTTCCTCACAGTACAGCATATGACATAACATGTCTGTTGTGAGGTAGACCATTAAGGGCAGTCAGTCAAAGGAGAGAGGTTCCATCTGGCGCTGTGAATTGAACTCTGGCGTAGCTCATTTGGTAAGAGCATTGGCACGGATAGTCAAAGGTCCTGGGTTCAAGTCCTAGTGTCAGAAGAATTTTTCTCCTATAATATTCTCATGTAATGTCCAACAGAGGCAATAATCTGTGGTTCATGAATGCATATGCATAGGTCTACTTCTAGCTATAAGTTGTCTGTTTATGATAAATCGGCATAAAAATTCACATAACTACAAATAATATTGAATTAACTATGTGTTAAAAACTGGTAACCGTATTATTTCCTCACTAATAAAATTTCTTCCAGTTATCCAGTTATATATCCCAGCTATAGTCAAGGTCCTCTCTGTCAAATATCAAGAATGGAATAAGACTACTTGGGCCGTGGTTTATTGTCCAGATTTGACTAATTTCCATCACATGATGTTTTAGCAAGTGACTTCCATAATCCCTATTTCAAAGATTTTTCACGTAAAAAGTATTATAAATGAGTAACCATGGAAATATAATTTATTTTATGCTTAGAGATAAAAAAGAAGGGATACAAACACTTCTGGGATAACCGTAGCCTTACTGTACATGGAAGATGTACAATATAACGAATCGTGTTGAGAGAGCGACGTCCTGGCCAAGTTGAGTGGGGAAAGATTAATGATATCAGGATAATGCGAGCTCTTCAACATGGCGTGAATAGATTAAAATGAGCAGCAGCTCGGAAAATCTCTATGCATTTTAGTAATCAAATTTTAGTCCTAAAATAGAACTATGCCTTTGACATGCATATTGAATAAAAGCAAATCGTCCGTGTAGAGACGAGGGAATGTGACAAGCTGTCTTCAAACAAACTAACTTATACCTTCAACATACGGATATTGGTTCCTACACATTTTGATGTTTTCCGTTCGTCATAAAAGTATACTTGTAAGAATTCCAATAACACGTGTCCATATAGATTTATGCCCAAATGCAGCATTTTCGATTAAAAAGGTAATAACTGGGAAATTGCTCAAAGTAACACCACGGTGAAATTGCATTCGTGGTGAACCAGTTCCGAAACAGACCTTTTTAAATTGATGAGTTTGAACGTGAAATAACTAACACACTATTGAATATATTTCCATTGACTTATCTGAAACATCTTTGACATATTCTGATGAACAGATCCATTAACTACCGGTAGGACTGGATGTTTCTTTTCTTTAATTTTCATTGCTTTAGAAAAAGATCTTGACCGGCGAAAAAAACCGATCACTGTAAAATTTGTTGTAAGTTCAAGATTAAACATAATTTTGATTGGATGCTTATAGATTGTTGTTGGTGAGGATGAATTATTATTTTTATTGCATCATTAGCTGTAAATAGGCCTACAGCATGTCTGCTTTTTTCATATCTTCATTTTATCGCCAAACAAAACAAAAAAACACCGCAATAGGGCGATTCCAATTTGATTATGTCCACTAGCTTGTCATACACATTCATAGGCGTAGCGAGGGGGGGGTTTTGGGTGTTTGAACCCCCCCCCCCCATTGATTAAAAAAAGGAAAATTGTATAATTTTTTTAAGTCTGCCCATAAATTGCTTAATACAAGTATAAAGCGTGGGAAGCTTAAAACTCGTTATTTTTCATCTAAATTTTTAAAATTTTCCGGGGGAGGGCCCCCGGACCCCCCTCTCCTTCCATACTCGCCAGACCCCGCGGATGTTATAACCCCCCCCATATGGTCGGCCTGGTTACGCCTATGTACACATTGCAAGGTGTTTCATTGTTGTATTGAGTCATTTCCTTCCAAACTGAAAGGAAACTGTCTCCCTTCGCATCGAAGTGATTCTGTCACTAAGTTTAGTTAAAATTATGCCTCTCAGTCCTGAAGCCAAAGCTGTTGCTCTAATTTATGATGGACGCAGCCTCCGTTATGCCGCTGCAACTTTAGGCTCATCGTACACCACGGTGCAAGAGGCAACATGGGGAATTAGGCCTAAGTATGAAATGTGTCATTAAATTTTAATGTTAAAAACGTATACAATTGCTGTAATTTTATTTCAAGCACTAGGTCTACTACATAATTTTTATTTAAACTTAATTTTTTAAAATTTCTTTAAGTGATCAGTTTTTTTTGCCGGTCAGTGTAATTATCAGGGCCCGGATTATGATGGCCTAAAATTGTTCGAAAAATGACCTATAAAATGACCCTAAATTTTAAAGAAAATGACCTAATAATTATAAAAAATGACCTAAAACTGATATTTTATCTATAAAAAATTATTATTGTACGTGCAAAGTTTTAGGCTTATTTTTACATAATTGTAAGAACTGTAAATAACTGTAATGGTGTTAATGTTCTTTTCTCACGGAAATTTATACTGGCACTGTGGCACCAGCTAGTCTAACTTCGGCATTTGCTTTTGCGGTCTGCCGGATTATACCCATATCATTGTTCATTGAGGGCAAACAGTAGTTTGTACTCTCAAGTCCAAGTAAAAGGCAGACTCAATCTAATAACAATAGTAATATAATACAACATTTTGGCGTTTCTTTGATTCTAATTTCCGATTTGAAATAACAACACTTTTCCTTCTTGCATTAAACAAACAACACTTCAAAGAGAGAACCGCTAGCGACGAAAAAAACGTTAATACACTCAATGTAAATGCATGAAAATGACTAAATAAGGAAGCAAATGACACGAAAATGACAAAATAATGACCTAAAAATGAAATAAATGCCCTGAAAATATAAAATTGCATAAAATGACAAAAAATGACCCAATAAAAATGCATTTCTATAATCTAGAGGCCATGATTAGGATTTATCTACAAGTTGGCAATGTCTATGCAGCACCAATAAAAAGATGACATGTCATTAGAATCCGGGCCCTGGTAATTATTATGTATGGCATTTTCTTCATGTCAATTGTTTTAAAAATTAAGAGTATGTCATTACATCACATCACACCGCATCCCCAAATGATACATAACCCAAATATAATCTGATTAATGTACTCTCGTAACTTTCTTCACTTTTAGTAGGCCTATGACTATTTTTCTCACTTCACACTCTGATATAGAACAAGAGGTCATGTATTCAAACTACATGTCTTATAATCTACCCTTCAGATAATTAAAAAAAAAGTTTCAAATTAAAGTTTTAGCTCTTAATACGAGGGTTGATCAGAAAAAAAGGTTACAAGTCGAATAAAGAAATATTTATTAACAATAGACAGAAAATACAAAAAGGAATTAAGAGGCATACATGCCTATCACTTTTCGACATAATCACCAAGTCTATTTAGGCATTTATCAGAACGCACAAGCAACTTGTATAACCCGTCTTGGTAGAAATCAGGTCACTGTCCATTGAGCCAGGTCTCGGCGGATGTTTTCATAGACCTGTCTGAAGAGAACCGTCTGTCGGATAAGTGCTCCTTCAACTTTGGAAACAGGAAATAGTCACTGGGTGCCAAATCTTGGCTGTATGGAAGATGACTCCAGATTTCCCACCCGAACCGTCGCAACAATTCCTGCGGTGTTTGAGCAGTATGGGGCCTGGCATTGACATGCAGGAGGATGAACCTTCACTCAACTGTGAATGTCAGATGCGGACACATTCTTTGCCCATACAAATCGACTTTCAAGCTAAAAAGATAGCAGAAATAGGGAATAAACAAATTTAAGTTGCACCTTGGGATGAATGTTCTCACCCACCGCACCCTCGCGATGCACTTTCTTTTATACCACGGTCTAGCGAATTCTTCTGTCCTCATATTACGAAGAAACTCGTGATTGGAGTTTGGTGGTGTGACGTCATACCGCTAAAAAAACTTCTGGAAGATATAATATGCAACATTTTCGAAACCTAGAAACAGTGTTTCGTAGATTATTCGAAAACGCAAGGATGCTTCGCTACGGCTGCCGCCTCCGCTTCGTGCACTTAACTATGTGGTTAGTGTTATGCATTATTTACACTATATGCAGGTGATTGTGGTACGGTCGGGAGTGTCGAGTGAGGGCACGGTCGAGAGTTCCGAGGTGGTCGCCATAGCAACGCAGTGAGTGGAGCATAAGGGCGATTTACATTTTATTTACGCCCAGAATTACAAGCAGAACATTTCATTCCGTAGATTTGACTATAAGCTTACATTGAGAGATATGATATTCAATTTATTTTATTTTGCAGCTTGCACTTGTTTCTCTATTAATTTCTTGATGTTGATAACGAACTGGCACTGAAGCCAGTGTGTTAAGCTTTACTTGAATAGTGAAATGCACAAAAACAATTAATTATCTAGACCCATTATTTATAAAACTTTCATTCATGATTTTGATACGGATAGTGAGAGTGACATTTAACTAGAACCGCCTCAAAAACCACTTTCAAAATATTGACAAGGAATAAGATGGATATATATGCATTCACAAATCACAGATTATTGTCTCTGACATTACACGAGAGTATTAGGCCTATAGGATAAAAATTCTTCCGATTCTGGGATTCAAGCCCAAGGACCTTGGGATATCCGTGCCACTGCTCTACCAACTGAGCTAAGCCCGAGTTCGCTTCACAGAGCCAGATGGAACCTCTCTCCTTTGGCTGATGGTCTACCTCACTGACGGACAAGACACGAATAGCCGAAAAGGTTCGAATCCCAGTGTCAGAGGAGTTTTCCCCTATAATATTCTCATGTAATGTCCAACAGAGACAATAATCTGTGGCTCATGAATGCTTATATATCCATCTTGAATGTTACTGTACAATAACAGTGGAAGCCCGGTCACAAAAAATCACTAATTAGTCTGCCTCACAGTACTGCATGTTGGCCGCGGTGGTCTAGGGGTTGCGTGCCCACCTCTAGACCCGAAGGGATCAAACCCGGCCGCGGACTTAAAAAATCCTGGGCACGGAGACCTCCAGGAGGGGCTTTAAGCTGGGGGGCCCGTGTCGCAGATTTACGGCACGTAAAAGTACTCCATGCCTAAATTAGAGCCCCTGGACAAAATTTCTCGGTCCTTTCACGTCCAAGTAATACCTTAGTTTCCGTAGGGGGGTTAAGGGGCGATGGGCTTACCACAAAATTCACATAGGTAACAGAACCTCCACTTGGAGGCCCTTCGCCCCAACATAGGGGATATATGAAGCCAGATGCAGATACAGTCTACATATGACATAACTTGTCTGTCAATGAGGTAGACCATTAATGGCAATCATTCATAGGAGAGAGGTTCTATCTGGCGCTGTGAAGGGAACTCTCGCTCAGCTCAGTTATTGGAGCAGCGGCACGGATAGCCGCAGGTCCTGGGTTCGAATCCCAGTGTCAGAAGAATCTTCCTCTATAATGTTCTCAAGGAATAAGAGCTGGTCATGTCATAATATATTACATTATAAAACTTAGTAAAATAGTTACAATAATAGAATAAATTTCATCGTTTTAATCCCGATAAGAATGTGCTTTGTGATCACCCTGTTTGCTCTGTTTACTATTTATTGGCTTGACACTCTTTCCAGAATGTCGATATCGCGTTCGCTATGTCACACACATAATTACATTGGGGAGAGAAGAGCATTGCAACAAGTGTGTGGGACAATCCAGTTGTTGGACAAGAACTTCCTTCTTTATTTCACAGGATCTTCTTCGCGTTTGTTTAGACCTTTCAGAAAGAATTTACTTGAGTCTTTCTCCCTTCTAAATGGATATACAGTCTTTATGGCACTCGCATGGTTTCTTTGATATTTCTATTTGTACGCTTACATTGGTATAGAGACCTTCAGAGTTGAATAAAATTCTACAGTACATACACTTTCCTCGGTCAATGCCGGTGAAATAATGACGAAGAGTGAGAAAATGAATGTCTAGTCCCGCAATGTGAACCTATGTTTTCCTGAGCTTAAATCTGAATTTGAAGAAAATAAGCTGTGCAAAATATGCTGCACAAACTTTTTCACAAACAACAGTCGAGTGTTCACCCCTATTGACTTACAAGACTGAAGATGGTATTTCTCTTGACACCGAAATGTACAGGTAGGGGGAAATAAAGCGGAGCGACTCTTGTAGCTGAATATAATATAGTATTTTATAATAATACTAGCTGAAAAGGCCCGGCGTCGCCCGGGCTTTGTATTTTTTAATTTGAAATTAGCTTATGGAGGACTTTCGATTTTGAAACTCTAGGTCCTTATATAATATGTATGTAGAACTTGAAATGAAGAAAAAGATTTATCAAACTATTCCATCAGAAAACGCTAGATATAGCTTTTTATGGCTCATAGAGGATGTCGAATGCTGCATTCTGTTGCTTCTACACATCATGCCTGGGATGGGTTGAAATAAGAAGAAAAATAAATTACATAAGATTGTATTGGCTTGACGGAAAATTTTATTTCTCATTCTCATGTTACAACCGTTTCGGGGCTGAAATAAAAGAGAAATGCAGTATCACTTTCATACTTTCCTCCCCTAAAACCCGGGGCATAATATACTTCGAGCATATGACTCAAAATGTTCCATCCCATGCTTAGGGCCTATGATAAATCTCAACTAATACAAAGCCTATGGATAACGTATCAGCGGAAAGGATTATTTACAGACTTCTGATATAGCATACTCACACACTTAAGTTATCCCTGCAATACGACTTATTCTACATCAAAATGCGAAGTGAGAAAATATTTCGTATGTTGAGGGTAGAGAAAGTTATGTGACTACATCACACTGTGCTTTATTTTCGTGGATTTCAATTTCAGTGATTATTTTCGCCAATATATTACACTAGCTGAAAAGGCCCGGCGTCGCCCGGGCTTTGTATTTTGTAATTTGAAATTAACTTATGGAGGACTTTCGATGTTGAAACTCTAGGTCCTGATATAATAATGTATGTAGAATTCGAAATGAGGAAGAAATATGGCACTCAGACAATTCCCTCAGAAAACGCTAGATATAGCTTTTTATGGTTCATAGAGGATGTCGAATGCTGCATTCCGCTGCTTCTACTCATCATGCCTGGGAGGGGTTGAAATAAGAAGAAACATAAATTACATAAGATTGTATTGACTTGACGGAAAATTTTATTTCTCATTCTCATGTTACCATACAACCGTTTCGGAGCTGAAATAAAATAGAAATGCAGTATCACTTTCATACTTTCCTCCCCTAAAACCCGGGACATAATACACTGCGAGCATAGGACTCAAAATGTTCCATCCCATGCTTAGGGCCTATGATAAATCTCAACTAATAAAAGCCTACAGCTATGGATAACTGACTATTTACCGACTTCTGATATAGCATACTCACACACTTAAGTTGCTCCTGCAATACTGTGCTCACACTTTATCTTGAGCCGAAAAAATGCGGTGGTGAGGGGAGCTGATATTGCATGCAGTATAAGAGACTGACTATTGCAGAAGGCGGTGAGTTGAAATTGACGTTGTTTCTGAAGGGTTGCCAATTACCAGAAAATATAACGTGTATATTTTATGCTGGTACACAATGGAACTAATTGTAATTTGTAGCACTTTCAACCCTCGCTACCAAACTAAAGATTTTATATTGATTCCGATATTATAGTAGAATATATCGCTGGAGAAATTAATAAAGTAATATATTTAGGCCTATTTAGACAATTTCTCTCCCGGTCTTCAGAATATAGAAAATCGTTTAAAAGTCGTAGCATTGTACTACATGTAGCCCTACTTGAATACGTACTTTCACATGCCTGAATTGAAGTAATTTAACTAAATACCTTTCGCGAAAGTTTGTAGATAATTAATACAACGAAATAATAAAACTTGACTTGTTCTTTTCTCCGACAGATTCAGCTTAAACGCATTAAATTGCTTGTCCTTCCATTTCATTTATTTTGTTTATTATTTCGCTGATTTCCGATACTTCTTGGTTTAAATAATCCTTATTTTTACTTCGTTGTCACTTATATCGACCATTTCCACAACACCAGTACTGTTCTTCTAAAATCCCTGGATTTATTCTGTCATTTTCAGAATAATATGATGTAAACAAATAAAAAAAAATGAGGTAGCTCAAGAATGCCTCAACGGGAAGTTTTTGGGTATGGTAATACTGGAGACGGGTCGCGATCTTCATTTTTTCGAGCGAGGCCTTCTTAAGATGGACGGTTTTCAGCATTATGGAGCGTTTAGCTCAAGATAAAGTGTGCGAATAATACGACCTCTTATTCTACATCAAAATGTGAAGTGAGAAAATATTTCTTATGTCGAGGGTAGAGAAAGTTATGTGACTGCATCACACTGTGCTTTATTTTCGTGTAATTCATTTTTCAGTAATTATTTTCGCCAATATATTACATGGAATCATAATTCGTTAAAGTCCAGCATTAGGCCATATAGTTGCCAAGGCCCTATGTAATCACAGTAAACAATTCACTGTTGCCATGTGAACTGAACAACATTTCATTTTTTTCAGTAGAATATTCACAGAAATTATATAATTTTCAAGGGAAGGACTGATTTGTTTCAATTTTAATGTCGACAGCTATACTTCCCGGGCTTAACTGGGTATGTGTGCAAAATGTCGTGTAAATTGGTAAAGAAATGTAGATTTGTATAAGGAACAAACATACATACATACATACATACATACATACACACATACACACTTTCGATTTTATATATTAGATCAATGGAATCATAATTCGTTAAAGTCCAGCATTATATAGTCGCCAAGGCCCTATGTCATCACAGTAAACAATTCACTGTTGTCATGTGAACTAAACAGTATTTCACTTTTTTCAGTATAAAATTCTCAGAAATTATATAATTTTCAAGGAAAAGAGTATTTTGTTTGAATTTTAATGTTGACCGCTATACTTCCCGGGCTTAACTGGGTATGTGTGCAAAATTCCGTGTAAATTGGTAAAGAAATGTAGATTTGTATAAGGAACAAACATACATACCCACAAACACACATTCGACTTTATATATTAGATTAATAATTATTTTATTCAGTTAAAAAAACAATACGATTAGAAACCACATTCCAAAAAATTGAATCCATAGAGCAAAAATCTTCTAATATAAGTTGCTTGTCTAAGTCCTCCCTACATACAGGTAAAATATTTCGGTGTTATTTATTAACACCCTGAATGTTAGTATGAGGGACAAAGGTTTTTATGCAGCCTGTGAATTCTGTTTCCTTGACTGAATCAGTCTAGGATGCGATTTTCTAACGGAGTTTAGTGTATATGAATGTGAGAATTGTGGGATTCACATAGGTTTTGACATCGCAGGATGGAAAGGGGTCTGCGCATAATGGAACGTATTGAGTGGAGGGAGAAAGCATTTGTGATGTAAATAGCTTTCCCAGCAAAGCAGCAGGGTTGCAGTTCCGTAGTATCGGCCACAATTACGATTCCAGTGAACAGCTTTTATAAAATTGAAGATTAAAAAATGAGTGGTTGTAGATAAAAACATATGTAAACACTGAAATTCAATTGAATAGCAGAAGGTGTTTGTGTTTAGTTGACTCACTGCATTATCAGTGAAATGCACATGTGTTTCCAATGAGTTACAACTGCAAGTGGGGTAGATAAACCCGCATGAACCAACGATAATAATTAAAACACTGCTATCTTTGAATGTTGTGATCCCTGACTCACCGAACTGAAACTCCAACTACACCATTCTGTATCACGTTAAACAACATTTTTGTTATGGATAAAAAATCAAGTTAAAACAGGGCACAGTAAACTTCCAATTTATATTCTACTAGCTTAAATGGCCGGGCCCGGGTTTTGTATTTTGTAATATGAAATTAACTTAGGGATGACTTTCGATGTTGAAACTCTAGGTCCTTATATAATATGCACGTAGAATTTGAAATGAGGAAGAACGACGTATGACACTCAGACTATTCCCTCAGAAAACGCTAGATATAGCTTTTTATTGCTCATAGAGAATGTCCAATGTTTCATTCCATTGCTTCTACACACCATGCCTGGGAGGGGTTGATATAAGAAGAAACATAAATTCCTACTACATAAGATTGTATTGTCTTTATGTAAATTTTTATTTCTCGCTGTCATGTTACCATACAACCGTTTCGGAGCTGAAATTAAAAAAAAAATTCCATATCACTTTCATACTTTCCTCCCCCAAAACCTGGGACATAATATACTGCGGGCGTAGGTCTGAAAATGTTCCATCCTATTTTGACTTCTTGTAGATGCTTAGGGCCTATGAATAAACATCCCTAGGCCTATTAGGCCAGTCAGTAGAGAATCGAAACATGTTGCAAAAGGTGGGGTAGAAGATTTTATTTTTTTAACTTGTATACAAAGATGTAAAAAAACAAAAATGCTAACATGGGCGACCTCGGGGAAACTTTTGGCGGCAAAATAACCTCGAAATTTTAGGACTATTTTTGGTTTTATGCCTATAACTCCTAAACGGTGCATCCTACCAAAAATGTTATGATATAACTAATTAAAGAGCATTAAATTCTGCGTTGAAGGGGTACCATAACGTAATAATTCGGTCAGGTAGTGTAGTCAAAAACCACGGTCAAAAAACGACGATTTTTTCCAACTTTTCCAAAAACTGAGATATAGTTCTATATATTAGTCTGCAGCTTGGAAATAATTACTCTGAGAGAAAAACTCGTGACATAAAAGTTGTAGAGCATCAAATTCTGCGTCCACTGAGTACAAAAATTGTCAGTTTAGGTGAAATACACCTCTCGAAATTGGCGACCTCGAGAAAACTTTTGGCGGCAAAAAAACCTCGAAATTTTAGGACAATTTTTGGTTTTACGCCTATAACTCCTAAACGGTGCATCCTACCGAAAAATTATTATATAACTAATTAAAGAACATTAAATTCTGCGTCGAAGGAGTATCATAACCAAATAATTTGGTCAGGTAGTATGGTAAAACCACGGTCAAAGAACGACGATTTTGTCCAACTTTGCCAAAAACTGAGATATGGTACTATATATGAGTCTGCAGCTTGGAAATGAGTACTCTGAGAGAAAAACTCATGAAGTAAAAATTGTAGAGCATCAAATTCTGCGTCCACAGAGTATCAAAATTTTCAGTTTCGGTGAAGTACACCTCTCGAAATTGGCGATCTCCCGGTGTCCGGCAATTGGCATAAGAATCCCATTAAGGTACCTGTGAGTTGCAACTCTAGCCAACCAAACCGAAAGTATCTTTCTATCACATTTCTTAATAATAATAGTAATAATAATAATATTATTATTTAACAATAATTTAAGTATAATTATATTTAGTGTATGTCTAGTGTATAGTGTCTACGCAGCATTCACCCCGCTTCCCTCCAATGCTGCAGAAGAGTGACAGTATTTCGCAGTAGTGGATGGAGGCTATCTGCTTCATAAAGTTGTTTGGCCACCCAACGCATCCTTCGACACCATCGCCAAGAGTTAATCCTCTTTTTTAAAAAATACACTATGGTCCACGAAAGTTGCCATTGTGTTCGACAGGTAGGCCTAACCTGCTCAGAGTGGCACCAAAAGATCTGAGTTATTGCGGCGGATGAAAATTCACTATTCGCCCGAAGTAAACTTTGATGTAAATACAATTAACCAAGTCGCTCAGGAAAAGTTTTTGGTCAATGAGTTTAATAAAAGTCTTCTCATTGAAGTCCTGAAAAGTCACTTCGAAGATTGTGACATTAAAGTCAATCAGGCCCATGCTGACTTGCTCATTTCCAAGGCCAAGGAGCATGAAAATGTCCCAATAATTGAAGAGGACATATACCTTCTTGTGCTTATGATAGGGCTTGGCCAGCCATGCATCAACTTGGTCTTTCTGAAGCTGCTGATGTGCAATATTTGAGAACATCTTTCAAATTCGACCAATCCATATCCAGCCACATCCACGCGTTTAGTAGATGTGATACGACGTCTGCTATTTTTGGTCGAGGGAAGATGAATCTGAGCAGCATGGTCACCTTTTCGAAAGAACTTCAGGACATCTCCTGATGCTTCGTCGACCCATTCACCAGCCATGATTAGATTGATGAGGCTGGTGATCTCTACACCGGAGATCCCACCAAAGTAGGTCTGGACGAACTGCACCAATCCACGTTCACACGAGCAGTGGCCAAGGGAAAAGTGGACCTCGCAAGACTACCACCTGATTATGATGCTGCACGCCACCATTCATATCGGTGTTTCCATCAAATATAGACATGATTGGATAAAACAAGAAACCTTGAAGAAAGAGGATGGGTGCGTAGTAATGCGGGTCTAGTGCCACTAAAAACCAACAGATACGTGACTCCCTTGTCTCTACTCAAGACAGTGGCATGCCCTTCCAAGATACCGTGTAGTAGAGCCTGCTCTTGCCGTAAGGCTGGTCTGAAGTGCTCTTCCATATGCAAGCACTACTGTGTTCAATAATGTGAGAACACTTTATCCACTAGTAGTTGATGATGATGACGACAAAGATCACTTCAACCAGCTATTGGAGCCCGAGGAACAAGAGGAGGATGATGAGAGCTTCCTACCACTTCCACAGATGCTAATAGAGGAACTGGGCTCCTTGGTTTATTTTAATTATACACATTTATAAACATATATTTATTGACTAATGGTTTTTCAGGTACTTAGAATGGCTTTATTTGGTGACTGGTTTCGGGCTTAGCCATGCTATCCTTGATCAGGCTTATTAACATATCATTTCTATTATTAACAGTTTTTTATATATTTACATCATGGTAAATTAATAAAATAACGGTAAGGTGTATAATTCTTATGTGTTTTTAAATTACATTCATGTTTTTTTTATTTACTCATGTGTTTTCATATTTGTTTTCCCCTTATTTACATTTTAAAATGATTATTTGATGATACTAAAGCAAGAAGAACTCTGTAGGATATACACCCGTACTGTTGAAGCGTTCTAACTCATAGGTACCTTCATATGCCAATTGCCCGACACCAGGAGATTGCCAATTTCGAGAGGTGTACTTGACTGAAACTAAAAATGTTGGTACTCAGTAGATGCAGAATTTGATGCTCTACAACTTTTATTTCATGAGTTTTTCTCTCAGAGTACTCATTTTCAAGCTGCAGACTCATATATAGTATCATATCTCAGTTTTTGGCAAAGTTGGAAAAAATTGTCATTCTTTGACCGTGGATTTCGACCATACTACTTGACCGAATTATTACGTTGTGGTATTCATTCGACGCAGAATTTAATGTTCTTTAATTAGTTATATGGTAACTTTTTCGCTGGGATGCAACGTTTAGGTGTTAGAGGCAGAAAACCAAAAACGTCCTAAAATTTCGAGGTTTTTTTTACCGCCAAAAGTTTTCCCGAGGTCACCCGTGTTAGCATTTTTGTTTTTTTACATGCTTGTATCCATATATACAAGTTAAAAAAATAAAAGCTTCTACCCCACCTTTTGCATCATACAATACCTCTACTGACTGGCCTATATTTCACAATTAATACAAAACCTTCAGCTATAAGTGACGTATCAGTGGATAGGATTTTCTACCGACTTCCCCTATTTCATACTCACTGGCACACACTTAAGTTGTCCCTATAACACGACCGCTTATTCTACATCAAAATGTGAAGTGAGAAAATGCTATTCTTCATGACGAGAGTAGAGAAAGTTATGTGACTGCTTTATTTTCGTGGATTTTATTCTTCAAGAATTATTTTCACAAATGTATTAACTACATCGATAGTATCAGAATTTGTTAAAGCCCAGTATTTTAATATAGTTTCCAAAGCCCTATGTGAACACCGTAAACAATACTTTCGTTATGTAAACAATTGACAGCAGAACTTTCTAACTCTGCCTCATTTCACATTTCCGACTTTTCCCGTAGATTTTCCAAAAATTTTCTTTCATACAAATCTTGTCCTGACAATTACGAACACAACAATAAAAGAATGAGCCAAATAGGTCGAGCCGTTCTCAAGTGATGCGGCTACAACCCTTTTGTAAATTAATTTTTATTAATATAGATTGGAATACAATGTAGTTTAAATTTGTTAAAGGTCTAATATCTACACAATATGTTACTAGTGCTGCCATCTGTCGTGCATTGTCGGTAGACATGTTTGTTTGTTCTATGTCATAAAATAAAATTTAGTCTGTGCCACTCGTCAGTGGGAATACGTTGTTTTATTTTAGGTTATGGGTCCAGACGCTCATAAAATCGCGGTATTGAGTCGTTTTAACAAGGATTTTGCAGTAAAGCAAGTGTTAAAAGACAGTATTCAGTGCGATTTAGCTGTGAACTGACTGATCGTATTAATTATCGCAGTGTATAAGTGTAAAAACTGTTCGTCAAAAATGGCTACCAATTACCTTATCAATGTGCCGAAACTAAAGGGACGCGATAATTATTCGGAGTGGTGTTTCGCTGCAGAAAATTTCTTAGTTCTCGAAGGTATGAAGCATTGTATCAAGCCAGAACCGGGAAAAGAAATAGCAAGCGCGGATGACGAAAAAACTAAAGCCAAATTGATTATGACCATCGACCCGTCGTTGTATGTCCACGTCAAAACCGTTAAATCTTCGAAAGAATTGTGGAATAAACTACAGCAATTATTTTATGATAGTGGCTTTTCACGGAGAATAAGTCTGTTGAGAAATTTGATTTCAATCCGGCGAGAAAATTGCAGTTCGATGACGTCATATGTGACGCAGATTATCGATACAGCGCAGAAATTAAGTGGAACGGGATTTGAAATAAATGATCAATGGACAGGGTCATTGTTGTTGGCTGGATTGCCTGATCGTTTTGCTCCAATGATCATGGCAATCGAACATTCGGGCATTTCCATTACGGCAGACAATATCAAGACAAAATTATTAGACATGGAGTCGGTAGATTACAACGAGAGTGAAATGAACGGTGCTTTCGTCAGTCATTCAAATCATGCAAAGCAAAATAATAATTTGTCTATGGCCAAGAAAAATTGTAATGTTGGTAGTACTACTGTTCCGTCGAAGTCAAACACCAAGGCGGTGAAATGCTACCGGTGTAAACAAGTCGGCCATTACAAAAATCAGTGCATGAATAACGAAAATAATTCAGCAAATAATAAAAATAAAGAAAGAATGCAATCAAACTCATTTAGTGCAGCATTTTTAAGTGCGAATTTCAACAAAAATGATTGGTATATCGACTCCGGGGCAAGTGTACACCTAACAGCAAACGAAAGTTGGGTTATGAATGCCAGATATGAACAAAATAAAGGAATTGTCGTAGCTAATAGTGAGAAGATGACAGTATTATGTTCTGGTAATGTTAAAATAACGACTTCAACTGATGATTGCGAGTACGACATCGTGATAGAAGACGTATGCTGTATACCATCTCTGACTACTAACCTACTATCAGTCAGTCAACTAATAAAAAAAGGAAACAGTGTGTCTTTCACAGATAAAAGCTGTTGTGTTTACAATAAAAAGCAACAGTTAGTCGCTACAGCAGTATTGGTCAATGGGGTATACAAAGTAAACTTGGTATCCCAGGAGTATTTGGCTGCATCAGCTGTGTCAGGAGTAACATGGCATCGCAGATTAGGACATGTCAACAAGGAATACTTAAATAAAATGAAAAATTCTGTCTTGGGAATGTCATTTGATGAAAAAGTAGAAATAAGCAAGGCTTCTTCTACAACATGTTGTGAAGGTAAACAGTGTCGCTTACCATTTAAAGGCAGTGGTCAGAGAAGCAGCAACTTGCTAGATTTAGTGCACACAGACATTTGTGGCCCTATGGAGACTACATCGATAGGAGGAGCAAGGTATTTCTTGTTATTTGTCGATGATTACAGTCGCATAACATTTGTTTATTTTCTGAAGCACAAAAATGAGGCTCTGAAGTATTTCAAGATATTCAAAGCACAGGTGGAAAATCAAACAAAAAGAACAATAAAAGTGATAAGAAGCGATAATGGTTTAGAGTATTGCAATAAGGAATTTGAAGATTACCTAAACAGTGCTGGTATTATCCACCAGAAAAGCAACCCATACACCCCAGAACAAAATGGTTTATGTGAAAGATTCAATCGCACAGTCGTAGAAAAAGCGAGATGTCTACTGTTTGATGCAAACCTGGGAAAAGAGTTTTGGGCTGAGGCCACCAATACGGCAGTGTACCTGCAGAATCGAACGGTGGCTGCTGCGTTGGATAATAAAACGCCATATGAACTATGGACTGGCACAAAACCAGATATCAGTCATATTAGGATATTTGGTAGCACTGTCATGGTACATGTTGCTAAACAAAAGCGTAAGAAATGGGATAAGAAATCTGTGAAATGTATTCTTACAGGATACCCAGATAACATAAAGGGATACAGAGTCTATAATCCAGAAACAAGGACTGTGTTTACAAGTAGAGATGTGGTCATTATTGAGCCAGAAATCAATTCTGAATGTATGATTCAAATGCAAGACCAGAATGTTGCTTCAGTGGGGGATGAGGTTAAACCAGAACAACAAGGCCAGGAGGTAACAAGTTTTGATTCAAATGAGGTTAAACCAGAACAACAAGGCCAGGAGGTAACAAGTTTTGAATCAACATCTAGTCTTGAAGATAACTCCAAGAGTGAAAATGATTATTCCTATGATGATGAAGACTCAGAGAGTACACTTCAGTGTGAAAATGAAGATTTCATGGACAGACCCAGACGAACACGGAAACCACCAGAGAGATATGGTATGTCGAATCTTTGCACAAGCGCTGAAACCTATGATGATGTGGCAGGTTTGACACTGCATGATGCTTTAAACGGACCAGAAAAGAAACAGTGGATGTTGGCCATGCAAGAAGAACTACAGTGTTTCAAAGAAAATGATGCGTGGGAATTATGTGAAAGTCCACAAGATGGTAGGGTTGTACAGTGTAAGTGGGTGCTTCGTAAAAAATATGATAGTGATAACAAAGTTCGGTTCCGTGCACGTTTAGTTGCTAAAGGTTTTTCACAAGTTGAAGGTATAGACTATACAGAAACATTTTCTCCTGTTGTGAGGCATACTACATTGAGGTTACTATTTGCATTGTCAGTTAAGTTAGGATTTTACATTACTCACCTTGATGTAACTACAGCCTTTCTGAATGGTGCTCTTGATGAAACCATTTTTATGCAGTTGCCAGAAGGATTTTCCGAGCAGACCCATGAGGGTCAAGTACTTAAATTAAAAAAGGCAATCTACGGGCTTAAACAATCTTCGAGAGCATGGTACAGGAAAGTGGATGAATGTTTGTTAAATATTGGTTATAAGAGATCTAAGATAGAACCATGTATGTTCACAAAAGTCAGAAATAATTTGAGGACTATTGTTACACTTTTTGTGGATGATTTTTTTATTTTTTCAAATGATTGTAAAGAAACATAATATTTGAAAAATGAATTAGCTAGCCATTTCAAACTTAAAGATTTAGGTGAAATCAGAAAGTGTCTTGGTGTCAATGTAAGTGTTAATAAGTCTGAGAAAACTATCACATTGAACCAGTCTGATTATATTGATCAGGTGTTGCAAAGATTTAACATGAGTCAATGCAAACCCATTCAGACTCCTATGGAAACTAAGTTGCATGTATCTAAGGGGGAAAACTATGTTGGAAAACTCCCATATCAGCAAGTTATTGGTTGTCTAATGTACTTAGCAGTTCTAACCAGACCTGATATTACTTATACAGTTGGATTTTTGAGTCAATTTAACAATTGCTATTCTAGAGAACATTGTGCATATGTAAAGCGTCTATTGAGATATTTAAAATGTACTAAAAATTACGGTTTGAAGTACACTGCTGATGGAAATTCAATATTAGAAGGATATGTAGATGCAGATTGGGGTGCAAATGTTATGGATAGGAAGTCATATACAGGATATTGTTTCACTTTATCTGGTTGTGTAATTTCTTGGGAAACTAAAAAACAAACTACTGTAGCCTTGTCTAGTAGTGAGGCCGAATATATGGCTATTACAGAAGCATGTAAAGAAGCTGTTTATTTGAGAAACTTACTATATGAAATTACACAAAATTTGTATACCATTGATTTGTTCAACGATAATCAGAGTGCACAAAAGCTAACTATGAATCCAATGTTTCACAAGCGTACAAAACACATAGACATTAAGTTTCACTTTTGTAGAGAATGTGTAGTAAATAAAATTGTAAATGTGAAGTATTTGCCTACAGCTGAGATGCCAGCTGATGTATTCACGAAGGCTTTATGTGTTATGAAACATTATAAGTTTTTGGATGTATTAGGTATTCAAAGATTGTAATATTTTTTGTATATCCATATTGTTAGATATAGTGGGGGTGTTAAAGGTGTAATATCTACACAATATGTTACTAGTGCTGCCATCTGTCGTGCATTGTCGGTAGACATGTTTGTTTGTTCTATGTCATGTAATAAAATTTAGTCTGTGCCACTCGTCAGTGGGAATACGTTGTTTTATTTTAAAATTTAATTGATCTATAGTAAATTTGATAAAGTTAAAAATAAAGATGTGCTAGAGAACAAATGAATTTCTAGGATGTCCTCTTTTTTCTTCCCAAGTACTTTCCCTTAAGAAAATGTTGCTGAGTAGATCCTAAAAGGGAGAGGTAAAACTACGATAACGAAAGAAAGAAAGAAAGAAAGAAAGAAAGAAACATAATGAGACCGTGGTTTATGTATCCACATGTCCCGATTCTTTCTTTCTTTCATTCTTTCTTTCTTTCTTTCTTTCTTTCTTTTTTCTTTCTTTCTTTCTTTCTTTCTTTCTTTCTTGTAGGAACGTTTAAGCAACCCATGCCGCCCGGGCCTTTCAGGGCCGCGATCTGTCGGAGAGGAATTATCTATGGATCACATACATACTTTTTGACCAGACAAGGACAAGTGATCGGATGAGTGATCAGCCCAATGCCGGGGCCACCTCCGAGACAACACAAACACATAGGACGAGACACACCATTCACACACATATTCACTCTGAACAAGGCAAGGATAGGATGAAGATGATAATGACGGCCAGATGATATCTGGGGACCACAAGGGCCTAAAGTTACCCGATATTTGTCAAACAGGTGAGGAAAACCCCCAGAAAAACCTCACCCAGGCAATTTTCCCAGACCAGGAATTGAACCCGGGCCCACTGGGTACGCCACAGGCCCCAATTCTTACTAATATAGTTCACACATAGCGGCAATACCAAGGTATCTTAGACCCTATTTTGGTTGCATGTTTATAGTTTTAAAAAAGATAGATCACTTTTGTTGATTGAATTTTATTACAACACATTAATATATACTTTTAGAACATAACTTATTTAGGGAATTGACAGAATTCAGCCTCTTCTTCCACAATCTTCACACCAGCATTTGGTGCTGGCACTGCAATGCCCACTTACGCGTCCTTCTTCCCTGCAAAGTCGTCGACAGAGTTCGCCGTCCCAGGCCAGGCAAGGCCCGCTGTATTTTCGAGACTTGCAGTCGTAGCCAACGACAACTCCGGCGCCGACGGCCAGGAAGAGAAGAAATGCGAACACGAAATATCCCTTCATCGTAATGGTACGTGTGCTACTTCTACTGCTGGAAGCTGATGTTGTTATGTTTCAAATCTGTAGCTACTTGCTTTTATATACAATATTCAAAAGGTCAATGAACTGTGGAATAACACTACAGAAGGCTGTAAACATGTCAGCGCTGATATTGATGACAGCTAGTGTCATTAATTTTTATATTAACCTTTCTCAGGAAATAAAACCAATAACATGCAAACAAAGGAATATTCTACGAAAATATGTAAAGCAATATCCTGCTGGGTTGGTGTCAACTACCTTATCTTCTTTTACTCAATCAAGCGGTTGTTCACTCAAATGACTCTTGTAAAAGACGTATAACATAAACATGACGTCACTTTCCCAGAATCTTGTTGGGATGTACCTCGCCCGAGATAGGCTAATACGAGAATAAAAAAAATGTTGACGTGCGACGGAGAGGTTGAGGAAATACTGAATAGACTAATTAAATCACTCACATGTTATGAGGAAATAAAAAAGCTATTGATACAGGTGTAAAAATGTGACTCGCGAACTAAGAGATCGAAGTGAAGGTTATTGCCTTATTGGACTGGTTTCGATACCTTTCTTCTCTCGTAGATTGTTTTTATTTTTTTATCTTCATGGGAACTTCAAGCGTCGGATGGATCATTCATTGTATATAATTTAGAACCGTATAATTATCAGAATAAAGATAATTTGTTTCTCAGGAATACGTGGTAAGGAAAAAGTTTAGTGATCGTAAAATTTTCGAGTCCGAATTTATTTCTTCTTTCTTTGTCTTAGGATTTGGCGGCCGCGACCTCTTTGTAACAAAATGTTACACAAAAAGTAGAGAATAAACCACCTAGATTGATATAATAAGCCAAAAGCCATAGTAAAAAAGAGAGAAAAAAGTGAGATCGTAATTAGGGTTTATAATAGAGAGAAAAGCATGTAGTATTACATTCATTTTAATTGTCTAATTAAAAAAAACATACTTTATTGACCAGACAAGGACATGGGGGGCCTCCCCGGATGAGTGATCTGCTCAATGCCGGGCCACCTCCGAGACAACACGAACACATAGGACGATACACACCATTCACACACACTCACTCAGAACAAGGCGAGGATGGGGATGAAGATGATAATGACGGCCAGATGATATCCGGGGACCACAAGGGCTTAAAGTTACCAGACATTTGTCTCATAGGTGAGGAAAAACACCAGAAAAATCCCCACCTAAGTAACTTGTCCCGTCCAGGACTCGGGCCCACTGCGTGAAAGGAGCGAACGCATCCCCTACGTCACAGCGGTAGACCGAGACCGAATTATTGCTACAAAACTGTTTCAAGATTAGTAGCAGCCGAAAATGTTGTTGCGAGATTGTATGTATATGTCCGTATATTCGCCTGTTCTGTTCGTTGTATTTCATTAATAATTATACTATGGGCTTTACGACGACCAGCTGATATCATATTTATCTGCCAGATAGAGAACCAAACTGTAAGTTGGCCAAGGATGGCGTATTATGATCTCATGACAAAATCTGTCTGGCAAGACAACTTTCAGATAAGCTAGCAGGAGGATGGAGTGGATGATAATTTCCAACTGCTAGATAGGGAATCTTGGTTGAAACAAGATGGCAGCACGCCGAAGGTTCCTGTCCACCTGAATTTTAGAACTGATGCCGGAAGTTTTCATTTACACAAAAATGTAATTTTATGCTCACACATGAATGAAATAGAATTGAACAAATCGATTAATGCACTTAAAACGATATGTTCTTGTGTAATTTAACTGTACAAATACAAATCCGAGCTGCCGCACCTAGCGGACGCCTACCGAACTACAACAAACACACCTCTTTGCTCAGTGAGCTAAGGACCATTTTACACAATTTTACTGCGTTCTTCCCGATAGCAGTTCAGCGGTGGTATTACGAGGCATCTTCCAGTTAAGCTATCTGGAAGTCACGTATCGGGAGGATTTGTCGGCAGGTGGTAATACAGGCCCTATATCTTCTACCTAACATATAAAACTAAAACTGTGTATGTTTGTTCCCTATACAAATCCACATGCTTTGAGCAATTTTCACGAAATTATGCAAACATACCCAATTCAACGCTAAAAGAAACGCGGTCAAATATTACATTGAATTCACTAAACGCAATTCACTTCTCATGACAACAATATTGTTTGCAGTGTTCATATAAGGCTTTGGAAGTTGCAATACACTGGACAATGGACTGGACTTTGACAAATAAGTAGAGAGGTTATCGATATAATTTATTTCTGTAAGTTAAATCCATTATAGAGAATGATATCAACATAAACAAAATCAGGTAAACTGATGTAACAAAGTGCCAGTATGTTTTTGTTTAATCAGTTATGACTGCAATTATGATATGCAGAATATGTTTTTTTTTTAAATTGATTTCCAAGTTAAGCTCCAGATTTATTCATGAAGCAGGGCTTACGGAAGAACAAAGGTCTAGTTTTTTTAATGAGATTAAAATCTTCCAGCATTACCTGAACTGTACAGATTTGTGATATGACAATCGCACACTCACATAAAAATACCAAAAAATTTCAAATTGGCCGGTTTCGGGTTTTGAACCATGGACTCCAGAATGTAAGGCCAAAGCGTTACCATCTCGGCCACCGGGGTCATTTTAATAGTCTAGTTGGATAAGAGCATGTAAATCAATAGTTTTTTTTTGTCATAGCTACCTGTATTTTAATTTCCAAGGCCTTATAAGATCCCAGTAAAACAATAGGCAGTGTTGTCAAGATAACTGATTTTCATTTCAGGTCAACCGATTTTATCCATTATAAATAGACGTCTTCCCATGGACATTATAAATGCGTATACGAAGTTTCATATACAGGGTCTTTATTATAAGTTGAGACCGGGCGACCGGTGTTTTCACTCTCCGCTACGGAGTCCGCATTAGCCGCCGGTGACGCGCGCGCATCTTCCCTGCTTCAAGTGTAGACTATATAAAGTATTACATATCTTACCTTATAACATATGTTGGAAGTGTCGTCCTTCCTGTGTTATACAGGCATTGTATCTGGAAACCACATTCTGGCTGACGCGAGTGAGTTCTTCCACTGTAATGCCCCTAATTTGCTTTGTACATGTTGGGCTAATTTTGAGAGTGATTTATTTGGTGAATGTTCAAGATAAGCGCCAATCTCGTCTAGCTTTTCTTCTGTTAACACTGTTCGTGTGCGCACATGCTTTTTGTTTTGCATTGAGGCAGTATTTACAAATTTATTAACAATTCTGTGAATTTGTGCTCTTGAAGGTGGCACATCAGCAGGAAATGTCCAAATAAATTCATCACGTACACGTCTAGCAGACTCGTACTTAAAATAATGTTTACACACAAAAATACGATGCTGCAGCGAAATGGGTCTCACCATGTTGACACTTTAACAATAACTGCACGTGCCGCTGTTGCATCAAGGTCAGACCGGCTGCGCGCGCCATCCGTCGCCCGGTCTCAACTTATAATAAAGACCCTGTATATACGATAAAGCGTATTTGAGTTATTGCGCCTTTAAAGTAGACACTAAATTGGGGTTTACTCCGGTACCGGTCAACAGATTAGGTTCAAATTCAATAGGGCACATCTCATGAACGTCATAAATGAGTATACCAAGTTTCATGGAAATCCGATACAGCGTATTTGAGTTATAATCTATTATAATCTATTAAAATAGGCACTAAATTGGGCATTACTCCGGTTCCGGTGAACCGATTTGGTTCAATATCAATAGGGTTCTTCCC
This sequence comes from Ectobius pallidus, assembly GCA_964059195.1. Classification (NCBI taxonomy): domain Eukaryota; kingdom Metazoa; phylum Arthropoda; class Insecta; order Blattodea; family Ectobiidae; genus Ectobius; species Ectobius pallidus. Next base: position 186,225,961 of record CAXKWD010000004.1, on the reverse strand, counting down.
ATGGACATTACAAATGTGTTGTCCAAGTTTCATGAAAATTCGAAAAAGCGTATTTGAGTTATGGCGCGTACAGACACACGGACGGACGGACGGACGGACAGACGGACAGACATTTTTCGTCCCCACACACAATCTCATAAAGTACCATACTGGCACTTAATAAATATCGGGTGTGAGGCATCACATAACTTTCTCTACCCTAGGCATGGAGAATATAATTTTCTCACTTCACTTTTTGATGTAGAATAAAATCAGGTAAACTGATATAACCAAGTGCCAGTATTTTTTTTTATTAATCAGTGATACACGCAATTATGATAGGCCCATGCCTAAAAGTTAACTCCAAAAACAAAATGTGCCGGCAATAATAATATTGATGCAATAGACCTACGTTTCGCTGATATCTCTGTTTCAATTTAAAGCAGCCTTAAGCATATGAAATCTATCTGTCAGGAATTACATTAGGTATATTGCTGCACAGGAACGAATAAGAAAAATACTCACAGTAAAATATAGCCCAGGGGAAGACAGAAGCTTGCTCTGTGACGTCACTGCTTACTGCTCTACTGCTCGCGTTATATCTCTGCGAGGAGCATGTGAAATGTAGGCATCAGTGAACAGGGGGGAAGAGAGGGGCATTAGTATTGCGGGCAGCGGGAATTTAGGGGGTTAGAACTTACGTAATACGTGTTTCCGAGTTAATGAAACATCAACCGATTTTTTTGATAGTTTATCGGTTAATTACAGTGCAGCAGTTTAACATATTATAAATAATTCTATTTTCCTATTCTGTGAGAACAATTGCCTTTCCACAAAATCTATGCTCTTTGACAAAAATAGACAATAGGCTACTATCATTTGAATTAACATAATTCACTACAGTAAAAATGATTAAAAAAAATGAACTGAATTAATTACCATACAAGCTCGTCTGCACCTTAGATGATACAAGATTACAGTAACAATTTTCTGACTTTCCTGTCTCTTTTTCTTTAACAAGTGTATCAATGTTGGGACGTAATGTTTGAGCAATATTTAATCGAAGACTACATTTAGGTTGTGATTTAACAATGTACTTCTTGATTTGAGCTTTGCACATTTCATTAGTGAAAAAAATTGTTCGGCCACATATGTCGATCCAAAATTACATAATATTCGTGCGGCAAGTCTCGGGAATCTGGTTTCAGAGAAATTTCTGTAAAAGTTACCCAAGACCACTTTACGTTCGTATTTGTCCTTTAACAGATCGTCGCATTGTAAGTTTAGCAGTTCCAATTGATACCGACAAGGAACGTCTTTGACATTAACTGAATATGGGGTAGCAAAAAGTTTAAACATTGGAGAAAGGTTTTCCACATCCTGAAACCTCGATTCGAACTGAAGAAGAATGTTTTGCAGAACTAACACATGTTCTGCAGAGAGAACACTATCAGGATCGCGTACTTGCAATAACTTTGAAAAATGCTCCGTATTTCCAACCAGAAGTTGTTCTACCCACAGAGCTAAAGTGAATAGGTCCTCTAGTACCTAGCTCTAGCGTACTCTAAACACTACCGTGCGCTCTTGCTGACGTCACACACAAGGGATCCGCATGCTCTTGCTCCACAAACGTCATCACAAGACGTAGTTGACTTCCCCTGATATAGCCTAATCTAAATATCGGTAGTCTACATAACCATAGAATACACATTATAATATCAATATTCAACGGCTAGTTGTTATAAATCGTTTATTTAAATTATTATTTAGCCACACTGACATCATTATGAAGAAACAAATCAATCAAGGTTACTAACAATATGAATAAACGATTGGCAATTTGTTAAGTTTTTTAATACATTGTGGGCCTTGAAAGAATATTGATTACAAAATTAATATTGATATACTCGTTACTTCGGTACCGGTCAACCGATTTGGCCCTAATTCAATAGGCTTGTACCCAAAAACGTCATAAATTCGTATACCAAGTTTCAAGAATAAAGCGTATGGAGTTATCCACGCCTTAGTGATATATTACCATAAAAAGGCACTAAATTGGGCATTATTCCGGTACCGCCCAACCGATCTGGTCCAATATCAATAGACTTCTTCCAAGGGACATTATAAATTCGTATACCAAGTTTCATGAAAATCCGATAAAGCGTATTTGAGTTATTGCGCCTTTAAAATATACACTAAATTGGGTTTTACTCCGGTACCGGTGAACCGATTTGGTCCAATATCAATAGGGTTCTTCCCATGGACATTATAAACGTGTATACCAAGTTTCATTAAAATTCGACAAAGCTTATTTGAGTTATCGCGCGTACAGACACACGGACGGACGGACGGACGGACGGACAGACGGACAGACATTTTTCGTCCCCCACACAATCTCATAAAGTACCATACTGGCACTTAATAAGAGGTTGTATTGCGGGGACAGCATTTTCAGTTGAGTTTGTGCCAACAATGCGTAGAAAGTCTGTACGTCAGAAGTAGATATACAATTAGCAAACAGGGATGGCGTGCGGGGCAAGGTAGGTTCCTTCACCCGCAAGCACCCTCACATTTACAAGCGCAGGGGATTAGGACCGACCGTAATTTCCGCCCCATGAGTCACCTAGTCTACTTCAATCAATCTTAGATTTTTTAATATGTCATTTTATCTTAAAATATTTGTTATATATAAATTTTACACATAATTATAAGAAAATTGACACCAAACAATGTATAATTTACTTTAATAGGCTTACATAGGACCTGAAAGGAGTTTTCTCGTAACTTTTATTTATTTAGCTTTATGCACTAGGCTATATCTGAATTCGAAATTCCAATAAATTATTTATATTCACGATGCTCAGGAAAAAAAACCAATAACATGGAAACAAAAAATATGCTATGAAAATATGTAAAGCAGTATCCTGCTGGGCTGGTTTCAGCTATCTTATCTCCTTTTACTTAATCAAGCGATAATGGACACGTATCAGGGAGGTTACATTCTACGATCATCGGACTGCTGCCTAATCTGTGTTTTTTTTTCCGGGGGCGGTAAGATCGGAATGTCGTTTCTCTCTGCGTCCTATTTCTCTCCACTTCCTTTCTGTTAGATTGTGTTACTACCCCAATTAGTTAAGGGGTTGATAGAGTATGTTTGTTATAGTTAAATATTTCATTTCAGAATTAGTAGTTACATGTAGTTGCAATCTCTATTTACATTAATTATGTCAAGTTATACGTTTTTCTTTTTAAGATTTATTTAATAAGCTTAGTAGTTGGAAGTTTATTACAAATGTAATTTATTTAATTATATTTAATTATTAGAGACCGGATTTTTAGGTTTTTAAAAACACTGTTTTAGGTTTTCCATTAGGTGAAATAGTTTTTTTTAGGTTTTTTGTCCAAAATATCGTTTTCAGGTAGAATAATTGGTTAAATGAATTTGAATGTGCTACATAGGATTGAGTAGGCTACATAGCCTAATACTTGTAAAGTTTAACTTAACAAAATTGACTTAAATTTGTGTAAACTTGCTTTAAGACATTATACAATTGAAGAAAGAAAGCATAAACAATCAACAGAAGCCGTGAAAATAAGACTACCTCACATTTCCTGGTTACAGTATATCACTTTAATATCTTTCAAGATTCTCAACTGTGAAGTTCTTCCTGTTATCTCTTAGTTAATAGTTAATACTGTATCTAGACACTACTCTTCTCGGGATTCGAATCCGATGCTTCTAATTTAGTGACTAAAATACTTTATGGTTGGATATGGATAATGTGAAACTGATTATTTTCCTTTTTTCGGTTGTTACGCATATTGTGTTTGTATGCTGTCAAATGGATAAATAATAAGTTTTGAACTACCACCTGGATAGAACTTCTGGAAATAAAAGCATGCTTTTTTAATAAGTAATTTCGCCTATTATTTCTACTTACAGAAACTGATACATCTGAACTTGTCTTCTTTATGACAGTTACGTATACTAATGCTTGTGGGAGCTCGGCTGCTGATTGGCTGTCCGCGAGCAATTAAAGTACTTCGGGTCTTCGGACATCACAGATTATATTATAACTAGCTTAAAAGGCCCGGAGTCGCACGGGGATTTTATTTTGTAATTGGAAATTAACTTACGAAGGACTTTAGATTTTTAAATTCTAGTTCCTAACATAGGTATTTATAATTTTAAATAGGAAGAACGACTTATCACACTCAAACTATTCCCTCAGAAAACGCTTGATATAGCTTTTTATGGCTCATAGAGGATGAAGAATTTTGCATCCCATCGCTTGTACAGTACACAGCAAGCCTGGTAGGGGTTCAAATATGAAGAAACAGATATTCCGGCAACATAAAATTGTATTGTCTTTGCGGAATATTTATTTCTCACTCTTATGTTACCATAAAACCGTTTTGGGGATGAAATTAAACAGAAATACAATATCACTTCCATACTTCTCTTTTCAAAGCATATTACCTTACCTCGTATTGTTTTCTCTATTTCCAGGCTCGAGAAAGTTATGTAACTGCATTATTTTCGTGGATTTAATTCTTTAATATTTATTCATAACATTATTATATTGATAGCTTTTCTAAATTGTCAAATTCACGTTTCATTTATTTCCACACCCATCTGAGACCAGTCGCAACAACACACTGTTGTGATTTGGATTTGATAATTCTGTGTACAGTATTCTCAAAAACATTTGATTTTTGGAGTTTAAAATCAAAATTTTGCAAAATCCTTTCTTAGTGAGCACTTACGTTAGGAAACGAAGGTACTGTCAAAATTCCAAGTCTCTACCTATTATAGTTTAGGCTCTACGTTGATTCCTGTCAGTCAGTTATTCATTCAGTCAGTCAGGACAAAGCCTTATATATATATTACTAGCTTAAAAGACCCGGCGTCGCCCGGGTTTTGTATTTTGTAATTGGAAATTAGCTTATGAAGGATTTTCTATTTTAAATTCTAGGTCCTTATATAGGCATTTATAATTTGAAATAGGAAGAACGACTTATTACACTCAAACTATTCCCTCAGAAAACGCTTGATATAGTTTTTTATGGCTCATAGAGGATCTAGAATTTTGCATCCCATCGCTTGTACAGTGCACAGCAAGCCTGGTAGAGGTTTAAATAAGAAGAAACAGAAATTCCTGTAACATAAAATTGTAATATCGAGGCGGGAAATTTCCCACTCTTATGTTACCATAAAGCCTTCATACTTTTCTCTCCAAAAACCTGCGATATAATATAATAATATACACATTACCATACCTCGTTTTGTTTTCTCTATGTCCAGGGTAGAGGAAGTTATGTGACTCCATTATTTTAGTGGATTTCATTCTGTAATATTTATTTATAACATGAATTATTTTGATAACTTCTCTTATTTGTCAAAAGTGCATTTCATTTGTTTCTTCCAAGCCCACCTGATACCATTTGGCAACAATATATTCTGTGATTTGGAATTGATAATTCTATGTAAAAAGGGATTAAGTATTTTCAAAAACATTTAATTTTTGGCATTTAGAATCAGAATTTTTCAAAATCCTTTCTTAGTGAGCACCTACATTATAAAACGAAGGTACTGTCAAAATTCCAAGTCTCTACCTGTTATAGTTTAGGCTGTACGTTGATTCCTGTCATTCAGTCAATCAGTCAGTCATTCATTCAGTCAGTCAGGACAAAGCCTTTTATATATATAGGTGTGACCGCTAATTAGACGTTATTCCGTGAAACCGATTTGGTCCAAACTCGACAGGCTTCTTGGCATGGGCGTTATAAATTCGTAAACCAAGTTTCATGTAAATCCGACAAAGCGTATTTGAGTTATCGCACGTACAGACATTTCCCGTCCAAAATACAATCTCATAAAGTACTGTTCTGGGACTTAATAATAATAACAACAATAATAATCAGCTTCGTAGTAGGCAGACTGTAGTATACAATATTAATGGATTGTATTCTGTTAAATGCCTTACTCCACCAATAGCACTTGATGTTACAATTAGTCCAACCACTCAGTCATAACTTGACATATGAAACTTACCTTTTTATAAGCACTGTTTAATTATTTTGTTGACTATACAGGGTTTACACATTCTGGAAAGTCAGGGAAGTCGAAATTGATCAGAGAAAATCAGGGAATTTTGTAAAATGAAGGAAACAAGTAAGGGAAAATAACTTCCCCCAGTAAGTGAAATGTGAGGGGTATGTGTTTTGCTCCAGTCCAGACTGTGTAAGCGATTTTCTTTTCAGTACTTGAGCTAATAATTTCTTATCTTTTATGGTGATGGAGGAGGCTGGATTTTTTTAATCTAATCTAATTTCACAACGCGAATTTTACAACGAATTATCACTCTCTGATATCTGCCATACAGTTGCCTTTAAATCTTTTCTTGTCACGAGAGCTTTGAGTGCCGCCTTACATCCTCACTATATCATCCTGAATCATATTAATAATACTTAATATAAGATGAAATTTACTGACGTCATAAAACACACCAACAATAGAAAATATTTAAACTTCAGTAGTTGCATGGCCTGCTGGTATACACACTGAACTCCTGATATGTCCTCGATGCTCAAAGGAGTATAAACAAAGCTGGTGTTGAATTTTTCTAGTCATAGGGCCAAGGAACAGCTAGGACTGGTTCAATTTTTTCGAGAGCGGCTTCGTTGACTCTGGTTCCCTTTTGTTAGGGTTTAGAAGATAGCTAAGAAGGCTAAGGCTGGAGGAACCTTCATCTGCTTTTCCTGTTCTAAATTTTATGTTTACTAGTTTACTTTGGTTATGTTACATTGTAATATTATTCTGTTTTTAGAAGTTTGCTTTTATTACTAGAAGAAATCATTCTGCATTTATAACATCAGAACATTGTTGATATTGCTTAACTCAGCACTTTATTTTCTTCATAATACAGTGTTGTAAATTAATATAATAATTACTTAATATTTATGTTGTTTATTTGTTATAACCGTAAACTTATACTGTTATTAGTAGGGCAAGGCATTTAATGACCATAAAATAGTGAAAAAATGCAAAATAAAAAATGCATTTATGACCTAAAAATAGTGAAAAAAAGACCCGAAATCTTAAAATAATGACCTATAAATTTACCATTATTACTTATAATTAGTTTTTTCTTAAGTAATGAATTGCTAAATACAGTTTATGACAATGCTTTATATATGAATTTACAATATAAAACACACTTATTTTGTTACTAAAGAAATCAGTAAATTTATACTACAGTACTTGGACACCCTTAGCAAAAATAAATTCTTTCTGAACTGGCATGCCCATCAAATTGCCCCAAGAAATTATGTGCCATTTAAAAAGAAAGAAAAAATATTTATTGCTAAAATGCCGAAAATTACCTAAAATGCCAAAAATGACATAAAATGATGAAAATGACCTAAAAATGCCGAAAATGACCTAAAAATTGCCAAAAAAATGACCTATCTGTTGAAAAATGACGAAATATGCAAAATAAAGCAAAATAATGCAAAAACAAATTGTCCTTATTTAATTAATTATTTAATGATATACAATTATATACATTGGAGCTATCTTTTAACCTTCATATAAAAAAGATGCAAAATCATCAAATGCCTTGCCCTAGTTATTAGTAATTATATAATATGTTCCGATGAAAGGAGTGAAATCAAATAAATGCTATTTATCTAGGGAACACATCTACTCTTATACAATTCAACGACCCTAAATAGCGTGCTCACTCCCTCCCTCACTTCGTGAGGCATCGGGGATACTCGGCGATGTTCGTCTCTCGCAGTCTAAACTTTCACGAAGAGTACAATATTAGGAAAACCGTTTCTTTATTACATAAGGCCTAAGTGAAATGAACACAATGAACAAATATTCTAATTTTATGTTTACTTACAATTTTCATAGCTCTAAACCACAAACATCAAATAAAATTCACATCGTATTCATCTGTCAACAAACAACGTATTATCCACCGCCATCTCGAAAATTACACACGAGTAATACAGTCGAGAAAGCAGTGGTTCACAGTTAGCTTTGGAACTGCATAATCAAATCTGAGATTGTTTTCCATGGCGGCGCTTTCTAATCGTGGAATGTACTCCAAAAGCCGGAATTTTAGCTGTTTCATTAATTATTAAGGGTTTAGTTTATGAATGATTCGCGTGCAAGTGTTAATAAATATAATACTTTAATAATTATTATACTCTTAATTTTTAATTTTTCAATTAATTATCATGTGCGAAGCCGTGGGCAACTACTAGTAGATTACATTTTGTTGTTCAATGAAGTTGGTGTTTTCTTTTGCCCCGCGCACTTACATAAATGAGAAACACTTTGTTAATGGAACATGGAAAGTTTACGAGCCATGCTACTCTGAGCGAAGTATTTTTACAACATTGGATACTGAACAAATTGACTAATAAGTTTACAAAGGATAATTAAAATAGAAACCCATATTTGTCTGTTTCGTTGATATGCAGAGCCAAATCTACGGCACGCAGAAATTTGAAATTTAACATGGAATTGGGTTCCAAAGCACCGCGGTATAGTAAAGAGATCGTTAGGTCATCGGCGAAAGTCGCGGTTGGTGATATTTTTAATCAGCTGGTTTACTTTTCAAATAACTAATAATATCGTTTTATTATTGCTATACGATATTTAAACTCTTCTTTTCCGCACATATAGATATACATTGCATTTATATCTTATTTCGTTCATTCGCAGTTTAGATATACCCAAACGCTATCTTAAATTATTATTTTTCTATGAAGATGTCAAAATCAGACGTTAATTTTTCGGTTTCGTACACTACTTGCGAAACGGTCGCATTGAGAGAAACGGCCAGCGAAGTTCACTGTTGACATCATTGAACTGTATACTAACTGTTAGTATTCATTTCAATGGTTGACATCGACATCGCTTTTACATTGGAGAACTTTGGGTTCGAAATTTAAGGTTGACTGTGCCGAAGATGGCGAATTTGCACTGCCCCCTAGATAAAAGCTATGAGCACCTACACTGGCGGTGAGACGCTTGTGTGTTGTCGGATGAAAAGAAAGTAGTGAATTTTTATTACAGTCCAGTTAACAAACACATTATAGAGTGTGTGATACAGAATGGAGCCTGTTCTCAAATCGGAATATACCAAGATTGAAATTAAGGAGGAGATTACTCAGACACAACTAAAATGTGAACCAGTCCCGATTACATTTGACCTAATAAAGACAGTGGAAATCAAACTTGAGATTTCAGACTACGGAGATTCTACAGCATGTAGCACCAGGCAAAGCTTAGAGGAGATTTCAGGAGTTTCACTAGAAAACAATGAAGAGGATCAGCTAATGCAATCACACTCACCTTCCGTATGTACAAGCACATCCTCGGCTGGAAACAGGAAACAGCTAACTCCGGACAAACATTTCTCATGTGATATATGTCCCTGGAAATTTTCTCAAAGCGGGCATCTCATAAATCATATGCGAACTCACACTGATCACAAGTCATTCTTGTGTCATATATGTTCCAATAAATTTTCTGAAAGAGAGGATCTCAAAACACACCTGCTTACTCACACTTGTGAAATGACATTCTCATGTGATGTATGTGTCAAGAAATTTTCTCATAGAGGGTATCTCAAAACGCATATGATCACTCACAGTGGACACAAGTCATTCTCATGTGATATTTGTAACAAGAAATTTTCTCATAGAGGGTATCTCAAAACGCATATGATCACTCACAGTGGACACAAGTCATTCTCATGTGATATTTGTAACAAGAAATTTTCTCATAAAGGGAATCTCAAAACGCATATGATCACTCACAGTGGACACAAGTCATTCTCATGTGATATTTGTAACAAGAAATTTTCTCATAAAGGGAATCTCAAAACGCATATGATCACTCACACTGGTGAGAAGCCATTCTCATGTGATATTTGTAACAAAACATTTTCTCGAAGAGGGACTCTCAAAACACATCTGATCACTCACACTGGTGAGAAGCCATTCTCATGTGATATATGTAGCAAGAATTTTTCTGGAAGAGGGGATCTCAAAAAACACACACTCACTCACAGTGGTCACAAGCCATTCTCGTGTGATGTATGTGCTAAGAAATTTTCCCGAAGAGAGGTTCTCAAAAATCACATGCTCACTCACACTGGACATAAGCCATTTACGTGTGAAACATGTAACAAAAAATTCACCCGGAGAGTGGGTCTCAAAACTCATCTGCTCGCACATGTGAATAACAAACCTTCCTAATGTGATGTGTGCACTAAGCCTTTCTTTTTCTAAAAGAACCTATAGTAAAGAATGAGTTCAAATATTAGAGATTGTGATGTTAAATAGCAATCCCTACATTAAACTTAGATTAGTTATATTCTTCTTCTTCCAATGGTCTTCCACTGGGTCATCTAGCCCACTTGGAATCTGGCATTACATTATTGGCATACATTTATTACTTTGCTTCAATCTCTCATGACTGAAAAAACAATGTTTCATTACTAAATGATGATTTATAGTAATTTATAATTATTTTGTATTACCAAGTGCTTTATGTACTGTTAATGTGAAATTGTGTATCAAGGAACTTATTTTTAAATATCCACTGAAATAGAAGCATGTTAACACGAAAATCACGCATTGCAATTACCAAAACATGAGACCTATCTATTATGTCGTCCTGATAATCACATTCTAGGGAGTTATGATTTTATCATAGGTAATCCCACAACAGTTGACGAGTTTATCGATAGATTCGCGACTGCGTAGTTAAGTTTTATTCTTTGTAAAAATAATTAAGATAGTGAGTCAATTCTGAGGATTTGAAAGTGTTGAGCGAGGAGATTTGAAGGAAATCATACACTATTAACTATTAGCATCCATTTAATCTTCTTTATATTTTATAACCATATATTTCGTAAAGCATATGTGTACACCTCTGTTTTACACAGAGGATCGCCACAACATGTTTTCTGGCATTCTGATTGATGTTTAAATAGTCTGTTCCATTATGTTCAATGGACAGCAGATGACATGCTTGGACCTCTTTTGACCCTGCTGCCACCTATCGGGAGTCGCTGACAGAAAGGTTCCCATTGGCACATTATTAAATTATTACAGCTTTTTCCATTGCCATTTCAACTATCTTGTATTGTTATGGGGAAACAGTGTAGGAGCCAAAGGTGTTTTTCTAAAGAAAGAAGAAAGAAAAGAAAGAAAGAAAAAAAGAGCTGTCAGAATGATGAAAAATAGTGATTCTCGTCAACACTGTCAACCATTTTTTTTAATGAGTTTAGTATTTTAACTTTGGCGTCACTGTGTGTTTTAGCAAGTATACTTTTTGTACGTGTGCATCATAGAAACAAACGTTTCTCTGATTTACACTCCCACGATACATGGGGAACAAATAATTTTGTGCTTCCAAAATTCCGATTGCAAAAATATGTTCATTCCCATATATCTATACTTCTTGAGATATATATCGTGTATAATTCTTTGTCCAAAGAACATTCAGAAAGACAGACAAGACAGACAAGATGTGAACTTCCATTTTATTGTCAGGTTGCTCTGGAAGATCTATTAAGTACTGAATACAACGATCCTACAGAGAAACATGGAGTAGCGGGGAGTTATGCTTTTACCTGGAAAATTCCATATTAGGTAACAAAGTGACTGTCAAAGCTGACTATTATGATCTGGAGGGAAAATGGTAAGGAAAAAACAATTCATAAATAAAGTAACAGTTTAGTCGCATACCAGCACCTGAATTCACCTCGGAAAGTTGTTCAAATATCGAAAGACCTCGCAGGACACAAAATAATGGTGACGTGACAAAACTCCATTAGAGCGCCAATTGCTCAGGCTGGTATTCCACTATCCAATGTATTGGACAAAAACTTGTCAGGCGATATTTGAATCAAAGATGCGCTATTACACTACATCCAACAGCTTTGACCAAAACCAGTTTCTCTGTATACCAGGCTATAGAGAAAGCTTGAATTTCGAAGATTAAATCATTAGAAAATTAGGCACGGGAGTCGAAGACCCAATTTTTATTTACAAACAGAATTAAGTTATAACTATAACATATTATGACTTGCGTTGTATACTTTTATTTCAGCCCCGGATTAAAGCGATTTATTGTATATTTCATGTATTAAAAATATTAATATAACGGATTATTTTTATCTGCGCATTCATCCGACAGTCATGGCGATTGAATGTTACCTCACGATAATCGATTCTCATGTATCGTGCGACTGGTCTGTACAGTAAAGGCGGGCATATTGAACGTTCAAAATTACAAGCAAATTGTGACGTTCTTTTCGGCAAAAGAAATAGAGATTATTATTCAATTGAAAATTCTGGTTTATTGAAAAATGACATGACTTGCGTTCTATACTCTTTTTTTAAGGCATGGTTTAGACAGATTTCGTTAATTAAAAATATAAATATATCGGATTATTTTTCTGCTCATTCATACCAGAGTCATGACGATTGAATTAGGTTAGGTTTGTCAGGTTAGGTTAGGTTTGTTATGTTAGGTTGGGTTAGGTTTGTTATGTTAGGTTGGGTTAGGTTTGTTAGGTTGGGTTAGGTTTGTTAGGTTGGGTTAGGTTTGTTATGTTAGGTTGGGTTAGGTTTGTTATGTTAGGTTATGTTATGTTAAGTTAGGTTTGGTTTGGTTAGGTTAGGTTAGGTTAGGTTTGTTACATTAGATTTGTTAGATTAGGTTTCGTTAGGTTAGGTTTGTTTGCCCGTTTCATCCTAGTGGTACTATTTTTGCTAGTCATGACTGTAGGTTAAAGACAATTAGGTTAGTGGTGGCAGCCATGGACAACAAAGCGAGTCATTATATGCATTATTTCGTGTTTCCCTAGAGTCCACTCCGCTGTTGTCATTGTATCTGTGCTATATAATTCCATCCAGATGTGCCTCTTTTTTGCGTATAACACTTCCATGAGACTTTAATATACGGTGGTAGATGGTAGGTACAGTTATAGTTGTAAGACTCTAATATAAAAGGTTTCTGTTACCATATAAGTTAGAAACAAAAGAGTGAATTTTTGATGCTACGCACATTGTGCGCATTCCCGGTATCATTTGCATGTGTATTGCTTCTCTCCAGCCTCTTAACCTCGTGTTGTAATGTTCATCCGCGCTATTTAGTTCAGCAATCTTTTTAACGTAAGTTCACAATTGTGGCTTCTAAAAAGCTAATCCGGGGATTAAATTATTCAAGAAAAGATTTGTTATTTTCCTATACGGTGCCTTCCTTAATTTTGTTTCTCTATAAAAATCGGGTCTTCGACACCGGACCCAAAAATTATTTATAATGGCATTAGTTTATTAATTTTATATAAATGTTTTGTAGCATAATTGCAGAAATATCTAAATGACAAGGAAGTCAGGCCGAATCGTTACTTTCTTTAAATTGAAGGTTATGTTAACGATGCCACGAGTTTAGGTTCGCTTGCAATGCCAATATTTATATCTTCTGGCTTGTCGCTTTCGAAATGTGGCTTAAATAGAATAAATACTCTGCGATAAAAGTATTGTTATAATGATTGTGATTTATAATGCGGACGTACATTGGGTCTACTCAATACTAAGTAGAAAATGCAGGCTTCTCTGGAAGGCTTGAGTTTCGATGGTAAACAGTATAGGTCTATATAATGGCATAAATTTATTAGTTTTTCATGTTTTAGTAGCGGTGACCCCGCATTTCACAAATATCCAAATGACAAAATCAGGCTGAATCATTGTTTATATTGAAGGTTATGTGAGAAGAGTTATGACAGGTTTTTAAAAAAATATATCCCTATATTACGACTGTAGCATGTAGTACCGATATAACTTATCATTTTTGAAATGTGGATTAAATACTGAATAATCATATATAGTCCTACTTGAAGAAAATGCGGTATCAAACTATTTGGTGCCGTTTATTTATCAAAACAGTCTATGTTTAGCCGCCATTTTAGACCCCAATGCTATGAACGCTAGGAAATCTTTGATCCAATGTAACGACATGCAGAAAGTCTTCAAATGCTCGTCCAATACGGTTTCCTTGAAGCAACGGGCGGCCATTTTCTTTTTACTTCCTCTGCCCGTACCATAGGTACTATAGGTAGAGGAAGTATTGTTTTCGACCCCAAAATTCGAAGTTGAGTTTTTAGCATATATACAGGTTTCAAGGCCCCCTGAATCCAAAAATACTATTTTTGGAAACATGTCTGTGTGTCTGTGTGGAAAATATCTGTGAACAAGCTAGCTCCAAAACGGAAAATCGATGAAAACAAAATTTCGTATTTGGGTCAGGTACCTTCTGAAGATGTGAGGATAAGATTGGCGACTATTTTCTCTTATTTTTAAGGGGACTTTACATGAAGAAATTTTCGTTTTTCGCGATTTTCTCGAAAACGGCTCTAACGATTTTCTTTAAATTTTGCACATAGGTTGCTTATACTAAGAGCTAACACTTTTATTTGAAACATTTTTTTCGAGAAAATTCTCTGAGGGTAGTTACAAGCCACCCACTGTTCACCCACTGTTTGTAGAAAGTTTTTCTTACGTGATGAACAACTGAATTCGCGCTCTTTCACGGCCTCTTATTTTATATAAGAATGTGAAGTGAGAAAGATGTATTGTTGGCCATGCATAGAGTAAAGATGTATCTGAGGGAAATATTCGATAAATTTCGGAAATTATATTTTACGGCAGAAAGTTCAATAAACGTCTGCAGTCTTGTTTTTTTTTTTTTTTTTTTTTTTTAAAGTTTGTTATATAGACTGCGCTTTTAGTCGCATCATTGAAAGAAGAGGTATTTATAGGATAATTAGCGTAAAATTGTGTCTTGCGATTCTGTACAAGGATATGTGAATACTGCTAACTTTTATTTGGGCAGAGGAAGTTATGTGACTTTCACATCAGATTTTTTTCTAGACGATTTGACCAAATAACTTGGATAGTGGAATACCGGCCTCAGGAAGGAACAACATGTGAGTCATGTGGCAGAGGAAGCACTAGATTAGGAGAGGGTCTAGGGAAAAAAAACGTATCATCTCAGATCGCGAAGTAAGACGCAGGATAGAAACAACGAACAGTTTGATAATTTGAATGGCGAAAACGAAAAAGTCCGGATGTTAGAGGGCCTAACGACAATCAGTCAGAATCGCACAAATCAGGGGAAGAGGAACTATCGAATAGCGAGTGTCAGTATAAATTGCCTTTTAGAAGGACTGGGTGAGTAGTAAGCAACGGAAATTTATTCCTTATATGCAGGCTTTAAAACTTAGTGCCCGAACCCACAGAGGGAGTTGATTCCGGTTACCAACAACCTGAGTATAGGGGGTAGAGGGTGATTGCGTAGCCTGATAAGACAGTCATTGATAGTAGTGCCGAGAAGTGAATGCGCTTGTGGTACGGTGCCTCTCAAATTGGTCAACAGTGTACCTTGTCATTGTGCGTGTTTCTTTTTATAATACGTGTTCGGCATGCCGAAAGTAAAGTGTTCTAAAACGCAAACATATATTGAAACATTTGGGAGGGACTACCTATACACAAACAGGAGAAAGTATCGTTTTGCATGCTTGTAATGTGAGTTTAGAGAATGAGAAGTTATTTTGTGGTCTTCCTATATCTGTATTTCGGTTTGTTTACACTTGAACTAGCATATGCTAGCTAGGGCATACGCCGAGCAAAGTCTGTACAGTACGGTTGCTGTTAACATATTCGATCGGGCACTAAGTTTTAAAGCCTGCTTATATGTTACGTGGCAGTGTTGGGCGTTAATGAATTAATTTTTCAATCAATTCGTTAAATGATTAAAAAATGAAATTGCGGTTAAATTAATTCCAATTAAATTGATAGCAATTAAACGTTTAATTGCATATTGCAATTAAATTATTTGCATTAAGGTATGTTAATCGTAACTCGAAATTAAAATAATTGCAATTAACTTGTTTAATTGTTCTACAAAACAATTAAAACGAATCATTAACTTACTTACCTTTACCGAAATCAATTAAAAGTATTACAAGATTTCGAAAATTTTACCTACATTAATAAAAAAAAAAAGAGAGTCGTGTTAAAATGCAATCTAAACTATTATGAGAAATTATAATCTGTCGTCATCTGTCTAATCAGGTTTAATTAAAATCAATGATATATATTAATATCAGTGCTTTATTTGTAACTAACATGCGTATTTCAGTATCTTACTTACGCATTTTTTTACGATACCAGTCCACGCACCAGGCCCGTACAGTGGACTTTTCTAATTGTTAGTTTTTATTTAAATTCATAAAACAATTGAAAAGTAATTAATTATTAATTGTAGCAAATCACGATTGACAATTGAATTGCTACCACTACAATTAAGAATTAATCAATTGTTAATTGTAATTTTCCATAATTACAGTTGATCAATTGTTAGTTGTTATGGTGACAATTAACAATTGATTTTAATTGTCTTTACAATTAAAATGTGCCCTACTCTGTTACATGGTTACTTGTCCTGTCTGAAATACAGGCAGACAGCTTGTTCGTGGTGAATTAATGCTCAACGGCACCTGGGAGAGAGGAGAGGAGGAAATAGGGGGTGAGAAAAAGGAAGAAGAAAGAAGAAAGAAGAAAAGATGAGATTTAAGACTATTATAACTAGGGTTCGGGTGTTCATGACATGTCATATTTTTATCTTGGCAGCCTTTCTCGCCGCAAACACAAATTAAAAACGAATTGCACGGTTGTTACCCTATTCCAGGCATTTCCAACTGACTGAGGAATGACGTCAGAGCTTGTTTCTCTTGCATAAAACCGGTACGGAGCAACATGCGAGAGCCGTGGACAAAGCAGTGGCGCGGTTGTGTGTTTAGTCAGTGTATCATGGTATTTGCTTCAACGAGTAGTATTACTGAAAAGCCATCTACTCAACCTAGTGTTTGTGTGACTTCTACAAAAGCCTCCCCCGACTAAGGTTCCCAAGACTGCATCAATTGGCCGCTAGAATGCTGTGTATGTTTGGAACCACATATGTCTGCGAGCAGTTTTTTTCTCTAATGAAAATTAACAAATCTCGCTATAGTAGCCAGATGCCCGATAAGAGCTTACAGTCTTAACTTAGGTTATCTATGACTTGATCTCTCTATCCAAATATTGAGGAACTTGTGAAGTGGAAACGTTTACAGAAGTCTCGAAAAACTAATGAAAAATAATTCACAGGAATGCGACTAGTCAACTTAATTTGTTGTTTCATTTCTTTTTTCGTTCAATTTTGCTTGTTTGCTTTCGCAAAAGAAGTTGTAGTGTTTTCCTTTTAGTTACATTTCGTACCATTTTACTGTTATTTTTAAGTTCAACATGCTATGCATTAAATGTGTTAACATATTATTATTATTATTATTATTATTATTATTATTATTATTATTATTATTAGTATTATTATTATAGTAGCATGCATCACTACTATACTACGTTGTATTTCCTTATTATACGCCACTGCTCTGACAGGGTGAATCTGCTCCATCTGCTCCGAGTTGTCTACCTGCCTTGCTACGGAGCACTAGAGACGCTCGCTATGACGTCACTGAGCATTTAGCTGGAAACCCCTGTCCTATTCGGACGGTTTTATTTTGCATATAAAGTAATATTTTGGTTATTTTCATGGTATTGGTCATATTTTGGTCATATTTGTAATTTAACGTCATAATTCAATTATAGAGTTGGTAAAGGAGCATAATTATAAAGTAGATGCACTAAATGGTTGAGTTAAATTTGAAAGTTATATCAATAATTAAAGTTTATGCCCATTTAATAGGCAACTTGATTTTAAAAATAATAAAATTGTTCATATCTTATATATACACGTTTGATCTACAAAATATTTGGAGCTAATGAAACCAGCAAACAGGAGAAAATTATTTAAAATTAGAAGTTCATTACAACTAAAACTGTAAATCACCATAATTGTTAAAAAGAGATTATCTGATTGAATTCATGTGATGTAATAATCTAGTACGATTAAACGTTTTAACTTTTAAAATTTAGTATTAGAGACTTATGATTTTTATTAGGTCATATTTAGGATTTTCTACTCATATTTAATCATTTTTAAGGGCATATTTGCAGTCATATTTTCCACTTTTTTCCATCATAAACATTCGAACCTTAATTATAATACTATTACAATAATATATTTTATTATATTATACTAGCATGTGCCCGCGGCTTCGCCCGCGATAATTATTTCAAAATTTTTCCTGCTAAAAGAACTATATCACTTCCAAATGTAACATATGAAGTGTTTTCCAATGTCCTGTGTTTCTTACAGAGATTCTTTATAAACTGTATTAAGAGTTATTCCTTGAAAAATATTAGCGCCATATACATCACGGATTTTACAGTGTTTCACTCAACTCACGAACGAAAGCGAAAATTAAAAATCCTGTTTCGAGGTGCATTTTGCCACACTTCAGTCCATCTACGCTTAAAATTTAATATTTAAGCGTGCTGTGGATTTCGCCCGACAGGTGCCCGCATCTTCGTACGCGATAATGAATGCAGAATTTAAAAAATTAAGAGAAACATAATTAAAACATTATATTTATTAATACTTACGCCCGAATCATTCATAAACTAAACGATTCACAATTATAACGAAAAAGTTAAAAATCCTGCTTGGGAATGATTCCACGATTAGAAAGCGCCGCCGTGGAAAACCGAAGACAAGACTTCAGTACGAAAATAATACTGCATTTCGATATATATCGATATCAATAAATCGGTATATATCGATAAGAGGTGTTTCGGTAGCGGATAAAATAACTGAATGTTGTTGATATGTTCCGCCTATATACCACTATATAATAACAACGCTCAGCTGAAGTCTACATGAGGTAAGGAGCAATTAATTAACAACACGTGTTATTGAATTTGATTTTTGTTGTGTTCTTCTAAAAGTATTTTATTATATTAGATGTAGTCTATCACATAATCATAAAATATTAAAATAAACATTGAGCTCAATGTGCTGTCAAAAATTATTAGATATTTACAATAATTAATAATAAAATTGTGAAGTTATCCTTGTCACAATATTTAAAATATGAATTAAAATTAACATATATGAAATTTAAACTGGTAAAATATTCTGATACTTGTCAATAATGATAAAATAACGTTTTCAGCCAGTTTTTCACTCATAACTCGCGAACAAACGCAAAAATCGAAAATCCGGCTTCGAAGTGCATTTGGTCACCCTTCAGTCCATCTACGCTTAAAATTTCAGATCTTTGTGTTCAGTAGATTTCTCTGAGCATCGCGTAAAGACACACAAGACAGACAGACAGACAGACAGAAAGACAACACGTCCTCTTATTATATAGGTACTAGGCTATAATATAACTACTTCTTTCAATAAAGTTATGCATTGTTTGTGTGTTTCATATTTTGTTTAAAATGAACAAGAACAGATTATAAAACCAGCCAAGTTTTAAACAAGTAATTTCTGTGGTTAGCTTTCTTCAAATTTGCTTGGACTAGTTCAGTGCTTTTAATATTTTCGTTATTTTTCAAGCATTCAGATAGCAACATAGTATAAAATATTATTGTGAACCCCTAAGAAGAAGAAAAAAAACGAAACACAACACTATCATAACGATCGCATATTTTTTCTTAAAATGGTAGTAATAGACAGAAATATAGTTTTGTACTTTAGGTCTAAACAGAGCACACTAACCACTAAAATCTGCTAAAATGTTCATCAGTAAATAATGAGTTTTGTATTTCTGATCCTCAAAATCACATTTGAAGTTTCCCATAAGTGATGAGTATAGACCTACATCCTATATTGTAGGTCTAATCATTGCTTTCCTATTGTGAAAGAAGTACTAGTGGTTACTTCTATTCATCCCTTCCAGTTTGGGTGGTTTATTTCTCCTGAAAATTATTTGTTTACATTTATTTTTATCTCTTCAACTTCATATCGTGAAATCAATATACACCGACAAAATTCCATTAAAATTTTCACATTAAATCGAAAGGGAGAAAGAATGAAAGAACGGAATAAGAGAACTGAGGCCTTGGTTTCTTCGTCCACTTATACAGACACTTACCAGTAACTGGGGACCACAAGGGCCTAAAGTTACCCGATATTTGTCAAACAGGTGAGAAAAACCCCCAGAAAATCCTCAGACCAGGAATTTTCCCAGGTCCCGATTCTTACTAATATAGCTC
The DNA here is from genome assembly GCA_964059195.1 of Ectobius pallidus. Taxonomy (NCBI): domain Eukaryota; kingdom Metazoa; phylum Arthropoda; class Insecta; order Blattodea; family Ectobiidae; genus Ectobius; species Ectobius pallidus. The sequence continues at coordinate 186,205,726 of CAXKWD010000004.1, read as the reverse complement.
ACACATAGCGGCAATACCAAGGTATCTTAGACCCTATTTTGGTTGCATGTTTATAGTTTTAAAAAAGATAGATCACTTTTGTTAATTGAATTTTATTACAACACATTAATATATACTTTTAGAACATAACTTATTTAGGGAATTGACAGAATTCAGCCACTTCTTCCACAATCTTCACACCAGCATTTGGTGCTGGCACTGCAATGCCCACTTACGCGTCCTTCTTCCCTGCAAAGTCGTCGACAGAGTTCGCCGTCCCAGGCCAGGCAAGGCCCGCTGTATTTTCCAGACTTGCAGTCGTAGCCAACGACAACTCCGGTGCCGACGGCCAGGAAGAGAAGAAATGCGAACACGAAATATCCCTTCATCGTAATGGTACGTGTGTTACTTCTACTGCTGGAAGCTGATGTTGTTATGTTTCAAAAACTGTCGCTACCTGCTTTTATATACAATATTCACGAGGTCAATGAATTGTGGAATAACACTACGGCAGGGTGTAAACATGTCAGCACTGATATTGATGACAGTGTCAATTTCTTTATCAATTGCTAAGGAAAATAATACCCAATAACATGCAAACAAAATAATATTCTTCGAAAATATGTAAAGCAATATCCTGCTGGGCTGCTTTCAACTGTATTATCTTCTTTTACCCAATCAAGCGAGAAGGGACAAGTATCCGGGAGGTTTTAGTTTACGATAATCGCAATGCTGCCTAATCTGTGTTTTTTTTCGGGGGGGGGGGGGGAGGGTCGATAAGATCGGAATATCGTTTCTCTTTGCTCCTATTTCTTTCCACATTGTGTTACTACGCCAATTAGTTAAGAGGTTGAAAGAGTATGTATGATCCTTTAGTCCTAGGCTAACGTTAAATATTTCATTTGTTATAATTACCTCAGAATTAGTAGTTCAGTTTCTTGCCAGTTACAGGTAATTGCAATCTCTAAAATACATTAATTGTTTAAAATTATATATTATTCTTTTTAAGATTTACTTAATAGTAGTTGGAAGTATATTACAAATGTAATTTATTTAATTATATATCCCTCTCTTCAGAGATTCCCAGAAACAAAACTTAAAATGGTTCAAATCCCTATAATATAAAGTCACATGGCTGGTTGACTGACTGACTGACTGACTGACTGACTGACTGACTGACTGACTCACTCACTCACTCACTCACTCACTCACTCACTTGCTGACATTAATGTTTGCCCACTTCCAGATGAGCTAGAAACTTGAAATTTTTTGCACGTATAGTTTTTAGGCTGTAAACTACAGGAAAATGCCAAAAAGTAATGTTTATTTTTTATTTTTACCTTAAAAACCCCGAAAAAGGGCTCGGTTTCCATGGCAACGGTATTACCAAACAGTGTTCACGCAAGGCTCTGAAAGTTTAGAAATAATTATTTCCGTAAACCTAACGGGGTGGTCGAGATAGTAGGGTCATTCTTCCGATTGTGGGTAATTTCGTGTCCCATCCTTGCCAGTCTCGTAAATTAGAAATTTCCTCCCTTTTTACTATTTACTCGTATGTAATAATCATTTATCTAGTTAAAATATAAAGAAGTATATTCTTATTCTGATATATTGTGGTATTTAATAGCTTGAAATGTTGACAGGAACTACAAATTACCCATGAAATCAATGTCCCTGCTCGAAGTATTGCATGTACGAAAGCTAAGAAATTGACCGAGAAGTCTTCTAAAAAAATTGTAAATACAGGAACTGCAGAAGGTATTCTTAATCTCATTGATGATATTACGATAATTATTTTATTCTTATTTGTACTGTGTTATTTATTTTTATTTATGTGCTTAAATGAGTGTCCCTGCATTACGGCAGTCAACACCGTAACGCACGTAGAAATTAAATTTTCGCCATCTATGCTATTGCGGCATTACCTACGGCCATAAGTTAATTGGGAAGAACGATGGCAACAATGTGGCAACCACAAAAGTATTCCTTGTGTGGTTGTAGGAAGCGTAAGAGAAAAAAACCAGATTTTTCAGGAACGTACCTTAATTGCATGTCAACACCGTAACGTAGAAAAAAGTGCGATTTTGTGATTTTTATAAATATTTTTAGTCTAGCAAAGAATTTTTGGCTGTATTTGAAGATAAAGCATGTGATGAATCGTCGTTTTTTTTCAGTCTTAACTTCGAAAACTTATGAACAAAAAAAAATGTCAACTCCGTAACGGTCAACTCCGTAACGGTCAACTCCGTCACGAAGAAATTATTTACGGTGTTGAACACTGTTACAGTGGTGACTTTATTGGCTTGCATATGTTTAATTTAATTTAAATTTAGCTAATTAATTGTATTTACCTCATTATATGAATACATTATCGAAAACATGTCCACATCTTGAAATGAATGTCCACACCGTAACGCAGTCTCCACCCCATAACAATAAGTAAAATGGCAGTGAAATGGCAATAGTTAGCACTAATTTTTAAATTTCTTTTTCTTAATAAGGAGGCATTTATGCACTCTATTCTTAGCATGCATGGGATATGAAAATAAATATTTTACATTAAAAACTCTGACCATAGTAACAAAATTTAGCATTAAAAAATCTCGATCCTATATTCTAAATTAAAAGTTTTAATTTTTTTGTCCATTATAGTAAATATTGGAGATAAAATTGATACAAGGTGAATCGCAAGCCAATGACCTATAGAAACAATGAATAAAAATGCTTTAATATTTCAAATTGTTAATATTAGGACCGGAAAACGCTCCGTTACGGAGTTGACTAATATTTGCACCCACTGATATTAAAAAAAATATATCTAATTTAGTGATTAACATTGAGCTCGGCCAATTCAAAGGGAATAGGTTAACATCATAATAAACGAGATGTCATCAATAAAACACAGTTTTGTGACAATTGTAATTCCAGCTTAACAGTGGATGAAAATCCCCACAATCGTGAGAATGACCCAGTAATGTCTAAAGCTGGGTTTATACTATGTAACTTGTTTAATACTAGGAGGTGCCCATGGCTTCGCCACGATAATTCTTTTAAAAATTAAAAATTAAGAGTATAATAATTATTAAAGCATTATATTTATTAACACTTGCACGCGAATCATTCATAAACTAAGCCATTAATAATTAATGAAACAGCTAAAATTCCTACTTTAGAGTACATTCCACGACATGAAAGCGCCCCTTGGGAAAACTATATCAGAATCGATTATGCAGTTCCAAAGAACCTGTGAACACATAATACGTATTGTTTCTCAGCTGTTTATTGACATGAATACGATGTGAATTTTATTTTATCAATTCAGTGTATTTTTCAGAAATTATATAATGTTTCAAGGGAAGGAATGATTTGTTTGGATTATTATTATCAGCGATATTTCAAGAGACAAAACCATCAATATTTTACAGCTGTTGCCCCCGGCTTCGCCCGCCATTATTCATTGACTCCAGGATTAATAAGAAAATTACACTGGTAGATTATTAAAAATGTTTGTGGTTCAGAGCTATGAAAATTGTAAGTAAAAATAAAATTAGAATATTTGTTCATTGTGTTTATTTCACTTAGGCCTTATATAATAAAGAAACGGTTTTCCTTCCTAATTTTGTAGTCGTCATGAAAGTTTAGACTGCGAGAGACGAACATCGCCGAGTATACCCGATGTCTCACGAAGCGGGCGAGCAAGCACGCTATTTAGGGCCGTTGAATTGTATAAGAGTAGATAACTTGAGTTATATAACATGTTTTCTAAAATTGTTCCAAATACATGCCAATTGTTACATATAACATTGTGTTATATAATTGATTTTTGTGTTATATAGGCCTAACCAGTTTTCTGCGTTTACACTCCGTTAGCTCCGTTTACACTACTGTATGTAACTTGTTTATATAACTTGGGTTATACAGAGTGTTAAAAATTACGTTTACAACGTTTCAGGGATGATAGAGGAGGTAAAAAACAAACATTTTATTTATGTGACAAAACTTTGGCATATGCGCCGTTTATTGTGTAGGCTTACATAAGAGTGTTAATTGCAACATTCGAATTTTTTTCGTATTATCCAGAAGTAACGAGGTCAATTGTCGTTTCAGAGATGGTGTCCAAACTGCCGTTCATTGAAGGCATTGCACAACTGGTATCTTCGTACTATGGACTGTCTGCAACGCTCAAAAAGGCCAACATTGTCTCAAATAACATGAGCAGCTTCAACATCGGGAGCAACTAATTTTTCTGTCGTATCGATCGGTGTCTCATACACAAGACGTTTCATGTCTCCCCACAAGGAGAAATCCAGTGGAGATAGGTCCGGTGATCGAGGTGGCCACCATGGTACCGCCTTACCCTGCCGATCCAACGATTGGGGAATGTAGTATTTAGATGGTTCCTGACACGACGACCAAAGTAGTACAAACAAAACTAATCGGTGCGTGTTGTGACGGCAGTTAAGCCATCTAACCTTAAGTCCATCTAGCGGCAAAACGGAGCATATGCCAAAGTTTTGTCACAGAAATAAATTGTTTGTTTTTACCTCCTCTATCATCCCTGAAACGTTGTAAACGTAATTTTTTAACACCCTGTATAACACGTTTTCCAAAATTGTTACAAATACATGTAACTTGTTACAGATAACATTATGTCATATAACTGATTTTTGTGTTATATAACAAGTTATACCTTTCCCACATGGAGTGGGAAATGTGTAACTTGTTACATGTAACCTGCTACATGTACACTTTGCTGCGTATATATAGTAACAAGAAACTGTCCACCTAACCACAAATAATTAGATTTATACAAAAGTTCAATCTATGCAACGTTTACTAGCTTTTCAGATGTACAATAGTATAACAATAATATAACCTAATCTCACATATATGTCCCCCTACAAAACTCTCATATGTAATATTATAACAATCTTCATTAATGTTCCATATCTTGATGGCGCTGATATATCAATGAATATGTCCAAATATTATCACAGAATATATAGGAGAATAGATAAGGAAGGAACCCACACAAACCTTTAATGTTAGGTTTACAGTTACAATACTATATATACTACACAGAGATGATAATAACTCAAATTTGAACATTTTTGGCTTAGCTCACTCTCTCACTGGATGCCACAATTATCATTCCAATGTAGTAGGCTAGATATTCTATACGGATTTTAGATTTGGCGCTACAATTGGTGACGACTTTCTCTTAATTTCACATGAAACAAATTTTATTTTAGGGAATTCCTCGGTTTTGTTCAAATGCTGTACACAATCCGAATTCAATAAGAGGTAAAACTTATAATGAAAACATTTTTTCATACATGTTCTTTGAAGGACGAGAGAAATGTCTGAGGCCATAACGTTGAGGACCCACATTCTGGTGGCTGGGTGTTTATATCCCTTGACCGGACAATCTAGATACGGCTTTCTGGAGGTTTGTCTCACTCGAAAAGGAATGCCGGGTTGGATTAAGTTAACACCTACCATGAACGTTCCTTGTGCGTTTGCTCTACAAATGTGTATCAGGGCCGTAGCTAGGCGGTGGCGAGATGTGCTCCCGCCAAGGGCGCAGGTACAAAGAGGGCGCAAAATTAACCATGAAAAATCCTGCTTTTTTTTAGACTCGTGCAATTTATCAAGCAATAAAAATTCTACGTTATTGGAAGAAACCTTTCAGGTTATTAAAAATTACTGTAGTATTATGCCGATTGTCTACAAACAAAAAGCAGTCATGCAAAGTTCTTTAATTAACACGTTTCTTATTGATATTAACAGTATGGGAAGATAGGCCTATAACAACAATAAAAATTAAAATGTACGTTATTATTGAGATGAAAGTGGTTCAACTATTGGAAAAAATATTTTTTATCTATAGGCCTATTTATGTGTTAAACATTTTAGTAGGCCTCAGGCCTATTATGTAATTTACTTTTCATACTAGATTTTATTATTTAATTCTTTTTAAGAAGTTCAATCGTCTGAGAATAAGGTTTTAGTACCTTGAAAGTTCAACACCTAGTTCATTTTCAAATTGAGGTTTAGGTTTTCTTTGATAATAACAGTGTTTTTATATTAAAATAGTAAACAATTTTACAGAAATTACAACAACAAAAAATTGATCAGACTCCTCAGTTTGGAGGGCGCAGAATTATCAAACTCGCCCAGTGCGCAAAAGGACCTTGCCACGGCCCTGAATGTGTTGTCTTACAATAAGAATCGGCTTCTTGTAGATCATACACATGGTAGTCTCCTTGAAAGTAAAGGTATTTCGGTTAAAGAGAAGGGTAGTTATAAACTAATCCATCTCGTCAACAAACTTAATAATTTCAGCACTTAGAGAATAATACGGTTCTCAATAAGGCTTAGACAACTGAATGTGCACTTCCGCAATGTGGCCGTTTACTCCACGTCACAGTACAAAGAGTCGATAAAGTTATACGAATCTCCCACAACAGAATGTAAACATTTGAGAGGAGTGTTACATTTAGCTATATCGACGCCGTTTCTGAGTATTTATTTTTCTTCGGATTCTTCCACATGCAATGTCTCATTGTAATTCAGCGAAGCACACAATCGGGTTTGAACAACTGCAGGGGGATTCCTGGAATGTCGACATTTTTACCTTGACAAATGAACCGTAACAATCAACAAATAAAACTGAAGGTTGATCAGTTTTCCTGTTGGGTTTCCCCAGCAACTAGGTCTTAAATACGCGATTTCACAATGTGTTGTCTCTTCAGTTACATGCAACCACACAATGGTGAGTAATAAATCATTATGTACTGTCAAAGCCATAAATAATAGTTCTAATGGAACAAAGAATCAGGTTATTCACTTCTGTTGAACTGGTAGCGGTTAATAGTATATTGCGATACAAGTGCCGTAAGCGGTGCATAAGGATCGAGGAAAGAGATTGAAAAAACGAGGTGCTTGCGCAGAGTTTTTTCCAATTTCCGAGATCCGTTATGCGCTTACGGCACGAGTATTGCATGCTATTTTTTGCACGATGATTATTTATATCAATTTATTTATTTTAATTGAGATATTACCTTAAAATATTATGTTCATACACTATTGAAGATGGATGTTATATTTCAGAAAGTGATTCCCATATGTTGGTTGTTATGGGGACCGAATATTTGTCATGTTAAAGTCGCCACAAACTGGGGGGCCTTGGTTCCGGTCTTCCATAAAGGCTTGTATTATGATGGTTTTACTTACGGCCCTTGTGCTTTTTGTAATTTTTACCGCACGGAGATTTCTTTTGTTTTCATAGCAACAAGATTGCTTGCGGGAATGTCAAGTTACGATCCATGGCAACAATATTAGTAGGCCTAAGTACCACTAATTAGTTACGTCGTGCAAATAGAAATTAAATTAACGTTGTGGGGTACACGAAAAAAAAATAATTTCCAGGATTATGTTAACCACATAGAATTCAACTGCTTAAGGAGCTACATATACTACAAAATTGTCGAAAGTCGGGATCGAACCCGCGACCTAGAGCACAGAAAGCCAGAAAGCCAGCGCTACCCACGCCAACACTTAAGCTGGTATCAATTTTCAAGATCCTATAGTTAAAGAGTGACCGCCGGCGTGGTCTTGTGGTTAGCGTCTGCCCGGGTTCGATCCCCGGTACCTCCTCGGATTTTCTGAGGTAGGAAGGTCAGGTAGGGGTGCACTCAGCCTCGTGATTCAAATTGAGGAGCTACTCCGGTCATGGAAACCACCATTAACGGCCGTGGGTATCGGCATGCTCACCACATGCCCCCCAATCCTGCCGTCTGCCTAAAGGTAGATGACGCAGCGGTCGGATGGTAGGCCTTGTCCCTTCAGGGATGTAGCGCCAGAGAGTTTAGTTTACTTCATGGTATAGAGTGAAATAATGGCGATGAAACATTTTTAATAAGTATCTTACGCAGGTATCTTTACTTTCCGTTTGCATTTACCCCTGGGGAAACCACGAAAAAAAAAAAACTAAGTCAAATTGGCCACCAACGGGACTTTCTATGTTGAGCCTGTCTAAGCCTAGATATGGTAAATAAATTAGGGCGGGTGCTAGTCATGTTTCAGTTAAGGAGTTTGTCTCTTCTTGTTTCCATTGTCAGGAAGACTTTCTTTTCTCACGACTTGATTTGAAATCAAACAAATAATCAACATGAATTTTTACTTTCCGTGGCCCTAACCAACAACCCCTATAAATTTCCCGAGAGTGTACAAATTGAGAATAAACGTGCACCAGTTTGGGTGTGTTTGAGACAGTGACGGGCAGACACAGAAATTGCGTTCATCTTCACATGGATAATTATTTAACTTTAAATACAGGGTGTTTCAAAAATACTTTTACAAACTTACACCAAAAGAAGGAAAAAAGTTCATATGAACATAGGACCCATAATCCTTTCTTTTCTCCTTAGGAACTGTTCAACACATTGGTACACTCATAATACGTCTACACACAAAACTCATAACGAATGCTCGAAATTTCCTCCTCTTGCTTCTAGACATGCATGCAATCGTCGAATCATGGACTTGTGGTATATGCATGATGGGGCTCCACCACATTTTAGTCTCATTGTTCGAGATGCACTGACTGGTATCTACCATGACATGGATAGGCAGAGGAGGACCAGTTCCATGGCCTGCACGTTCTCCCGACCTCAGTCCTTTGGATTTTTATCTCTAGGAGCACCTTAAACTATTGGTTTATGGAGTAGACATCCCGGTTGAAGAAACATTTCATCGACGTGACATGGAAGCCTGTGAAACCATTCGACACCATCCCGGAGTATTTGAAAGGGTGCCATTTCTCCACTTCGAGTATAAGCACTAACTTATTAATGTGAAATACGTCTCCATCATACAAATCACAATTTTTACTTCCTCTGCCCGTAGCATATGTACTACAGGTAGAGGAAGTATTGTTTTCGACCCCCTAATTCCAAATTGAGTTTTTAACATGAATACAAGTTTTGAGGATACCTAAATCCAAAAACACTAATTTCGGAAACATGTCTGAGTGTGTGTGTGTAAGCCTGTGTGTATGCCTATGAACAGGCTAGCTCCAAAACAGAAAATCTTGTGAAAACAAAATTTTGTATTTAGATTAAAGTGCCGTCTAAAGAAGTGACAATAAGATTGGCGACACGTTACTCTGATATTAAAGGGACTTTCCATGAAAAAATATAGTTTTTCGCGATTTTCTCGAAAACAGCTCTAACAAATTTCTGTACATTTTGCACATGAAATGGTTATACCAAGAGCTAATACGTTTATTTGAAACGTTTTTCTCGTAAAAATTCTCTGAAGGGTAGTTTGTAGAAACTCGGTCTTGTCTGGTGAACAACTGAATACGCGCTCTTTCACGGCCTCTTTTTTATATAAGAATGTGAAGTGAGAAAGATGCTTACAGTAAGAAATAACTCGGGGAAATATTTCATACATTTCGCAAAAAATGCTTAATGGCGGAAAGTTCAACAATCGTTTAAAGTCACTTTTTTTTCTTTTGTTGAAGTGAAACTTCTTTAGCCGCGGTAGGGGATAAATCGAGAAACGTGTCACGCTCAAAAATCGTCACGAAATTAGTGAGATGTGACGGAACGGACTGCACAGAAAACAATCAACTCAATGATTAGGAGTAATCAGCTGCTATACGATTTAAAGGACAAAATAAAATACTCAAAGGGGAAACTAATGATAGAAGGTGATGGAAAGGAAATTTTTCAGACCTAGTACGAGGACCTGAAAATGGGAATAGTAGTAGTAGTAATAGTAATAATAACAACAATAATAACAACAATAACAATAATAATACTTACTTGCTCAATGGCAATAGACAATTCCTAAACAAGCTAAAGGAATATTATCTATTTTATGGAAATCCAATAATCAAAAATTGACAAAATAAAAAAATTAAAACAAGTTTCACTTCTGTCGCGTGGCGTTCCACGCACAGTTTTTTTTCTTATGTTTTTTTTTTTTTTAGTTTGTCCATAGCCTGTCGCAACATTCAAAAAAGAGCTTATAAGGTAATTATAGTATAACTAGCATGTGCCCGCGGCTTCGCCCGCGATAATTATTTAAAAAATTAAAAATTAAGTGCATAATAGTAAAATCATTATAGGCCTATTTATTAACACCTAAATCACGTGGACTACATACCACGATTAGATAGCATCGTCTGGTAAAAGCGACCTCAGATTCGAGTTTCTTGGCCCAGAGAACCTCTGTATAGTGAGATTCGTCCAAACAAAACAACGTTTGACCATATTTAGGGCTTACAACATTCAAGCGATCGCGAAAGTTTATTTTCAAGGTATGACAAAAATAGCCAAAGCCAACTGTAATTGATTTGACATTGAAATGTGTAACTGAAAGCTTATGTTTTGAAAACGCACAAAATGCTCGTTTTTTGCCCGTTTTTCACTCATAACTCACGAACGAAAACTAAAATTAAAATTCCGGCTTGGAGGTGCATTTTCCGACCCTTCAGCCCACCTATGTTTAAAATTCCAGATCTCTGCGTTCAGTAGATTTCGCTGGACATCGAGGACAATTCCTTTTATTAATACAGATACTATGAATTATAATGATACCTTCTCTAATTTGTCAAACATCCATTTCATTTAATCCAAACCCACCTGATACAACTGGCAACAATAAGTTCTGTGAATTTGTTTGGATAATTCTGTGTAAAAAGGGGTTAAGTATTTTCAAAAACATTTAATTTTTGGCAGATAAAATCAGAATTTTTCAAAATCCTTTCTTAGTGAGCACCTACATTATGAAACGAAGGTACTGTCAAAATTCCAAGTCTCTACCTGTTATAGTTTAGGCTGTACGTTGATTCCTGTCATTCAGTCAGTCAGGACAAAGCCTTTTATATATGTAGAGATTAGAGTAAAAATGTGTCTTTCGATTCTGTACAAGGATATGTGAAAACTGGCAATTTTACCATTAAACTATTTTTTTATTCCATGCTGGATAGTTATTTGGGCAGAGGAAGTTATGTGAATTTCACATCAGATTTTTTTTAAAAGGGACTGAAGCTGTTATTTGTATTAGCTATAAGTAGCACATTCATCAATACAAATGGTTATGCAAAAATTTCTGTAAGAGTATTCAGATGTTATTAAAATTTTGTTTACAGGAGATCCTTTGAGAATTGCAGAAGTGAAGGGAAATCTCTGATACGCTAAAAGCTTTCATTAATATACAGCCCACGCAGGAACGCTTTTACTGAATATTGAAAATAGATAATGGATAGCGATTTTTCAATTATTAATTAAAGAGAAAACACACTCAATATATCTCGTATAGCATCAGACGGAAACACTCATTTTACTAGAAATTCACGGCCAGAGAACATTTTCAGCAGCTTATTTACTTTTGATATTTAAATTAAACCAATAATAATCATAGCAATAATAATAACAAAAACCCGAAAGAACGCTAGAAATAAAATTACAAGAAATGAAAAATAAAATAAATATGTATTAACACATAATAAAAACTGTCATAATGCAATCATAAATAATATCATGTTCAATGCTTTTAATGTTAAATAATAATAATAAATAGTAATTATATATTAATAATAATAACAATAATAATAGATTAATAATAATAATAATAATAACAATGATAATAATAGCAACAATAACTTGGGGTTTGCGTGGTTTCAGAGTTATGTACAGTAGTTGGAAATAAAGCCGCAAAAAGGAAAAGCGGCATTCACTGTATGTGTGTGTACTTTTTTTTTTTTTTTTTTTTTAATGTGCAATGTAATAATAATATGGTTTCACTTGAATTACAATAACGGTTAAAATTGGAATGGGGAAGGAGCAATACATAGAAAAAAGAACCAAAGTCAGTAAACTGTGACTTGCTTGGCTTACACTTAGGGTGGCGTGCACCAAACTCATGTCGTTTACTCCTTTAGTAAACCTTACTTCTTTAGTTCTAACTACTTTAGTAAGCTACTTTTTTAGTAATGTACTCTTTTAGTAAGGGTGGCGTGCACTACTTAAAGGGTATACGGCATATAACTACAAAGAAGCATGATATTTGCCATTTTATTTATTATATTTGCGAATTTTAATTCTATAACAACTTTGAGAAGAACTCTATCAATGCCAGGTGTGGTGTCATTTTTCATAGGTTTCATAACATTTTCAATATCCTCTTCAGCAATCATGTACCGGTAATTTAAATCTACATAAGAATTTAAACTATTTAGATTTTCAGGTTCAGGATATTTATCTAAAATACAAAATTTTCTTCTCCAAAACAGGTAGAAAAATATTTATTTACATCCTGGATTGGCAATGCACAATATTTATTTTCAGAAAGGTACATAACATTCTGAACTGCCCTTTTTTCTACCAAGTGTTCGGAAATTCATATTACAAACTTCTAGGGCTAGTAGAGGGGATTTAGTAGACAATATTTCGAATAGGAACCCATGTCCGGAAACGTACCGTTTCTGTGCTACAGTCATTACTAGGGACCGGATTCTTAGGTTTTTACCTATTTTTTTCCTTACTTCCAAAACAAAAAGCGATCATACACTTTTTCGAATCATGTCCGTAGGATTCACCCACATTAATTCTATGGCACCTAAAAATACCTAAATGGGATATAAAAACCTAAATACACCTAAACGGGATATCAAACCTAAAATATCTAATTTAAGCTACTTTTTTTTGGTCTTTTTTGTTTGTCAGTTGAGAAATCGATATTTTGCTGAGAGACAATAATTTGTCGGGTTGAAATTAATACCACAAGCGTTTCGTTCAACCCATTGTCGTCTAGGATGGACAGTATCTAGAGAGGAAGTGTAAGAGTACAGGCGTATTCCTTTTAAAATATTCGTACGAACAACCATTGTTGCCGTGTATGAACAAGGATATAGATTTCTGTGTTTTAAAGCCCTTGTTTGCCTTTATTACTGCTCTGTTATTCATACTTAGTGGTCACACTGTGAGTTTTAAGAAGACGTGTTAATTATGCCGAAACAAATGAAATCGAGTTTATTACGGCAGTGGATTGGCGACGACCTGAATTTCACTACGGATTGGCAAAGTAATATTTTGTCAAGCCTGCCAGAAACACGTAATAATTATTTACCTTTCTAGAAAAGGGGGACATTTTCGTGCCTAGTTGATCTGTTGTGCGGTTAGCATGCGTAATAACCGCAGAGAGGAAAATAATCAGTTTCACATTAACAACATCCAACCATAAAGTATTTTACTGACGAAATTAGAAGCATCGGATTCGAATACTGAGAAGGGTAGTGTCTACATACAGTATTAACTATTAACTAAGAGATAACAGGAAGAACTTCACAGTTGAGAATCTTGAAAGATATTTAGTGATATACTGTAACCAGGAAATGTGAGGCAATCTTATTTTCACTATTTCTTTTGATTGTTTTTGCTTTCTTTCTTCAATTGTATAATATTGTCCTAAAGCAAGTTTACACAAATTTAAGTCAATTTTGTTAAGTTAAACTTTACAAGTATTATGTATTGAATCCTATGGGGCACATTCAAATTCATTAAACCAATTATTCTACCCAAAAACGATATTTTGGGGAAAAAACCTAAAAAAAACTATTTCACCTAATGAAAAACCTAAAACAGTGTTTTTAAAAACCTAAAAATCCGGTCCCTAGTCATTACAATGTGTCGGATTTGCCGGTGTTGTTTTGCAACCGGAGAGGCAGTATATGACGTCAGAGGATCACGAGACTCCTGTAGAGACCGAGAAAGAACTGCTGGCACGACTGATGGTCGCTGCACAAGAGATTAACGGGACACCAGGTGTGATGGAACGAGTTTATCGGAACATGATTCGTCGGTACAATGTGTGCATATCGAGCCTCTGTTGTAGTGAGCAGTTTCGTATGGGATACATCCAGCGCAGAATACCGAAACAAATTTGTTTTTTCCACTGTTGACACAAGTGTTATTGTGATCAATGATAGTTACTTTGGTATTGTTACCAAAAATTTGAATTTCGTCTGTAATGAGTAGAACGTCATTTACTTACGTCACACTTCATTTCACATGGTGCTCTTCTGACGCCATGTACTGCCTCTCCGGTTGCAAAACAACACCGGCAAATCCGTCACATTGTAATGGCTGTAGCACGGAAACTGTACGTTTCCGGACATGGGTTCCTATTCCAAATATTATCTACTAAGTCCCCTCTACTAGCCCTTGAAGTTTGTAATATGAATTTCCGAACACCCGGTATAATAATAGTAGAATTGATAACGATACTTATTTTTTCGTTTTTGTCTTAAGCGTTATCAGACCGGTGAGGATTTTTACTTTGAGAAAAGTCAGACTCATTATTAATAGCTCTCCATTTTTCCTTGTTTTGTAATATTTCAAAGCAGGGTGTTCCGGGCCCTTACAGAGAGGTGTACACGGTTTTAGAAAAAAGGTGAATTCAGTGATAACAGTATTAAATTTGCTGTCATTTATTTATTTAATCAAGAATGAACATTACAGGTATACTAACTAACTAAACTCCGTGACGCTACATCCCTGAAGGGACAAGGCCTACCACCCGACCGCTGCGTCATCCTCCATAGACAGCAGGAATGGGAGGCATGTGGCCGTTAATGGTGGTTTCCATGACCGGAGCCGCTACTTCTCTATCAATTAGCTCCTCAATTTGAATCACGAGGCTGAGTGCACCCCTACGAGACCTCCTTACCTCAGAAAAATCCGAGGAGGTACCGGGGATTACAGGTATACACCCAATTGCAATGTTCATGGCAATGCTAGCAATAAATCTTCCCATAACGTCAGGTCAATTAAATGCGGCTCATTATGAACTTGCACTAGTATGTTACTCAGCCATTTCATAAAATAGGGGAATTTTTTCCTCAAAGAGAGAAGTTATAAAATTATTGTATTTGGGTGGTCAAAAATAATTTTAAAACCTCATATTCTCTGTATATTAAGGACTTAGGTGTATCTGAAGTGGTTTCATGTGTAAAATCTGTCGATTTACTTATTTATTGCGTTAAGTTACTTTTTTGCCATTTTTAGCGTGATTTTAACACTATTTAATACCAAGTAGTCAAGAGTAAGAGTAATCAGCTACGTCCAAGGTACAATTTGGTATAAGATTAGCTTAAAAAAATATGTGTGGTTAATTACTATGTAAAATAACAAACAAGCGACTTTTTGTCCCACCTGTAATGGTTTTGATAGTTTTGTTAAATTACACTGGACAACAGCCAAAAATTTTTTTGCATGAAATTGGGCTTTTATTATGTGGAATTTAGTGCTGAATTCAATTATGCAAACAGTTTTTATCTGGCACCCTCAGTTTCAAAAAGAAAGCCTGTTTTCTGAATTAGCACTGGCTGTAAATGCTTAAATTTCTGTTAAAGTGATTGGCATAGTAAAAAGACCTAATAGCGATTATAACATTTATTTATTATTATTTTACTGCTTTAGTTAGTAAGGACCGTGGTGTTATGATAATTGGTCATGCAGTTCAAATGAAAGAAAGTTACAAAAATATGCAGCTAATATTACAAAAAGTGCAGTATGACAAGTACAACTGGTCCATCTGGGACGATTTCAAAATGATTGGAATACTGTTAGGATTGCAAAGCGGATACACGAAATATTGCTGCTTTTTGTGCTAATGGGATAGCCGTGATAAATCCAAACATTACGACACTAAAATATGGCCTCCCCAGAAGAATTTTGTCCCTGGAGAAAAGAATATCTCAGCTGAACCATTGGTTGATAGATAAAAAATTTTATTGCCTCCACTTCATATAAAATTAGGCCTAATGAAGAATTTTGTCAAGGCATTAGACAAATCTGGAGCAGGTTTCAAATACCTAGAAGAAAAATTTCCAAGAATCAGTGCTTCTAAGTTGAAGGAAGACATTTTTGTTGGGCCTCAGGTTCGAGAACTAGTGAAAGATCAGCTGTTTGAAAGTAAACTGAATCATGTGGAACTTGAAGCATGGATATCATTCAAGACCATTTGTGAACAGTTCTTAGCTAATACTAGAGCACAAAATTACGAACAATTAATTGAGAAATTACTAGGAGCCTATAGAAATCTAGGTTGCAACATGTCTCTCAAAATTCACTTCCTGCATTCCCATTTGGACTTTTTCCCTGCAAATCTAGGACAAGTTAGTGATGAACATGGAGAAAGATTCCACCAAGATATTTCCGAAATGGAGAAAAGGTATCAAGGAAGATGGAAACCCAATATGCTTGCAGATTACCACAGGAAAGTACAGAAGAAGCAGCAAACGGCAGAAATTCAACTGACAGCAGTAGAGGATGGACTTGAAAACGAGCTGGCAATGTTTTCAGGTATGTTAATTGGTTACTTTTACAAAATTAAATATAATTTTATTATGAAGGATTCTTCTACATACGAATATTACCAGTTAGTCTTTGATATTACGGTGACTTTACGTTTTATTTATAAACGACTAGACGTGTAAGTACATGATTTACTAAAAAACTGAGGGTGCTAGATAAAAACAAAGGCCATATTTGAACTCAGCACATCAAAATACATAAGAAATGATATGTTTTGTGTAAAAAAAAAAAAATTTGAAGGTCAGTTTTGTTGTCCAGTGTTATTATTGATGAGTTAAATAAATGTTCTGACAACCTGGAAACAGTTTATAATTTGTATTTAAACCCTCACATCTTCATTAATAACAACATTAAGACCCTAACAGTAATAGCAGAACAGGAAAAGAACTTTTGTTTTGAATCATTAAAATCATTGTCCAAATTATGTCCCACCTGTAATAGATTTTGAAAAACAAATTTAAAATATTTAAGATAAATTTTAAATAATGCTTTGCATGTAGTGTGGAGGAGAAGGCATTGTATATTTTACAGAATGTGAAATAAACAAAAATAGTATTTATAATTTGCTAGAATGTCCCACCTGTCATTATGAAATGGCTGAACTAGTATTTTGAGTTATAGGATGCAGTAGAAGTAATAAACAGTTGCAGAATTGAAACTGGAGGAATATAATAAAAGAAGAAATAAAATATTTACGCAATTCTGACAAATAAAACTGTCTGGACCTATGTTAGTTGGCTTGTTTATTATGTCACAAATAAAGGCTAACATCGGCTTGGATTCATCCTTAACGATTCTGGTGTAGTTTAATCCAGTCTGTTTCCGTTTTATAAGTGAGATAACATATTTTCATGATTCCGTGTGTATGTATTTTCATTTCTGTTTTATATTAGAGCTTCATCTTTTATTTGTACAAACTGGCTTAACTCCACCGTTCTTTCGAAAGCATCGCTTAATTTATAGCTTTAGCCATAAGTCTTTATAAACGGCCTTCGTTATTAAGTGCTAGTATGGTACTTTATGAGATTGTGTGTGTGGACGAAAAATGTCTGTCCGTCCGTCCGTGTGTCTGTACGCGCCTTAACTCAAATAAGCTTTTTTAGGATTTTAATGAAACTTGGAAAACACATTTATAATATCCATGGGAAGAGCCCTATTGATATTGATTCAAATCGGTTCACCGGTACCGGAGTAATGCCCAATTTAGTGCCTATTTTAATAACTCAAATACGCTGTATCGGATTTCCATGAAACTTGGTATACGCATTTATAATGCCCATGGGAAGACATCTATTGATATTCGACTAAATCGGTTGGCCAGTACCGGAATAATGCCCAATTTAGTGCTTTTTATGTTAATATATAAGAAGTCGGGATAACTCAAATATGCTTTATTGGATTTTCCTGAAACTTTGTATACCCATTTATAATGTACATGGGAAGACGTCTACTGATATTGGACCAAATCGGTAGACCGGTACCGGAGTAAAACTCAATTTAGTGTCTATTTTTAAGACGCGGTAACTCATGTCTATTGATGTTGGATAAAATCGGTTGACCTGTTTCGGAGTAATGCTCAATTTAGTGCCTATTTTATGGTAATATACGTATTCGAAAGAATTTATGAAATGCAAATCAGTTATCATGACAACATAGTCAATTGTTTTACTGTGATCTTATAAGGCTTTGGCAATTAAAATACAGTTAGCTATGACAAATAACACTATTGCTTCACATGCGCTTATCCAGGCCTTTCCAACTCGAGCACTCTGCGCTGGTGCGCACCATCGCAGCACTCAACGGCAGCCCGGTGCTCTCCTTCCCCATGTCGCTACTGCATGTGCGTGCGTCAGGGAGCACAATGGATAGCTGACCTTGCTTTCTTGGTGGATGTAACGTCTTATTTAAATGATTTAAATATGTAGTTGCAAGGGAGAAATTAGTTAATTAGCACCATGTGTGACAGAATTAAGGCTTTCAAAATGCATAATTTATTATTTAAAGATCAACTTAAAGCCGGAAATGTTGACAATTTTCCTTCATTAACTTTGTCTATTTACGAAAACTTCGGATAGCATCAGACGTTGTTACAGAAATTGCACGTTGAATGCAATGCCCATTCAAAGAAATTGATTATATGGCACCTAAACTTGAATATTTATGACGCCATTTTTGTCCTGAAAATCACCATCATGTTTCCAAACAGAGGTGATAAAAGTACAGGTACTACTACTACACCGGCGATTTGCTTTCATTTTACAATTTCATTCATCCACAGAAATTTCCCAGACTTAAGCACTTGTTTAAAACTTACGCCAGTGTTCGAGACAACTTATGCATGCGAACAGATGTTTTCAATTACGAATTTAAATAAAAGTAAAACCATTACTTCTGTCTGATGTTGCCTTAGAGGCTGTACTTTGAATTTCTATTGCCAAATCGATTGTACGCAATATTGGTGAATTAGTTGTGGCAAAACGATGTTAACAATCTATTTAAATTCTAAATGCTCACAAACACAATATAAGTAGAGAATAAATGGTGTGTTTATGTGTTCACAAAATTGTTATTAATAATGTTTTCATAAGCTGAACACTGGCTAGACCTGTGGAGCTGCCTCTGGTGCTACACCGGTGCTCGCCTGCGCCGTGGAAGCACCTCAGTTGGAAAGGCCTGCCTTATCCAACTAGACCGTTAAACTGACGCAGGTGGCCGAGGTGGTAACGTCTTGGCCTCACATTCTGGAGATCCATGGTTCAAATCCCGAAACCGGTCAATTTGACTTTTTTCTTTTTTTGTATTCTGCATATCATAATTGCAATCATAACTGCTTAAACAAAAAATATACTGGCACTTTGTTACATCAGTTTACCTGATTTTATTTTTAAATTTAACATTATTCTTCTAGAACATTGACACTCGTAACGATATTGTTGCAGACAGGTACAGTCCAGTTCTGATAACTGTAGCCGTTCTGGTGAAGCGTAAGCGTAAGCGTAAGCGTAAGACAACTCCGAGACTGTGAACCTGTTTACCGTGCCTCCCTCTTCCCCGCGACACACTTTGGACTCATCAGAAATTGACAAAGGCAACGACACTGCCATTCACTATACAGCTGTTAAGGTTACCAAAACTTAGGCACCGACAATTACTTAATTTAATACAAAATTATCTACTCTTATACAATTCAACGGCCCTAAATAGCGTGCTCAGTCTCCCCCTCACTTCGTGAGACTTCGGGTATACTCGGCGATGTTCGTCTCTCGCAGTCTAAACTTTCACGAAGAGCACAACATTAGGAAAAACCGTTTCTTTATTATATAAGGCCTAAGTGAAATGAACACAATGAACAAATATTATAATTTTAGTTTTACTTGCAATTTTCATAGCTCTGAACCACAAACACTTTTAATAAACTGCAAGGGTAAATTTCTTAAAAATCCTGCAGTAAATTAATAATGGCGGGCGAAGTATCGCGAAGTATCGCGGATAATAAAAATTAAAACGAACCACACCTTTCCTTGAAAGATTATATAATTTCTGAAAATTACACTGAATTTATCAAATAAAATTCACATCTTATTCATCAACAACAGTCAACAAACAGTTGAGAAACAGTATGTATTATGTGTTCACAGGTAGATTTGGAACTGCATAATCGAATCTGAGATCGTTTTCCGAGGCGGCGTTTTCTAATCGTGGAATGTAGCCTACTCTAAACCCGGAATTTTAGTTGTTTCATTATTTATTAATGGTTTAGTTTATGAATGATTCGGGTGCAAGTGTTATTAAATATAATGCTTTAATAATTATCATACTCTTAATTTTTAATTTTTCAATTAATTATCGTGGGCGAAGCCGCGGACACCTGCTAGTCATTTAACAATTTATAACTACTTGAAATAAACTACGGTAATGTATAACTCGATCGGTAAGACCTGAGCCAAACAAACGTCTACGATGACGTAATCTAGACCTGCCTGACCTTCATAGCACGTGATGTTCTTTGCCAGTTTATACTGTACAGACCGTGTAAAAACATCTTAGTTAGCCTCGCAGCATTAAATAGTGAAGACCCAACAGCGATATTCTGAGAGTTACATGCCATCACTTAGATGATATTTCATAACCCAAAAAAAACAAATACTTATTCATAGTTTGGAATGAATAGTACAGTATATGGATTCTCTTCTGCCTTTACTCCATTGGTACAGACGGACGATAAGCCATCTGCGCGTTTTGGCTCAGGTCTTGCCGATCGAGTTATACTTAAGTAAAAACTTTCAAAAGTTGCCCCAAGAGTTTAAGACAAATTTTCGTAAAGTTTAATAATAAGTTATGGTGAAATAATAAAAATTTAATTAAAAAATATAATTTTTATTAAATGTCCAGTATAAAAGCTAAATTATGTTGTTTGGAAAAAGTGGTATTTCTATGATCCCTTCCGCCATTATTTATTTCACCAGTAGACATTCCTCGCTAACTTCATGCATTTTATTTCCAGCATTTTTTATGTGTCAAGTTTAATGTTTCACTCAGAGAGATTATTAACATAATGGCTTGATCCACGGCCCCCTCTTTACGTTTTACGAGGCCAGAATGTGCTGATAGGACCTAATGGCTAATTTTGATGTTGCAAATAGCTTTTAAAATAAACATCAAACACGGAATTACTCTCTATTTGTCTTTATACAAGATGTTTAAACTTCATATCCTGGGGTTACAAAGAAAAACATGGAATTTTTTATTTTTTTTTAAATGAATTAGTTTTACTTTGTAAATTCTTCTTGTAATTTCTTCTAGAAATTTCTCAATGTAATCTATATTAATAAAAGGAAGTGTCTGTCTTCCTCCGTCTGTCTGTCTGTCCGCGATGCCCAGCGAAATCTACTGAACGCAGAGATCTGGAATTTTAAACATAGGTGGACTAAAGGGTCGGAAAGTGCACCTCGAAGCCGGAATTTTAATTTTCGCTTTCGTTCGTGAGTTATGAGTGAAAAACGGGCAAAAAAACATGAATTTTTTTGCGTTTTCGAAGCATCAGTTTTCAGTTATACATTTCAATGTGAAATCAATTACAGTTGGCTTTGGCTATTTTTGTCATACCTTGGAAATAAATCTTTCACGATCGCTTGAATGTTGTAAGCCCTAAATATGGTCAAACATTGTTTTATTTGGACGAAACTCACTATACAGGGGTTTTCTGGGCCAAGGAACTCGAATCTGAGGTCGCTTTTACCAGGCGACGCTATCTATTCGTGGTATGTAGTCCACGTGATTTAGGTGTTAATAAATATAATGATTTAACTATTATGCTCTTAATTTTTAATTTTTGAAATAATTATCGCGGGCACATGCTAGTTGATAATAAAAAGGAAGTAAAGATAGGTAAGATTGAAATTGCAAAATAGAACTAAAACTAAATGGAAGTTTAACTTTGTTTTTGCACTCCTTAGCTAGTAAGTGGTACTTACGAACGTTGTTTACATGGATCGTAAGTTGACATTCCCACACAATCGTGTTGCTAAGGGCATTGCGATGAGGTTAAATTACTTACGGTCCTTGCGCTACGTCATAATTCATTACGATACACTTCATAATACAAGCCTTTATGGACACGGCCCCCAGGACAAATATTCGGTTCCCATAACAACAAACACATGCGAATCATATTGTTAAAACTTTCCGGGCTCTGTTGCCGTGGTCCATCGGATTGCTTTCCGGACGTTTCGCCCACAACTGCGGCAGGCATCATCAGCGGTGAGTTCTGCTTCGGAGTTTCCTCGGCGAGGTCTTGCTGTCGACTGATATAGCAGCTGGATTTCGGCGCGTATTTATAGGCTGTTGGCTGCACATACTCGCACCGTTGCTTGCAGCTGATTGGTCGGTCGTTGTATCAGCCGTTTCTGGTTGGCTCCCTCTTTCTATTGTACTAGGATCTTCAGATTGGCTGCTAGACTGTTGAATGGCATTGATACTGTTTTGTAGTGCCGGATACCACACCTTGTTTAGTTTTAAGCCCTCTTCCTTTCTGTTGAAGTTGTTTTTATGTTTATAGATTTCTATTGCCTCACGTTGTAATCTTGCTTGATAGGTTTTCGTAGTTGCCAAGATTTTAGTTTGGTTGAAGCAGATGTCGTGCTCGTTACCGGAATGTGCATGCTCCGCTACTGCAGATTTCTCGACCTGTCCCAGGCGGCAATATCTCTCGTGTTCTTTCAATCTTATATCTATGCTGCGTTTTGACGTACCTACGTATACAGCTCCACAAGAACAAGGTATCCTGTACACACCGGCAGAAGACAGAGGTTTTCTGATGTCTTTGGCAGAACGTAGTGCATCTCTGAGTTGTAAAGTGGGCTTGAAAACAGTCTTTACTCCATGTCGCGCCAATAGCCGACCAATGCGATCTGTTACATTCTCAACGTAAGGCAAGAATGCAACGCCCCTCTCTGTCCCACGCTGACTGGAAGCGGAAGGTCTTCAAATTCTTGGCCGCGCAGCTCTTTTAATTTCCTGCGTTGTGTATCCATTAGCCTGAAGTGCGAGGTTTAAATGTTGCATTTCTTCAGGGAGACGATGCGGTTCACAAATCCGGTTTGCTCTGGTTATAAGAGTTTTCAATACTGCACGTTTTTGGGCCGGGTGATGATTTGACCTCTTATGTAAATGACGATCAGTGTGTGTAGGTTTTCGGTATACTGTATAGTATACCGAAAACAGTATAGAGTATACCGAAAACCTACACACACTGATCGTCATTTACATAAGAGGTCAAATCATCACCCGGCCCAAAAACGTGCAGTATTGAAAACTCTTATAACCAGAGCAAACCGGATTTGTGAACCGCATCGTCTCCCTGAAGAAATGCAACATTTAAACCTCGCACTTCAGGCTAATGGATACACAACGCAGGAAATTAAAAGAGCTGCGCGGCCAAGAATTTGAAGACCTTCCGCTTCCAGTCAGCGTGGGACAGAGAGGGGCGTTGCATTCTTGCCTTACGTTGAGAATGTAACAGATCGCATTGGTCGGCTATTGGCGCGACATGGAGTAAAGACTGTTTTCAAGCCCACTTTACAACTCAGAGATGCACTACGTTCTGCCAAAGACATCAGAAAACCTCTGTCTTCTGCCGGTGTGTACAGGATACCTTGTTCTTGTGGAGCTGTATACGTAGGTACGTCAAAACGCAGCATAGATATAAGATTGAAAGAACACGAGAGATATTGCCGCCTGGGACAGGTCGAGAAATCTGCAGTAGCGGAGCATGCACATTCCGGTAACGAGCACGACATCTGCTTCAACCAAACTAAAATCTTGGCAACTACGAAAACCTATCAAGCAAGATTACAACGTGAGGCAATAGAAATCTATAAACATAAAAACAACTTCAACAGAAAGGAAGAGGGCTTAAAACTAAACAAGGTGTGGTATCCGGCACTACAAAACAGTATCAATGCCATTCAACAGTCTAGCAGCCAATCTGAAGATCCTAGTACAATAGAAAGAGGGAGCCAACCAGAAACGGCTGATACAACGACCGACCAATCAGCTGCAAGCAACGGTGCGAGTATGTGCAGCCAACAGCCTATAAATACGCGCCGAAATCCAGCTGCTATATCAGTCGACAGCAAGACCTCGCCGAGGAAACTCCGAAGCAGAACTCACCGCTGATGATGCCTGCCGCAGTTGTGGGCGAAACGTCCTGAAAGCAATCCGATGGACCACGGCAACAGAGCCCGGAAAGTTTTAACAATATGGACACCGGCCGTGAAAGCCTACATCATGTTACATGCGAATCACTTTCTGAAATAAACATCTATCTTCAATAATGTATTTACATAATATTTTCAGGTAATATCACAATTAATATAATTAAATTGATATAAGTAACCGTCGTGCAAAAAATAGCATGCAACACACGGGCCGTAAAGGCATTTACGGGTCTCGAAAACTTAAAAACCCTCGGCTGCGCCTCGGGTTTTCAATCTGTTTCCTCGACCCGTAAACGTATCGCAATATACTATAAAGTAAAGCAATAAAAGATACAGTAAAAGTTAAAGGCTTTGTAATAAAATAAAAAGACGGCACTGGGTGCAGAAAGTTAGAGTTTCTACGAGAAATATATGAGAGAACATTATCATTGGTAATCCCACGAGAGTTCACGTGTTTATCGATAGATTCGGGACTACGCAGCAGGAACGAACTTATGTGATGAAACTCGTCAACTCCAGTTGGATTTATTAAGACTACTCCATGAATAAAATATAACGGATTATATAAATAATAAGTACTTTCGTGCTTTCTTGTATAAAAATAAAAATAACACTTGTGAGATCACAGCCTACTGTGAATCAACCATCCATGAATCGATTCGAGTTACCATGTGGTGACCAGTGCTTACCAATGGTGCATATAAGACATACTTAACTTAATTCAGGTAAGCTAACAGGAAAACAGAATAAAAGCACATGAACTGTCTTGCACCAAATCGAAATTGTGTTTTTAATCTATGTACATTTATATTATATTACTAGCTTAAAAGCCCCAGCGTCTCCCGGGTTTTTATTTTGTAATTTGAAATTAACTAATGAAGGACTTTCGATTTTCAAACTCTAGGGCCTTGTATAATATGTAGCCCTACATAGAACTTGAAATGAAATCACACTCAAACTATTCCCTCAGAAAACGCTAGATACAGCTATTTATGGCTCACAGTGGATGTCGAATGTTGCAATCCGTTGTTTCTACACACCATACCTGGGATGGGTTGAAATAAGAAGAAACATATATTCCGCTTACATAAGATTGTATTGTCTTTATGTAAATTTTTATTTCTCACTCTCATGTTACCATACAACCGTTTCGGAGCTGAAATTTAAAAAAAAAAATCATTATCACTTTCATATATTCCTCCCCCAAAACCTGGGACTTAATACACTTCGGGCATAGGACTGAAAATGTTCCAACCTATTTTGTCTTCTTGTAGATGTTTAGGGCCTATGTTAAACATCCCTATACAAAGCCTACAGCTATGAGTGACGTATCAGTGGACAGGATTTTTTACCGACTTCTGATATAGCCTACTCACTGGCACACACTTAAGCTAACCCTGCAATACAACCGGTTATTCTACATCAAAATGTGAAGTGAGAAAATGATATTTTCCATGTCTAGGGTAGAAAAAGTTATGTGATTGCATCACATTGTGCTTTATTTTCTTGGATTTCATTCTTCAAGAATTATTTTCACAAATATATTAATTAAATCGATAGCATTAGAATTTGTTAAACCCCAGTATTTATGTATTTCCCAAAACCCTATATGAATATTGTAAACAATACACTGTTGTCATTTCATTTTTCAGTATAATATCTTCAGAAATTATATACATTTTTAAGGGAATGCGTGGTTTATTTGAATTTTAGCGTTCACCGCGTTACTTCCCGGGCTTAATTGGGTATGTGTGCAAAATTTCTTGCAAATTGGCAAGAAATGTAGATTTGTATACGGAACATACATACTTGGTTGGCTTGGTTGCAAGACTCACACTTCTTTTTTTTGTTGTTGTTGTTGTTTTGTTTTATTATGTAAACATGTGAAAGCGGAACTCTCAAACTGTGAATATGTCACACTTCTTTTGTCACGCTTCAATTTTTTAAATCTTTTTTTTATGTAAACAATTGACAGCAGACTCTCTAACTATGCCTCATTTCAAATTTCCGACTTTTCCCGTGGATTTTCCAAAAATTTTCTATCATACAAACCTTGTCCTGACAATTACGAACACAACAAAAAAGAAATCAGCCAAATCGGTCGAGCCGTCCTCAAGTGATGCGGCAACAACCCTTTTGTAAATTCATTTTTATTAATATAGATATTTATATTTATATGGATACAACAGGAGTAATTTTAAACTCTGGATTATCATAGGTAATCCACGAGTGTTTTACGAATTTATCTGATGAAACTCGTCAACTCGGGTTGGATTTATTAAGACTATTTAATGAATCAAAAAATGTAACGGATTATACAAATAATAATTACTTTCGAGCTTTGTTGTATACAAACAAAACTAAAAGCTTCGAGATCACGGCATATTATGAAACAACCATCCATGAATCAATTCGAGTTACCATGGTAACCCACTACTTTCGTCACGATTTTGTTCGTAACGCTTGATCGTGACGCAACTTTGGGTTAGCTCTCGATTTACTCCTAGCGCGCCTAAAAAAGTTTCACTTCAAAAAGCTTGAGACCGATCATCATTATCATCATCATCTTTATTTGCCAATGGAGCTTGATACAGCTATTTGACATGGTCAAGTACAATATATAAGTTATTAGAAAAAATAAAAATCATTGTAAAAACTACATTGATTAACAGCTATTACTTAGTTTAGAGTTATATATTAAAAACATGATTTACATATAGAAGCAGTAATAGTCACTTTGTCATGTTAAGCACAATACTAATAAAGAAATAATTTATTAAAGGGTAGTATATTAATTTCTTAAAATTCATTTAAGGGAATGCACCACTGAGATTTGTTAAAAATTGTGAAAAAAAGTCATTTTTCATTTTTGTACTGATAAAATTCTACAAACATTCTAGTTTCAGATTCTATTATCGTTTGTGACATTCTGTGTGTATAAAGGGCGTCAGCTGACTTTTTAAATCGCCTTCCGCACGTTCCTGACTCCTACCTGCCTGCCTTAAAGATCGTTTATCTAACTTTTTTTTCAGCATTTTTCATAATTTAAAATACTCCACACGATGAAGTCTTTATGCAATTTCTCTTAAATTTTCAGCACATGTTCTTAAGGTGTAGTTATAAAAATCTGTCATATGAATTTTTGAAATTATGAATATTTTATTAGTTATGAATTTTCAAAATAAATATATTTTTGAAATTTTGAAATATAAATATATATATAACTTACACTTTTTTTTATCTCAGGAACCATAAACCTTAGAAAAAATTATATGATAATTTTTTTCTTCATAGTTAGATAAATAAAGTGCATTTGTAAAAAAATTAATTTTTGAAAATTTTCATTGTGTGGAGTATTTTGAAAATCGCTATACTTTTATACTATGAAAATTAATAACTCAAAAACTTTTCAAGATATTAGGATAAAATTTTAAACCATAAAATAAACGCACGAGGCAAGTGTATTGTAAAATTTTGAGCTATATTGCCTGAAAACTTTCGATTTGAGTAATTTCAGTGGTGCATTCCCTTAATGTGTATAATGACTTTGAGATCAGGAATTCCTTTAGATTTTTCTTTAAAAGGTTGCCCGCCAATACTTTGATTGAGGGAGGTAGTTTATTATACATTACAGAGCCAATAATATAGGGATCATGGTCTATTTTGTTTTTATTGGTCGATTTTATATGGAAGTCATTTCTGTTTCTGGTATAATGCATGTGAATATCACTGTTTTTAATCCTGAATTGGGGGTTTTCTGCTACAAGCAAAACAACTTTATATACAAAAAGAGAATAGATGGTAATAGTATATTGCGACACAAGGGCGGAAAGGCACGTTTACGGGTCGAGGAAACAGATTGAAAACCCGAGGCGCAGCCGAGGGTTTTTAAGTTTTCGAGACCCGTAAAATGCCTTTACGGTCCATGTGTTGCATGCTATTTTTTGCACGACGGTTACTTATATCAATTTAATTATATTAATTGTGATATTACCTAATAATATTATGTATATACAGTCTTGAAGAATGGTGCTTATTTCAGAAAGGGATTCGCATTTGTTATTGTTTATGGCAACCGAATATTTATAAAGCGGGGAGGCCTTGGTCATTTCTGCTCGCAAATAAGCATTTGCGGGCGGTAAAGCAACTCTCCGCCCGTCGTCCCTAGCAACAAGTCACTTTCTGCCCGTCGCCCCTAGCAACAAGATTGCGTGTGGTAATGTCAAGTTACGATCCATGTAAACAACTTTCGTAAGGTAACACTTACTAGCTAAGGAGTGCAAAAATATTCTTTTAATCGGAAGATTGATCTACATGAGTGAGTATATTTCATTTTGTACATTAATCTAATAATTTGTAGGAGAAACATTCTATTTGTATGTATATTGGCAGCTGAGCCCCATACCTCTATACCAGATGAATCCAGCCATGTACTTTATACTGGAATCCCCTATTTTAAGAGGTAAAGGAAGTCATAGGAGGCTTTAAAACTTAGTGCCCGATCGAATATGTTAACAGCAACTGTACTGTACAGACTTTGCTCGGCGTATGCGCTAGCTACCATATGCTAGTTCACGTGATAGTAAACAAACCGGATTACAGGTATAGGAAGACCACAAAATAACTTCTCATTCTCTAAACTCACATTACAAGCATGCAAAACGATACGTTCTCCTGTTTTTGTGTAATAGTCCCTCCCAAATGTTTCAATATATGTTTGCGTTTTAGAACACTTTACTTTCGGCATGCCGAACACTTATTATAAATTTATAAACACGCACAATGACAAGGTACACTGTTGACCAATTTGAGAGGCACCGTACTATGAGCGCATTGACTTCTCAGTACTACTATCAATGACTGTCTTATCAGCCTACGCAATCGCCCCCACCCCCTATACTCAGGTTGTTGGTAACCGGAATCATCTCCCTCTGTGGGTTCGGGCACTAAGTTTTAAAGCCTGGAGGTATCATATCAGATTGTCTGCAGTTTCTTACGACTGAATTGTAGCATCAGGCATTGAGCTACATATCTCACGTTTGAAATCAAGCTTGCGCTTCCTTCCAGTTGTGTTTTCATAGCTTTTTCAAAGTATAACATTACTTTGAAATGTGAGCAGCATTACAAAGCGACTGACATCTCTGTTTGCTTTGCGTTGTTATGTTGAGCAACAGTAATTGGAATCGCCCTGAGGAGGTTACTCAGTTATCTTCTCTCACATTGAAAACAGCTCCAATGAAACAAACAGTAAGAATTTCACGTTGTTTCCTTCTGTCTTATCTGGTCTCATTCATTTGTAATACTGTATTTTTTTTTAGGTAGATTTCGAAGAAAAATGTACCTATTGCAATCGATACCATGTCATGACTTTCGAAAAATTCTTTCATATCTTTACGTTTCATGCTTCCCTAAATACAAAACCACCACCCATTAAAAAGTTTATGTATATAAGTTATATATACAGGGTGTTAATGAATAACACCGAAATATTTTACCTGTATATAGAGGGGACATAGACAAGCAACTTTTATTAGGACACTTTTGCTCTATGACGTAAAATGTGTATGCTACAGGGCATTAAAGTCCTTAAAATTTGGTGCTCATAAATCAATAATTGAGCGAAATATGGTTAAAATTTTCATTAAATTGACTTCATGCCTTCCTAGTGATCGATAAAAACCTGATTCTTAATAATTCATCAACAGCTATACCATAATTTAGTATTTTCATAATCTGCAAAATTTACTGACTAATCACATGATTGCCCGCCACTGTATTATGTTTCTACTCCTAATTCCAGACATAACAAAAATGTTTCGTTTGTCTTTTTTCCCTCAGAGTTGTAAGATATCGATCGTCATTTTTTACAATTTTCCCGACCACTGCACAATATTCACTGTTCCTTTGTTTCCCATCGTTTCAAGTATTAGAAGTCAGTGGCGTGCATATCCTTGGGAGATTTTATGTTTTAACAGGAAGAATTGAATCCATAGAGCAAAAATCTCCTAATAAAAGTTGCTTGTCTATGTCCCTTCTATACACAGGTAAAATATTTCAGTGTTATTCATTAACACCCTGTATATTTACACGCTAGCGGACGTAATTTTGAAGATATTTGAACCAAATTTTATTATGTTATTTCTAGGTCCAATAGTTCGAACAAGTTCGTTAATGATTAAAATTGGCCCAAGGGGGGGGGGTCGGAGGAGGGGGTTGACATTTTGAAAAATGTATATCTCGGCCCCTATGGAGTATAGAGGGAAACTTTCTTTGAATAAATCAGAGTACTCCCTATGGAGTTCACAGTGACACCAACGATTCGGGGGTTTCGGGGGTACGAGTGGAGGTGGGGGATGGAAATTCGAAATTTTTGAAACCACGTCTTGTAGGGTATCGTTGAAAAGCTCTTGATGAGTACTCTACAAATCAATAACTAGTTTCTCGATAGCCCACATATAAGGCGAGATTTGAATGTTTGAAAAACAATAACACTTAAAAATATACCTCAGCCTGTAGGCCTTTCTAAAGGGATTTTTTTTATTTTAAGTTGCCGTGAACGCTAACGATACCCAGCACATTCGTCAGTTTCCCATATCTTATAAGGTGACACGTTCTTTTTCAAGATTAGCTTGAAGCTTAACGTTATCAATACGATACGATATCGAAAAGCGTAAGAAATTTCATTTTAGTACAAATCTCAGGTTTGTTATGTCCATTGCTGTGTTTGTGATAGGGCAAGATAGGGTGACGCGCCGCACTTTTCTTGAAATTCGTCTACCTCAAAACAGGATTGAATATTTTGAAAACTCTTTTTGAGATTCCAAGCTATGATCTTCCCTGCCTATATTTCAGCAAAGAAAATATTTATAAAATAATAATTAAACGTGTAAATACAATTACTAAATTGAAAGGCAAAGCGGGAGAGATGCCGCGTTACATGGTGCTATGCCGCACGCATGGGAGACATGCCGCATTCACAATATTAGTCTAAATTTACTTCAAAGGCACGTACAGAACAAAAGAGAACCTATCTACACAATCTCTGAATATTGGCGACTAGCCTTGTTTCATTTTCAGTACCAAATATTCCTTCAGGCCCAAGTGAGGGTTTTCCCAATTTCCTGTGTCCGTGCGCTTACGAATAGTCCTCTTTGGCATATTATAGCAACGTTCGGCTTCCGGAATGGAAATTTCCCCTGCCTTAATTCGCCGAACAGCTTCTTGTAGGTCACTGTCACTCCATAGGCCACGATGTTTAGCTCCCTCCCTTTCCCTATACCTTGTTGGCATGCTTATTGAAGAAAAGAGCAGAAAAAATAATTTTGGGGGTAATTATACTGCAAGACATTGTGCGGCGTGCCACCCTTAAAAGCTGTGCGGCATGTGACCCAAAACTCAGGGACACGCGCCGCACTCATCTGTAGAGCTTATTGTTATTGTTGTTATGGCGAACATCACTCACAATATCTTTACAACCTCTAAATAGTCTATTAAAAGTAGTACACTCAGAAAAAATGGAACAAATGAAGATCAGGAAAGAATAAAGTAATGAGTCCAAAAAAGTTTCGCAGTGAAACTAGTGCACTTACCTGATAAATACCGCTATAACAATGACATAAACACCGCAAACAATGAAGACACGTGATCCAGTTACTCTAGGGAGGGAACTGGAGATGGTATCACGACAATTAGCGGTACCTAGCGTCAAATGTTCGAGTTAGAGGGGGTGCGGCATCTATCCCGGTGCGGCGCGTCACCCGGTTTTGCCCTAATCAGGGCCCGGATTCCATTGACCTACAATTGTTTGAATAATGGCCTATAAAATGACCCTACATGCTATAGAAAATAACTTAATTCTAAAGAATTACCTAAAAACTGATATTTTATTTATAAAAAAATGTTATTGTTCACACGAAGTTATAGACTAATAGGCCCTATTTGTAACTTACATAATTTCAAAAACTGTAAAGGATGTTGTAGGTCTAGAAACTTTGTTCCTTGTTCTTGATTGCAGCATTTGAGAAGAAAAGTAAGAGAATAGATCCTATAAAAATTGTTGCATTATACTAAGCTAGTATTTTATTTAAATATCACCCCATGCGGAAAAAAAGACAACAAAAAATTTAATGTACTCGATGTAAACGCATGAAAATGATTAAGTAAGGAGGGATATGACACGAAAATGACAAAATAATGATGTAAAATTGAAATAAATGTCCTAAAAATATATAATTTCATAAAATGCCAAAAAATGACCTAATAAAAATGAATTTCTTTTAATCTAGAGGCCATGATTAGGATTTATCTACAAGTTGGCAATGTCTATGCAGCATCAATAAAAAGATGACTTGTCATTAGAATCCGGGCCCTGGTGATAATGAATAAACACGATGAGGATAATCCATAATGTGCTTCGATAGCTAAACTTCGCCAACATGTGTAAAACTTAACATAAAGTTATACTACTATAAAACTAAAATGTTTGATAAATGTAAACTTTATTTTAAGCTTTGTTCGTAATAGAAATTCATTATTTTCTTGTGATTCTTGGTGGTCTGTTATGTAATGGATCTGCTAGTGTAAGTAGCTTTAGTCTGGATGGCTTTTGTAGATCCATTTTGTCAAGTCAAAAATGATATTTTTCGAATTTCTCTCCAAATTATTAGTTTAAATTCAGTCGTGGATTCACCAAGTCTCGTTGCTGGATATTTCTTCTTCTGTTAAGATTATTCAGTATCCGTCATCATCAGAACCTCCAAATATGACGACTTGATGCAGTTTCTGCGCTTTTTCTCTTGTATTTACAATACCGTATCAAATTACTCTGGCAAACAGTTTATCTCGGTACAAAACGTTATTGCAGTTCCTGTATTAGGTCACTTTACAGAGGATGCCGTATCGGTATGAAGAGTGAACGCCTTACATTGTAGGCAGTACTCAACACTATTCCTTAACGCGGGCTGCATACCCTGGCCGGCTGGACAAATGTGACCATATCGGCCAGTGATAATCATGCTCTGTCTCAAAAATAAAAAAAAAAGATAAAAAAGGAAAGAAGAGGCCTATTATGTTTATTATTTTATTCCATAAGTCACAAAATGCATAATGTACTTCCACAGCAAACATTTCGCAAAATATGTACGTTACTAGCTGCGAAATAAATTATAACCTCATCTTACTATAAACCTAACCACAATGTATTTTTAAGATTTACTTCTTCTGTTAAGATGATTCATTATCTCATCAAGACCTCCAAGTACGGCAGTTTATCTACGTTCTGTCTTGTGTTTATAGCACCGTATCAAATTACGATGACAAAAGTATGTCGCGGTTTCCATTTGCTTTATTAAGTCATGTGACAATAGAGAAACGGTATCAGAAAATACGCTTTGGGAAAGACTCCCTAACACCATAATTTTGCCATCACCGCATATGAAGGTTCCATTGCTAACATTGAGGGCTCATACTTATGTGGACAGTAATTCTCCATACACAACATACCTACTTTAATATAAACTATCTTTATCTCTATGGCAACCCATCATGCAGTTGTAGAATGAAAATAGGACTCTGAACATCAACTTACCCATGAGTCTTCCCATCGGCTTCCTCAGGGACCTCCTCAGCTGAGTTCTCCCCCTGACAATAGAAACAAACATTCTACTTATTATAACATTCTATGAAGTAATTCAACATTTTTTACAAATAACTTGCTATTTAATTTGTCCCTTTAATACTGTTTCCATTGGTACCTTATATGCCTTTACGCAATGTAAATATCAATTTTATTTCCCCGTCTTTCCTCAATACTCCATAGATAAAGGATTAGGTAATAGTATATTGCGATACAAGTGCCGTAAGGCATGATTACGGATCGAGGAAATAGTTTGAAAACACGAGGCGCTTGCGCAGAGTGTTTTCAATTTTCCGAGATCCGTAATGCGCTTACGGCACGTGTATTGCATGCTATTTTTTGCACGATGATTATTTATATTAATTGTGATATTACCTGAAAATATTATGTATATACATTCTTGAAGACAGATGTTTATTTCAGAAAGTGATTCGCATGTGTTTGTTGTTATGGAAACCGAATATTTGTCCTTGGGGCTTTGTCCATAAAGACTTGTATTATGAAGTGTATCGTAATGAATTATGACGTAGCGCAAGCACCGTAAGTAATTTAACCGCATCGCAACGCCCTTAGCAACAAGATTGTGTGGGAATGTCAACTTACGATCCACGGCAACAACGTTCGTAAGTCACTAATTAGTTAAGGAGTGCAAAAATGTATTTTATAAATGTGATGAAATGTTATTAAGAAATAATTGTAATATTGAGGTGCATTTAAAGTATGCCGGTACAACAAATGTACTTTGTCATAGGCAATGCTACACAGTTATCTAAGGAAATTTTAAATATACAGGTTACAATATTTTGTAATAACTATTTCGCAAATAAAGTGTAATAAATGATTAATCAATTACACTCTTAAATTATGTTTTTACGGACAATATTAAATGAGTAAAGCATAATTAAAGCTCACGGACAATTTTTGTTTTCTGTGAAAATTACTCACTTGGGACAAAAATTGTAGCCCTATTTGATTTTTGCTTTGTTTTTTTTCAGCCAGAGAAATGAGCTGTTAAAATTTGGGCAGTTATATCTCTTTACACTGTACACTAAGCGGCAAAATTATCCGATTACGAATAATCAGAAAAGTTCAAATTTCAAGTGTTTTGTCCCCATTGTGTATAGAAATTCTCAACCACTGTCTAAAAGTCCTGAATAGATTCGGTGTAACAAGATTTGACATATTCCAAGCCTCCACTTCAAATCTACAGCATAAAACATGTATGGCATTTTCTAAAATGAAATTAGGGATTCCGTAAACACTCCGGAATTCTAGAGTTTCTATATTGGAAAAATGGGATCATTCTGTAAGACACCATCTGAATTGAATTCAGAGCGTAATCGGGGCTAGCGGGAGCAACTCCTGGTAACTGTAACTTGACATACTGATTGATTAGAAATCTTTAATTTTGTTTTCCACCATTGTGTTTTGAGTTGCTTGACATCTTAAGGTTTTTAAACTTGTTATTTAGCATAAATATATATTCTTATGTCATAATAGTTACGTAATTATAAGTTAGGCCTATATAGCCTACGTACCGTATTTTACGGACCATAAGACGCACTTTTTACCTTGAAAACAGAGCCATGAAAGTTGGGTGCGTGTAGTGATCCGAAGTAAAAAAAAAAAAAATGGTAAATATTGCCGGAATACCATAGTTATAAACAAGGTGTTTTAAACGATTGGATAGTTACAAATTTTGTCACAGACTGTACATCAGTGCACTTGTCACAATAGTGAAATGAGGGTAGCTGGACGCCACAACGCGAAAACAAAGGAATCTTGAGTTCTTTTATACGAAAGGAGTTGTCTCTGTCGGGTGGGTTAAATGAAGGAAATGACCCCTAGAACAGCCTTGTCCCGTTACACTTAACGTATGCTGAATTGTGGGTTAGAGGATGTAAACGTATTTTCAGTCTTTCAGTTCAGTTGTTAAAATTTACACGATGCCATCTGTACAGAAGAGATTTTCGTATAACGCAGGTTTTAAGTTAGAAATGATTTACACTGATTCCCTTTACAAGGTTATAATTCGTTTATGCAATGAAGTATATTATTCCCTTCAGCAT
The DNA here is from genome assembly GCA_964059195.1 of Ectobius pallidus. Classification (NCBI taxonomy): domain Eukaryota; kingdom Metazoa; phylum Arthropoda; class Insecta; order Blattodea; family Ectobiidae; genus Ectobius; species Ectobius pallidus. Next base: position 186,169,935 of record CAXKWD010000004.1, on the reverse strand, counting down.
TTTTCGTTCATAATCACATTAAATTTCCTTTCCTTTAAATTTCCATCCTAAAATCAAGGTGCGTCTTATGGTCCGGAGCGTCTTATAGTCAATAAAATACGGTATTAAGTTGTCAACATTCTTAATATTCATAACTATCCGCTGAGTGAATTTGTCATAGGTAATCCCACGAGACAATACGAGTGTATCGATATATTTGCGAGAACGAAGTTCGAGAAAATTTATCTGAAGAAACTCGTAATCTCTTAGGATTTATTAAGACTATTCCATGAATAAAGTACAACGGATTATGTAAATAATAATAATTTCCTTAATTTGTTGTCACTATTGTGTCATCCGTAAGATCACGGAATACTAGATGAATGAACAGTCCATTAATCGATCCGAGTTCCCAATGCTACCAATAGTGCCCATCACAGGATGGAGGGCGTAGTGATAGTTGCTTACTTCAAAACGCTATAAAAACTGCCTTACACCGAATCGAAATTGTGTTTTTCATCAATGGACATTTATATTATTTCAATTTCGAAACAAGTTATGATGTAAAAAATAATGTGTTTTCATTCTGCTCATGGCAGCTTTTGACGTATTAATCACCGCACGTTGATGCCCTATGTTTCCAGTAACGAGCTGATGTCTTATCAGATAAAATTCCATCCTTGCGACCCGAGGAGGGATATTATAAGATAAACGATTGTGGAAAGGTCTATCTTCGAGGAATTGCTAAACGTTGTTGGACAATATCAAACACGCGGCGTAGGAATGGAATAGTCAGCATAAATGGACTGGTCTGGAAAGAAGGAAATGAAGCCCAGCGATTTTAAGAACGCATTTTCATGACAGAAAGGTAAAAATTAATAATAAAAGTAGGCAATGAATACAGCCACGTAAAGTTTGTTACATTGCATAGACTATTTCGGCGCACTTCATAACCAAATGTTTATTCCGACGAATTCTAATATTAATTCAGATTTCAAAACAAAACTATTTCCTTCCGAACATTTTCCCAGGAGAGACCCATGAAGTATTTTCTGTAGGCTACACTCAAAGCAGTATTCGTTATTTCTCTGAATATATCGGCATTCGCTTTATTTATTCGGAAGGCATAAATGAAATGAAAGTCGCCACTGCGCTGCTATGGCGACAACCTCGGAACTCCCGACCGTGCCCTCACTTGACACTCCCGACCGTACCAAATACCAGCTACCAACCCTTGTACCGAAATGACAACCCGCTAGCTCACTAGGAACTCCCGACCGTACCACAATCAACTCTGCATTTAGTATAAATAATGCATAACACTAACCACATAGTTAAGTGCGCGAAGCGGAGGCGGCAGCCGAAGCGAAGCGGCCTTGCATTTTCTAATAATGTACGATATTGTTTGTAGGTTTCGAAAATGTGGCATAGGCTATTATATCTGCCGCGAGGTTTGCCAGCCTGTCACCTTTTGTTTAGCGGTATGACGTCACACCACCAACGTCCAATCACGAGTTTCTTCGTAACATGAGGACAGAAAAATTCGCTAGATCGTGGTATAAAAGAAAGTGCATCGCGAGGGTGCGGTGGGTGAGAACATTCATCCCAAGGTGCAACTTACATTTATTTCTTCCCATTCGGAAATGTAGTGAATTAGATGCTCGGTCTATAAAAATACAATATCGTCACAATGCTAGTACTTATTCGTCACTGCTAAAGCTGGCCTACTTCCTGTTTTACAATTCTAAAAGGTAATAACGCACTTCCGGTCTATGGACAGCCGTTATTTAATCCTGTGATCATTTTTTAAAGAGGCTGAGAGGCGTGGAATTGGCGTTTTGAGGATTATATGAGGCAGAGAGATATAGATGACGTCATAGCGGCAGCCTTCGCATTATTGAAAGCGGATATGATGTACGCGTTCTGATAATTGAGGCAATTATGGTGAACTGCATAGCAAGCCTCGCTCTTCGTGTCTTCATTAAAAAAACTAGAGACAGCTGAAGCAGCGAAGTGAAATGCTCAGGCCAATATTATTATGATTAGTACCATTTCGATGCATTGTTTTTATTATGAAATGAAAAGTCAGTTTAAATTACCTGTGACTCGTTAGGTTTTATGTTTTTTTGCACGACTTAAATAATTAGTGGTACTTACGAATATTGTTGCCGTGCATCGTAAGTTGGCATTCCCGCACGCAATCTTGTTGCTATGGAAACAAAACAAATTTCCGTGCGGTAAGAGTTTCCGTGCGGTAATAATTTACTTACGGCACTCATCCTAATACAAGCCTTAATGGACAAGGCCCCCCAGGACAAATATTCGGTTCCCATAACAACAAACACATGCGAATCACTTTCTGAAATATAACATCCATCTTCAATAGTGTATATAGGCCTACATAATATTTTCAGCTAATATCTCAACTAATATAAGTAAATTGATATATATATAATCATCGTGCAAAAAATAGCATGCATTACTCGTGCCGTAAGCGCATAACGGATCTCGGAAATTGAAAAAACTCTTTCCTCGATCCATATGCACAGTTTACGGCACTTGTATCGCAATATACTATATCACTCCAGCGAGGATTTTTCATAATTTGCACGTTTTCTACCTTAAACATGATGATACGTAAACATAGATTTATCATAATATTTTCTCATTACACCGCGACATATGAAAAAAAGATCAAGTTTTTATTTATTACGAAACAATCGCTTTCGACACCTGAATAATAATTCATTTACTATAGGAGAAACGTTAACTAATTAAAACCATTCTTTTTTTTTTCTTTCTTTTTACTGATTTGGACCCTTCTTAGAAATTGTTTCTCACTCTTAAATTTGTCATGGAATTCACTACAACTGCATTCAGTATTTAATTTACACATATTTAAACCGTAAATTCTGCCATTTTATCTTTGTCTTCAAACCATAATATGTAACTAGTAAAATATTGGGCGAAACCATTTAGGAAAAATTTGTTTTCCTCATTGACATTTCTTTTTTTCTCTTCTTCTTCTTCTTCTTCTTCTTCTTCTTCTTCTTTTTTTTTTTTTATTTTCTCTGGCCGTACCACAGGTAAGCCTTCTGTAAGTAGGGGAAGTATTGTTTTCGACCCCGAAGTTGAAGTTAGGTTTTTAACATAGCCTAAATACACGTTTTCAGGTCTCCTCAATCCAAATATACTATTTTCGGAAACATCTCTGTTTGTGTAAAAGTAAACACTGACTCTCATAATAATTCTCCTCTTTATAATGTACTCCGACTATACAATCAGTTGCACAAAATGGACAATATAGATATTTTTAATACTAACAATAAGCGGTTAAAAAATATAAGTGAAAAAAATTTTAAAATTTTAAAATAATAATTATTAAATTTTGCTCCATTATTAAATTTTGCTCCATTCTTTACTTGAATCTTTCTGATATGTATATTTTCCTCCAAAACTATTATATTATTATTTGTTTTTTTTCATATTATGTTCCCTTGCGTAATTGTCATATTGTTTGTGTTTCTGTTTTTCTTTTCTGTGTGTTTTTTACTTTCTTATTGTTGTAGCATTAGCTTCATTATTTTGAATATCACTTGAAGTTTTGAATCTGGTGTATTAATGTAAGCGAGAATATTGTAATTGGCCATTAGCCTGTAATATTCTTAGTACAATAAATAAATAAGTGTCAGTGAACGGTCTAGCTCCAGAACGGAAAATCGTATAAAAAGAAAATTTTGTATTTGGGTTGGGTACGGTCTGAGGATATTCCACGAAATTGGCGATAAATTTATCTTAGTCTTTAAAGGGGACTTTACATGAAGAAATTGTTCTTTCTCGCTATCTTCTCGAAAACGACTGTAACGAATTAATTTAAATTTTGTACATGATGTGCTTATACCAAGCGCTAAAACTTTTATATTTAACATTTTTTCGAAAAAAATTCTCTTAAGGGTAGTTATAAGGTCTTGCCGAGTGAACAACAAAGCTTTGCATCAGGTCGAAACAACTGAATACACGATCTTTCACGGCCTCTTATTCTATAACAGAATGTGAATTGAGAAAGATGTATTGCTGGTCTTGCTTAGGCAAATCAATTGATTCTTGTCACGAAAAACTTGATGAAAATTTCAAGACCCAAGCAGAATACGGTAGAAGATTGGATGAAACCTTAAAAAGAATTGAAGAAATGAGAATGGAAAATCTGAAATTACAGAAAGAAAATAAAGAATTAAAAGATCGAATAGAAGACCTGGAGCAGTAGGCCTATTCAAGAATCAACATGGTGGAAATTCATGGAATCCCAATGCAACCAGGAGAAAACGAGGTACAACTAGTGAAAACCGTTGGCAAAGCACTGGACGTGAACCTTGAAGACACTGACATCGACACCTGTCATAGAATAACGTCAAGATCAGCCTCACAGTTACCTAGTGCTATAGTGGTCAAGTTTTGTAGACGATTCCACAAAGAAGAAATTTTAAAGAAGAGACGGGTGAAAAGAAATCTCTCTACACTTATCTAGGATTCACTTTCAACTCTCCTGTTTATGTCAACGAAAGCCTCTGTCCCACGAGAAGACGTCTCCTAGCGAAATGCCGTGAAGTGTGACGAATTTCCAATGTAAAATTCTTGTGGACACGTAATGGGAGAATCTTCATGAGAAAAGGGGAAGCAACACCTATCCAGGCTATTGCATCAGAAGAAGACCTACAAAAATTTCAAAATTCTATATAAGTTTGACTCCCATTATCTATAGACCGTGAGTAATCCAAGGACACTTAGTATTTACTACCAAAATGTAAGAGGTCTAAGAACTAAGTCTATAATATTGTACAAAAATATTCTCTCCTCTAATCTCGATATTATAAGTTTATCAGAGACCTGGTTAACAAATAGTATTTTTGATTCTGAATTGTTTGATAGCAGATATGTAGTTTTTCGTAAAGACAGAGACTCACGAACACCAGGGGGAGGTGTTCTATTAGCAATTAAAGCTTCATTAAGAGCAGAACAGATTTTCTCTTTAGACTCAAATAATGAATCAATATGGGTGGAAGTCTATTACAATAGTGTCAAGTATATTATAGGTACAGTTTATTTTCCTCCAAATTCCAGCCTGAACTCTTACGTTGAATATTATGAGAAAATTGAGCAAAATAGTTCTATTTGATTGTAATACTGTTATACTTGGTGATTTCAATTTACCTGAGATTTGTGATGCTTCATGTGATTTTAGTACAGGTAGTAATAAGGTAAAGGAACTGTATAAATTACTAACTCTCTTAGGTTTACAGTCAGTAAACAATATAACAAATATCAATTAAAGAACGCTAGATTTAGTATTAACAAATATGAGTTTAAATATTACAGAAGACGATCATAATTTAGTGTCTAAAGACACATATCACCCACCTTTAAGTTTACTCCTTAGAACAACCCGGAGAAACAAAAGTAATACAGAATCAATAAATAGATACAATTATTATAGAGCTGATTTTAATAGGTTATATTTACTCTTAAGAGATTGCGCATGGGATGATTTAAATAACTACCATGATCTAAACCAAATTGTTACTATGTTTTACAATAAGCTATATTCAGTTATAGATCAATGTGTTCCTAAAACAAGAGGTTATAAACAGAAGTATTCCATTTGGTTCACAAAACAAATTATAAATAATATCAAACTTAAGGAAAAGTACAGAAACAAGAAAGATGATTCAGAGTACTATTTGTTTTTATATAAAACTTGTAGGGCCCGAATTAAAAATGATATTGAATTAGCTTATAGGTCTTATCTACAGATTATAGAGGAGAATATATCGCAAAATACCAACCAATTTTGGAATTTTATAAAAAGTAAAAGAAAACAACTCAAATCTAATGTAGAGATGGTATTTAATGGCCAATCTTTAAAAACAAATGTTGAAATTGCAAATGGATATGCAGACTATTTTAGATCAATATATTCACAAACCAAATCTACATACAATCCAATGTTTAATGCGAACAATAGCGAATTGGACTGTCTTGATTTGAAAAATATAACTATCACAGAAGTGAAACATGCCATAAAACAGTTAAAATCAACAAAATCTTCTGGGCCAGACAAAATACCCACCTATATTTTTAAAGGCTGTGGAGAAGCATTGGCATATCCACTAACCCTGATATACAATAAAATACTTGAAATGAGTATTTTTCCAGATGCGTGGAAATTTACTAAAGTTACACCCATTTATAAATCAGGAAATGCGAAATTGGTACAAAACTATAGACCCATTGCAATTCTATCAACACCAGCCAAAATATTTGAAAGCATTTTACTTAAACATGTTTTCAATCATGTTAAAATATCAATCTCATCAAAACAACACGGTTTTATGCCTAAGAGATCAACAATTACCAATCTATGTAACTTCACAGAATACATATCATCTGAATTAGGTAAGTACAAACAAATTGATACTATATATACTGATTTTCAGAAAGCTTTTGATAAAGTAGATCATGACCTCCTATTAAATAAATAAATTTTTTATGGACTTTCCCCGAAATTACTTAAACTGTTCAGTTCATATTTAAACAGCAGATCCCAAATAGTCAATTATAAAGGCCATTTTTCATATAAATTTACTGTCAATTCAGGTGTACCTCAAGGATCAAACCTGGGTCCTCTATTATTTTTATTATTTGTAAAGATTTGCCTGATATAATTCTGTATTCAAATGTGATAATATTTGCTGATGATGTCAAATTATATAAATCTATAAATTCAGCAGAAGACTGTTATAATCTTCAAACTGATATTAATTCAGTATCAAAGTGGAGTACAGATAATAAATTACCACTTAATATTAAAAAATGTGAAAAAATGACATTTGCAAGATGCAAAGAAACCATTAGATTTGATTATAGCATTGACAACATTTTATTACTTCAAGTAAGAAGTAAAAAAGATCTAGGTAGTGTTTTTACTTCCGATCTAAGATTTAATGAACATATAGAATTAACAGTTAGGAAAGCATTGGGAATCCTTGGTTTCATAATGAGAAATTCATACATGCTAAGCCAGGAAACATTAACTCGTTTATATTATTCTCTCGTTAGACAAAATTTGGAATATGGATCAATCATTTGGGATCCGTTTACTGTAAAAAACAAAAAAATGATCGAAAAAGTACAAAACAAATTCCTCAAGTTTTTAATGTTTAAAGTTTGTGGCTATTATCCATTGTATATGAATTACGATAAACTCCTGGAAAATTTTGAATTCCAAGCTTTGTCATATAGAAGAGCATGCCAGTCATTAAGTTTTCTGTATAAAATAATTAATTCCCATATTGACGATACAAACCTTATAGAAAAAATTTATATATATATGTACCCAGTAAAAATAGTAGATTAAGAAAACTATTTTTTACTCCTAGAGTAAACACAGACTTACACAAAAATTCACCAATAAACAGAACCTTGAATAGGTACAATCAAATCTACTCACTTAATATAGATATATTTGGAATGAATCTTAAACAATTTAATTCTGCTGCAAACCAACTGTTAAAACTTGTCCAAAATGGTAATTCGTAGGAATCTGTGTGTGTGAATAGTAACACTGTTATCAACTAACATACTTTTCACTGTTTTGTTATACTAGTTTTACTCTTATTTCATTTCTATTTTTTCTCTACATCCTTCATGCTTGCTTTCTCCTTATCTCTCTTATTCTCTTTACTCTCTCCTACTTCTTACCTTACATTGGTCATTATCCTAACTTTTCTACTTTTTATTATATCTACTTCATATTTGTGTTATTGTAAGTACATGATGTATTGTTAGTATAGTCATGAACATTGTAATTGGGTGTATACCTGTAATGTTCATTCTTGATTAAATAAATAAATAAATAATAAATGAATGTATTAATCAGATTTTATTTGGGTTGTGTATCCTTCGGGGATGCGATACGATGTGGAAACGACATTCTCTTCATTTTTACAACCAATGTACATGGAGATAATGTAAGTAACATCAACATATCAACATAATATATTATCATTGTTAATAACATTAATATTATTTAATTCATATCACTCGTATTATTCCTGTTATTTCTTTATCCTGTGATTCCTGTATATATTAGGCCTATATAACTTTTAGTTTTTCCCTTATCTCATATTTTTGTACTTGTATTCTATTAAACATTATTATTTTATTAATTTTGTAAATAAATTATTGTAATTGTAAAGGAATTATTATTATTAGCTAATGTAAATTTCTGAATCTGGTTGAAATGTATGTCCTTTGCTACGTGAACTTGAGCCAGAACCAGGCGTTCTACCTCTTTCTTATGGAACTGTAGACCACTTCCAGAACTGGAGTTGTAAGAAAATTATTCCTAATACTGTATCTACAGTGAGTCTCAAGCAAGAGTTGGCCAATGACGCGGCTTTCTGCGTCACGGCGGGCACAGCTCCAACTCCCGAGCGATCGGGTCAAATATCTACGCAAATAAAGACGCGATCGGTGTAATGATTCAGGTTTTCACTTTTATAGTTAAAATTACAATGAAAATAATCACGTATCTCATCACAGGAGATGTTGGAAATGTTCTCCTCTTGCATCCACACAATACTGGCACCTTTTTAGGAAATTTTCTGTCACGGCATAAGTCCAGCTTCCGAGATAGAGTTAATTTCTCTTGTGATATTTTCTTGTAGTTCTTGTAATGTTTGGGAAATTGGCCTACATACTTTATTTTTCAAGTTTCCCAAAAATAACAGTCACAAATTGTTGACCTACTGACCTACGGTGTCTTCTGTACCATCTGGGAAAAAAAGCTTCGACCAGAGCTGTTTCTGATGGTGTTTTAGTAAATCCCTGTTCTGTTTCTATTGTTTGTAAAGTTCAACAAATTTTAGTAAATTAGGTGAAATGAAACGTTATTTTAATATTATAAAAACAGTTCCGAACACATTCACTTAGCCAAATATGCTGTAAATGTTTGAATTAACCGAGATATGCAAAATATTTAAACCTGACAGAAATATGCCGATAAAATGTGACAAATCAATAACATTTACGCACAAATATTTTAATATCAAGCAAAAGTAATAAAGTGTGTAACAACATGCCAAATGAAACCATCAATTTTCACGGGTATGAGAATGACGCCAGTCTGAAATCTATCTTCATGTGTGCCTAGTTATGATGTTATAGACACTGTGTTTTTAAATCTTTGGGTTTACCAGTAGGTCAAGAAACATTGATGTGCGTTTGTTTGTATTTTATATTGTAATTGTGTCACGACTTATGCGAATTTTCAGGTCTGCCAGTTTAATAGCTTTTTGCGACAAATTGGAACCGAAAGGAACCAGTACTTTTTTTTATAATGATGACAACATGAAAATATGGCTAAATTAGCAACAAGGGATATAGAATATAGTTGAATCTCAGAATGTAATTTTGACGAGCAACGAAGCTCGGGTTCCTCGCTCAGTTCTGAGCTTCATGAATGTAGTGAGGAAAAAGCTCACGTTTCTCCTTCAGCCCTTACCTTCATGAATTTTCTTCCTTCAGCTCTGAATTTTCAGAGCTCATATTCCTCCTTCAGCTCATTATCATGAGTTGTCTTTTACATATTTTGTATATGAATATTTTTTATCTTTACCACTCTTTTAGATTATATGTAGCCTATATATGTATTTTCTCATTTATTTTTTTTGGGTTGCTTAGTACACATATATGCACATACATAATTTAGGTACATACATACACATATACCTACTATTGTTGCCTGAGCCAAACTTCTGTCCTCCTAGTCAGCGTTCGTCCACTATCATAACTAACATGTGAGAGAGCCAAGTCAGGGCTATATGGTGGGTGATCAAACACGCTGCAGGAGATTATTTGTTGCATGCGGCCGCGAATGGTCATGAACAAGGACAACATTCCTCAACTACACATTACTCATTCGTCTATGAATTTCGGACGCATTGCACCCCTCACGCACTTCCCACTTGACGGGAGACTCTATTGTTCGAGGCATGTTCAGAACTGACAACTGCGATCGACGGGCATACTAGAGACACTGCGCAACACATCTGCGCACAACGTCATCGCATTTTTACTGTGGATATCATTTCGCGACTGATCAAATCTTGAAAAAAAATAGCCTTTGTACTTAATGTGTGAATTGTCCTTATTCCCTGAAAAAACTTGAACTTAGGCAAATATTCTTAACCTAAGGGTATAATACCTCAATCAGCCCTCATCATTGAGGAACTGGGGAGTGTATGTCACAACGACTTGGGATTACTCATAAATACTGCTGGGTATTTGACACCACAACATTTGATCATGCACAAGGAAGCAACTTTACCAGAAATCATCTACATCAACCAACTTAGCACAGCTATGACTTGGTGTCAGTCCAAAATAAGATTGCTTAAAACTCGCGTCGGAATAAAATGCGATTTATTGATGAGTTAACACTTCAACCTTTAGACTCCAATTCTACCATCCATTAGGCTAGATGGGTGCAGAAAGCACAAGAATAGTACTATACCGGGACATATATACCAACTAGCAGGTGCCGGCGGCTTCGTCTGCGATTACTTACTCAACTACTAGATGTTTTGTTTTAATCATTTATTTAACAGAAAAATAATAAAACATTATGTTTATTAACACTGAGATCGTTTTATTCATATATTGCGAGAATTGCATATTTTATTTTTAATTATATTGTTTAACGTTTAAAATATAAATAATTAAACGAACAAAATTGATCTTCAGCTGCCAAAAGGGCATACAAATTCGAAACGAAACGATTAAAATGAACCATAAATTCATTGACCTTACCCAATCATGCATAAACAATTTTATTGTAACGACTAGCTGAAAAGGCCCGGCGTGGCCCGGGCTTTGTATTTTTTAATTTGAAATTAGCTTATGGAGGACTTACGATTTTGAAACTCTAGGTCCTTATATAATATGTATGTAGAACTTGAAATGAAGAAAACGATTTATCAAACTATTCCATCAGAAAACGCTAGATATAGCTTTTTATGGCTCATACAGGATGTCGAATGCTGCATTCCGTTGCTTCTACACATCATGCCTGGGATGGGTTGAAATAAGAAGAAACATAAATTACATAAGATTGTATTGGCTTGACGGAAAATTTTATTTCTCAATCTCATGTTACAACCGTTTCGGGGCTGAAATAAAATAGAAATGCAGTATCACTTTCATACTTTCCTCCCCTAAAACCCGGGACATAATATACTGCGAGCATAGGACTCAAAATGTTCCACCCATGCTTAGGGCCTATGACAAATCTCAACTAATACAAAGCCTATGGATAACGTATCAGCGGAAAGGATTATTTACAGACTTCTGATATAGCATACTCACACACTTAAGTTATCCCTGCAATACGACTTCTTATTCTACATCAAAATGTGAAGTGAGAAAATATTTCTTATGTCGAGGGTAGAGAAAGTTATGTGACTACATCGCACTGTGCTTTATTTTCGTGGATTTCAATTTCAGTGATTATTTTCGCCAATATATTACATCAATGGAATCATAATTCGTTAAAGTCCAGCATTATATAGTCGCCAAGGCCCTATGTCATCACAGTAAACAATTCACTGTTGTCATGTGAACTAAACAGCATTTCACTTTTCTCAGTATAAAATTCTCAGAAATTATATAATTTTCAAGGAAAGGAGTATTTTGTTTGAATTTTAATGTTGACCGCTATACTTCCCGGGCTTAACTGCGTATGTGTGGAAAATTCCGTGTAAATTGGTAAAGAAATGTAAATTTGTATAAGGAACAAACATACCCACATACCCACAAACACACATTCGACTTTATATATTAGATTGATAATATAAAAAACTAAAAGCCCGGCTTCGAATTGCATTTCATGAACAAAGTGCCCCGCCCTGGGGTGAAAAAAAACCTCAGATTCGAGTTCCCTGGCCCCCTCCCCCCAAAACCCGCATATTGTGTTTCGTCCTAACCATTAAATGTTTTCCCATTAAGGCGTGCATTCATTCTCCCCTTCTGTCCACCTATGTTAAAAAACAGATCTCTGCGAATCGTAAATAAATGAATCAAGACAGCAACCGAGCATGGCCATCTTGAATTAATTTCACAATTGAATACTGTCTTGCTAACAGGCACGTTTTCCACAACAATCATGTTTTGCAATCTTCAGCCTCAGATCATCGGTCAGTTTAGAAATCCTCAGAGTTGCATACTTTGCTTACTTTCACTCCCGTTTGATGTACGGAGTAATGTTTTGGGGTAAATCAAATCATAGTGTCAGAATATTTAGAATGCAAAAAAAGGTTATAAAAATAATGCTGAACGTACCCAGAAACAATAGCTGTATACCTTTATTTAAGCAATTAAATATACTGACACTGCCTGGAATGTACATAAATATACAAACGCGAAACCAACTAAACAGCTTTCTCTCAAACGAACAGGCACACCAGCACGACACAAGGAACAAATCTAATTTACACAGCACTTGGCATAAAAGTACGCTTTTTAAAAATAGCTTTAAGTATAACGGGACAGTTTTATACAATAAATTGCCTTCTTGCATAAAAAACATACAAATAGCCAAGAATTTTAAAAAGGAATTAAAGAAATTTCTGATAAATGGTTGTTTCTACTCAGTGGAGGAATATCTTAGGCAGGGGAATAGGTAGTGGAATTCAGTGGATAAAATATAAAGCAGTGTGAATTGGTAGTGATACTTCATCCAGATAAAAATAGTAGAATGATACGTTGTCATAGTATTAGTTGATAATATAAACTATGGCATTAGGGTTTTTTATTTAGAAAACTAGTTTAGGATCTATTTAAAAATTATACGTTGGTGTGTGGATGTGAATGAATCAGAACGAACTAAGACAATTAGGATATTTTAATGTTAGTGTGAGAAGCTTGTACATGGGATGTGGATGTGGATGAAGAATATTTATTTATTTTATTTATAATATGTCATAGTATGTATTGACGTGTCTGATATCAATTGTACTTAGTACATGTTATTGATGAAATGGACGAAATAAATTATTATTATTATTATTATTATTATTATTATTATTATTATTATTATTCGTGTGTTTCTTATAGAAGGTATTTCGTCTTCCCGAAAATATTTGACTTTTGTCATTAAAAATCAAAATTTAGCAACATCTTTTCTTAGTGTGCACTTACATCATGAAACGAAGATACTGTCAAAATTCCAAGTCTCTACCTTTTATAGTTTAGGCTCTACACTGACTATCTCTCAGTCAGTCAGGACAAAGCCGCTTATATAAATTTATATAGATTATAAACATTAAAGAAAGGTCCTAGCCCCTGGCACATCATACACGCAGTCGACCATTTAGAAGCAAAACAAGAAACAAGCAGCTCATCCGCTACTGAATTAATATTTCGGAATTCCTCCCGCTTGACACTGATCCTGGCCAAGAACTGACAACAATGCAACACCCGTATCTCGGGTGACGAATTTAACATTCACCGATTTTGGAGCCCGGTTTTCGTTCTAATCTTTTGGTAGGCCAACTTTGGCTCCAAAATAGTGAAGATGAACCCAGAAAAGGCGACTAAGACTGCATTAAAGAGACTGAAAAAAGAGTATGAACGTAAGTAACATTAACTTACAATGAATACGATATGAATACTGCACACTTAAATTATGTTCCCTACTTAAATTGAAGCTTCGTTGCTTAAATGAACCTCAAAATTCAGAATGAGAATATGGGATTATTTTGATTTTTGTATTAATAAACACGCTAAGCTTGTCTTCAAGTAGAATAATTGTTCTAGACGGTCTAGCTGTTTCAAATGTGTATAAATTACTTGAGGTTAAGTACTCTTCATGCAGTAGGCAGTTCGATTCCCTGACGGGGCAAGTGTCCTTGGTAGAGTTTTCCCAGGGTTTTTCCTCACACCTGTGACATGAATATCGGCAAACTTAGGCCCTTGTGGTCCCAGGATATCATCTGACCGTCATTATCACCTGCATCCCATCCACTCCTTATTCGGAATTAAACCGCAGACGAAGAAAGAAAGAAACCTTAAGGAAACGAAATACTGTTTGTCTATCTCACTCCCACAATTCATAAGTTACGAGTAATGTGATAGAGTCGGACAGTTGTGCTAATTTTTATTTACTTCAAGTTTCCTTCTCAGAATAGTCAGACTTTAGTGTTTGTATTGTCTTGGAGGTGGCCTCGGTATTCGGCTGATTACATCATTCGAGGAGGCTTCCCAGTCCTTATCTGGTATAAAATGAGTGTGATCCAGAGGAAATCCCTCCCACAAAGATTACGGTCCTGTAAGGCCCGGGCGGCGTGAGCATTTAACATATGGTGTACTACTCTGGGGAAATTCCAAAAGTTCGAAACAAGTTTTTGTTTGGCAAAAGAAGGCAGTTAGATGTATAACTGGCATTAGCCTAAGAGAATCTTGCAGGGAGCATTTTAAGAAATTAAAGATAGGCCTAATTACCTAGTGTATATATATTGCAGTCTCTTTTATATATTAAAGAAAATATTTTAGATTTTAACCTAAGATCTGATGTACATATATATAACATAAAACAAAAAGTCTTCTGAATGAAGATTTTACTAGACTGACTAAAGTACAGAACAGTTTTAAATATATAGGTATGAAACTTTTTAATAAGCTCCCACCAAACACAGACATAAGTCTTCATAGATTTAAATCAGTTGTGCAAGAATGGCTTACAAATCATGCGTTTTATAGCATAGAAGAGTTTGAATCTTGTAAGGATGATATTGCATTTTAATGTTAGTAAATGTATCATGTGCATGATTTTTACAGCCTAGTATGGAGCGATTATTCACAGTGTAAACTGTCACTTTATTATGAATATTTATTATCTGTTGTTTGGGTAGTAATACACATCACTATTTTGTAGTGACTATTATCTAGTACATTATAATGATTATTATTTTTTGTTTTAATTAACATATTGAATAGGTATAAATGCAATTAGGATTAGTAAACATTTTTTGTAATGTCCAATGACAATAAATATGAATATGAAAATGAATATGAATATGAACCAGTTCCTATAAGCGAAAACACACTACTGAGGGCCGGTATTATAATCATGGTTAGTTCAAGTACAAGTACAGTGATTCTCGATACTCAATGCCTCGTGAGACAGTTAATTATTCACAGTGTTAATAAGAGAACATTTTCTAAAAATAATTTTTGTAGGAAGGTACGGCAAAAATCTATACTATTTAAGTTCTGAACAGCCCCTGTAGAAACACAATATAGGAAACCTGGAGGAACAAAGGATAAACGATTATTCTAGGAGTGCAGAAGGCAAGTACTCATTCACATACTGGCGACATTCTACGGCGTGGCCCTCAATATTAAACTCAATGGATAAGTTTAAAAGAATAGGACTGTGAACGATTGGAAACGCGTAAGGAAGTGTATGCGACTAGAAGAACTTAGTCACACGTAAGTTAGGTGCATTAGATCAGGCCCGGCAAACGAGGCACTGAAAGGGCGAAGTTACCCTCCCTCTCGTCTCTACTAGAGCAAGGACAGGAAACTAAACCTCTTGATTCTGGGACTTAGAAGGGTGAATGTAGGGGTTACGGCATTTCGCACTTCCAGTACCTCGTCTCCTGGCATTGCAATAGGTAGAAGACTTAACGTGTGTGCATGATAATTATTTCAAAAGAAGACGTAAATTATGCATAAGAGAAAATACGCAGCCACTACTGTGAGAAAGATGAGAACCAAAATCACTTATGATGCGAGCCTAATATTAAAAACTGCGAAGCGGAAGGTTCACGGACACCAGATGCGGGAGAAGACGAGCGACATTACCTGGCGAGGCTAAGGTTATGATAATCTTTGTTAATAGTCTGTGTTAAAACGAAATATTCCAAAGAGTAAGAACTCGCTTAACTTCAGCGTCGGAAACTTATTTCAGTTCAGTTTTCACTACAAACATGTACAAGTTGGAACTTTGGGAACATATTAATAGCAAGAAAGTTTGAACCACGGTGAGTTCCAATTCTTAGAGGAACTTCATTTTGTTTTTAAAACAAATACGAAAATATAAATTTTGTTGTAATATGCATAGAACCACAAGTGATCATCTTTGTGATCATAAAATGTATTTAAACTGTCCCATTCATCATAAAATAAATAAAAAACAAATCTCCAAATAATAAAATCCTCTTGCAGTTGCCAATTTAGACGAGGTCACGACCTTACGAAATGTCACAGTAGACGTAGAATATAGATGTTCATGAATACAATAGATTTGAAGCAGAGGTGACAACCCTGATAAAGCCCTCGTTACGAACTTGGCTCTTGTTTCACTGAAATAGACTCACAACTAGAAAGCGCACTAATCAGATCCGTAGAAGTGCAGGAAGCTCTGTATTAGAGACCACCCCTATTTAGTGACCATTCCTTTAAAAACTTGAATTTTCTAGGAAACAACATTAAAATCCATAACATCATTATAATCCGTAACTCTATTGCTTTTAATTCCTTTTTATCGACCAATATAACAAAGTACAAAATTACTTGTACAGTGAATACAGACAGACAACCACTGACACTTTCTTCACACGGAACGATGAATAAGAATAATTTGAAATAACTTTAAATAACAATCACCGAGCGGAACTATACAGTTATTCGCTTTTCTTGCAATTTGACAGAAATGTTCCTTAAATTCATTAACAACGACGCATATGTAAGGGTTTTAATTTTTATTCAACTTGGTGTAATTTTCAGGTTCTTTTAACGATTCTAGCCAAAATGGTTCATGTTATAAAATTTTATGACTGCCTACACTCTCGAGTGTAAAATGTTCTACAAATTTTGTTCAATACCGGTACTTGTTTGATGTAACTTACCGACAAACGAGCTACTGTTCACAAGCAAGGCTTTAGCGGACGAATCTATTATTTCCGATGATGCGTAGCAGAGTCTAAAATACGTGAGGAGTCAGCGAAACTTTTTGCATACAATAGTTTTAGTAAAAATTTCTCTGATTTTACTCCTAGTTGGCTCAGTTTTTCACTCATTCTCAATGATCCTGTATAAGTAAGGCAAATAAATAAGGCACTTGTACTTTTAATTCAACTGGCTTGCTATAGATTTGTTTCTTTCCCATGAAACTACTTTAAATAAAGCGTTAATGTAATTTTGATGAAATAAACTAAACTTTATTTACTTAGAATACAAAATTACACGTCTTTTCTTTTTCTTGATTTTTACCCCAAGAAACCTTATAATGCCTTGTTACAACGTGTAGGTAGTGTCTATATGATGAACATCTAAGATCGCTTTCCTCAACCCGACGCCGTCTCGCCCACATCCCAGGGATAAGAGTTATAAACAGTTATTATCGAATTTATTTCATAAATACAAGATTTCAAAATGACTCGGTGTACTATGCTTGTGAATAAACAATGAACAATACACCCTTAAAAATTTATCTTACACTGGAAGACACTGTAGAAACATCTAGTAGGCACAGCTAGTTGATTCCTTACCTTTTTATTATCTTAATCTTGTACAAATACAAATTTCAGTCTACTGATTCTTTAAGAGAGTAGTGACATCTACCATCTGATGTACGTACTGTACTAACTTAGGCGCCTCAAAAGTTACTTCTTAGTACATGCTCTGCAAAGTGGCTGTTTCTCGGACTGCTAACACGCCGGAAAGTACCACTTTTCCGAACTAGTACGGTAAAGTCGGCTTACGTCTCGGCCGCAATACTAGATACGTCCGCTAAATACTTATTTTGCGTACTTGATACATATGTATTTTTTTTCTATAAAGAACATCTGCCCAGCATACTGGGAGACCCTGAAAATCCATAAATATTTACATTACTATGTACCGTATTTTACGGACCACAAGACGCACTATTTTACCTTGAAAACAGAGCCATGAAAGTTGGGTGCATCTAATGGTCCGAAGCACACTAAAAAAAATTAAAATAATGGTAAATATTGCCGGAACACCATAATTATAAGCAAGGTTGCACAGACTGTACATCACTGTACTTGTCGCAATCTTAAAATGAGGGTAGCTGGAAGCCAGGTGTACAATGGGAAAAGAAAATAATGTTGAGTTCTTTTATACGAAAGGGGTTGTCTCCGCCGGGTGGTTTAAATGAAGAGCATTACTTCTAAATAGCCTTGTCCCGTACACTAACCGAATGCTGAATTGGCGGTCAGAGGGTATAAAAGTATTTTCAGTATTTCATGAGAAATCAGTTCAATTGTTACAATTTACGCGATGCCACCTGTACAGAAGATATTTTCGTACAATGCAGGTTTTAAGTTAGAAGTGATTGATACTGATTCCATTGTAGGCCTACAAGGTTATAATTTGTTTATTCAATGAAGTACATTATCTCCTTTAAAACGTTTCGTTTAGAATCAAATTATATTTCTTTTCCTTTAAATTTCCATCCTAAAATCAAGGTGCGCCTTATGGCCCGGAGCGTCTTATAGTCCGTAAAATATGGTACTTACATAATAACAATCCATTGCAAAAAAGAGAACATATAAAAAATTACGCAAACAACTTAAAACTAACAGTGATTACAACTTTAGGCCTACAGTATATTCTAATTACTTATTAAACAATTAGGTCAGGTATTTTATCATCTTTTGAAGTTGCAGACCTAAAACTTGATCCTTTTTATTTTTAACATATAAAATGCTAATTTTGCAAAAAATTTTCACCCCCCCCCCAGAAATTTCAATGACCCATTCTGCGTCTTAACCGCCCCCCTGCTTAAAGCATTACTTTCTCTGTTTCAGTTCTCACTCAGAACCCTACTGTAGGAATCACCGCTGCTCCTGTGGAGGCCGATTTCTTTGTGTGGGACGCTGTGTTAAAGTAAGTTAGCCAACCAGTTCATTCTTTAGTTGTATTATTTGGTTGAATTACACTCACAGGTTAGGTTAGTAGTAACCATATTATAATGAATGTATGAAGTAGTCCGCATAGTTAGTTGTTTCGTTTTGAATTTTCTAATTTTTTGTAATAAAACAGGTTGATTTTATTAAATTATTTTGAGGGTTAGAACTGTCTATACTGTATTATTGTTACCAACCGGGTGTGCTGAAGGTTTGTTTTCAAGCTTTTTATACTTATTTGGTCTACCATTACGTTGGATATTATTTACATAGATTTCAAATTCAGAATTACGATGCAAGTAAATGTGGAGAGAGCAGCCAAACAGTGCAACATCTACTATTTGCTTGTACACTCTTTTGGCGAGAGAGATAACTTGTGTTGCTAACAAGCAGAATAGAAAACAATTCAATCTAACCTACAATTATTCTTTCAAAGAAAATAAATTTTCACTATGTAAATTCATTTAGGCTGTAAATACCATTTATATATATATATAAAAAAAACTTTAATTCCAGTCTTTTTTGTTTAGAATTGGTGTTTGCAATTTATATTTACTGAACTAATAATTTATACAGTATTCTTAGTACCCAGTTCGTTGTATTAGGCCTATATTATTATTAAGTGCCAGTATGGTACTTTATGAGATTGTGTGGGGGACGAAAAATATCTGTCCGTCTGTCCGTCCGTCCGTCCGTCCGTCCGTCCGTGTGTCTGTACGCGCTCTAACTCAAATACGCTTTGTCGAATTTTAATGAAACTTGGTATTCACATTTATAATGTCCATGGGAAGAACCCTATTGATATTGGACCAAATCGGTTCACCGGTACCGGAGTAAAACCCAAGGCGCCATAACTCACATACGCTTTATCGGATTTTCATGAAACTTGGAATACCTATTTATAATGTCCATGGGAAGACGTCTGTTGATGCTGGACCAAATCGGTTGGCCGGTACCGGAATAATACCCAATTTAGTGCCTTTTTATGGTATCATATAACAAAAGGCGCGGTAACTCAAATACGCTTTATCGGATTTTCATGAAACTTCGTATACTCATTTATAGCGCCCATGGCAATAAGCCTTTTGAATTTGGACTTAATCGGTTGACCAGTACCGAAATAAAGAGTAATTAACAGTCAAATTTATTATAATATTTTGGTTCAATTCGAAGCATTTTGATTGGCTCGCGGCCAACCAATCAGCGGGCGAGTCCCGTTACTAATGTAAATAATGTGAAATTCTGGAACAAGCCATCAATTCCTCCTGAAACCTTCCTTAGTACAGTAGGGTTAAAAAGAAGGCACCTTCTTCAAATGCAAAATCAAATTCTCGGTTCTTTCTTATAGCGTCTTCAATACATGACAGATTATAAAGCTTCCTTCAGTTGCCATGAACAGTTGACATCTACATGAAAAACAAATGTTCCTATATGTACGATTATAGATGAAATGCTGTTGTATAATGACTAATTATTTTGCTAAAATTGATTACAATTAAATTAAAGCATTGAATTTTACTTCAGCCTATGTCAGATTTATAATTCCTGACCTCTTAATAAATAAAAACATTAACTTCTGAGAATATTAGGTTGGTAGCCTACTCTGCTTTAGAGAGGGCCAAATCCCCACTTATGACTCTGATATCGCGAATATAATGGTACAATGAATGAAATAATACTATATTGTAACATAAGAAAACTAGAAGGCTCGAAATACAGCCTAATTTCGAAATACGGTGATTTTTCTTTTCTGTGAGCTACGACGAAATAGTATTCCTTGGTATTGGACACTCAAACGTCGAAGTGTGGTTTGGTCATGGGGTAAGGTGCTTGTCTAGTGATCAAGAGATGTCACGTTCGAATCTACCCAAAAGCTAAATTTTTTTATTTTATTATTAATTATGTTAAATTGAGCCTATTCCATTCTTGTGTTCTATTTTGTCAATGTGCTTAAATAAGTATTACATTTTTCTTTAAAAAGAACTGGGAATTCATTGTCTTTCATTGACCTACAACACCAATCCTAAAGAATGGTAACATAAGCCTATAAATGTTATTTCACGAACAGAAACTAGCTTTAAAGTTATTGCGTTGCGTTAAAATTGCATAAGCCTATACTCAGAACAAAACTGCATACCGCTAGGTGGAACTATCCTCTTCTTATTGGTTTACTATTCTATTTCATTGTCAATGCATTTTGTAAAATGTTTACATATTTTAAGAATTTATTATATCAGTGTACAGTATACCAATATCAATTAAGGTTAAGAATCAAACTTTAGACCATTGTTCTTCCGTAAGCCCTGCTTAATGAATCGATCTGGAGTTTAACTCGGAGATCTATTTAAAAAAAAAAATAATAATAATAATAAAAAAATCTGTATATCATAACTGCAATTATAACTGATTTAAAAAGCATACTGGCACTTTGTTATATCAGTTTACCTGATTTTATTTTTAGCTGTTATTGATTTAGTTCAGTTTAATATTTTATAATTGGTGTTATCTTCTGATTATCGAATATGGTGAACAGTTTTTAAGTTTCCTGCCACAATTTCACGTGCATAAACTGTGTAAAGGTATATTATATATAGACTACACAAGAGATGTATGGCTCTATCACATGTATTCAACTTGAGAATCCGAACTCTTTCAAGACTTCTATGAAATGATATCTGCTAACATCCCTCAGACCTGAACAGGAATTGTATGAACAACAGAACAATTCCTGTATCAATTGTTGGAAATGTGCAGAATAGGTGTAGTGTGTACTGTCCGTTCCAGATGTCCCGAGAGTAAAATATGCGGATCGATAACGTACGTACGTGACCTTGGTTTCAATGCTCACACCTTATTGGGCAGCGACCAACCTCGTTCAGACACACCCCCCTACAGCCCTAAGCCCAATTCACATTGGTCGACATTTCTCTTGTGATTTGTGAATTTCTTAAGATCAAAGACAGGCGAACGTAATTTTGAAAATATTGTGTGCATTGTACGTCCAGAAATACCATAATTAATTTAGAAAATAGCTGGTGAACCGCGCTTTTCTCCCGTTACAACCACTGTTTACTTCATTTCTCAAGACATCTGAAACAGACAGTAGATGAAGTTTATCAATGATTGTGGACGCTTCCTTCGAAACGCTGGTCTCAGCTTAAGCTTCAAAAACCGACGGATTTACATTGCATCAACATTCTGTCTTTGCGGGACGGTATTCAGACCCAGGACTATGCAAGAATCAGCGTAACTTTCACATCCGTAGGGGTACGACGAACTTTTGTTTTGCGTGGTGACGTCACGCATTAGAATGGCGCTTACGCCTGGTATTCATAAAGCTGACTTCGCAAAGAACAAAGTCATCATTTTCCTATATTCTAAGTCGAGACTTTGACGAAAGTAAACTTTCATTTCTCACTAATTCCAAATACAATCTAGACCAATACAGGACACTTTGCGATATATCGGGGGACAATATTTTGAGCACCATCTAGCGGCCCAACCTGCTACTACTGAATACAATTGCAGTATCTAGATACATATATGTTAAACAGTTTCTAATAGAAGAGCCGAAATAGCCAGACTCGGCATGTTTTGTATAAGGGGTATCTACCTAATGGCTCAGAATAGCATATTACAGTTTATATATGTTTTGAATAGGCCTATATTAATTTTGCCCCAAGTTTCTAGGTTGTGCCACCAGGAGTGCTGCAAAATCTGTCCCCCATTTCTCTACCAGTAAGTGTCCGGTATTGTCTCTATAGTATTTGCTAATTCGAAGTAGCCGGCAATCTCGACTTTGACTTTGGCGTATTCACATAAATATATATGACTGAAATTCTGGGAGTTGTCGAATTTTTTGACAATATTGAAGACATCCAGGAAATTATCATAGGTAATCTCACGAGAGTTTACGAATTTATCTCATGTAACTCGTCAACTCGAGTTGGATTAATTAAGACTGTTCCATGAATAAAAGTGTAACCGATTATACAAATAATAATTACTTTCGTGCTTTGTTATGTAAAAACAAAACTAACAGCTGCGAGATCACGGTATACAATGAATCAACCATCCATGAATCCATTCGAGTTACCATGCCGTGACCAGTGCTACCAATTGTGCATATAAACATAGTTAACATAATTCGGGTAAGCTATCAGCAGAACAGAATAAAAGCACACCAACTGGCTTGCGCCGAATCGAAATTGTAATCAATGTAGATTTCTATTATTTCAATTTCCAAACAAGTTATGTTGTATAATATAATCTGTTTTCATGCTGATCAATGGTAAATCTGATGTATTAATCAACGGCACATTGATGTGTCCAGTAACGAGCTTAATTTCTATCAGATAAAATGCCTTCCTCATATTAATTGCAAGCATTTTATAAGATGAACGATCGTGATTGGTCTATATCCGAGGAATTGCTAAACGTTATTGGTCAATATAAAACACGCGGCATATGACTGGAATAATAGTCGTAGTAAATAACCTGTTTCTTGGAGTGTGAATGAAACTGTAGATATGTATAAAAGACAAATAAACACACAACTCTACTCTATTTATATAAAAAGATTATATTATTTCTCTGATGCATTACTTGCTCTCTGATCTTATTTTCTTTTACTTTCAATAAATATAATCCTAATTCCCACCTGATTATTTGTATTCTAGAGGGTTTAGCTAACACAATTGTTTTGTTAAATGCAGCCATTGCTCCAATTCCTATCGCTCCAATTTGTTTGGCTTTATTAACAGTGACTAAAAAGGGTACCACAACACAATTGGTAAAACGTGTCATTATGTATGAACAACACTTAACGTGGAGTAGCTCACCACGTTAGTGTAAATGAGCTTTCCCTATTCGATAGGAGGCCCTTGCTCTTCACGGGACTTTATGGCTATTTTCATTCATTCATTTATTCAAAGTATGGATTTGGGATCTTCCTTTTCTCCACAGAGTGGACATTAACCCTTTTCTATTCCACCCCTAAACACAAATTAAACCCACCCGTTCTAGCGTTCTTATGTCTTGTTTGTTATTTCAGGGGTCCAGAAGGAACATGCTATGAGGGAGGAGTGTTTAATGCCAGACTGGCATTTCCAAACAGCTACCCCATGAAGCCTCCAAAGATGAAATTTACTTCTGAAATGTTCCATCCAAACGGTAAGAAAATAGGAAAGCAATTTAACATCATAAGCAAGGCTTTACATACCCTAATACAGTTACAACATCTGACTCCGTTGTAGTTAAGGCCCTCTCTATTCTATGTCAAGAATGGAATAAGCTAAATTCATTTATCCACACTTGACGTATTTCCGTTGCATGCTGTTTTAGCAAGTGACTCCCCATAAAATCAATTCTAAGATATTTAAACGTAATGTTATGTTTACGAAACGAGTCCTTGAGGGTGAGTGTAGGAATCCTACGAGCAAAATAAAATCTTTTTGCCACGTGCTATTTTTTATACAGTACTTAGGGCCTGTATTACCACCTGTCGACAATTCCTCCCGATACGTGACTTCCAGATAGCTTAACTGGAAGATGCCTTGTAATACCACCTCTGAACTGCTACCGGCAAGAACGCAGTAAAAATTTGTAAAATGGTCCTTAGCTGATTGAGCAAAGAGGTGTGTTTGTTGTAGTTCGGTAGTCCTCCGCTAGGTGTGGCAGCTCGGATTTGTATTTGTACAATTAAATTACATAACAACATATCGTTTTAAGTGCATTAATCTATTTGTTAAATTCTATTTCATTCGTATGTGAGCATAAAATAACAATTTTATGTAAATTAAATCTTCCGGCATCAGTTCTAAAATGCAAGTGGCAAAAAAATTTCGCCGCACTGCCATCTTGTTTCAACCAAGATTCCTAACTAGCAGTTGGAAGCTTGTCAGCCACCCCATCCTCCTGCTAGCTTATCTGGAAGTTGTCTTCAAAGACAGACTTTGTCAGGAGATCACAATACGCAATTCTTGGCCAACTTCCAGATAAGTTCTCTATCTGGCAGATAAATATGATATCAGCAGGTCGTCATACAGGGCCTTAACATTTTTCAAATAGTAATAAATGTTAATTTATTGTAATGAATTAGCTGGTGCCCGCGATTAGGCTATTTATTCAACCGCTACATATTTAACAAAATTAAAACATTACATTTATTAATACTGAATGGTTTTTACATAAATTACATCAATTACTTAATTGTATTGTTACTGTCAATGTTTAGCATAATGGGTTGGTGGTACAAATTACAGTAAAATAATATAAAAGACCTGGTATTGTACAAAAACATATAATTTTTCTTCGTATAGAGCTTCCAGATAAACTATTTATTAAGTGCATTTTCGTACTTAGCTCCTTTTACTGCGCTGTGAAATCTCCGAGTTGTTAGTTCAGATGGTTACTTTCTTTGATTTTTATTGGTGATTTCTTCCGTGTGATGGCAGCAGTTACAATTACAGTTACAGATTGCTCCTTGTTAGCTACTTATGCCCTTATAACATGTTGTTTATGGTTTAAGCTTCATAAAATGAAGTACCATAAAATTTCATTACTTTTTAAATAAATAGTTAGTCAATTCTATTATTTTGCCACGTGCTATTTTTTTAGACAATCCTTAATATTGTTGAAATAGTAATACATGTTAGATTTATTGTAGTGATCTATCTGGTCCCCCCATTAGGCTATTTATTCAACAGCTACATTTTTAAAATAATTTATTTAACAATAATTATAGCAGTAAATTTACTAACACTGAATGATTTTTACCCAAACAAGTAAACAAATGAACCGTGTATCAGTTACGGGTCTACACAGATAGATATCGTTCCTAAAACCCCATTTCTCGGTTTCTAGGCATCGTGAAACATTTTTCCCTGTGTTATCTCGATTTCGATTTTTTCTCACGATCACAATACTTTCTCTATACTAAGTGTATGGGAGACAGTAAAAACGGACGTCATAGTATGAAGTAGTGGATAAAGAAATACAGACAACCCTGGATATCATGTCATTATTAGGGCCCTGATTTATTGGTGAAATAAAATGGCTGATTTCGGTGTTAACTTCCTTCTATTTCGGTGGGTATTTCGTGAAATAAATTACTTTATGCTACATTGGGAACATTGCGCAATGATAAACTTTGCTTCTTTATTTACATGAACTAACACCCCCTCCCCCTGATTTCTATATTCTTCTGCCCTTGTATGAACTGAAGTAACTTTCGATTTAGACATGACTAGAGGTAATGTTCAAATATAATTACGAGAAATATTATCGTAATTTTTATTAAATACCATCAGATAGCCATTTGCAAACAGAAGTGCCAATCATACCACTGTGGATAAAAGACGAAATCTCTTGAATACAAGTAACAAACATTCTACACTCTTCTGCTGTAATCGATCATAGGCATCGCTAACTTGGCAAAGAGATAGCAGGAAAGGAGAGTACTCAACAGTACAAACCAGGTCACACACAATCTTTGCGTATATTCCGCAATCTTTGTAATCGATCACAAATATCGATATATCGGTAAATCTTCGTCAGCCACAGAAACAGCAGAAAAAAAGCATGCTGCTAAGAAATAAAAAAATACAGTATACCAAAACACAAAACTGTGATTTTAAGGCCCATTTTCGTGCTCATTTCTCACTTTACGGACAGAGGGGGTATATTTTGCGCTTATAGACACATTTCGCGGAATCGAGTAAATTTCGCGATAATTCGTGGATTCAATTTGGTTCATATTGGTATTTTAAGCATATAAAAGCTAAATACAGCTAAGGGAGGTTGTTTTATAAAATTTCGCGCTTATCGTTGTTACCAAAAAATACGGCCCCTAGTCATTATCCGTTCTCTGACATTCAGTGGCAGAAAGCGAGGCTGGCACTACAACGAAATTTCATTTTGAAGTAAAAATGACATAATACACTGCTGTATTAATTTACAGCACTGAATTATTAAAGAAAAATTAAATAAAAGGCAAATAACCATTTTTCTCTTTCACTCATAATGATGCCTGAGCATCTCCGACTAACAGTTTTCCCCCCATAATAATGAAACATCTGATGTAATAACCTACTGACTAGACTTTGGAAATCTTTCACTATATTCAAAAACTTCTCGTTTCTCTTGAAGTGTACTACATCTCTCTTCATTTTAACAATTTTATGAGTAACTGAAGTGTAGTGTTTAACAGCTGAATGGACACTGCGACTAAAACAGAGCAAGTTTGGAATTTTTCACTGTATGAAGGCTCTTTCTACCTGCTCCACCCCTCACGCTGACTGTCTGTCCGACTTCTTAAACATAGCTTCCTCATTCCACCGCACTACATTTACAGTTAGTGGCAGGGGAACACTCACTTCTTTGAAATACAGTACAGTATGTCTTTTAAATACTCTTACTAGCATTCACGCCAGTTATAAAAGAATTCTGCAGCTGATTAGGCCTAAATCATACAGTTATAGTTTGTCAAATTCTTGTCTTATATTCACTGGCACTAAATGAATTAGCACAGTAACAAGGTTTCTTATGTATTTTACATGGGAGGAAGATCCGTTCACTTGTATTTATTGGCACAGTGGCATTGTAAAGAGGGGCATTATATCGAGGGTTGACTGTATTTAAATCATACCTGTGTTTTCACTTCCTTTTTGTTTCCCAGCAGCTGAGTTATGCGCCTGTGAACAAGTTACCAAGCTTACACGTTGGTACCCTTGCATTTTAAAAACGGCTGTTGTCACTGATCATAGGCGTACCGAGGGGGGGTTTTGGGGGGTTTGAACCCCCCCATTGATTAAAAAAAGGAAAATTGTATAATTTTTTTAAGTCTGCCCATAAATTACTTAATGCAAGTATAAAGCGTGGGAAGCTTAAAACTCGTTATTTTGCGTCTTAATTTTTAAAATTTTCCGGGGGCACACCCCCGGAAGCTAAAAACTCGTTATTTTGCATCTTAATTTTAAAAATTTTCCGGGAGAAGCCCCCGGAAGCGAAAAACTTGTTATTTTGCATCTAGATTTTTTAAATTTTCCGGGGGAGGACCCCCGGACCCCCCTCTCTCGGATGTTATAACCCCCCCATATGGTCGGCCTGGTTACGCCTATGTCACTGATGTATTACTTTTACTTTTATTATTGTCTTAATCGCAATACGCATGCTTTAAATGTGTTGGAGGATCTCGGAAATAAAAAAAAGACTTGCCTTCGTCTCGTCTTTTTAAACCTATTCCTCGATAACCCAAGCATGTACTTACTACTGTTGTGTCGGAGCGTACAATTGAGTCTTTAGTAGACCTGGGACTTTAGGCTCTAAGAAAATTAGTTTTAGGCACCTAAAATAGGCTTTTAAAACAACTAAATAGGCTTTTAAAAAATAAAGTAGACACTTAAAATATGCTTTAAAATATGTAAATAGACAGAAAATAGACTTTAAAATACCACAATATGCTCTTCAACTGCAACGTGATCTTTTTTGCTGTAAGAAACGTGGTATACTTATTCTTAACCGAAATAATTGCAAAATTAAGACAATTAAAAACACATTTTTTTTTTTATCAAAAACAGTTTTGGATTATACCAAAAATTGACACAGAATGTCCCTTCTTACTATACACCTGCTACTTGTTGTTTTGAGCTAACCCTCCCCCGTCAGTAAGCATTCCGTTGGCGACAATTGTTTGGGAAAATCAAATTTCTGTGAAAACCCACCCTCTGCTGTTCTGCTCTTCATTCAGGGATGTCCATTAAATGATTGTAAAAGTTGCAGAAGTTGAATTTTATTTTTAAATGTATAAAATAGGCCTTTTTGGCACTAAAATAGTAAAAACAGGCTCCAAAGGTCCAAATAGGCATTTTAGGACACTAAAAAACGCTATATATATAAGTGATTTATCATGAAATGTCTACATATTTAAACATTTTCATGTTATTTCATAAGGAACAAAATAGGCATTTCCCTTAAAATTTAGATAACATAGTCGTGATTCCACTGTAGAATGAAATAGTTCTGCATTTGTTTGTTACAGTATACAGAGACGGCCGGATTTGTATTTCAATTCTTGACGACCCTGGAGATCCCCGGAAAGGATTTGCAGCAAGAGGAGATACGTGGAGTGCTATACAAACCGTAGAGTCAGTCTTAATGTCAGTGATCAGTCTCCTAGCAGGTAAGTACACTCCAATATTCTCCAACTTCCAATTCCATCAAAGAAAATGGCCACCCTTTTTCTTCAAGAAGGTGAAAACAAACCGTGTTTGATTATTTTTTGAAGGTTGGGGAGGAAAGAAATATCTAAAAAAATATTGATTGGGTGACCCGAAGGGAAGAGACCACTTGGAAGACCTAGACATAGGTGGAAGGACAATATTAGGATGGATTTAAGGGAAGTAGGATTTGCGAGGGATGGTTGGTTGGAGTTAGCCCAGAAAAGGGTTGAATGGCGGTCTTATGTAAGCGCGGCAATGACCCTCCGGGTTCCATAACATACCGGTATATAATATTCCTTTAGCTTGCTTAGGATTTGTCTGTTGCCATTGAGTAAGTAAGTAAGTACGTTAAACAGAAATTGAAAATGTAAGAAAGCGGTTTTATGTATTGAATGTATGGTCAGCTGTAGCCATCAGCATTATAGGCCTACACATCTGAGTTATCAAATAACATTAAATACAGCATTAACAGT
This sequence comes from Ectobius pallidus, assembly GCA_964059195.1. NCBI lineage: Eukaryota > Metazoa > Arthropoda > Insecta > Blattodea > Ectobiidae > Ectobius > Ectobius pallidus. The sequence goes on along the minus strand of CAXKWD010000004.1, from coordinate 186,140,274 downwards.
GTAAGACCAGTAGTCTTCAACCCTTTTTAACCAAAGGGACATTTTCCATTTGATGAAAGATTAGTGGGCTTCATTCACTTATTAATAACACAAAATTGGTAGTCTACCTAGGTATATCATAATTATATTACAATATTACAATAACTGTACACAATCACTATACACGTTTGTTTTATATTTTTTGCACGACGTAACTAATTAGTGGTAGGCCTACTTACGAATATGGTTGCCGTTGATCGAAACTTGACATTCCCGCACACAATCTGGTTGCTATGAAAACAAAAGAAATCTCCGTGCGGTAAAAATTACAAAAAGCACACGTGTCGTAAGTAAAACCATCATAATACAAGCCTTTATGGAAGACCGGAACCAAGGCCCCCCAGTTTGTGGCGACTTTAACAGGACAAATATTTGGTCCCCATAACAACCTACACATGCGAATCACTTTCTGAAATATAACATCCATCTTCAATAGTGTATATACATAATATTTTCAGGTAATATCTCAATTAATAAAATAAAATTGATATAAATAATCATCGTGCAAAAAATAGCATGCAATACTCGTGCCGTAAGCGCATAACGGATCTCGGAAAAAAAACTCTTTCCTCGATCCGTATGCACCGCTTACGGCACTTGTATCGCACTATACTATTGTCTCCCATCTTGCAATGTTATTGAATATTAGCCTAACACTTAAAATTAGTATGTGTGCGGGCCGCAAAAATCAAGGTACGGGCCGCGGGTTGAAGACCACTTGTATAGACACTTGTAGGTGGGAGGATTAAATGCAAGAAATGTTTAATTATGCTAATAACAGTGTAAAATATTAGTTATTATGTGTTACGTTGATAATGGACTTGTTAATTTCACCATTCATGTATTACAAATTATTACAAATTTTTATTATTACAAACTACAAAAATACAAATTATTACACCCTTAGTACAATTTCAAAAGAGTATTATTTGCCCCGCATGAGCATAGCTCGTGTTCGGGGTCAGTTCAGTCATACTAAGATTATATTTTGAACATTATATCAAAAACATAGCCTACATATTATAGTTTTAGGCAAAAAATAAGAATAAAAATAAATAAGATTGCTCATATGAACTAAATACATGAATAAAGATACGAAAAAAAAAATTACAATAACATAACAGAGATACAAACAAAAAACCTCATGTTAAAATAAAAAAAAATTAGAGTGAATATTGGGAATGAATAATGGAAAAAAAAGTGAAAATTATTACATGAAAGTTATTGACATTTGAATAAGAATCGATAAAAGGAGAACAAGATACTTAAATTTTCGGTAATACTGAATTTCATTTTCCATTTAAATTTTATTTTTAAATTTAAATTTTTATATTGAAAAATACATTTAGAATTTAAGTTTTAACCAAAATAGGCTAGACCTTTCAATGTCTACTATTGGGTTTTAAGTGAATGCTCAGTTTGATCGTAATGATCGGTTAATTGCCAGATAAAACCCTCCGTGATGTGGCTGAGGCTTTGAAAAACTAAAAAATGATGGACAGCGGTCTTAAACTAAATCCAGCCTGGAATCCAGCAATAAGTCTGCTCCAACGAAATCGTAAACTTAATTAGTAATCTCAAAACAGGCTTTATGCACTATGATTACAAAGTTCCTGAAATGTTTCATTCAGCAATTATTAAGTGCCAGTATGGTACTTTATGAGATTGTGTGTGGGGACGAAAAATGTGTGTCCGTCTGTCTGTCCGTCCGTGTGTACGCGCCATAACTCAAATACGCTTTTTCGGATTTTTATGAAACTTGGTATACTCATTTATGACGTTCATGAGAAGTGCCCTATTGAATTTGAACCTAATGTGTTGACCGGTACCGGAGTAAACCCCAATTCAGTGTCTACTTTAAAGGCGCAATAACTCAAACACGCTTTATCGTATATTTATGAAACTTCGTATACGCATTTATAATGTCCATGCGAAGACGTCTATTTATAATGGATAAAATCGGTTGACCTGTTTCGGAGTAATGCTCAATTTAGTGCCTATTTTATGGTAATATACGTATTCGAAAGAATTTATAAAAAAAAAATGAAAATCAGTTATCTTGACAGCACTGCCTATTGTTTTACTGTGATTTTATAAGGCCTTGGAAATTAAAATACAGGTAGCTATGACAAAAAACACGACTGATTTACATGCGCTTATCCAACTAGACCGTTAAAATGGGCCGAGATGGTAACGCTTTGGCCTCACATTCTGGAAGCCATGGTTCAAAACCCGAAACCGGCCAATTTGATTTTTTTTTGTATGTTATGTGAGTGTGCGATTTTCATGATATCACAAATCTGTACAGTTCAGGTGATGCTGGAAGATTTTAATCTCATTTAAAAAAAACTAGACCTTTGTTCTTCCGTAAGCCCTGCTTAGTGAATAAATCTGGAGCTTAACTTGGAAATCAATTTTAAAAAAACATATTCTGCATATCATAATTGCAGTCATAACTGATTAAACAAAAACATACTGGCACTTTGTTACATCAGTTTACCTGATTTTATTTAACATTTAAATGTGCTAAAATTTAGTTACCAATTAGTTTCTATCGCGGAATGACAATAATTCTGAATAACAAAGTGGAAAACTTACTACAAAACACAACTGACTCATACTAGATGGCGCTTCACCACACTTCCATGCTCCAGTTCGTACGTATCTGACCGAGGAATTGCCTCGGCGTTGGATTGGGTGAGTGTCGGGTAATGATCAGGATTAATCATTCACACCCTGGCCACCTAGGTCACCCGACTTGACCCCACGTGGCTTCTTCTTGAAGGATTATGTGTACGTACACCCAATTCACAGAGTCACAGCTGTATCGCCAGAATGACCCCTATTAAGCCGGGTCGTAGCCTACGTGGGGCGAGTTCAACTCTAGGTTAGGTGTGTGCCGAGTGACATTGTATGTATTTTATAAGGTTAGATATCAAAATTTGGTTACTTTATCTTTCAAGTTGTGAAATTTCAGCACATCTAAATGCTTTGTTTGGAGAATATACCTGAATGAAATGTTTCACGACTTTGTAAATACAGTGTATTAAGTGCCAGTAGGGTACTTTATGAGATTGTGTGGGGGACGGGAAAATATCTGTCCGTCTGTCTGTCTGTCGCGCGATAATTCAAAAACGCTTTATCGGATTTTAACGAAACTTAGTATACGCATTTGTACTGTCCATGGGAAGAAGCCTATTGATATTGGACCAAATCGGTTTACGGGTACCGGAGTAAAACCCAATTTAGTGGCTGGATAAAATTTAACCTCTTTGTAGGATCAATAATAATTTAAACAATGAGAATCAAAGCCTTCTGAATTAAATTAACTGTACAACTCCTAGGCCTTGCTCATTATATCATTGTGGGTGAAATGGAACTAATTTTTCCATGGATAATTTACCCATAGGTAATTCACAAGTTTGCAGAAACCGGGCATTAGTGCCTTTTTATGGTAATGAATCAGAAAGGCGCTGTAACTCAAATACGCTTTATCGGATTTTCATGCAACTTTGTATACGCATTTATAACGTCGATGGGAAGAAGAATATTGGACCAGATCGGTTGACCGGTACCGGAGTAATGCCCAATTTAGTGTCTATTTTATGGTAATATATTAGAAAGAATTTTTGAAATGCAAATCAGTTATCATGACAACTTATTGTTTTACTGTGATCATATACGGCTTTGGAAATTGCAATACAGTTAGCTGTCACAAATAACACTATTCTTGTACATATGCTTACCAAACTACACCGTTAAACTGAGCGAGGTGGCCCAGATAGTAACGTCTTGCACCCTGTGCACCTGTGTATAATTATATATATTCTTTGTTTGCAGAACCCAACTGTCAAAGCGCTGCCAATATATTTGCGGCGAGACTGTGGACCCAAGATCGGGAACAGTACTACAGAATGGTGAAGCGGACGATAGAGCGAAACCAGATGCAACCTCAACTTTAGGACCTTACACACTTTTAGTTCATTTTTATGTAACTTAAATGAGTGAAGCTATATAGCCTAAACGTTCTTGCATTCAATTTTGAATATTTATATACTTTTGTATAGTCCTAAAATTTCTAGTTCTGTTTGTCTATATTCTTATATTTATATATTTTTACAATTGTAAATTTCAAATAAATGATTTGCTCTGATCACGTGCAGTTTGAATACAAAAGTGTTTGACCTGCTACATCGGGGACGGACACATGGGGAGGATTGCCGCCCCTTTGTCTTACTTCCCTTTACTTCTGAACCCTACGTGTTGAAGGCGGACATTGATCTAACCTCCTACGTAGTAGTAGTAGTAAGTATTCTGCCTTCCGGCAGGTTTTCAAACTTGGTACGCGAATTTTGTTATCCAAAACTGTCTATCCTCTGCTTCCTCCTTCAGCATCCAATATTTCCGCTTTTCCCTTAAATAGTCCAACAGCTGAATTCTTCTTCTTCCAAGCCTAGTTGTACCCTCCAATCTTCCTTCTACGACATCATGTAATAAGCAGTTCCTTCTGAGAATGTGCCCAACCCAGTTTGCTTTCCTCTGACGAATTGTGTGTATGATTGACTTATTCTCACCCACTCTACTCAGAACCTCTTCGTTTGTCACCATGTCCATCCACTTTATATTTTCTATCTGTCTCCAAATTTCATTTTTCATTTTTAATTTTGTGGTAAATGTTATTTAATGTGAATAAAATCGTCCACCTAAACCACAAAAATAAATTCAGTCCACAAGTTCAATGTACGTAACGTTTACTTTACATTTTGTTTTTAATCATACAGTTTTAATGATTTCCCATATCTTGTGGCGTTGGTGTGAAATTCATATATAAGTTAGTCATACAATATAAAATAATGATGTTACGCTAAAAACACTGTACACTGCATACATTTACACATTAAAATAGCAACTGCTGAAAATCTATTTTAAAATATAAATCTTTAAAATGTACCGAATTTATACGTCATATATAACAATTATTAGTAGGTTGATCGATAATTGTGTATCATTAAAACCATTGTCTATTTACAGCTATTAAACATATACAAACATTTTTTCCGAAAGTTATTCAGCATTAGTCAATAATAAAATTAATACATAGATACACTGTAACTAAGTACTTGTGCGTTGTTTATAGATTACAAACATATACAGGGTGTTTCACGAAGTTTTACCGCCACTCTCTGAGAGCATTCTTGAGGATATTTGGAACAAAAAGTGTAAATACAAAAATGTGATCTGACCTGTAGTTACGTTGTTATAAGCGTTTGAAATCTCAACATTCGTCACAAAATAGCAATAAATTCGGCAACAAATCCGCACAGAAACTGAAAGTAACAAACGAAGTTGGTTTAATTCGCATGCTTAACATACATTTCACCCTTTATCTCAGTTTGCCATCAGATTTTCAAAGATGCCTCCCTCTACGTCCAAGCACTTTGACGCGCGGATATGAACGGCGCGTGTCGCGTACCGTAATTTATCAGGACTGTTCTTTATTATTGTTGCAACGTACGTACGTTGAGCTCTGTTCACACCGAGACGTTCTTAAATATCTACATTACTCCGTAATTATTTGAGATAGGTAAAACTTTTATCAGAAAAAGTTGTTCCAAATAACGTCAGGAATATGCTCTGTTACTGGCGGTAAAAATTCGTGAAACACTCTGTATAAATTTGCCGTCTCTTCTCTTCTCAGCAATAGTCAATTATATAGACTAATATGTGGAAATGCTGGAGCTAGTAGTTGTGAGTTGCTTGTAGGTCTAATATTACCTCGTTTGTTGATCTTGCTGTAGTATCCCATTACATCATTGAACTTTATTGCGTATGCTTTATAAAGCTGCGTCTCCATTGATATACATTTAACACCAACATGTCAATATTAACAAGTTGATATTGACATGTATATTGCAATTTTGCGTTCCAATTTACTTGACATGCAAACCCAGCGTGTTGCACTTAACATTTTCAGATGTTAATTTGTTTTCCGGAGAAAATGGACAACATGTCAAGTCAATTGACTATTCGGTCAACATCGGCTTTGTTTCGGGAATTTCCGGGAAACGAAAAGCGATCGCCAGCTTAATCGACTTTGGTTCGGGAATTTGCGGGTAAACAACAAGCAGTCGACAGCTTCATCAATATTCCCGGCATCCATTTTGTATTATTCGAGTATTTGGTATATCAGTGTTCTCAATAGTATTGCATCTACTTTTAAAATTATTTTTTATGGCATACTCCATTGTTGAAAAATGTTATAGTTATTTTGAAAAGATCAAGACATCTGTACAAAATTAGTATTCAAGAAACTCATAGACAGTTAACAAGAAGATAATAACGAGTATATAAAACCACTCTCATTTTGTAATGTTGGCTGCCCTCTTCAGAGGCGTTTTCTTTTTGAATGTTATTCATTTCTGTTCGTAACTGCGCCAACACATGTTAACCTATAACATTATAATGGAGACAGTTGTTAATTGGCAAACCACTTGACTTGTATACATCAACAAGTTGACGATAAACATTTAACATATGTTAACTGCAACATGTTGGTGTTAAATGTATATCAATGGAGACGCAGCTTAAGGATATGCGCATTTCGAACTTTTTGATCATCATCAGTCCTATTTAATTCCCAAGGTGTCCGCTATGCCTGAGTATAATAAATTGTGTCGAGTTACAGTGAATGCGATTTTTGCAAGTGACCCCCTACAGACGCGAAAACCTCTCCATACGAATACAAGTGGTTCGTCATGTTGAAGATTCTCTGGGCCTAAGCACATCCCTTGGGGAGAAGTTTACATTGGAGAGACAGGCCACACCATGGAAGAGTCCGCAGTCTTCATAAAGATCAATTAAGAACAGTGTGCGACTTCTACAAACTTGTGAATTACCTATGGGTAAATTACCCATGGACAAATTAGTTCCATTTAACCTACAATGGTATAATGAGCAAGGCCTTGGAGTTGTACAGTTAATTTAATTCAGAAGGCTTTGATTCTCATTGTTATTGATCCTATGAAAGGTTAAATTTTATCCAGCCATCCATGAAAGGACAAATTAACCCAAAGATTTACCCTTGGACAGATCTAGCCCGAGTTTGTAGGAAAATTTTTTCTGTCATTTTCATATTTACCTAGAGGACATTTATCTAGAAACTCGCCACAAGTGTAAGTGATTGCTATCTTTAAATTATTTGTGTTTGTGTGGTGTTATTCTTGTGTAAATTCTGTGCATTAGATAATTTACCCATAGGTAATTCGCGAGTTTATAGAAACCGGCCATTAGTAGGGGAATTTCATGGCAGATGGCAGCAATATTCCTCTTGTCATAACTGTAAATATTATGTTAATGATTATTGATATTAATGCTTACCTCATCGTCAGTCTTCACTTGCAATTTAAGGCAATGCACTTTCTTGACCACACATTCTTAATTTCAGAAATATACTTATTAAAGGAAGTAGCCTGAATAAGTTACAATAATGTTACCTCCAGTAGAGCCACATCAAACTTGGAGTAACGTAGTCAACACAGAATATCTGCAAGGAGCGGTACAGGTAGGGGAAAAAAAGCCGACCGACTAAAATATCTTAAGTTGCCGATATGAGCCACTGCGCATGCGCCTAGCAGCATTCACTGGATAGCAGGGAATGTATTGAAATTTGTTCTAGTGTCGACTGTTGACTTAGCCCATTTCGAAACCCATTAGAAATGGAAACTGGTGTGAACAAGGCTCTGAAATCATCTACAAGAGTCGGTCCGCTTTTTTCCCCCCTACCTGTACATACATTGTGGCACATTGTGCCACTGTGCGGTGGGGTAATGTCTCCCACTACAGTCGCCCTTGACGTCAGGATAAAGCAGTTTCGACGAGACACTGAACATGAAGAACAGGTTTCATACGTCACAGACTGGATGGGGGACTAATGGCCAAGTGCACCAATCTCGGTATTCAGAATAACGCGGTAAAGTTGCTTAGTTACCCTGGTAAAGTCAAATTTTCGTTGCATCGTGCTAAGTTTCGACTTTTACCGCGGTAAGATGCAAACCGGCCGTGAAGGAGCTGTAAAGTGAGAAAACCGCTGTTTTCTTTCCAAGATGGAGATCAGCGTAATGTATCATATTTATGATATCTAGGCCAAAAGCTAATTGAATATAAAGAATAATGAGAGACAGGTGGGATCTATTTGAAGAATGAACGATGGTGCATATCTTTGCAAATACTGTGCTGTAACATCGATTGAAATTACCTTCCTTTCTTACCTCAACTAAACCAGGTCCATCGAGTAGGCTAGTGGGCGTAACCACGATTAGTACGATTAGTACAGTATTTATGGTGTTTGAATTCAAACTTTTAATTCAGACGACATATATACGCAATATGATAATCCATTTTATCCTTATGAACATTTATTACTGAACAATAAGGCAACAAATAAATGAAATATGGAAAACCCGTGGGCCTAGGCCAACTTTGCAGTGAATGGCTACATGCATCACGATATAGCCTATGTATCGGTATATAGTGTATGAAATCAATTTATCATACTTGCACACACACACACACGAACATAATTATAACAGCCCTTTCATGGCTATGTAGATGACTTTGCACCTAAAATTTCCACTAGTCGAACGGGAATAAAAGTGAGGCTATGTCGAACTCAGAACAGAGATTTCATGGTGCTGCTTTGCCTTAGATTGCACAGGTGTGAGAATTATTCTTTAAAACATAAATGTTATTTTATTGAAATGTACAGACAGGTGGGATCTATTTGAAGAATGAACGATGGTACATATATTTGCAAATGTTGTATGTAACATCGATTGAAATGACCTCTACCAAACCAGGTCCATCCAGTAGGCGTAATCAACTGATTTTCACGATCGTTACAGTATCTATGGTGTTTGAATTCAAAGTCAGACATATATACCCAATATAATATTCAATTTTATCCTTACGAACATTTATTATTGAACAATATGACAACAAATAAATGAAATTGGGCCTATAGACGAGCCACCGTGACTGGAAGACGTGCAGAGAGAGAGAGAGAGAGAGAGCGAACCTAGCGGCCATGGAAGAAACCAACACAAACCAACACAAAATTTCTCCATGGGATTGGCTTCAAAGCAGAGTAACCGCGATATTTCCAAGCATTAGCAAACCGCGGTATTTTCGCAATGGTGCACAGAGATATTGAGAATATCCCGGTATTACGTTTACCGCGGTAACGAAACGGCTGAGAAAACCGGAGAATGGTGCACTCGGGCATAAGACGTTTCCCCTCAGTTGCTCAGGTACGCTGTAGAGTGTAGAACTCCAAGACAAGACCTAACATTAATGCATACGGAGTTATTTCACATCAGACATACAGACAAGGCTGATCGCGCTAGCGAACCGAGAGCTAAAGCGTTTGCCCTTCATGGGACAAACTAGACTGCAATTTTAATGTTGCAAATGTAACAAGGAAATGTTGTTTACTTCTGAAAGGAAAACGATGCAGGAAACATTTAGCTGAAATATTTACCCCCTCCCATGATAGATCGAACCCTGATTAAGAAATTAATGAATATAGCTAGCTATCTATCTTTACCATAGTTTCACCTCTCCCTTTTAGGGACATTTAAGCGACCCACGCCGCCCGGGCCTTACAGGGCCGCGACCTGTCGGGAGAGGGAATATCTATGGATCACATACATAATTCTTTGACCAGACAAAGACAAGGAGGGCATCCCCGGATGAGTAATCAGCCCAATGCAGGGGCCACCTCCGAGACAACACGAACACATAGGACGAGACACACCATTCACACACACACTCACTCACTTACTCACTCACTCCAAGCAAGGCGAGGATGGGATGAAGTTGATAATGACGGCCAGATGATATCCGGGGACCACATGGATGAATATAGCTTCTATTCAATTTATTTTGTTTCAATAATCTGAAGTTTCCGTTAAAAGCATCTACATTACTTTCGATTTTCAAACTCTAGGTCCTTATAGGTATGTAGAATTTGAAGTCAGGAAGAACGACTTATCACATTCAAACTGCGAGGACTATTTTCTTCAATGTCTGATCGGTAGCGAAATGAAAACCATAGAGAAAATTAACTATTTGCATTACCTTCAAAGGCAACAAGAAGTTCATTAACCGACGTATAGAAACTAATTGAGTGCATTATATCTGATTTATATTTACGTGGATTTTATGTCACTATTATTCATATAAAGGAATTACATTGATAGCCTCTCTAATAAAATTTGATCGATTGCGTCAAATCCCAGTATCATGTAATTTCCCAAGTCAGTTGTGTAGACTACAAACAATAGTGTTTTCGTAGTGACTGCACTGTGAAGTGTGAGTTCTACGAGGTGAGGTTGGTGTAAGATATTTTACAAACATATATTTTGAAAAGATTAAGCAGGTAATATGTTTTATGATAATACTTTAGGAGAAAAAATACCTCTGACAATAGGATTTGAACCCAGGACCTGTGACTTTCCGTGCCAATGCTCTAGCAACTGAGCTAAGCCGGAGTTCACTACATAGTGCCAGATGGAACCTCTCTCCTAAGACTGATTGTCCTTAATGGTCTAGCTCACTGACAGACAAGTTATGTCATATGCAGTACTGTGAGGCAAACTTATTAGCGATTTTGGTGATCGGGGTTCCACTGTTATTGTACAGTAACATTCAAGATTGATATATAAGCATTCACAAACCACAGATTATTGTCTCTGTTGGATATTACATGAGAATATTATAGGAGAAAAATTCTTCTGACTCTGGGATTTGAACCCAGGACCTATGGCTATCCGTGCCAATGCTCTACCAACTGAGCTAAGCCAGAGTTCACTTCACAGCGCCAGATGGAACCTCTCTCCAATCACTAATTAATGTGCCTCACAATACTACATATGACATAACTTATCTGTCAGTGAGGTAGACCATTAATTAAGAGCAATCAGTCATAGGATAGAATTTCTATCTGGCACTGTGAAGTGAACTCTGGCTTAGCTCAGGTGGTAGAGCATTGGCATGGATAGCCAAAGGTCCTGGGTTCAAATCCCAGTGTCGGAGGAATTTTTCTCCTATAATATTCTAACGTAATGTCCAACAGAGACATTCTGTGGTTCATTAATGCATATGCATCTCTGTATATAAAAGCTTTGTCCTGCCTGACTGACTGACAGGAATCAACGTAGAGCCTAAACTATAACAGGTAGAGACTTGGAATTTTGACAGTACCTTCGTTTCATAATGTAGATGCTCACGAAGAAAGGATTTTGAAATTTTTAAATTTTAAATACCAAAAATCAAATATTTTTGAGCATACTTAATCCCTTTTTTCACAGAATTATCAAATCCAAATCACAACAGTGTATTGTTGCCACTCGTCTCAGATGGGTTTGGAAATAAATGAAACGTGACTTTGACAATTTAGAAAAGCTATCAATATAATAATGTTATAAATAAATATTAAAGAATGAAATCCACTAAAATAATGCAGTCACATAACTTTCTGTAGCCTGGAAATAGAGAAAACAATACGAGGTAAGGTTATATGTTTTGGGAAGAGGAGTATGAAAGTGATATTGCATTTCTGTTTAATTTCATTCCCAAAACGGTTTTATGGTAACATGAGAGTAAGAAATAAAAATTCTCTGCCACGATAATACAATATGTTACCGGAATTTCGGTTCCTTCTTATTTGAACCCCTACCTTATTTGAATCGCTGTGTACAAGCGATGGGATGCAAAATTCTACATCCTCTATGAGCCATAAAAAGCTATACCAAGCGTTTTCTGAGGGAATAGTTTGAGTGTGATAAGTCGTTCTCCCTATTTAAAATTATAAATACTAGGGACGGGTCGATACCAGATTTTCTCGATACTCGATACTCGATACCGATACATGATTTTTTCCCCGATACTCGATACTTCGATACTCGATACCTTCAACAATTTCAGTTTCAATGAATAGGTACATTAAAAATTAAAATTTGAGAGATCTGTGTAATACCAACTAAATTAATTAAGTCTGCATACTTAATGAGACAAAATTTAATATCATCAGTAGCCTATAATTATTTTTAAACTCTACATTAAACTAAAATTAGTTTTTGAAACAGCCCACTTACAAGTTTTTGTTAAAAAATACTAGCATTCTCACTTAATTGCAAAATTACCAAAGTATCGAAAAAGTATCGAGCGAGTTTTCTGAAGTATCGTTCTATGCCGATACCATACAAGTATCGAGAGTATCGAGGTATCGAAAGTATCGAGGACCCATCCCTAATAAATACCTATATTAGGACCTAGAATTTAAAAATCTAAAGTCCTTCGTAAGTTAATTTCCAATTACAAAATACAAAACCCGGGCGACGCCGGGTCTTTTAAGCTAGTATATCTATAATGTGTTTAACGTAAACTGAGAATGCTGTGTGAGAAGATATTCACTGATATCTGATTCATTTCTGTAGGCTTTGTGTTAGTTGAGAAAAAAGGATGTTGACAACAGGATTAATATCCGACTGTAACTCAGCAACCGAGTCGGCAAGTGCAATCGGAATTACTTATCAAAAGAATTTGGATTATCAGCACTTCAAAATGTGATATTGGGCGCTGGGTATTGATGAGAAGTTAATGAAGCCAATATTTGCAAGCCCCGCAAATGCATCAGCGCCCTCGCTCGATGAAACGATACCCAGTCTATTATTTGCGTGCACATGTGCAGAGGCTGTCGACACCTCGCTCTTCTGCATCCGTTCTAGCTGAGGTATTACTGACTTGTCAGCAGCTGGTATCTGCTCTTATCATTGCTTGTAAGTAGGACCGGATTTGAAGGTTTTAACCTATTTTTTCCCCCAGCTTCCTAATTAGAACATTTTAACGTATTATTATTATTATTATTATTTATTTATTTATACTGGCGCAGTTAAGGCCATAAGGCCTTTTCTTCCACTGCACCAGTAAAACTATACATATCGTAAATAATACTTACTACAAACAATACAAGAATTGATAAATTATAAATTAAAACTAAGCATGCTACAGACAGTAAAATTACAAGGATTTCATTACAAGTTTGATAAACTAAACTAAAATAAAATTAATGACTAATAAAATGGATATTCAACTCATTTCTAAATTGTGGTACATTTCGACAGTCTCTGATATGACAAGGCATGACCCTTGCTTGCGAATACATGAATCTTATAGATCCTAAAAAGGGCTAAATCGGACTGAAGGGCCTGAAAGGGGCTAAAGAGGACTTTTGCTGAAAAAGTAGGGGCTAAAGAGGACTTTTTTTTTAAGAAAAACACGATTTTTAAATAGATTTTCCAATAAATGCAAAGGAAAATCAATATGTGAATTTGTGCATTTTAAGAAAAGACATAATAAAAATAAATTTGTGCAACGCACTGAAATTAACAATGTTTATGTCGTTTTTGTCACTTGTCTTTGTAACTCGAAAATGTGCCGCCTCGCCTTCGCAGGAAATGAAACTTGAGCTGTCTGCAAAACTTTGAAACCTGCAACTAATCGATTGTCGTTTCAAGTTTCAAATAACAAGTTTGCCGACCAACGGGCGAGAAGTACTGTATATTAAAGGAACAAATTCGTGACATTAGAGTCTACTTATTTTTGTAGATCGGAAGTGAATTGAGTGGTGTATTGAATAATTGTATAATTAAAGGGTAAATATCTCAATTGTTTATGCTATTTTCGAGTGCCGATATAAGAAATAGTTACTTGTTTATTTTTAAAAACTAGAATAACTGTGTCAAAATTATAGGCTAATACAGTTTTCGGTGCTCATATTAGTGTTCATTATTATGTTTTATTAATGGCCGGTTTCTATAAATTCGCGAATTACCTATGGGTAAATTATCCAATGGACAGAATTTACACAAAAATAACACCACACAAACACAAATAATTTAAAGATAGCAATCACATACACTTGTGGCGAGTTTCTAGATAAATGTCCTCTGGGTATATATGAAAATGACAGAAAAAATTTTCTTACAAACTCGGGCTAGATCTTTCCAAGGGCAAATCTTCGGGTTAATTTATCCTTTCATGGATGGCTGGATAAAATTTAACCTTTCATAGGATCAGTAGTAATATTTAAACAATGAGAATCAAAGCCTTCTGAATTAAATTAACTGTACAACTCTAAGGCCTTGCTCATTATATCACTGTAGGTCAAATGGAACTAATTTGTCCATGGATAATTTACCCACAGGTAATTCACTAGTTTGTAGAAACCGGGCATAAGACAGCTAAATTCGTTTGTTTAAAACCTAAAAAGGGCTATTCCACGAAAATAAACGGCTAAAATACCTTTCTTAGTACACGCTCTCTAAAACAGCTGCTTGTCGGACTGGTAACAACCCGAAAAATTGCATTTTAGCAACCAAGGCCGCTAAAATTCCATAAAACTGCATTCAAAATGCATTCAAAATGCAGTTTTATCGGCCTAGTACTAAAGTCGTCATGACAATCTATAAACAAAATCCAAATGGCATTGACCAGTCACACCAACTTAACATCATCTTAACCTCACTGCATGGGACTCACTGTATAAAACATACAAATCACACGTGTCTCGAAAAATCGTATCGCAGAATTAATGGGAATCATAAGTAATAGAAAGTCTAGCTAACTAGCAATAGTCTGGACACACCTGGGACGATGGAATTCTAAGAGGATTTTGGATGAGAGGGGTAAAATCTGCCATGTGCAGAGAAAATGAAGCTTGGGTTCATACCTTGTCGGAATGCGGAGTTACGGTTCTTGGACTAGCAAAAAAGCATGGAGGCATGTGTAAATTTGTTGCCGGATGAGCCAAGTTACTTGTGTGTGATAAAGCTTCGTTCCGGGAACTGGAGAAGTTTGTATGTTTCAAACCTGGGGTGGGAAGTTACGTGTATGATTTTTTTAAAAGAGAAACTTCTTCAGGAGCGCTAGGAGTAAATCGAGATCTAACCGAAAGTTGCATTACGCTCTAGCATTACGAACAAAATCGTAGTGGGGCTGTGACGGACTGCACAGAAAACCATCAACTCAATAATTAGGCCTATCCAAAAATCCCAAAATCCCAAAATCCAAAATTAAAAAAAATTACGGGAGCGCGCGGGGAAACGTATCAGGCAATGAGTGGGGGGGGGCTATAATTACTGCTTCGAGCTAGTGGCGTGGTGAGCCCTTCGCCATTATAAATAATCCAAAATTTAAAAAAATCCAAAATTTAAATAATAAAAAAATCAGAGATTAAAAAATCAAAAACCCAAAATAAAAAAATAAAAATCAAAGATCCAAAATTTAAAAAATCCAATATTCCAAAATTAAAAAATTCAAAGATCCAAAATTTAAAAATTCAAAAAATAAAAAAATTAACAAGTCCAAAAACCCAAAATTAAAAAAGTCCAACTATCCAAAATTGAAAAATCCAATAATCCAAAATTATAACAATCCAAAAATTTAAAAAAATCCAAGTTTCACTTCTGTCGCTTGGCGTTCCACGCACCCGATTTTTTTATATATGTAGATACTTAGATAGCCTATAGTTTTTTTTCAAGTTGCGTACTTTTGTGCATTAAGTACGGCAATGTCTGACACAAACACGAACTGTCTAAACTGATCCGTGCGTTCGTCATATTAGTAATATGGTCTGAATTGATTGAATTTACGAAAAATAAAATCAGATAAACTGATGTAACAAAGTGCCAGAATGCTTTTGTTTAATCAGTGATAATTGCAGTTATTATATGCAGAAAGTAAGCCATTTTGTAATCTATTTCCGAGTTAAACTCCAGATCGACTCATAGAGCAACGGAAGAACAAAGGTATACAGTTTGATAAGCAAATGGAGTATATCTGTATCTGGTATCTGGTACCCTATGATCCCCAGGTGGGGCGAAGGGGCCTCCAAGCGGAGGTTTCATTACCTATACTAATTTTGATATGCTTATTTTCCGAGAGAGGGTAGAGGGACAGGTGGTAAGCCCATCGCCTCGCAACCCCCTCTGGAAACTAAGTATTTCTTGGACGTGAAAGGGCCGAGAAATTTTGTCCAGAGGCTCTAATTTAGGCTTGGAGTTCTTTTACGTGCCGTAAATCTACGACACGGGACCCCCAGCTTAAAGTCCCTCCCGGAGGACTCCGTGCCCAGGATTTTTACGTCCTGAAAAATCCATCGACCGCGGCCGGGTTTGATCCCGCGCCCTGCGGATCTAGAGGCGGGCACGCTACCTCTAGACCACCGAGGCTGACAAATGGAGTATATGGGTACTGTTATTTGTTAAAGCTACCTGTATTGCAATTTCCAAAGCCGTATATGAACACTGTAAAACAATATGTTGTCATGAGAACTGATTTTC
The DNA here is from genome assembly GCA_964059195.1 of Ectobius pallidus. Lineage (NCBI taxonomy): Eukaryota > Metazoa > Arthropoda > Insecta > Blattodea > Ectobiidae > Ectobius > Ectobius pallidus. The sequence goes on along the minus strand of CAXKWD010000004.1, from coordinate 186,123,835 downwards.
ATTTGATAAATTCTTTCTAATATATTACCATAAAATAAGTTATAAATTGAGCATTACTCCGGTACCAGTCAACCGATTTGGTCCAAAATCAATAGACTTCGTCACACGGACGTTATAAGTGCGTATACCACGTTTCATGAAAATCCGATAAAGCGTATTTCAGTTATCACGCTTACAGACACACGGACAGACGGACAGACATTTTCCCGTCCACCACACAATCTTAGAAAGTACCACTCTGGCAGTTAATAAATACACTACCTTCTTCTTCTTCTTCTTGTATTGGAAAGTCTTTATGTTTTGCCTTGGAACCTGATCTTTTCAGACGTGAATGGAACACAGTAATAAGTAGACCTGGGATTTTAGGCTCTAAAAACAAGTGAATAACTTAGGCTTTTAAAAGAGAAAATAGGCACTTAAAATATGCTTTAAAAATGTAATATAGATAGAAAATAGACTTTAAAAATATTACAATATACACTTAAACTGTAACATGGCCTTTTTTTTTTTTACTGCAAGAAACGTGGTATACCTATTCTTAACAGAATTAACTGCAAATTTAGGCATCACGAACTATATTCACTTAAACAGATGTTCTTTCACTGGTGATTTGACATAGTAGTCTTTCCTCCTTAATCCTCCCCCCCCCTCATTAGTCAGCATTCCTTTAGCGACAATTGATTGGAATAATCAAGTTTCTGTGAGTTTCTGTGAAAACCCCATCTCTGCTGTTCTCCTTTTCACTGAGGGATGTCCAAAAATTACAGAAGTTTAATTTTATTTTAAATGTACAAAATAGGCATTTCTGGCACTAAATAGTAAAATAGCCTCTAAAGGTCCAAACAGGCATTTTGGGGCACTCTATAAATGTAAGTGATTTATCATAAAACATCCACATATTTAAAAATTTTCATGTTATTTCATAAGGAACAAAATATGCATTTGTCTTAAAATCCCAGGTCTAGCAATAAGAGAGAGATCGGCATCTTGTGTGTTGGAACCTCCCACAATGAGATTGATATTCCTTCACCTTGTGTTTGCCTTAAGCCATAAGAAGATTCGCCTGTGTTATGTTTTAATTAATACTCCAATTCTTCACACTTCCCGGGAATGAAAGAATGCCTTTACCATAATAAACTTTCTAAATTGAAATTCCGTCATTATCCTCTTCATCGTACTGTAACACCCAAGATACAACGCAAACACTCCACAAACATTTTCTATTTTCATATGGGTTAAGTAGAATCTTCCTCAAAACTTTAACACAGAAAGTATATACCTAAGGGCCTGTACGACGACCTACTGATATCACATTTATCTGCCAGATAGAGAACCTATCTGAAAGTTGACCAAGAATTGTCTGTCTGGCAAGACAACTTCCAGATAAGCTAGCAGGAGGATGGAGTGGCTGACAAGCTTCCAACTGCTAGTTAGGGAATTTTGGTTGAAACAAGATGGCAGTTCGCCGAAGTTTTCTGGCCACCTGAATTTTAGAACTGATGCCGGAAGATTTAATTCACATAAAAAATGTCATTTTATACTCACATATGAATGAAATAGAATTGAACAAATCGATTAATGCACTTAAAACGATATGTTCTTGTGTAATTTAATTGTACAAATACAAATCCGAGCTGCCGCACCTAGCGGACGCCTACCGAACTACAACAAACACACCTCTTTGCTCGATGAGCTAAGGACCATCTTACAAAATTTTACTGCGTTCTTCCCGATAGCAGTTCAGCGGTGGTATTACAAGACATCTTCTAGTTAAGCTATCTGGAAGTCACGTATCGGGAGGTGGTGATACAGGTAATATAACATAAACATAAAATGCACTAGTACATTAGTAGAACCCAGATGTTTCACTTCTGCTGGCCTATCACATAGCTCTAGTTTCGGTCCTCGTCTGTATAATTCTAAAATCACTTTATATCTAGTTTTAGCCAAATGTAGTTGTGGAGTCCTTAAATATAAAAAAACTCATATAACTTGGATTTTCGTCCCTTTTAAAATAGGTTTATCTTTTGGTACCTACTACTATCATGATAATTTATTTTTTAGAACACGCTCTCTAAAACAGCTGCTTATCGGACTGGTAACACGCCGAAAAATTGCATTTTAGCAACCAAGGCCGCTAAAATTGCACTCAAACTGCATTCAAAATGCAGTTTTATCGGCCTTGTCCTTTAAAGACGTCATGGTAATCTATAAACTAAATCCAGATGGCATTGACCAGTCACACCAACTTTAACATGGATTTCTTTATCAGTTCTTTTTTCGCAAATTTCGCCTATTTCATCATATAACAACAAATATAAGCCAACAACCTTTCACATCTTCGTTAACAAGAGAATCATTATTCATACTTACATGGCGGATGCACCAAGATTTAATTGTAATATATTTCTTCTCATAATCTATTGCTGCCGTGTATTGCTGCTGGCACCAGCTTCAATTCAATGTTTCTGGCTTGGATTGAAATTTCCTCTGGATTATCATTTATATCTTCACAAGCTTTTCATAAATACTAGTTCGTATGCAATATTGTTTGCAAACAAGGGACTCATATACACAGAACACTAATATTATTATTAGAAGTGAACAGCGCATGTCAAAACTCTGAAACAAAAAGCGATTACAGCGCTCGAAGGGGTCGGGGTCGGGCAGTTAAGCTGTAAGAATGAAAAATGTACGTGCCAGAACACATGTATGAAAATGCATTCCAAATTCTGTAAAACCATAGCCCACTAGTAAGTATTAGCAGGCTACGGTAATGACCATAGCCCACTAATAGGCCTACTAACAGGCTATAGTGATACAAACAATTATCTTTTAAAAGCATTGACACAGAATGCACTAAATGATGAACACCTTAAATAAGAAAAAATAATAACTTGCAAACAATATACGTCAGATCTTATACATACCGTAGTGTAGAATAACTTCTAGAATTTCTGCTACTCACAACATACATGTCTCGGTGACTGCTGAAATATGTATTGCTTTAGATGACTTTATAAATAAAAAACAAACATCTTTGATTATTGAATTATATTTATAAAAACTGATTTTAAAAATATTTCATTACCATAAATATTAGTACCTTCATGTCACTTCCTCAGTCATACACAGCGGTATGAACCTACTTTGTATTTTCACAAAAACCAGGCGAGGCTTCAGATCACTTTCCCACATTAGATTGGGAGCTCACAGGGATTGGGTCTCTGTAAATCAAGAGTCCCAGCTGCTTTGGGATAACTTCGTAATTTAACTTATGTCTAGTATGGTTAACGAAATCTTTCTCCAGGAAATGGTCTCACACATTAAATAATTAGCACAATTCACATTATCATCTAGATTGCACTGACGTTTCCGCTGTTTCAGTTGGTTCACGTTTGATTTTTGGGGAAACCTGTAGAAATGTTTGTTTTTGTAGTTCACGTTGGATTTCATAGTGAAGTATTTACTTCCGCAGCCAGGGAACTTACAGGAATATTTTACTCGTTTCTGAAACAAAGAATACGAAATATTAATCTTAGTAATTCGTAGAACATGGAATAAATATTAATTCACGATTGTTTCAAGTAGTTAATGTATTTTAACTTACCTTCGTTACTTGACATCTTTATAACAAGTTAATTAAACCTCCTCCTTTTCCAAACACTAATGCATACAGATCGTTGCAGAAAAAAAGAGATATTACGCCTTTTCGTATATTGCTGTCATATGTTTCGAAATAAACCTGCCGCCATCGCAACAGCGATCACAGTGCACCAAACGGTCGGGCAGTGAACTTATGAGCTGTTGCTATTCTTTCAATGTTACTTTCACCCCCGTGCTCATGTGTTATGCATCTATAGAGCTCTGGGCTTTTTTAGTTTTTCCTCCTGCCACTTGAGTGCGCTGCTCTCCACATTCAGGTATTGTGAACTTCCGGCTTCCTCATTCTTGTGTGTTTTCAGTATGAGTTTGGGACGGTTCTCCAATTTTACAGTGAAGGAGTTAAAAAGGATGTTATTCGAAGATGGTGCAACAAATATTTTAAAGTTAACGAAGCAAGAGTTGATTACAAGGTGAGAAATCGAAGCTACCTGTCTTCTGAAACGTTTGCTAACTGTTCTAATATGGTGCAGTATGCATGCGGTCTCCAATATTTTTTTTCGATTTATTTTCATGTTTTTTTTTTAAGTGAAACTTCTTTAGCCGCGGTAGGGGTAAATCCAGAGCTTGTGTCACGCTCAAAAATCGTCACGAAATTAGTGTCACATTCAAAATTGTCACGAAATTAGTGAGGTGTGACGGAACGGACTGCACAGAAAACAATCAATTCATTGATTAGGAGTAATCAACTGCTGTACGATTTAGAGGATCAAAATTTTAAAAAATCCAAAATTCAAAGATCCAAAATTAAAAAATTAAAAAATCCAAAATTAAAAAAATAAAAAATAGAAAAAAATAAAATCCAAAATTTAAAAAGTATAAAAATCGATAATCACAAATTTAAAAATCCCAAAAATAAAAATTTATAGATCCAAAATTTTAAAAATCCAAAATTAAAAAATCCAAAACTTAAAAAGTCCAAAAACCCAATATTAAAATATCCAATAATGAAACATTGAAAAATCCAATTATAAAAAATTGAAAAATTAAAAAAAGTTTCACTTCTGTCGCGTGGCGTTCCACGCATACTTCTTTTTTTACAAATGTGCATGAACTTTTTCGTATCATAGCTTTTTGAACACAATCTAATATACAACGCTGTTTGTTTTGGTTGCAGGTTGCTCAGGCGAGAGAAAAATCCGGATAGGAACTTTGCCTTATTCGAAGTTGAGGTTTTAGAACCAGAAAGTACCCACGACTTTCCTTCGACAAATTTCTTGCCGATAAATTCATTCAAGAATGAACTGCTTAAACTTTTCGACGAAGACTCCATAACCGCTCGGTTCGAAAAGCGTAGGGCAGGCAGCAGTATGAAAGCTGGCCGGACTCTAGCAATTAGAAAATTCATCAAGTGCATTGAAGTGAACGTGTTGATGGACAAAAACAACGTTGAGTTTGCTATCTGCAAAGCACATAACCTAAAAATTTGTATGTGGTTTGTTTTTTATTCAATTACAATACAGATTGGCCATTTTATCGGTTACGGGAGAAATTTCGATTGACATTGACATTCTTAAATGTCAAAATAAATTGGCAACAAAAATTACACTGAAAAGATGAAATGCTAATTTAACATGCCTAAACGAGGCTTATATATTTTTCTCAACATCTACTATATCAAAATTATCTTAATCACTCTAGAAAACATGAAATGCTCACCATAACTGCTCACAGGAACGTTAAAATCATCTTCTGTGAAGTGACAGCTGCAAACACGAGAAAACTGGGAAGGTGTTTTTCCATGGCGTAATTTTACCATCCATTCTTGGAAAAAAGCCTTTTCTTTTGGAAAACTGTGAAAACTAAGTCCTCAATTTTTGTTTGCAACGGCCGAACAGCCGAAAACATAGCAGTTAATCGGCATAATTACTTCCTAAACAAGACACAAGCACAGAACTGTATTGTAAACACAGGCCTCTGAGATAACCGGAAGTGGATAATACCTCATTCTCGGCGGCCATCTTAAAAGCGCAGAGCTCTATAACACATTTGGTATTGGTACGTACGGTCATTGTTGTTTTATTATTCAGACGGCCATGAGAATATAACTTTAACAAATGGCTGACTACCTTTCATTATAATTAATTCAACGGTATTTTTGTTTTATTTCATATAATTTAGAGAGGTTTTACTAAAAAACATTGTATGCACCACATACGCTAAAACTTTAGCGGACTCATCCAGTATATACTAGATTCGTCCGCTAAAGCCTTATTTTGCGTACTTCATACAAAAATAGCTATTTCATCATCATAATTATATTTATATCAATTGAATCATGCCAAGACTCTCAACTTTAGTTTTTTTCCCCTAGTACTATTTTACAATATTTTCTCTATTTATTATTAAGGTAATTTTAGGTTGAGATTATATTTAAATAATGTAAAACATGTAAATATAAGCATCGAACTGCCCCCGAGCTCCTGCTTTTTCGAGGTTACAGGTTATATTGTGTATTTATGTGATTTTAAAATAAAATAAAATAAATAAATTCTTTAAATAAAAAAATCCTTATGTTTTGTTGGACGACTAGGGGGTGCCCGTGGCTTCGCCCACGATAATTCATTTAAAAATTAAAAATTAAGAGTATAATAATTATTAAAGCATTATATTTATTAACACTTGCACGCAAATCATTCATAAACTAGGCCATTAATAATAATAATGAAACAGCTAAAATTCCGGCTTCTACGATTAGAAAGCGCCCCCTGGGAGAATTATATCAGAATCGATTATGCAGTTTCAAAGGAACCTGTGAACACATAATACGTATTGTCTCTCACTGTTTATTGACATGATTATGATGTGAATTTTATTTGATCAATTCAGTGTAATTTTCAGAAATTATAGTCTATAATGTTTCAAGGGAAGGAATGGTTTGTTTGGATTATTATTATCAGCGATATTTCAAGAGTTAAACCATCAATATTTTACTGCAGGTGCCCCCGGCTTCGCCCGCCATTATTAATTGACTCCAGGATTTTTAAGAAATATACACTGTTAGATTATTAAAAATGTTTGTGGTTCAGAGCTATGAAAATTGTAAGTAAAAATAAAATTATAATATTTGTTCATTGTGTTCATTTCACTTAGGCCTTATATAATAAAGAAACGGGTTTCCTTCCTAATTTTGTAGTCGTCATGAAAGTTTAGACTGCGAGAGACGAACATCGCCGAGTATACCCGATGTCTCACGAAGCGGGCGAGCGAGCAAGCACGCTATTTAGGGCCGTTGAATTGTATAAGAGTAGATAGATACTGCAATGAGCTAATTACGCTCGACCTAAGGGAGAATTCACACCGAAGTAGCGTAGCAAGCGAGTCGCAATAGTTGGATGCAGGTTGTGTGCTACACATTTTAAATCCCAAATAAACAAGTTCAAGTCTTCATACCGAAGTAGCGTGGCAATAATGCGACATTCATTTCTTCAGATAGATCTGGACTTATTTCATGCGACGCTACTCGGGATGACGCATGCGTACAGTTGCCTTTTCAGCTGTTTTCTAATTGTTAAGAAAATTCAACATATATTCACTTGTGTAGGGGTAGATTATGGCAAAGATGCCATGAAAACTGCTAGAAACAGTGCTATTTAACAGAATGCTTGGACGATACGATATGGCAATCGAAACTAATAGGAAAAAAAAAGTGTGCGTGGAACGCCACGCGACAGAAGTAAACCTTGTTTTTATTTTTATTTTTTCAATTTTTGATTATATGATTTTTCCAATTTTGCATTATTGGACTATTTAATATTGGTTTTGGGACTTTTTTAATTTTGGATTTTGGATCTTTGAAAGTTAATTTTTTTATTTTTTAAATCTTCGATCTTTGAATTCTTATATTTTATTTTTTAAATTTTGGATTTTTGGAGTTTTAAATTTTGGATTCTGGATTTTTAAATTTTGGATTTTATTATTTATTAAATTTTGAATTTTGGGTTTTTTATTTTTATTTTTTTTAAGTTTTGGAAATTTGGATTTTTAATAACTTATTGATTTTTAATTTTTCTAATTTTGGATTTTTGGATTTTTAAAATTTTGGATTTTTGGATTTTTAAAATTTTGGATCTTTGAATTTTTATATTTTTAATTTTTTATTTTGGATTTTTAAATTTTGGATCTTTGAAATTTTTATTTTTCGATTTTTTAATTTTGGAGTTTTAGATTTTTAGATTTCTTCAATTTTGGATTTTTTAATTTTTGGATTTTTTAATTTTGGATCTTTGAATTTTTAAATTTTGTATTTTTTAAATTTTGATTCTTTGAATTTTTTAGTTTTTTGAATTTTTAGATTTTGTATTTTAGTTTTTTAATTTTGGATTTTTAGATTTTTTCAATTTTGGTATTTTTTATTTTTTAATTTTTTGATATTTACATTATGGATTTTGCATTTTTTAATTTTGCGTTTTTTATTTTTTTTAATTTGGATTTTTTATTTGTTTAATTTTGGATTTTTTTATTTTTTAATTTTTTAAATTTTGGATATTTGGATTTTTAATTTTGGATTTCTTATTTTCTAAGTTTTTTATTTTGGACTTTTTAATTTTGGATCTTTCATTTTTTAATTTTGGAATTTTGGGTTTTTTAAATTTTTTATCTTTAATTTTTTTTTATTGTTTGCTTATTTTAAGCGCGGTAATGAACCTCCGGGTCCCATAAAATAGATAATATATTTTAGATTGCTTAGGAATTGTCTATTGCCATTGAGCAAGTAAGTATTATTATTATTGTTATTATTATTATTATTATTATTATTATTATTAATACTACTATACTACAACTACTACTACTACTAGGCCCACTACTATTCCCATTTGTAGGTCCTCGGACTAGGTCTGAAATATTTCCTTCGATTACTCCTAATCATTGAGTTGATTGTTTTCTGTGCAGTCCGCTCCGAAACATGCTAGTAATTTTGTGACGGTTTTCAGTGTGACATTCATTTCGTGACGGGTTTAGTGTGACACTTATTTCGTGACGGTTTCAGCGTGACACAAGTTCCCGATTTACTCCCACCGCCGCTAAAGAAGTTTTACTTCAAAAAGCCTGGATTAAAATTGCTGAAACTATCCTCTTTACATTATTTTAAATCGGATTCTATATAGTTCAAGTGGAAATATATAATTTACGTTAAACTGCAGATCGCATTCGCTACTTCGGTATGAATGCAAAACTGCCCTAGTAGCACACTTCGTTGGCCTAACGGAGGGATTTCGTTGGCATGGTTGGGATATGTTGGGAAAACGTTCGTTGTAATTTCCTCGGTTAGCCCAATGTACGTTTCCGTTGCGTCATGCGCTAAGTCCTACCGTTGGGGTTATGACGTTGGCCCAACGCGGGCTCTCCCTACCGTTGGGGTTATGATTGCTAGCCCAACAATAAATTTCGTTGTAATGTGATCGCATTTATGTTAAAATTAAAAAGTGTTGAAATGACATTATAAGCGTTAAATTTTCATTTCCTATAAAATAAAACAGTTTTAATTCATTAATTATTCGAGCTCTTTGTACGCGTTACATGCTAAATCTCCACCTCTTCCTGCCAGTCTTCGGCAATTTCCGGCGTAGTTCGGGTCATCATGAAGACATGAAGATACAACAGTTATTCGCCATCTTGATATGTTGAAGAATCCGAATGGTGTTTTTACTTCTATTAATATTAGGGCTCTTTATTTGTTCTCTGAAAATAACGTTATCATATATTCACATCAAATATTCAAAATACGAGATGTATATCCTTCTTACTATTTATCATGTATTACACATCTCTGTAGTAAATAGGCTAGAAGAATTCTCGATCTTTATTTCAACGGTCACTAATAGCGTAGTGGTTAAAGCGATAGACTATAACGCTAGCGGTTCCGAGATCGAATCCCCATAGGTGCGAATTTTATACGATAGGAATAGGTAGGTAGGTTGAAGGAGAGAAGGGAGTTAATAGGGAAAAGAGGAGAAAAGGGATGAAAGGGAAAATAAAAAATTAAATTTTGTGTGCTTCTAGTATTTCCGCCAGATGTCTCTGCGCTGCGTAGTAGTTCCACCATTACCTAATAGATGTCTCTCAACTGTTGGGATTTTGTTGTATATTAGTTGGCTACAGTTGGCAGTTGGTTGGATAAAACGCTCCTTGGCAACGGAACCCCGACGGACATTCATAACCGTTGACCAACGAAACATGGCGATCATTCCCCAACATTGGCCCAACGATCTGTGCTACTAGGGTGTGAACCATTCAACTCGATGTGCAGCCTGCATCCAGGTAGTGCTACTTCGGTGTGAATGCTCGTCTACTGATTCTTAATAACAAAGCCATTCATTAAAAGTTCTGTTGTTATTCCAATCATCGATTTCCAAATAAACACATCTGATGTCGATTAATATCGTATGTGGAACAAACTTCGAGCATCAGTTTTTATGTAGGCCTATTAGGTGAAAGACAACTTAATCTTTAATAAGTTAACCCTCATTCGTTTCCGGTTGCATGTTCTTGCCATAAAAACAAACAGCAGAAGATACTGTACTCACTGTCAAAATGTAACCTAGGCCTATGTCAACTAAACTCCTAAATAAAGAAAAAAATTCTACAAGCCAGGGATGCTCAAACGTTTTATATGAAGGGCCAGTAACTATTTGAATTGTTCAGCGTGTGCCATATTTAGACCCACGGCTACCTCAAAGCAAAATTAGATCATATTTGTAAGCTCTAGGGTTGGGATGTTTATGACCTAAAAAGGTGGAAATATGACTCCAAATATGACCTTAAAAATGACTAAATATGACCTTAAAAATGACTACATATGACCCAAAAACCCTAAATATTACCTCATAAAAGAACATATTTTCTCAAAATAAATGTTCCAATTTAAAACGTTTAATGAAACTAAATTACGAGGGCTATCCAGTAAGTAACAGACGTACTTACTTACTACAATAAAAAACAAAGTGAAAAAAAATAAATTTTACTACATACATTTTCTAGGTAGAGTTTTGGCTATTTTCCAACATAATCGCCATTCAAATTAAGGCATTTATCATACCATGGCATAATCTTTTCGATACCTTCTCAGTAGAAATCCGCCGCCTGCGATTTCAACCACTTCAGAGAATTTATTGGGAAAAGTGCATAGAAAAAAGCTTTAGACTTTTGTAATATGCAATTCGTGCAGAAAATTCAAACAAAATTTTTAAAGCCATTTTCGAGAAAATCGCGAAAATGGAATTATCTTCAAAGTAGAGTGATTGCCAAAATGAAGAGAATGTCATTGCTAACCTTTATCTATGTTACACAGCACTGGCGCACTCATAATGCTATATAGTTAAGGGGAGGTACAGATCACTACTTAATCACAATAACTTTTTTCTCTAATGAGTTCAAAATTACCACTTTATTCCCTCAAATAATTTGGCCATTAACAGTAATAGCAATAAAACATTAACAATAATAATAATTGTAATAATCATAATTGTAATAATAACTGTAATGATAATAATAATATAATAGGGCTAGGATTCTTGATAATACATAAATTTCCAAAAAAATACCAGCGCATACATTACTTAAAAATCCTTCCAATAAGCCCAAAAATTATTTAAAAATAAATTTCACTTTCTAAATTTACTTTCTTTATACTCTTTCTTCTTAATAAAAGTACTTCTGTACCAACATAAAAGACTGTATTTGATATTAATTTAGTTTATTTTCATATAATTTTTTCTAAATGTTGTAAATAAATTATTTTGCGAAGACCTTAAAAAGTATTCATTAATTATTACTGGTAGCCTTTTGTGAAGTTGGTTTGCAGTTTGACTTCAAATTCCAGGAGAATTTTTTAAAAACTTCAAAACAAAAAAAATTATTTAATTGTGCCTGATTTATTGGAACTGACTTGTAAATACACAATGAATACTTGGTGCAAATTTTCAACTGAAAATCACTTATACTTGTCAGCTAACAAAATTCCCTATGTATAAAAACATCTGGCTATTTCTACTGATACATCGCAAGCAAATTTAAACCGACTAAAAACCTGGATTATCAGTAGTAAAATTCTCACCTGACAGAACCTGTGAAATAGAGAACAATATATAATACCCTATGGCTTAAAAAAAAAAAAAAAAACTACTTACTTGAGACTCACAACATGCTACAATTACACAATGACAACTGGGCCTGTTAAGAGAACTTTTTACACTGACATTACTAGCCCATGGGTCAATAAAATATTATTACTATTTTCTTATCAAAGTACATTTAATATTACTGGTTTCCCAGTTTAATTAGAATAATATTATTAGTTAAGGTTTCTGGAACTGATACACATTTCATGATTTTCAAATAGCGAAAAATGTATCCCTCTTATTCAATGCCAATTAAGAGAAATCTACATCCCCCATCAAAGAAATTTAGGTTAGATTATGATAGGCCTCTATAAGCCTACCTTTACCTTGAATGAGAGCTTGATAGGTTTATTGATTTCTCAGAAAAAGTTACTATGTTCTAATCCACAAAAGAAGCTGTTCATCAAAAGGAAATGGAAAAGAAACCTAAGACAATAGATGAAAATAGATTCCATAAATGACGTGAATAATGACATTTATTACATTTATGAAGATATACATAGGGCATGGCGCTTTGAAGTACATAGAGAATAAGAATATAAGAAACGATCCAGACTTAACCTCCAAATCAAGGCAAACCTGTGGGTACTCTCGAATTTTTAATATTTGGTACAAGGGGCACTCTCGCATGTTTAATATTTGGTATGGTCAGCAGTGTCTGCGACAATATACAAGGATAGTTTGTCACCATGCTTCGCTGAGAAACAAAATGTCAATATAGGTGGGCGGAGCTTAAAGTGCAGCTTATATTTGTCTTTCGCTGTGACAATAGTTTAGAAGTGCCTGTGGAGTAGAAGAACATTATTTAGATAAAATCATAATTCCATACAATATGATTATGAGATAACCAATGGATGATGAAATAGATAAGTCTTATATTTTAGTAAATGCAATGTGTGATTTTGGTGTTAACATCCTAGTCTTTCAGAAGATACTTCAAAAATATGTCCCTTGATACACAATTTCACATTCACAGTGAGTAAAGCACTTAGACATACAAACAATATTATTATAAATTACTACAAAACATCATTTATAATGGAAAAATTTATGTTAAGTCATGAGACATTCGATCAGAGTAATAAGTAACCAATGTATGTATTATGTAGGGACTCCTATTTAACATAACCATCTTTGATCTTTCAACACATTCTTTAGTGAAAGTTCTTTTGGGAAAACAAAGCTCAGTGCACAAATTACATTAGGATGGTTTGGCCTTCTCATGTGAAAGCAGATGACTCTTTGAGAAAATTTCTTGTTACATATAATCACACGAGAATGACTATTGACCAGTGTGTTTAAGCATGTGTCTTTTTAGATGCCCGCTTTGAGAAAATTTCTTGGTACATATATTACACGTAAATGGCTTATGTCCAATGTGCGTAAGCATATGTCTCTTGAGATCCTCTCTTCGGGAAAATTTATTGTTACATATAAAACACGAGAATGCCTTGTGACCACTGTGAGTGATCAAATGCGTTTTGAGATTCCCTCTTTCAGAAAATTTCTTGGTACATATATCACACGAGAATGGCTTGAGACCAGTGTGAATGAGCATATGTCGTTTGAGATATCCTCTTTCGGAAAATCCCTTGGAACATATATCACACGTAAATGGCTTATGTCCAGTGTGTGTAAGCAGATGTCTTTTGAGATCCTCTCTTCGGGAAAATTTCTTAGTACATATATCACACGAGAGTGGCTTGTGACAACTGTGAGTTAGCATATGCGTTTCGAGATTCCCTCTTAGAGAAAATCTCTTGGCACATATATAACACGTAAATGGCTTATGTCCAGTGTGCGTAAGCAGATGTCTTTTGAGATCCCCTCTTCGGGAAAAATTCTTAGTACATATATCACACGAGAATGGCTTGTGACCACTGTGAGTTAGCATATGCGTTTCGAGATTCCCTCTTTGAGAAAATTTATTGGTACATATATCACACGTAAATGGCTTTATTCCAGTGTGCGTCAGCAGATGTCTCTTGAGAACCTGTCTTCGGGAAAATTTCTTCTTACATATATCACATGAGAAATGTTTGTCCGATGTCCGAGTTAGCTGTTTACTGTTTCCAGCAGAGGATGTGCTTGTACATCCAACAGGTGATTGCATTAGCTGATCATCATCATTGGTTAAAGGAGAAGCCCATGAAATCTCCTCTAAGCTTTGACCGTTGCTGCATGCTGTAGAATCTCCGTAGTCTGAAATCTCAAGTTTGATTTCCACTGTCTCTATTAGGTCAAATGTAATTGGGACTGGTTCACACTTCTCTTGTGTCTGCGAAATCTCTTCTTTAATTTCAATCTTGGGATATTCCGATTTGACTACAGGCTCCATTCTGTATCACACACACTACACGGCGTCTCCCCGGCGGAGTTGGTGATCACAGCTATTATCAAGGAAGCAGTGCAATTACGGCATCTTCGACACCGTCAACTATGTCACTCACTAGAGTGTGCTGTGTCTGTCCGAAACATTGACCTCCATAAATTCCATCTCAATGGTCCGAAACTAAGAAAATGGCGGATTGTTTAAATTTCTTGAAGTGTTAGAACCCGAAATCCTCCAATGTAAAAGCGATGTCAATGTCAACAGCGAACTTCGCTGGCAACAACTACTTCCTGTTTCTTTCATGCAACTGCTTCATAAGTAGGCCTAGTGAACGTAACCGAAAATTAAACATCTGCCTGTAACATTTTGATATCTTTCATAAAGAAAATAATTATTTAAGACAGCGTTTGGGAGTATGTAAACCGCGAATCAACGAAAGACGATATTAAAATAATGTATAATTATATATGAGATTTTACTAAACATAATAAAAGAGAGGCTAAAGGGAAAAATTGAACAGAATTTAGATGAAGATCAATTTGGGTTTAGAACAGGGAGAGGAACTAGAGAAGCAATTTTAGGCCTTAGACTAATTCTAGATAGAAGAATTGAAGTAAACAGAAGAACCTTTGCCACCTTCATAGACCTCGAAAAAGCTTTTGATAACGTAGACTTGGAATTACTATTCCAAACATTGAAAAAATTTGGAGTAGACTGGAGGGATAGAAGACTTATTCTAAACTTATACAAAACACAAACAACTGAAATAAATATTAATGGGAGCAGACAAGAAGCCAGAATAAGAAGAGGAGTGAGACAAGGCTGCCCATTATCGCCACATCTGTTTAATATGTTCATTGAGGAAGCAATCAGAGAAATGAAAAGAAAAACAAAGGGTATTAAAATAAATGGAGTCAGTATTCATAGCATTCGATTTGCAGATGACGTAGTTATTTTGGCTGATTCAGAAAAGGAAATGAATAAAATGCTTAAAGTTCTATCAGATGCATTGAAAAATTTTAAAATGAAGATCAATAAAAAGAAAACAAAAACCATGGTGATCGGAAGAACAAATGAAAATTTTAAAATCAACATACAGCTTGACGGTACAGCCCTAGACCAGGTCGAAAGTTTTTGTTGCTTGGGTAGCATTATCAATAAGTTTAACAAGTGTGACACAGAAATTAAGAGAAGAATAAACCTGGCTAAACAAGCATTTCAGAACAAAAGGAATCTTCTCACAAATAACCATTTAAGCATGGAAGTAAGGAAAAAATTTGCCAAAACATTTGTAAGTTGTGTATTAACTTATGGATGTGAAACATGGACAATAGGAAAAGCAGAAGCCAAGAAACTAGAAGCAGCAGAAATGTGGATATGGAGAAGGCTAACAAAGACGAGTTGGGTGGATAGGAAAACAAATGAAGAAGTGCTTAATGAAGTGATGGAAGAGAGATCCCTTCTGAATTCAATTAAGAGTAGAAGAGCAAAGTTAGTGGGTCATACATTTCGGCACAATGGTCTACTCATAAACATTTTTGAAGGGAAAATACTGGGGAAGAAATCAAGAGGACGTCCAAGAAATTCATTTATTAAAAACATGATAAAGGATATGGACGTGCTGTCATACGAAAATCTAAAGAGAACAGCGATGAAGCGGAAGACATGGCTACTACAACAAGGCATTGCCTTTAGATCCTGATGATGATGATATATAAGGCAAAGAAGAGTTTACATATTTTAAAAATTTTATGTTTAATAAGAGAAAATTTACATATGTACCATATGAGACAGCAAATTCATAATCATCATACAAGAAGTTGTAACAAAATAGACATTCCAGCTAACAGATTACAAAAAACTACGAAATACTACAAACAAATGGCAGGGGTGCCCACCCCCCTCCAAACTACATGACTCACCCCCCCCCAACTTCATTGCTCACCAACCCCAAACTTCATTGCTCATCCCCCCAAGCCTGATTGGCTGTCGACAAGGGCGCCCATATACCAAGACATAAAACTAGATAATTTATCAGACATTACAAATGCTTTTAATAGTCACTTTATAAATATTGCAGAGAAATGTATTCCTATAAATAATATTAACATTAAGGCAGTAGACCTACTAACAAAATCTACAGTTTGGAACCATAGATTTCAATTGAACCTGACTTCTCACAAAGAAATTGAAAATATAATCAAATCTCTCAAAAGTAAAAGCTCGTCTGGATGGGATGAGATAAGTAATAAGTTATTAAAAAGCTGCTCATCGGAACTCAGTAAACCTCTTAGTCACATATGCATTTGTTCATTAGAAAATGGAATATTTCCAGAAAGACTGAAGCATGCTATTGTTAAGCCCCTCTTTAAAAAGGGTGACAAAAATCTACCATCAAATTATAGACCTATATCGCTCTTAACCTCATTTTCAAAAGTTTTTGAAAAAGTCATGTACAAACGCATAATACACTATCTTAATTTGAATGACATTCTTACTTCATCTCAGTTTGGATTTAGAAGTGGCATGTCCACTGAGAATGCTACATTTCAACTTACTACAGAAATACTGGAAGCGTTAGATAAAAAGATATATGCTCTGGGAATTTTCTGCGACTTAGCTAAAGCGTTTGACTGTATAAATCATGAAATATTACTTCAAAAATTGGATCATGATGGGTTCGATAATTTAACACTTAAGTGGTTCAAATCATATCTTTCTGATAGAACTCAAAAGGTAATAATAAATGGAAATGAATCTAACTTAGGGGTTGTTAAGAATGGGGTACCTCAGGGATCAATACTAGGACCTTTGCTCTTTTTAATTTTCATTAATGACTTGCCCTATAACTTAAGTGACGAATCAAAGGTATTGCTCTTCGCAGATGATACTAGTGTACTTGTAACAGGAACGTCACAAGAACATTTATCAAGAATAGCTACAAAGGCTTTTCACGAGTTAAACACATGGTTTCTAGCTAATAAAATGACACTTAATATTGATAAGACCCATTTTATACAATTTAGAACAAAAAACAGATGTATCTCAAATCTTGAAATTAATTATGGAACACAAATCATACAAGAAATTAGCAATGTAAAATTTTTAGGACTGCAAATTGACCAAAATCTTGACTGGAAGACACACATAGAAATGATAAGTCCAAAACTGAGTTCAGCGTGCTTTGCTTTAAGAATTTTGAATAATATATTAAAACAGGATGCATTACTTATGGTATATTTTGCATATTTTCACTCGGCAATGAGGTACGGGATCATATTCTGGGGCAACTCTTCCCATAGGGAGAAAATATTTAGATTACAAAAGCGGGCAATAAGAATAATATGTGGAAAGAAAAAAAGGGAATCTTGTAAACCGGTATTTGAAAAATTAAAAGTCCTCACTCTTACAGGGGAGTATATATACTCTGTTATGTGTTATGTAGTGAATAATATTGATAAATTTCAAACTAATTTTAGTGTACACGGACGTACTACCAGAAACATGAATGATATACACAGACCAAATAACTCGTTAAAACTCTTTCAGAAGGGTGCTTATTATTCTGCAGTACAGATATATAACAAGCTTCCAAACAACATTAAATTATTATGTATTCAAAGAAAGAGCAAACCTTTCGAAACAGCTGTCAATGAATTTTTAATAACTCACACCTTCTACAATTTGGAGGAATATTTCCAGCTTGGATAAATTTGGCAGCTTACAGTTTCTGTAGGCCTATATTATTGTAATAACATGCATGTATTTTTTGATCTGACGTGTTCTATATCCTTGAGCCCCGCTCAACACAGGATCTACAGGACGAGATATCTACATCTACATCTACATATGATATTTTCTAGGGGGGGTTATTTTTTAATTTATTTATCTTTTGTTGCTTTAACTTCTTGGGCCACTTTGTAACATTATATTAATAATATAATATAATAAATGCAAAATTGACGTAGCCAGAAAATAATTGCAGGGAGGGTCAAAAGTGCCGGGGGTCGGGGGTCCATCGCCAGAAAATTTTTAAATATTGAACTAATGAAAATAACATTTTACGCTATTTTAGCACAGAAAAACTAGTTAGGAAAATTGTTTACCATACTCTAAGACATGCCAATGTAAATAAGAAATCAATACCTAAGTAGGGGCCACCCCTGGAAAATTTTTAAAGATTGAAGTAATAAAAATCACATTTTACGCTATTTTAGCACTCAAAAACCAGTTAGGAAATTTGTTTACTATACTCTAAGACATGCCAATGTAAATAAGAAATCATTACCTAAGTGGGGGCTCCACCCCTGGAAAATTTTTAAATATTGAACTAATGAAAATCACATTTTATGCTATTTTAGCACTCAAAAACTAGTTAGGAAATTTGTTTATCATACTCTAAGACATGCCAATGTAAATAAGAAATCATTACCTAAGTGGGGGCTCCACCCCCGGAAAAATTTTAAATATTGTACTAATGAAAATCACATTTTACGCTATTTTAGCACTGAAAATCTAGTTAGCAAACTTGTTTACTATACTCTAAGACATGGCAACTTAAACAAGAAATTGTTAAGTTACCGGTACTTAAGTTATAATACTTATTACTATTTATAAGAAAAGTTGAATAACACATGGATATAATAGGCCTACTCATTATGTTATGAAAAGAAAGTGTGTCATATTTGACACACCAACAAATCTTGTTTAATTAAATAAATATTTTTAAAAAATACTAATATAGAATTATAGGTTTTGACTTTTGGGGGTCAAAACCCCCTGGACCCCCTTTCCTAATCCACTGTTAGAAGAGACCTTTTGAAGTTATAAAACTTGACCGTTTTTATTTTTAACATATAAAACGCTAATTTTGCAACAATTTTCAACCCCCCCCCAGAAAATTCATAAAATGATAATATTTTGCCCCCCCCCAGAAATTTCAATGACGCAGTCTGCGTCTTAACCCTCCTCTGTGGGCACCCCTGCAAATGGGAATAAATAAACTGCCAACCAAAATTCAAAATTTAGATATTAACATGTTCAAATGTAGACTATATAAATGGCTACAAAACATCCTTTCTATAAAGTGAGTTATTTTGATAATGTTACTAAAGACGACATTTAATTTTTAAAGACCTTTTTCACTATATGTGTGTTTTAACGTGTTCTTTTATGTCTATATGTGTGTTTTAGTTGTAAAAATCTTTTTTAACGAAGCCGATAGCAAACATGTGTTTGACTAATATGGTGGATTGGAGATAAATAAATAAATAAATAAATATCGTTTTAGTTATTTGAGGAATATTAATCTAAAAAGTAAAACAGCTGATTAAAAATATCAATAAGCGCGACTACCACTGATGGCGTAACGATCGATTTGCAACTCCATTTAAATGTGTTAAATTTCAAATTTCAGCCTGCCGGTAGATTTTCCTCTGCATATCACAGAAACAGACAAATATAGGTTTGATTTTAATTATCCCTTGTAAATTATTAGTCAGAGTTTTCCAGTATACAATGTCGCTCAAAGCATCATGGCCCGTAATCCTTCCATGTTCCAAGATGTTGGCTTCCTTTTCGCATGATCGATAGCTTCAATTTGATATAATACCCTATACCCTATTCTAGCACATCATTTCTCCGATTATACAAAGTCACAAAGTTGTTTATTGTAATTCCAGGACGTTCTGTAGTCTATGCAGAATTGAAGATGCATTTCGGCATAGGATATTAGGAAATGAAGATGGCCTGCTGTGCTATGCTATTTTTTCTTTCTATTCTACAGTCTGAATGGATTACTCCATACTTCAACATGTATGCAGCTTTACAAACCATTTTCTTGAATTATGAATAATTTAAGGCTTTTTAATATAGCCTATAATTTTTCCTGGGTGATGTCCAGTCCTGAACCCGGGTCTTTTTCATTACTGAAAACTTAATACCCGGCCGGGAATCGAACGCGGACCGCCAGGGTGGAAGGCAAGTATGCTACTTATGCACCCATGGCGGAGGACTTAGCCTACGTTATTTAATCATCTAATTTTATCTTCTTGATAAATGTTGCCATGATTGCAGTGCAGAGAATCAGCTGTTTGGAGAAAGATGCATAATCTACTGGTACTCACACGGTAGCAAAGTCTTATATTTCATATGACAGAATATTTCACATGGCAAAACTCTGGCATTTGATTATAAAATTAATAATTATGTAAACCCGGTACATGGGCAGTCTGGATTCTCGTTCCTATGTCTGGAGTGAAATACGACAATGTGAAATGTGTTGAGGTCTTTACCTTTTCCGACAGAAGTGTGGACACTCAACTCACCTGAAACAGAAGAAAGCGAAACATCAGAATGGAGTCAACTCATAAAACAAGAAAATGGTTTGTAAAGCTGCATACATGTTGAAGTATGGAGTAATCCATTCAGACTGTAGAATAGAAAGAAAAAATAGCATAGCACAGCAGGCCATCTTCATTTCCTAATATCCTATGCCGAAATGCATCTTCAATTCTGCATAGACTACAGAACGTCCTGGAATTACAATAAACAACTTTGTGACTTTGTATAATCGGAGAAATGATGTTCATTTGTATGAAACTAGAAATGCAGAAAAACTAAATACAACAGCCCAAAGAATAATGAAGACCAAGAAATATTACAGTATAACATTTTAGGAGTTAAACTTTTTAATCAATTACCAGTGCAGGTAACCAGTTTACCTCTATCTAGTTTTAAAAGTAGGATATATAATTGGTTAATAAACCATCCATTTTATAATTTACAAGAATATCTAGATGAGGATAAAATAGGAATGTAGGATAGATACTAAGAATTTTGAACGTATATTTTTATAAATGTGTATGTACATATTATTTATATTAATTTTATCCATAGTTATGTACATTCATTTGATATGTCTGATATCAATTAGTATTGATTTTATAGACAAATAATAAACATTAAACTGTAGGTTGCACAAAGTAGACTTTTCCAATTACCTTCTCACATATGAATCTTTTTCATGAATGAAGTGATGAAAAAGTAATGACATCTTTGTATAGTGTTTTGTTTACATAACCTGTGCAGTTACTGATGAGTCACTTTGTATTAGGGTTGCCACCTGTCCCGAATTAGGCGGGACATCCCGCATTTTAAGGACATTTTCAGCGTCCCGAATTATGCCTAAGAGGGACGCATTATATTGCGGGACGCCAAATTATTCAAAAATAAAATATGAGACAGCAATTCTTGGTGGCGTCTTTTGTGAATTTCGTCTCATGGTCAAGATATCGATGTCGTACCATCGTGTTGGCAGCATTGAAATCACCGCCCATGATGTTATTCTTTGTAATTTATTTGTATAAGTCGCGCGGGCAATCTTGGGGTATGTCCGTGATCTGCACAACCAGCGTGCGAGCCATTAACTGCTGATCCGACGGGGAAGTACCGAAAACAGATCATATGACACTCTGCACTGATTTGCCAAGTACAGCTCCTTCTGGAATTATAGCACAGCAAGACGCGTGTAGTGTTATCAGTTGTAATTTGAATCCACGTTCTCTGTGTGTTTTATGTGTCGTTCGTTGAGTAAGAACTAATTAAATATTTCTCCTGTTATTCCTAAACCTAGTGGTAAGCCATTATCTAGTCAGAGTCTGGATTGCCAATGTTCATAATTTTTTCGAAACATGTCTATGAGTGTACATTATTTTTGAAATTCTATGAGAAAGCTTTAAGTTCCTTAGAGAAAGTATTTGACTTCACAGAAAACAATCTTATGGAACACTGAAGAACTTGAATCTTAAGAGTTCACTATCTTTCAAACATCTCAAAGACTCTGTGAAGGCACATAATGTAGAATCTGATGTTAATTTGGATGAGTTAGGCCTATATGAGGAATTCTGCTTTAGTTCAGATATGATAAATGCTACTAAAGTGAACTATACAGAAGGAGAGACTAAGTATGAGTATGAAATGGAAGAAAATTATTCAGGAGATTGCTAAAGAACAATCTCAAATGCTTTGTTCTAAGCATTCCTGGTAGCAATGCCTTTGTGGAAAGAGTGTGCTCTCTCTTGAATCTAAAATGGACAGAATCCAGAAATAGGTGCTCAGCTGACCTCATAAAGAGTGAAATCATTTCTACAAATGTGACAGATACCTGCAAAGATTATTTAGTGAGGGTGAAACAGAACAAGCAACTATTAGAAGCTGCCAAATCAAACAAGAAATACAACTTCAAGTCATGAATTTGCCCAGGTTTTTTTTTATTTTATTGTTTAGCTAATCTTTTCTTTTCTATTCTAATTAGTGTTACTGTTACATAGGCTATTCAGTTTTGGCTTTGTAATATATTCCGTCTTTCAGTTATTAATAAATTGTTCCGTGTACAAATTTAGGTATGAAGATCGGCGATCTGCATATATTCGATAAGTGTCCCTCCTTAGCCTTACCAAAAGGTGGCAACCCTACTTTGTATATATAACGACTGGTTTCGCAGCACTGCTGATTAGTTTTATCAAGACATTTATATTTTTTAACAGATATTGAGTGGAAACTAATTTAACGACAATTTTTATCATTGGTTTTTAGTCATAAAAGTGAACACTACGGAGAGACCTATTTTATATTCTTTAACAATAAATCATGATGCTGCATTATTCAAAGCAATCCCAAGTAATTGTGTCTTTCATTTTAAGTGGAAAAATTGAGGAAATCAGTAGAATTTTCATCAATTAATCGTAGTTCACCCTCAAAGGTAAATATGAAATTTATCAATTAAAGAAAATAATGTCGATAGTAGCAGACTTAAATTACGACAAGACAAGGCAAGATCAGAGACTGTTGTGATAATAATAATTCATTTCAAAGTCCAGTTCTTTATTCGGGCTCTGAACTCAAAATGAAATACAATGAACACAAGGCATGATAGTCTAGGAGAGAATACGAGAGAGCTCTGAATGGATTACTCAAGTTATCATAAAGTAATGGCAACAGTATTTATAACAGATTCCAATACTGTTCCATTAATCATTTTCACTTTCTCGCATATACGTAGTATAGAGAAAGTATTGTGATCGTGACAAAAATTTGAAATTGAGATAACACCGGGAAAGCATGTTTCACGATGACTAGAAACAGAAAAAAATATTTTTGGAATGACGTCTGTCCGTCTTTCTGTGGACAAGCACAGTGGGTAAACGGTTCATTGTGTTTACTTAATTTTTGAATTAAGGACTTTTTCGGAATTTTATCGAGCCGCCAGGAAATTCAGTTTTATAACTGAAATATTAAGGGGACTTTTCATGAAAGGTTTTGAAAAATTTTGATTTTTGAAAAATTGGCTCTAACAATTTTAATAAAAATTTAAAATTTTTAACTCTTATTTATGACCAGACCTGAGATTTTAGGCTCTAAAAAAATTAGTTTTAGGCACCTAAAATAGGCTTTTTAAAACAAGTAAATAGGCACTTAAAATATGCTTTAAAAATGTGTAAATAGACAGAAAATATACTTTAAAATACTACAATATGCTCTTAAACTGTAACGTGATCTGTTTTTACTGTAAGAAACGTGGTATAGCTATTTTTAACATAAATAATTGCGAAATTAAGAAAGCATTAAAAATACATTTATCAAAAAAAAGTTTTGGTTTATATGAAAAATTGACACAGTATGTCCCCTTTTACTATATAACTGCTACTTGTTGTTTTGAGCTAATCTTCCCCCGTCAGTCAGAATTCTTTTGGCGACAATTGTTTGGGAAAACCAAGTTTCTGTGAAAAACCCACCCTCTGCTGTTCTGCTCTTCATTCAGGGATGTCTATTAAATGATTGTAAAAGTTACAGAAGTTGAATTTTATTTTAAATGTACAAAATAGGCATTTTAGGCACTAAAATAGTAAAAATATTCTCCAAAGGTCCAAATAGGCATTTTAGGGCACTAAAAAACTCTATAAATATAAGTGATTTATCATGAAATTTCAACATATTTAAAAATTTTCATGTTATTTCATAAGGAACAAAATAGGCATTTGCCTTAAAATCCCAGGTCTATTTATGACTAACAAAATGACTGTATCAGTTTTTGTGCAAAAAATGACTTAGAGGGTACTTTACTAGTATCCATTTTCAATTTTTCTAGGCTCTTTCCATTGCATTGGGCGATATATAAAAACAGTACAGTCAAGAAAATGAAAAAAAAAAAAAAAATTGTTGTTAAACACATTTCTTTATAAAATTAATAAGTATCAAGATAAAAACGAAATAACATGACTTAAATGCGAATTTCAGAACAAACATTTTTATTAAAATATGAATATTCTTTTGTTGCCCAAAGTAACAAGAAAATAGTAATCTAGTTATTGTTGTGAAGTCAGTAAATTTAGCTCAATCGTAATGAATGAACGAAAACCAATTACAACGAAGTGGTATAGGCTAATAGAAAAGAGGTCCTGGGTTCAAATCAAATTTCGTGGCCACCGAAATTTACCAGTAAACTCTTGTAATAACTCATTCGTGCAGCAGTTGCTTCTATTGTTCGGCTATATCTCAATGGATCTTGCATTTTTGCCTTTGAGATTGAGGAAACCATGCAAACCCCAGGTTATTATTATTATTATTATTATTACTATTACTATTATTTCACGGTAAAAGCATTGAACATAAAGATCGACCTGATGATTTCCGTTCTAGATACTTGTTAGTTTTATGAAAATGTCATAAATAAAATTTAATTGTCTCTGTAATTTACTTTTTTCTGTGCTTGCCTTTAACACGTATATGCGAGAAAGTTTGTGCAACATATTTTTGCACCATTTATTTTTCTGTAGGGATCTTAGAATTCTTAAGGATGAATAATAATAATAATAATAATAATAATAATAATAATAATAATAATAATAATAGTAATAATAACAATAATTGTAATAATAACAGCAATTGTAATGATAATAATAATAATTATTGTAGTAGTGTTATTATTATAATTGTGTACGCCGTAGCGTAGTGGTTGAAGCGCTGTGCTACTAACCGGAAGGCCGCGGGTTCGATTCCCGATGTGGTCGTTGAGATTTTTCAATTGGCCTAATCCTTCTAGTGGCACTATGGCCCTAGGGTCGACTCAGCCTCTAACAGAAATGAGTACCAGGAGCAATCCTGGGGTAAAGGCGGCCGGTGCGTAAGGCTGACAACCTTACCACCTTCATGTGCCAAATTTACAAAATCTGGGAGCCTCAACCTCCTGGAACCCTCTGGGACTGCATGGCTTGCATAGGGATCACTTTACTTATTATAATTGTGGCATCCAGTGAGAGAGTGGGCTAAGCCAGAAATAACGGAATCGAGATATTTTGAGTTTTCTGTTTGGCTTTCTAATGAGAAAAAATGTCATCTTAACTCTTGACTCATTTCTTATCTAAAATTATACAATTCAAAGCGTTTACAAAAATTAACTTCAGACCACAGTGCCAATTCTTTATTACCTTCTTATCTGCGAAGAAACAGAACACAACATTACATTGTATTTGACTGTTATACATAGCCTACATCTTACTGAGTCAATTTATTTTCTAAGGCTATTTTATGGAACTACATAAAAACTTATCTAAACTCCATGGTGCTACATTCCTTGAGAGACTAGGCCTGTCATCCTAAGGCTGCATCATTTACCATTAGTGGATGGCTGGATTGGGGACATGTGGTCATGATGCCCACACCCTTGGTTGTTATTAATGGAGTACTAAACCGAATCCATTACTTTTTTTTATCAATAGCTCCTCGGTGAGGATCACGAGGCTGAGTGCACCCCGTTCCAGACCTCCTTACTTCAGAAAAATCCAAGGATCGAATGCGGGCCTACAGATCCGTAGCCATCGTTGCCACCTATAAATCTTACAGTCATGCTGTCATGTGTCCATCTGTTCGTCTGTATGTCTGATTTTCTGCCCCTTTTTCTCAGTATATCCTAATAATTTACCTAAATGGCTGTCATTATGTAGGTGGTTGCGAAGAGGCTTTTAGTGTTTCATTAATTTCGAAATCTTACCCTCTAGTTCAGAATCTGTTTCATTCCCCTCGGGCACAGGTCTACTTTAAATCGGGTAACCCAACACTTTTTTTTTTTTAAGTGCAAGACAATTTTTAACAAATTTATTTTTATTATTGTTATTAAATTTTTATCATTATTATTATTATTATTATTATTGCCTTGCTATCTCCTCTGGCTGTTTATTAGATATTCCAAAAACATTGCAAACTGCCCTACTACATATCCTAATTTGCTGTCCGTTAAATTATATACATTATAATATGTAAATGAAATTTGTCTTCTACTTGAAGCTGCATTCGCCCTTTTCTTGATGTAATTGCCACTTCAAAGCATTTTGCGCATTATAATAACTAATTTTATAAAATTCACTGAAATTGTCTTCTTTCTCAGTGCCACATTAGCTGCCACAGCTCTCTCACTGCAGTTACACCTGACATCTTGAAGCTTTGCCGCAATCACATTATTTTATTTGTCGCTAATGTATTCTGATCCTAAATTCCTACACACTTTAGCTTTTTACTTTCCACTTACTCATTTTTCACTTACTTTTCGATCTTTCGCAGCTGTTAACAACAAGTTCTCTTTCACCATCCACCATGATAGCATCAACTGACAAGTATCTGCAATGCAGGGTTGCCAGACGTCCCGGATTTTACGAGACAGTACCGTATTTTTTTTAATTGTCCCGCGTCCCGGGGAGTTCCTAACCGGGACGGCAATTGTCCCGTATTTCGGAGAATTTTGAAACCTCCCCAAAAAATACGCCAGGATTGAAACTTTTTGTAATTGGTAAAAGGTAAATACCAACGGCATATTTCTTTCAAAAAGATCTGTTTGGTTTTTTTTCTCTGGAGTTATTGCAAGGAATCTTTATCTTGCCTAAAATCGTTGGTTCTCTACTCTGAGTATTATTTAACTGTCTACATTAAGTTATTTTTGTTTAATGAAGATACTGGTATAGCCTAATAGTTTATGACAATATATATCATGTTCTGATTTAAAGTTTTGATTTGAAGGTGATAATCTATTTTAACATAGATAAAAGTAAGTAAAAAAGTTGTGTGTTAAACCATTTATATGGTAATAAATATTGTTCTTTTTCATGATAACATTTAATACAGTCAATTTAATCTAATTCTCACATAACTTCTCTTATATAATTACTATTTCTTACTGTTTACCCACCTCCGTGAATGCGCCATTTTCTAACCTTGTTAATTTAATGCAAAATACCACTTGGTAAGTAGGACTAGTACCTCATTAGTACTCTGCAGAAAGACATATTACATAAAAAAATTACATGGTCCAAAATAAAAAAATAATTTTAAAAACTCCAACATTGAAATCTGCACTTTTTTGGAGAATGATCCAAATACAAGTATCAACAGAAAGTAGTTTACTGTTTATTAATTAGCTGCACTGTGATGCCAATATCACAACGAAACTATCGTTATTAAATAAAGTTTACAACTTCTGAGATACGAGCCGTCGATTTCGTCGACCACGCATCTGTCCCTTATTTTGATTTCAGATAACTGGCAACTCTGCTGCAATGTGCCTTACCGCTCAGACCATAACATCTGCATATCACGTTACTATTGCTTCCAAAGTGGCTTAGCCCACTCACTCACTGCAGAAACGCGATTCCCTTAATTTATGAAAATTATCTTTCAAGAATATCGGGGAAGGAACTCTAATATTAGGTGTAATACAATTAGAGGAGTCTATGTACTACACAGAGGTGACAATAACTCAAATTTGAACTTTTTTGGCTTAGATCACTCTCTCATTGGATGCCACAATTGTGGTAATAAAATAATAATAAAATGTTAATAATACTAAAACAGTGCAATAAACATAAGATGTTTTACTTAATCCTTCAAATGAGTCCTCAAATTATTTAAAAATAAAATTCACTTTCTAAATTTACTTCCTTTGTACTCTTCATTGATATTAAAAGTACTACTGCACCAACATGAAAGAATGTATATTACTTTAATTTATTTTATTTCTGTATTATTTTTTCTAAAAGTTGTAAATAAAGTATTTTATTGATATTCTAAAAAGTATTAGTTAATTACTGATAGTCCTTTTTGATGTTGGTTTCCAGTTTGACTACAAATTCCAGTAAAATGTAAGGAATTTCAAGACATTAAAAAAAAAAATTCTTTGACTTAACTGAATTATCGGACTTAAGATCTAAATACACAGTGAATACTCGGTGCAAATTTTCAACTGAAAATGACTTATACTTGTCAGCTAACAACATTCTCTTGATATAAATTTAAACTGACTCAAAACCTGTATTATCAGTAGAAAAATTCTCACCCGACCAACCTTTTGAAATGGAGAACAATATTTATCTATAATACTCCGTGTTTTATTCTTCAAACTACTCACTTGACACTTAAAAGATGATTCGGTAAAATCCCATCTAGGGGGATAATTTTTTTAGAACCGAGATTCTCTTCATAAAACACTTATACCACACGAATTTTGTTATAGATAGATGTGTGGAGAGGAGATGTTGTCTTGGCGAATGATTTGGTCCAACCCACCCGCCCTAATTGATACACTTTCTTTTATATCACGATCTAGCGAAAACTCTCTTCTTCTCCACCATTTTTCTGTCCTCGTCCTCCTGATTGGACGTTGGAGGTGTGACGTCATATTGCTAAACAGTGGATGAACAGTGTGACAAACCCACAAGCCACTAGCTGCTCGTAAAAAATGGTGGTTGTGCTATTCAGTATATTGCTCCTTAACTAACATATACGTTCCTAACCTAACAAAACATCGGAGGTATTCAGTGTATTGCTCCTTAACTAACATAAACGTTCCTAACCTAACAGTTGGTAACCGTGTATCGGTCATAAACAAAAGAATCACACAGTCCGTGGAAATGTGAAGATCGCGTGAAATGGTCTCCTTAGTTGGGATTACGCCGATCATCAATGACTTACCAGATAACTTAAGTGACGAATCAAAGGCATTGCTTTTTGCAGATGATACTAGTGTACTCGTAACAGGAAAGTCACAAGAAGATTTAGCAAGACTAGCTACAAAGACTTTTCACGAATTAAATACTTGGTTTCAAGCTAATAAAATGTCACTTAATATTGATAAGACCCACTTTATTCAATTTAGAACAAAAAATAGATATATCTCAAACATTGTAATCAATTATCAAACACAAATCATAGAGGAAATTAGCAACATAAAATTCTTAGGACTACAAATTGACCAAAATCTTGACTGGAAGAAACACATTGTAATGATAAGTTCTAAGCTAAGTTCAGCATGTTTTGCGCTACGAACTTTGAATGATATATTACAACAGGACGCATTACTCACGGTATATTTTGCATATTTTCACTCTGTTATGAGGTACGGAATCATTTTTTGGGGTAACTCGGCACATAGGGAAAAAATATTTAGATTACAGAAGCGAGCAATAAGAATAATATGTGGAAAGAAAAAACGAGAATCTTGTAAACCGCTGTTTGAAAAATTAAAAGTCCTCACTCTCACCGGAGAGTATATACACTCTGTTATGTGTTACATGGTAGATAATATTGATAAATTTCAAAGTAATCACAGTATACACGGGCGTACTACTAGAAACATGAATGATTTACATAGACCAGCTAACTCATTAAAACTTTTTCAGAAAGGTGCTTATTATTCCGCAATACAAATATACAATAACCTTCCAAAAGAGATTAAATCACTATGTATTAAAAGCAAATGCAAATCTTTCAAAAGAGCTCTGAAGCAATATTTAGTAACTCACACCTTCTACAATATGGATGATTTCTTTTCAGCTTGAGTAAGTGTGACATAACAATTCTTGTATCATGTTTTTTTTTTATAACATGCATGTATGTTTTTATCTGACGTGTTCTATATCCTTGAGCCCTGCTCAACACAGGATCTACAGAACGAGACATCTACATCTACATCTACATCTACATCTACATTCATTTGCTCAATGACAACTGGGTCCTGTTTCATAGAACTTCACACCAATATTGTTACCCCATGGGTCAATAAAATATTATTATTCTTAAAAAGATGCATTTAATATTATTAGTTTCCTGTGTCATTGGAATAATATTATTAGTTATAGTTCATAAATATTAGTAAGTTGTTTCATAGATTGCAAAGGTGATAAAATTTACTCGCAATTTCAGGTGTTTTTCTATAAGTGTATTTGGACTAATAAGTTATTCTGAAATACATGTGATTTTATTAGTGGGCATATTTCAATGAGACAATATTGTGTTAGCTAATAAATCATATGAGTTCTAATATCATTAATTATAATGTCACTGTTGTTAACCTGACTGACCGATGTATAAGTACAGAAACAACACAAGGTTAGTGAGAGGTGAACTACGGTGACAATGGTTTAGTAGTGCCTCTGGAGTAGAAGAAAATTATTTAAATAATTTCATAAATCCCTAGAATGTTATTATGAGGAAGACATAATAGATGTTTCATTTCTTGGTAAATGCAATTTTGGTGTTAACATTCATCTATTTCAGTGGATATTTCAGAAATAAGTTTCCTGTTACACAATTCACATTAACAGTAAATAAAGATCTTAGAAATACAAATGAAATTCTTTTTAGAGCATTGTTCTTGCCGCTGTTTGGCAACACTGTGTGGTAGTCTCTGTGTGACTCAGTTGTATATTGTGTTGTCCAGACGGTGCTATTCTTATGTAGTAATTCCTATTTAACATAACTCTCTCTGATATTTGAACACAATCCTTAGTGTAAGTTCTTTTGGTAAAACAAAGGCTCAGTGCACACATTACTTGAGGAAGGTTTGTCCATCTCATGTGAAAGCAGATGTCTTCTCAGAATCCATCGTCGGGAAAATTTCTTGTTACATATATCACACGAGAACGACTTCTGACCAGTGTGAGTGAGTATATGATCTTTGAGATGCCCTTTCTTGGAAAATTTCTTGGCACATATATCACATGTAATTGGCTTGTGACCACTGTGAGTGATCATATGCGTTTCGAGATTCACTCTTTGAGAAAATTTCTTGGTACATATTTCACATGAGAATGGCTTCTCACCAGTGTGAGTGAGCATGTGTCTTTTGAGATTCCCGCTTTGAGAAAATTTCCTGGTACATATATCACATGATAAATGTTTGTCCGGAGTACGAGTTAGCTGTGCCGAGGATGAGCTTGTACATGTAGCAGGTGGTTGCATTAGCTGATCCTCTTCATTGTTTAAAGGAGAAGTCCCTGAAATCTCCTCTAAATTTTGACTGGGGCTGCATGCTGTAGAATCTCCGTAGTCTGAAATCTCATGTTTGATTTCCACTGTCACTAGGTCAAATGCAATCGGGACATGTTCACTCTCTAGTTGTGTCTGAGAAAACTCTTCCTTAATATCAATCTTGATAAATTCCGATTTGAGTACAGGCTCCATTTTGTGTTACACACTCTACATGATGTTGGTTTACTGAACTGATATTAAATTCACTATTTTCTTTTCATCCTACAACACACGAGCGTCACCGTGGCGGTGTCGGTGCTCATAGCTATTATCTGGGGGGCAGTGCAAATTCGCCTTCATTAGCATAGTCATCAAAGTCACTCAGTAGAATGTGTTTTGTCTGTCCCAGGCTATGCCCAGGCTGATCAGGAGAAGAAAATGACAGCTTGTTTGCTGCGATGATGTCCCTGCGCCCTTCGCTTAAGCGCCCATTCCGCCCCGACCCCTTATGACGCGCTAAAATTATGGTATTTACCAGTATGTGTAACTAAATTACTGCATACAAAGAAAGAGTACAGTAAAACAGTTTTTAATGTTGCCAGTAATATAATATCTATTTTCAAGTTAATTTCAAGGCGTACGCGACTGTAGACAGTTCAAAGAACGCCCGCACTGGAACACTGATAATAAAATTCGTAGCCCTTCCTGCATTGTCTGCAGTGCTTTAGTTGGGCCGGTACGCACCGGTACTGCGTACCGGTATAAAATTATTTTCCTTCTACCATACCGGGAAAAAGATGTGCTCCGGTACGTCGTACTGGCAGTACAAGAACGATATTGTCCTAAAATACTTATTAAATGTCCAATTCAATAAGAGAGTGTATTTGTTAATAATGACAAACACTATTAAATTCGCAGTAGATATGCGTTCTAATGTTCACCTTCGTGCGCATTTCTACAATAATTACTTTCTCCTTAGATTACATGTTGGCTATCCTGATAAGGTGCTCGGTTTTTTAAAACTCTTTTGTATGAGGCGATATGGAAAATTTTGAAGTAAGGTGAGTACCCCCATAAAATATTTTCCAACTAAAGCACTGATTGTCTGTCAACTGCAGGTGGTTCGGTGGCTATTGAACTTGCATCAATGCAGCAGGAAATCGAACATTTAAAATCTTTAATTTTCAAGCCGCACATTATTTCAGTATTTTCATGCTACTAATGTTTAAAAAAAATCTATGACCTTTCCGTACTGTAAAATCACGACAATAAAGCATTATAAAAAAAGGCATATTTTCAAATGCCACCGAAAAATCGATTGTTTCATAGGAAAATCGCCCAAATAGTAATAGTTGAAATATATATTATTTTTTAAATCCTAGTTTTCCTTGTGGAGTCGGGAGAGGGGAGTCAAAACAGTCCCCTTTGTCAGTGCAGTTGCAGATTGTTGACGTGAACTTTTGTAATTAATTTTATTGTTAGTTGTGAGTGAAAAGTGTTGTACACGTACCCTGTACGGGGCTTTAAAAATTCGCCGTGTGATAAAATTTCTGAGAGCTTCAATGGACGTTGAGGCAAAAAAAAGGAATAAGAGTGGTAATGAATTCAGAACAGGTAAAAGACTGAATGAGTTGCAAGAATCGGCTAAAGCTTGTTCCAAAATAACTTTTATGCAAAACCACACACGAGCAATCATCCTGAAAGTGAAAATTGCAGTGAATTAATCCGCCCAGGAACGACCTCGTTCTCAAATTCTTCTCTTAGTGAAAAAGAAAAACCCCAGTGTATTGAACGTCCTAATATTAGTTACTGTTATGGCAAAAGTGAAATTTCAAATATTGATTCTGATTCTAAAACTGAAGATATACTTTGGTGAGTGAATATATTTTCTTCTTATCAGTTTCATAGGTACTGCGCTGCTGGTCACGTGAGTAAAATTTCATAATTTGTATAGGCTACCGTACTTAGATTTTATTGTGTAATAAATAGTTTAAGCTTATAAATCCAAAGGCCCTAGTATCGACTCTTTGCTGGATGGATGAAGTTACCAAATCTTTAACGATGAATATTCCCAATCTCCCTTTTGTTTAGTTTATGACAGTGTGAATTACTGTTTAAAAATAAAAAGTATTAAGATCTAACGATAATTAAGTGAACGTACATCATAAGCGAAACTTTTCACATGTACATACCGCTCTAGTACAATACCTGTCATTGTATCTGCGATATTTTAACTTTCACTTTTTCCTAACATCTATTGTTTGTATCAACTGTCAATGTGGTCGTCTGAAAGTTTTTGTAATTATACTTTTAGTTTTTTATGGAGGACTCCTTTCTACCTTTTTTATGCATTAGGGGTCATACGTTATAAACACATTTTTAGAGTCTTGAAATCAATAGAGGACAGCTTGATTCTTCGTGTAGTCTGGTGGTTAAGGGTCTGAACTATGCATTTTTACTTTAAAAGGTCCCACTTCACACACATCTTCCTGGACCCCTGTGGAGTATTTGAAATTTAACCCATTTATTACGCAATCGGTGATAGTCGCGCTTATTGATATTTTTAATCACCTGTTTTACTTTTTAGTTTAACATTCCTAAAATAACAAAACACGATATTTAAACTCTTCTTTGCCACAAATATAAATACATTATTTTTATATCTTCTTTCGTTGATACGCAGTTTACATACACCCAAACGCTGTCTTAAATAATTATTTTCTTTATGAAAGATATGAAGATGTTACACGCAGATGTTTAATTTCCGGTTAAGTTCAGTGCTTATGAAGCGTTTGCATGAGAGAAACAGGCAGCAGTTGTTGCCAGCGAAGTTTGCTGTTGACATTGACATCGCTTTTACATTAGAGTACTTCAAGAAATTTAAACAATCCGCCATTTTCTGACACAGCACACTCTAGTGAGTGACTTTGGTCACTGTTTCGAAGATGGCGGTTTGCACTGCTCCCCAGACACAGATATAGAGGAATAGATCGGCAGCGTAAGGGGAGGGACTGAAGCCAACGCGTTCGCTGCGTCGCCATATTGCGATCACCAACAATCTGACGAATGGAAGGGAAGCGGGCGCGGGAATCAAACAAGAAATGTTTTTTTAAAGCTGTTTAAATTGGAATTTCACAATCCAGTAAATAAATTAATAAATACAGTTTAATGTCATTCGGCCATTACAGCAGTAGACATCCCACTTAGGTACTAACTTGTAATAAAATCTGGTAAACTGATATAACAAAAGTGCCAAAGTGCATGTAGTTCCTGGTCTTAAGTCTCTATACAGAAGATGCTTCTATAGGATTAATGTTAATGTAGTTAATGTTAATTTAGAGTCACATATCTTTCACATTTATTCAGCTTTGGCTGGTAAACTGGTGACTCGTCAATTTGAGCTTACTTGCTACAGTTACTAACTAGGAATATTCTAGCTTAGGCCTACACTATATTACTTGTAAATCACGATTACAAATAAGGAAAATCTAACACTAATGTAATTATTTTTCTAATGCTATTAATGAGTGCTTGAAAATGGAATGATTTCTTTTCCTATTTTTTGAAGAGAAACTTCTTTAGCTGCGGTAGGAGTAAATCGAGATCTAACCCAAAGTTGCGTTACGGACAAAATCGTCACGAAATTGTTACGCTCAAAATCGTCACGAAATTAATGGGTCTGTGATGGAACGGGCTGCACAGAAAACAATCAACTCAATGATTAGGCTTATCCAAAATTTAGACCCAAACTTAAAATCTAAAAATCCAAAATTTAAAAAATAAAAAAATCCAAAGTTAAAAATTGAAAATCCCAAATTTAAAAATCCAAAATTAAAAATCGAAAATCCAAAATTTAAAAATGCAAAATTAAAAAAATCCAAAATTCCAAAATAAAAAATCAGATTTAAAAATTAAAAATCCAAAATTTAAAAAAAATTAAAATCCAGAATTTAAAAATCCAAAATTTAAAAAATTTAAAATTTAAAATTAAAAATCGAAAATCCGAAATTTAAAAAATCTAAAGGTCCAAAATTAAAATATCCAAAAAATAAAAATGTTAAAAAATTTAAAAATAAAAAATAAAAAATCCCAAATTAGAAATTAAAAAAATTAAAAGATAAAAAATTTAAAAATTCTAAAAATTCAAAATTAAAAAGTCCAAAATCCCAATATTAATAAAGTCCAACAATCCAAAATTTAAAAAGTCCAAAAACCCAATATTAAAAATGTCCAACAATCCAAAATTCAAAAAAAGTAATAATCCAAAATTTAAAAAATCAAAAAAATTAAAATTAGTTTCACTTGTGTCGCGTGGCGTTCCATGCAAACTTTTTTATTTATTATAATTATATGTTAACCTCATATTCAAGGAATTCTCTGATTGAGTAATATGTTCTTTGCAAGAACCAGTTTTTATTCGTAATTTTGAATAGTCAGCTATTTAATGCTTTCGTTTCGTTTGAAATGTTATTGCATGTTTTTATGCCCATTTATTGTGGTGTATGCTGTAGGTGGGTTAATCTATGGGAACAGAATTTTAACAACTCTGTTTCTGGTGTTGTATTCGCGAGTATGTTGGGTTTTGTATTGGTCAAAATTAATGTGTACATGAGTTAGAAGCTCTATACCTTTTCAACTTCAAGTTGAGACTAAACAATTTCAAATTGAGACTAAACAATTTCAAATTGAGACTAAACAATTTCAAATTGAGAATAAACAATTTCAAATTGAGACTAAACAATTTCAAATTGAGACTAAACAATTTCAAATTGAGACTAAACAATTTCAAGTTGAAAATGATCACATTCAAGCTATTACATTTTTGTTCTCATACTATTCAGTATCATAGTGACATCTGTCAACAAGCAATAGAACCAGAACAACAATGCTAACTGATCCAAAAGACAATCGGTACAGATCCAAAAGGAAACTGGCAATTGTTTTGCTTGATAACAGTGATTTAAAACAGGAACAAGCTTGAATTGTATCATATCAAATTCCGCTCCGTTATCATGCCTTATATGAAGAAAAGGGAATCTGAAAGTATCAAAAAGCAAATTTGTGCAGTGTACAACAATAATGGCGATTGGAGAGGTCTGGCCAATGCACTCGTGGTGAAGAAAGCAACTGCATATCGATGGGTGAAAAATCAAAATCAAGTTCAACGACAACATGGTGGTAAAAGAAGAGAGAAAATTACGGAAGATCATCGTGCCGTCATGACGCGGTATATAGAGGAAAATCCAAGAATGACATTGAAAGAACTTAAAAGAAAATTTGAAGAGGACCATCATGTTAGTGTCTCTACCGAATGTTTACGGCAACATTTGGATGGTTTGATGTTCACATTGAAAGATATTCGCAGAGAGCCAGAAAGAACCAATAGCGAGGAAACTAAAACAAAACGATGTGAGTATGTGCGGCAGCTCTTGGATTATCAATCACAGAACATTCCCATAATATATATGAATGAAACAAATTTCAATTTATTTATTTCACGACGGCAAGGACGTTCTAAAAAAGGAACACGTTGCAGGTACATATCAGCAGGCACCCGTGGGAATAACGTCCACGTTATAGGCTGCATTGGTAATTTGGGACTAATTTACTCTGAATTCAGAAGAGGCTCTTTCAAAATGGCAGAATGTAATGAATTCGTACGTCAATGCCTGCGAGCAGCTCAAAACATGTATCACTCAAGTGTAGTGCTGGTAATGGACAATGCCCCTTGTCATCGCAATGTTGAAGCAGTTTTCGCAGATGAAGAATTTAGAAACCATAGCTTGTTGAGGTTGAGTCCTTACAGTGCAATGTTGAACCCAATTGAGCTTGCGTGGTCCAGTTTTAAAGCAACTGTTAAACGAAGTTTGTCTGTGCAATTGCCACAGATTTTAGTTGATGAAGACAGGGGAAATTTATCTCAAACTGAGTATCGTCTTCGTCGGCTAGAAAACATTATGGCAGAAGCCTTAGGTACCATAAATGTTAACAGTTGCGCAAGATATCTAGCTCACATACTTAGATTCGTTCCTGATGCCTTAAACTTGAACGATATGCCTATGTAAGAGATAATAAACTTGTTTGTTAACTTTTCTCCTTACTGCATTATTTTAAAATGTAAACAGTATGATAAGTAAACTTCATTATTATGTAAGTTCAGATCCAATAAAGTGCTCCTAACTTCAATTTAGTTTATTATTTGCTTAAAATTCATTATTCTCAACTTGAAATTGTTTAGTCTCAATTTGAGATTGTTTAGTCTCAACTTGATATTGTTTAGTCTCAATTTGAAATTGTTTATTCTCAATTTGAAATTGTTTAGTCTCAACTTGAAGTTGAAAAGGTATAGTAAACATATTCAAGGAAATGTCAATATTTGTACATTTCTAAAGAGTGGCCTTCATGATTCCCTGTAGGATGGGTCATAATTTTTTTTTTTTTTTTTTGGCTTTCCCATTTGCTGCAGTTTTCCTAGACAATTATCCCGTAAACCAGTATTGAATGAAAATAGCTGTAATAGACCCAGTTTAAGCAATAGTAATTTGGCAAATTTATAAGTGAATGTTAATTTGACCTCCAATATAGTGGTGTAGTATGTATTTCAAATTACAGGGATTCCCAAACAACACTGTGGTTCACCATTTCACTATATATTCGGGATTATGTAGGAAGAAAAACAATTTTCCGTAATGAATACGTGCTACTTAAGCGGGCACGTTGGTGATACCAATATGGCGTCGGCACTGCTTCCCTTGCCCCTCTTCGCCCCTGAGTCGGCATCACTGCTACCTGCAGTTAAGGATACGACGCTGCCGATCTATTCCTTTATATCTGTGTCCCCAGATAATAGCTATGACTGTAACCTTGATCACAACCTACA
Organism: Ectobius pallidus; assembly: GCA_964059195.1. Classification (NCBI taxonomy): domain Eukaryota; kingdom Metazoa; phylum Arthropoda; class Insecta; order Blattodea; family Ectobiidae; genus Ectobius; species Ectobius pallidus. The sequence continues at coordinate 186,085,548 of CAXKWD010000004.1, read as the reverse complement.
CCGCCGGGGTGACGCTTGTGTGGTTGTTGGATGTAAAGAAAGTAGTGAATTATATTTAGTTCATTAAACCAACACCGTGTAGAGTGTGTGACACAAAATGGAGCCTGTGCTCAAATCGGAATTTACCAAGATTGAAATTAAGGAAGAGATTTCTCAGACACAAGTAAAGTGTGAACCAGTCCCAATTACATTTGACCTAATAAAGACAGTGGAAATCAAACGTGAGATTTCGGACTACGGAGATTCTACAGCATGCAGCCCCAGTCAAAGCTTAGAGGAGATTTCAGGGGCTTCTCCTTTAACCAATGAAGATGATCAGCTAATGCAATCAACTGCTGCATGTACAAGCACATCCTGGGCTGGAAACAGAAATCAGATAACTCGTATTCCAGACAAACATTTCTCATGTGATATATGTACCAAGAAATTTTCTCGAAGCGGGCATCTCAAAAGTCACATGCGCACTCACACTGGTGAGAAGCCTTTCTCATGTGATAAATGTACCAAGAAATTTTCACAAAGAGGGAGTCTCAAAACACACATTCTCACTCACACTGGACAGAAGCTATTCAAGTGTGATGTATGTACCAAGACATTTTCTCAAAGCGGGCATCTCAAAAGACACATGCTAACTCATACTGGTGAGAAGCCAATCTCATGTGATATATGTAACAGGACATTTTCTCTTATCGGGCATCTCAAAATACATATGCTCAGTCACACTGGTCACAAGCCATTCTCGTGTGATATATGTACCAAGAAATTTTCCCGAAGGGGGAATCTCAAAACGCATTTGATCACTCACACTGGTCACAAGCCATTCTCGTGTGATATATGTAACAATACATTTTCCCGAAGAGGGGATCTCAAGAGACATCTGCTTACGCACATTGGACATAAGCCATTTGCATGTAATATATGTACCAAAAAATTTTCTCAAAGTGGGCATCTAAAAGGACACATGCTTAAACACACTGGTCACAAGTCATTCTCGTGTGATTATATGTAACAAGAAATTTTCTCGAAGAGGGTATTTCAAAACACATCTGCTTTCACATGAGAAGGACAAACCTTCCTAATGTAATGTGCGCATTGAGCTTTGTTTTCCCAAAAGAACTTACACTAAGGATTGTGTTGAAATATCATTATACTTAATGATATTAGACCTAGTATGTTTTATTAACAAAATTTCGTCTCATAGATATATACACACTAATAAAATCTGTTCGCCAATATTATTAGCTCATTAGTTTGGTTATTGATTTGAAGGTTAAGTCTGGATTGTTTCTTGTTATTCTTCTTCTCTATGTACTTCAAAGCACCATGCCTCATGTATATCTTCATAAATGTAATAAATGTCATTATTCATGTCATTTATGGAATCTATTTTCATTTATTGTCTTCACATCTTATGTTTCTTTTCTATTTGCTTTTGATGAACAGCTTCTTTTGTCGATTAGAATATAGTAATTTTTCTGAGAAATCAAATCAAATAAATAAACTCACTCAAGATAGAGGTAGGCTTAATAATAATAATAATAATTTATGATACCGTTCAGCATACAATGCAATAGGTAACGTCAATGAGCCATTAAAACAATATATCTATGTTCAGGTATTCCTGTACAGTGTAAAAATTATATGTTTTCAACATACATTTAATTCTATTTTTAAAAATACTTGTATCTCTAATCTGTCTGAAAGATAACGGTAACTTATTATATAATTTTTTCCCAAGATACAAATGAGAATCAAGGGATTTCTGTAAACGAAATTTAGGTAACACCATATTATTTCTTCCCCTTGTATCATAACTGTGTACATCAGAAAACAATACCTCAATCTTATTTTGATGGTGAACATAAAACTTTCCAAATTCCTGAAAAATTGGTCTACAATGTTGGCGAAAATCCCAATTCTTTATTATTCTGATAGCCTCCTTTTGGAGCAAGAAAACCTGATTGGCTTCCCTGCTATTTCCCCAGAGCAAAATACCATAGTTAAGTTGGCAATGGAATATACTATAATAAACACTTAATAAGGTGCCCACTGATACACATAATTTAAGTCTTCTTAAGAGAAACAAGGCGTTTGACAATTTTTTACTTGTTACAGTTATATGATGTTTCCAGAAAAGCTTTCTGTCCAGCCATATTCCAAGTAGTTTAACTTGTTGCTCTGTGTCTTGTTTGTCTTTTATAGTGAATAGAATCGTTTGTATTTTCTCCTTATTCATATGTAAACCATTTGCCCCAAACCAATCTGACATTTGATCTAAAGTACATGACCAATCAAAAGTACTTGCAGAAAGAATATTAAGCACAGTGGTGTCATCTGCATAAGAAATAACTTTACCAGGAGTTGCAGCGGGCAAATCATTAACAGCAATAATAAAAAGGAAAGGACCAAGAATAGATCCTTGAGGCACCCCTGTTGTTACATCGTGAATTGTAGATTTCTGGTCATTAACTGAAACCAATTGCTTTCTATTGCTGAGATACGATGGAATTAGTGCCAATTCCTTGTTTCTTATTCCGTAGAACTCTAATTTCCTTAGCAGAAGATCATGCGGTAAACAATCGAAAACTTTACTAAGATTGCAGAGACAGGCTGCTGCATTCTGTTTGTTTTCAAAAGCATTTAGCACTTCACTCACTAGGCATTCAATACCCTTAACAGTGGACCTGTTGGATCTAAAACCATACTGTTCATCACTTAATAATCTGTTAGCTTCAAAATAGGATACTAACCCATCCAGCATTATGCTTTCAATTACTTTAGACAAAAGAGGCACCAAGGACACTGGTCTATAATTGGAGGCTTCTTGCCTATTTCCCTTTTTGTAAACAGGGATAACTTATGGAGGCCTATCATAATATAACCTATATTTCTTTGATGGGAAATGTAAACTTTTCTTAATTGGCACTGAATAAGAGGGATATATTTTTCACAATATGAAAATCATGAAATATGTATCAGTTCCAGAAACCTTAACAAATAATATTATTCTAATGAAACAGGAAACCAGTATTATTAAATGTACTTTCTTAAGAATATAGTAATAATATTTTATTGACCCATGGGCTAGTAATATCAGTGTAGAAAGTTCTATTAACAGGCCCAGTTGTCATTGTGTAATTGAACCATCTTGTGAGTCTCAATTAAGTAGTTTAATGAAGAAGCCAGAGGGTATTATATATCGTTCTCTATTTCAAAGGTTCTGTCATGTGAGAATTCTTCTATTGATAATCCAGGTTTTTAGTCGGTTTAAATTTGCTTGCGATGTATTAGTAGAAATAGCTAGACTTTTTATACTTAGGGAAATTTGTTAGCTGACAAGTATAAGTGATTTTCAGTTGAAAATTTGCACCAAGTATTCATTGTGTATTTACAAGTCAGTTCCAATAAATCAGACACAATTTAAAAAAAAAATTGTTTTGAATTTAAAAGAAAATTCTACTGGAATTTGAAGTCAAACTGCAAACAACTTAAAAAAGGCTACCAGTAATTAATTAATGAATACTTTTTAAGGTCTTTGTAAAATAATTTAATTACAACAATTAGACAAAATTATATGAAAATAAAAAAAATTAATATCATATACAGTCTTTTATGTTATTACAGAAGTACTTTTATTAAGAAGAAAGAGTATAAAGAAAGTAAACTTAGAAAGTGAATTTATTTTTAAATAATTTTCTGGCTTATTGGAAGGATTTTTAAGTATTGTATGCACTGTTTATAGTGCATTTTTTGGTAATTTATGGGTTATCAATAATCCTAGCTCTATTATATTATTATCATTACAGTTATTATTGCAATTATGATTATTACAATTATTATTATTGTTTATGTTTTATTGCTATTACTGTTATTGCCATTGACATGTAATCATACTGGTAGCAAAAGTACGATACATAACATATTAATTTCTTCTGTGAAATCAGCTCTCCCCTTGAGAAAAGCTAAGAGTTTTGTAGTTTATTTCCAATTGAGATATACAATGGTAGTTGCTAGAATTTCTTGTGTTGCCTGCCCGATGTTGAAGTTTAATTTCCCTATTAATAACAAAATTTCAGAGTTTTTATACCAAATAATACGTGACAAAAACCAGGATATTGCTTATGTGGGTAGAGAGTGAGGAAGCTTGACCTTTATCCCAGCAAAAAAAAAAATGCATAATTAGTATTATTGTCTTAAAAATAGCATTACTAAAAGAATTGATGAGTAGCATCTGCTGTAAGGTGATATTACGCTTTTCTTGCATCCGCGTTCCTGGTGATGTGAGGGACACTCGGAAGCGATTCACATACTGCAAAACTGGCAAGGTTACAGTTATATAATAATAATTCCATCACAAAATTACTTGTACCTTCCTAAAATAAATGTATCACAAAAGTTTTCTATAATGTTCTTTTATATGATGCTGTTACACGACACCATTTTATTTCTATTATAGTTAATTAATTATAAGCTCAGAATTATACATTTTTGGCAGCAGTGAATTTTTTAATCTATATTAATAAAAGGAAGTGTCTGTCCTCCGTCTGTCTGTCTTCCGTCTGTCCGCGATGCCCAGCGATATCTGCTCATCGCAGAGATCTGAAATTTTATACATAGGCGGACTAAAGGGTCGGAATGTGCACCTCGAAGCCGGAATTTTAATTTTCACTTTAGTTCGTGAGTTATGAGTGAAAAACGGGCAGAAAACGTGTATTTATTCCGTTTTCGAAGCATGAGTTTTCAGTAATACAAATCAATTACACTACGCTTTGGCTATTTTTGTCAAACCTTCGACATAAAAGCATCACGATCTCTTGAATGTTGTAGCTCACGCTGGTCGATTCATTTGTTTTTAATGTCAAGGCACCCAAACATAATGTGAAATTTTCAACCTACACCGAAGAGGATTATTATTATTATTATTATTATTATTATTATTATTATTATTATTATTATTATTATAGGGATAATCAATATTAGCCTAAATATGGTCAAACGTTGTTCGATTTGGACGAAACTCACTATACAGGGGTTTTCCGGGCCAAGGAACTCGAATCTGAGGTCGCTTTTACCAGGTGACGCTATCTAATCGTGATTTGTAGTCCACATGATTTAGGTGTTAATATAGCCTAATGATTTAACTATTATGCTCTTAATTTTTAATTTTTGAAATAATTATCGCGGGCACATGCTATCTTAAAATAATAAAAGGACGTGTATGTCTGTCTGTCCACGATGCCCAGCGAAATCTACTGTATGCAGAGATCTTAAATTTTAAACATAGATGGGCTGAAAGGTGGGCGAATGCGCATCGAAGCCGGATTTTTAATTTTAGCTTTCGTTCGCGAGTTGTGAGTGAAAAGCTGGCAGAAAACGTGATTTTAGCGCTGTCGAAGCATCAGATTTCAGTAATACATTTCAATGTCAAATCAATTGCAGTTGGCTTTGTGTATTTTTGTCATACCGTGGTAATAAAAGCATCGCGATCGCTAGAATGTTGTAAGCCCACGCTGGTCGATTCATTTGTTTAGAATGTCAAGGCCCGTAGACATATGAAATTTTCAACCTACACGGAAGAGGGGTAATCAACATAGACCTAAATATGGTTAAACATCGTTCGATTTGGACGAAACTGACTGTACAGGGGTATTCCGGGCCAAGGAACTCGAATCTGAGGTCGCTTTTACCAGGGGACGCTACCTAATCGTGGAATGCGCTCCACGTGATTTAGGTGTTAATAATTATAATGATTTAACTATGCTCTTAATTTTTAGTTTATAATTTTTGAAATAATTATCGCGGGGGAAGCCGCGGGCACATGCTGTTTGTCTGTCTGTCTACGATGCCCATCGAAATCTACTGAACACAGAAATCTGAAATTTTAAAGATAGATGGACTGAAAGGTGGGCGAATGCACCTCGAAACCGAATTTTTAATTTCAGCTTTCGTTCGAGTTATGAGTGAAAAACTGGCAGAAAACGTGATTCGCGCTGTCGAAGCATCAGATTTCAGTAATACATTTCAATGTCTAATCAATTGCTGTTGGCTTTGTCTATTTTTGTCATACCGTGGTAATAAAAGCATCGCGATCGCTTGAATGTTGTAAGCCCACGCTGGTCGATTCAATTGTTTAGAATGTCAAGGCCCGTAGATATATGAAATTTTCAACCTACACGGAAGAGGGATAATCAACATAGACCTAAATATGGTTAAACATCGTTCGATTTGGACGAAACTCACTATACAGGGATTTTCTGGGCCAAGGAACTCGAATCTGAGGTCGCTTTTACCAGGCGACGCTATCTAATCGTGGTATGTAGTCCACGTGATTTAGGTGTTAATAAACATAATGATTTAACTATTATGCTCTTAATTTTTAATTCTTGAAATAATTATCGCGGGCGATCGCTAGATTTTGTAAGTCCATCCTGGAAGATTCATTTGTTTAGAATATCAAGGCCCGAAGACATATGAAATTTTCAACCTACACGGAAGAGGGATAATCAATATAGGCCTAAATATGGTCAAACATTGTTCGATTTGGACGAAACTCACTGTACAGGGGTATTCTGGGCCAAGGAACTCGAATCTGAGGTCGCTTTTACCAGGCGACGCTATCTAATCGTGGTATGTAGTCCACGTGATTTAGGTGTTAATAAATATAATGATTTAACTATTATGCTCTTAATTTCTAATTTTTGAAATAATTATCGCGGGCGAAGCCGCGGGCACATGCTAGTTATATATGAAAGTAATAGCTTTAGTGATGAAATGTTAGGGGTGTTAATCTGGAGTATTAATATTAAATACTACCAGGTGCTGTCGGTTTTGCTCACGATAACTAACTCGAAGGTTAAAAATGAAGGCCAAAGTAATCAGTCATAAATTAAATGTTTAATAATTATAATGAAAAGCTAAACATCTCGATTAGAAAGCGCCTCTATTGTATTTGACATTATAAATAAACGAATTGACCAGAAGAGCTGACAGAATCGAAACGATCGATAATTCCATGCGATATATTGAAAAAATCGCGATGTTTTTTTTTTCTGCGAGTTATGACAAATAAAGCAAGGCCACCTGCAATTGATTATTGACATGTAATACCGAAAACTTGTGCTTTGATAGCGCAAAAAATTCACGTTTTCTGCCAGTTTTTAACTCATAACTCGCGAACAAAGCGAAAATTAAAATTCCAGTTTGGAGGTGCATTCATATATGTTTAAAATTTCAGATCTCTGCATGCAGTAGATTTTGCTGGAAATCGCGTACAGACAGACAGACAGACAAACACTTTCTCTTATTGTTATAGATTCATGGCAATAAAGTAAAACATTTCATTCTGAAAAGAGATTTACTTATGTTTAAACTTAAATAATTTTTTAAGGATTTTTGTCTAGAGTAACTATGTCAATGAATATTTTTGGACTCATCTGTTTGGGATGTTGGAGAAGTCAAACATTATATATTGCGACGCTTTCGTGCATAGAAAATAAGATGGTGGTCACGGACATTGTGTCGTATGCAGCGAGCTTTCAAATGTCAGTTCTGACAACATCCGCAACATTGAGCTTTCTACGTGCGGGCAAATAAACCATGTATTCAACAATTGCTGGACTCATCCCACGGCCTCCTAATAGCCCAGATTTTCTTGTGTGAGGGTACATTTATTCTAAGTAACACACTAGTCTGGTGGTTAAGAAACAAAAAAGGGACGAACTATGCATTTTTACTTTAAAAGGTCCCACTTCGCACACATCTTCCTTGACCCCTGTGGAGTATTTTTGGAAGGAGCGCCAACGCAAATTTTGCGGCGGAGGGGGATTCAAAATGGCGGCTGCACTCACTCACTAAATCACCTCTAGCTCCTAACCCCATGGTCCTATTTCAATGTTCCTTTTTTAAAATTAAAGGTAAAAGTAAGTGGTATAAGATACTGTAATGATATTTTAGATAAGTAAAATGGATACCCTTTAAAAAGTTAAAAACGATAAAACATGTTTTTCTTTTCGCTTTTATTTTTATCACAGTTTTTCAGAAAGTGAGAATTCGTAATTTTTTCTCAAATAAAAAATAAAGTACGTTTCTTAAGCTTTAATTTGATACCATAAAACACACATTTCCGTTAACAATTAACCCCAAAGCGGCCGTCAGAACAATACAGGTACAATGTCGCGGCCACGAATATCCTAGCGTAGTGCTTACCAAAGCATGCTAAACCGACCTGCCCACAGCGAACAGTGGTTCGGAAACATCGTTTCGCGTGTGTTGGTAGTATCCTATTGTTATAAAATTATCTGTGTGTATTAGCCTAGGTCCTAGCATTCTACAAATACGCCAATACCAGTAAATGTTAATACGGTAAGTACTGTTGAGCTGCTCTTTTCTAATGATAAGGATATGTATTCATTACAATAAGGTTAGTCTCAAATAATGGAAGCATTTATGTCAAGAATCATGTTCAATCCATGGAACTGCTCATTTTTATAACTTCGAATGTTGAAACATAAAATTTTCGCTGATACGTTTAACGCCCGCTTGATGTAGGCCTACTTCTGTTAATTTTCAGCGAAAAATATTAACTTCATCAATTCATTTGAACGTGCTGCTAATGAAACTGATAAAACACGCTCATAATTCATTTTGCAGACGAAATCCTACCATGTTTATAAGAAAGAAGATGATCCGATGACCTTCAAAGACTGGCACACCAAAATGCGCTCAGAACGACCTCTGTTTCTTTACTAGGAAATACCTTGGCGCCTCTAGTTTTCGGTCATAATTATGTTTTCTCTGTGAAAAGGTACACGGAAGTATTTGAAGAATATCTAAACTTTTGAGTGGCTGAACAACTGTGCTGTGGTGATTTCTTTTTATATAGGTAAATGTGGGATGTACAGTAAGAGGAATGTCGGCCTTATTATTTATTAGCCAACCCGTAAGAGAGACTTAAGGAATTGTACTATTAATGGTCGCTGTCGGGAATATTAAAGGGCACGTATAGGGCAACAATAAATATATTAGAAAATTGAAAGGGAAGAGAGAAGAGAAATGATTTAGATTTTACTGATTAGATTCCCTGCAAAAACCATCACATGTGTTGAGTTCATGTAAATCCTGCCTTGCCACATACTCAGTACATCCACAGGGAAATTAGCTCTTGATGCTGCCACTTCTGGAAGTGTCATTCATACTCGTACCCATTCACCGTCAGTCTTAGTCCAACCCCACTTGGAAGGATCTTGGTCTGGTTGTATCGGTTTCAGAGCTTTGTCCCATATCATTCCTCTTAGTAGTCTATGCTGTCCTCATTGCATGCAGTTTCAGTGCATCGGAAGTTGATGGTATATTTTCCATCAACCTGGGACCTTTTCTCTTAAGTAAAAATCTTCTCTCTTCATCGACATTTTCCGCACTACAAGACCTGTCGCACAGAACGACAACATATCTCTGAATTCCAGAAAAAAACGTCGTCTATATTTCCTTTCGCTAACAAGAGGAAACTCTCAGTAGTATTTGGCAGACATCCACGCTTCCCATGCCTTAACTTTTCTTCTTCCATTGGACTGTGAATCAGTATTACAGTCAGTGAATGCGTGAAAGTAGGGAAGAGCCTTAGATATAGAACGTCCTAGTCCTCTTGCAATTTCATGGATAGGAATGTATTGGAAATCTTTTCTTGTCCCAAAGGCAATCCAAAGACTGTTTGTCCCAAGTTCTTCAAAACTGGATATGGAGATAACTATAATATCGGTCTCCACTGACCGGATCTTTTCCTTCTGAAACAGGGAATGTTCTAATGTTGTAATTTCCTGTGAGAGGAACTTGAAGAAAGACTTCTTGTTTTTAGAATCTTTTAAAAAGGTCTCCCATTTTCAGGCCAAACAACATACAAGCGTGACACTGATGACATTTGATGTGAAACATGTGGAATGTTTTGTTCAAAGGTATGTGCTCCTGTGTGTGGTAATAAGTGAATGACTGCAGCTCCATCTAAGATTTCAACATTAACAGCTTTTGGCTCAGTTTTTATTTTTTTTTCATTAATGTAAGTCGAAAAGCACTTAAGCAGACTTGACTTATTCTTACAAAGTATTGGCTTCCCATGATTTGAAAGGCTGATTTTCATGTCTACAAAATTCTTGGAAATCTCTTTCTCTTGTTTGACTTGCTATGTACAAATGGCTGAAGAGTGCATTGTCATTTCGTAACACCTGTAACCTTGATAAGTTTTGTTTTCTATTTCGTTCGTAGTTTCGAGCAAAAGTTGCATGTCTGGGTTTAGTTTTATTGGATCCATGATACTTTTGTCAGAGCTTTCCAAACGTTCCTGAAATAATTGAGAAAACTGTTTTACCCCCTCTTTTACAATTAACTTTAATGTTTTCTCTACAGTTTCTGACATTATTATTTTTGTATCAATTGCAAACAGTTTTGTACACTCTTCAGAGAAAGGATTTCCAAAATTTGCCACAGTATGAATAAGAGCATCAACTTTCTCTCTTTATTTTAATTTTTTTTTTTTTAATAATCTTTCTTCAACATTACAATCTATTCTACAACGTCCCTTTTTTGTTTCTTAACCACCAGACTAGTGTGTTACTTAGAATAAATGTACCCTCACACAAGAAAATCTGGGCTATTAGGAGGCCGTGGGATGAGTCCAGCAATTGTTGAATACCTGGTTTATTTGCCTGCACGTAGAAAGCTCAATGTTGCGGATGTTGTCAGAACTGACATTTGAAAGCTCGCTGCATACGACACAATGTCCGTGACCACCATCTTATTTTCTATGCACGAAAGCGTCGCAATATATAATGTTTGACTTCTCCAACATCTCAAACAGATGAGTCCAAACATATTCATTGACATAGTTACTCCAGACAAAAATCCTTAAAAAATTATTTAAGTTTAAACATAAGTAAATCTCTTTTCAGAATGAAATGTTTTACTTTATTGCCATGAATCTATAACAATAAGAGAAAGTGTTTGTCTGCCTGTCTGTCTGTACGCGATTTCCAGCAAAATCTACTGCATGCAGAGATCTGAAATTTTAAACATATATGAATGCACCTCCAACCTGGAATTTTAATTTTCGCTTTGTTCGCGAGTTATGAGTTAAAAACTGGCAGAAAACGTGAATTTTTTGCGCTATCAAAGCACAAGTTTTCGGTATTACATGTCAATAATCAATTGCAGGTGGCCTTGCTTTATTTGTCATAACTCGCAGAAAAAAAAAACATCGCGATTTTTTCAATATATCGCATGGAATTATCGATCGTTTCGATTCTGTCAGCTCGTCTGGTCAATTCGTTTATTTATAATGTCAAATACAATAGAGGCGCTTTCTAATCGAGATGTTTAGCTTTTCATAATAATTATTAAACATTTAATTTATGACTGATTACTTTGCTCTTCATTTTTAACCTTCGAGTTAGTTATCGTGAGCAAAACCGACAGCACCTGGTAGTATTTAATATTAATACTCCAGATTAACACCCCTAACATTTCATCACTAAAGCTATTACTTTCATATATAATTTAAAAATTCACTGCTGCCAAAAATTTATAATTCTGAGCTTATAATTAATTAACTATAATAGAAATAAAATGGTGTCGTGTAACAGCATCATATAAAAGAACATTATAGAAAACTTTTGTGATACATTTATTTTAGGAAGGTACAAGTAATTTTGTGATGGAATTATTATTATATAACTGTAACCTTGCCAGTTTTGCAGTATGTGAATCGCTTCCGAGTGTCCCTCACATCACCAGGAACGCGGATGCAAGAAAAGCGTAATATCACCTTACAGCAGATGCTACTCATCAATTCTTTTAGTAATGCTATTTTTAAGAGAATAATACTAATTAGGCATGCATTTTTTTTTATTTTTTTTTTTTTATTTTGCTGGGATAAAGGTCAAGCTTCCTCACTCTCTACCCACATAAGCAATATCCTGGTTTTTGTCACGTATTATTTGGTATAAAAACTCTGAAATTTTGTTATTAATAGGGAATATAAACATCAACATCGGGCAGGCAACACAAGAAATTCTAGCAACTACCATTGTATATCTCAATTGGAAATAAACTACAAAACTCTTAGCTTTTCTCAAGGGGAAAGCTGAATTCACAGAAGAAATTAATATGTTATGTATCGTACTTTTGCTACCAGTACGATTACATGTCAATGGCAATAACAGTAAACATAAACAATAATAATAATTGTAATAATCATAATTGCAATAATAACTGTAATAATAATATAATAGAGCTAGGATTATTGATAACCCATAAATTACCAAAAAATGCACTATAAACATTGCATACAATACTTAAAAACCCTTCCAATAAGCCAGAAAATTATTTAAAAATAAATTTCACTTTCTAAGTTTACTTTCTTTATACTCTTTCATCTTAATAAAAGAACTTCTGTAAGAACATAAAAGACTGTATATGATATTAATTTATTTTATTTTCATATAATTTTGTCTAATTGTTGTAATTAAATTATTTTACAGAGACCCAAAAAGTATTCATTAATTACTGGTAGCCATTTTTGAAGTTGGTTTGCAGTTTGACTACAAATTCCAGTAGATTTTTTTAAAAAAATTCCTTAACTGTATCTGATTTATTGGAACTGACTTGTAAACATACAATGATTACTTGGTGCAAATTTTCAACTGAAAATGACTTATACTTATCAGCTAACAAAATTCCCTACGTATAAAATGTCTGGCTTTTTCTACTGATACATTGCAAGAAAATTGAAACCGACTCAAACTGTGGATTATCAATAGAAAAATTCTCACCTGACAGAACCTTTGAAATGGAGAATGATATATAATACCCTCTGGCTTTTTCATTAAACTACTTACTTGAGACTCACAAGATGGTTCAATTACAAAATGACAACTGGGCCTGTTAATAGAACTTTTACACTGATATTACTAGCCCATGGGTCCGTAAAATATTATTACTATTTTTTTTAAAAAGTACATTTAATATTACTGGTTTCCTGTTTCATTAGAATAATATTGTTTGTTAAGGTTTCTGGAACTGATACAAATTTCATGATTTTCATATTATGAAAAATGTATCCCTCATATTCAGTGCCAATTAAGAAAAGTTTACATTTCCCATCAAAGAAATATAGGTTATATTATGATAGGCCTCCATAAGTTATCCCTGTTTACAAAAAGGGAAATAGGCAAGAAGCCTCCAATTATAGACCAGTGTCCTTGGTGCCTATTTTGTCTACAGTAATTGAAAGCATAATGCTGGATGGGTTAGTATCCTATTTTGAAGCTAACAGATTATTAAGTGATAAACAGTATGATTTTAGATCCAACAGGTCCACTGTTAATTAAGGGTATTGAACGCCTAGTGAGTGAAGTGCTAAATGCTTTTGAAAACAAACAGAATGCAGCAGCCTGTCTCTGCGATCTTAGTAAAGCTTTCGATTGTTTGCTGCATGATCTTCTGCTAAGGAAATTAGAGTTCTACGGAATAAGAAACAAGGAATTGGCTCTAATTCAATTGTATCTCAGCAATAGGAAGCAATTGGTTTCAGTTAATGACCACATATCTACAATTCGCGATGTAACAACAGGGGTGCCTCGAGGATCTATTCTTGGTCCTTTCCTTTTTATTATTGCTGTTAATGATTTGCCCGCTGCAACTCCTGGTAAAGTTATTTCTTATGCAGATGACACCACTGTGCTTAATATTCTTTCTGCAAGTACTTTTGATTGGTCATGTACTTTAGATCAAATGTCAGATTGGTTTGGGGCAAATGGTTTACATATGAATAAGGAGAAAATACAAACGATTCTATTCACTATAAAAGACAAACAAGACACAGAGCAACAAGTTAAACTACTTGAAATATGGCTGGACAGAAAGCTTTTCTGGAAACATCATATAACTGTAACAAGTAAAGAATTGTCAAACGCCTTGTTTCTCTTAAGAAGACTTAAATTATGTGTATCAGTGGGCACCTTATTAAGTGTTTATTATAGTATATTCCATTGCCATCTTAACTATGGTATTTTGCTCTGGGGAAATAGCAGGGAAGCCAATCAGGTTTTCTTACTCCAAAAGGAGGCTATCAGAATAATAAAGAATTGCGATTTTCGCCAACATTGTAGACCAATTTTTCAGGAATTTGGAAAGTTTTATGTTCACCATCAAAATAAGAATGAGGTATTGTTTTCTGATGTACACAGTTATGATACAAGGGGAAGAGATTATATGGTGTTACCTAAATTTCGTTTACAGAAATCCCTTGATTCCCATTTGTATCTTGGGAAGTTACCGTTATATTTCAGACAGATTAGAGATACAAGTATTTTTAAAAATAGAATTAAATGTATGTTGAAAAGATATAATTTTTACACTGTACAGGAATACCTGAACATAGATATATTGTTTTAATGGCTCATTGACATTACCTATTGCATTGTATGCTGAACGGTATCATAAATTATTATTATTATTATTAAGCCTACCTCTATCTTGAGTGAGTTTATTTATTTGATTTGATTTCTCAGAAAAATTACTATGTTCTAATCGACAAAAGAAGCTGTTCATCAAAAGCAAATAGAAAAGAAACATAAGATGTGAAGACAATAAATGAAAATAGATTCCATAAATGACATGAATAATGACATTTATTACATTTATGAAGATATACATGAGGCATGGTGCTTTGAAGTACATAGAGAAGAAGAATAACAAGAAGCGATCCAGACTTAACCTTCAAATCAATAACCAAACTAATGAGCTAATAATATTGGTGAACAGATTTTATTAGTGTGTATATATCTATGAGACGAAATTTTGTTAATAAAACATACAAGGTCTAATATCATTAAGTATAATGATATTTCAACACAATCCTTAGTGTAAGTTCTTTTGGGAAAACAAAGCTCAATGCGCACATTACATTAGGAAGGTTTGTCCTTCTCATGTGAAAGCAGATGTCTTTTCAGAATCCATCTTCGGGAAAATTTCTTGTTACATATGTCACACGAGAATGACTTGTGACCAGTGTGTTTAAGCATGTGTCCTTTTAGATGCCCACTTTGAGAAAATTTTTTGGTACATATATTACACGCAAATGGCTTATGTCCAGTGTGCATAAGCAGATGTCTCTTGAGATCCCCTCTTCGGGAAAATTTCTTGGTACATATGTCACACGAGAATGGCTTGTGACCAGTGTGACTGAGCATATGTCTTTTGAGATGCCCGATATGAGAAAATGTCCTTTTACATACATCACATGAGATTGGCTTGTCACCAGTATGAGTTAGCATGTGTCTTTTGAGATGCCCGCTTTGAGAAAATTTCTTGGTACATACATCACACTTGAATAGTTTGTGTCCAGTGTGTGTGAGAATGTGTGTTTTGAGATCCCCTCTTTCGGAAAATTTATTGGTACATATATGACACAAGAATGACTTGTGATCAGTATGAGTTCGCATATGTTTTATGAGATGCCCGCTTTGAGAAAATTTCCAGGGACATATATCACACGAGAAATGTTTGTCTGGAGTACGAGTTAGCTGTTTACTGTTACCACCAGTGGATGTGCTTGTACATACAGCAGGTGAGTGTGATTGTATTTGCTCATCCTCTTCATTGGTTAAAGGAGAAGCCCCTGAAATCTCCTCTAAGCTTTGCCTGGTGCTACATGCTGTAGAATATCCGTAGTCTGAAATCTCACGTTTGATTTCCACTGTCTTTATTAGGTCAAATGTAATTGGGACTGGACGGGTTCACACTTTACTTGTGTCTGAGAAATCTCTTCCTTAATTTCAATCTTGGTATATTCCGATTTGAGAATAGGCTCCATTCTGTATCACACACTCTACACGGTGTTGGTTTCCTGAACTAAATTAAATTCGCTACGTTCTTTACATCCAACAACCACACAAGCGTCGTCACCCCGGCGTTGTAGGTTGTGATCAAGGTTACACTGTTACAGTCATAGCTATTATTTGGGGAGCAGTGCAAATCGCCATCTTCCAAACAGTGAACAAAGTCACTCACTAGAGTGTGATGTGTCAGAAAATGGCGGATTGTTTAAATTTTCTTGAAGTGTAAAAGCGATGTCAATGTCAACAGCGAACTTCGCTGGCAACAACTGCTGCCTGTTTCTCTCATGCAAACGCTCCATAAGCACTGAACGTAACCGGAAATTAAACATCTTCGTGTAACATCTTAATATCTTTCATAAAGAAAATAATTATTTAAGACAGCGTTTGGGTGTATGTAAACTGCGTATCGACGAAAGAATATATAAAAATAATGTATAATTATATATGTGGCAAAGGAGAGTTTAAATATAGTTTTAATTATTTGAGGAATGTTAATCTAAAAAGTAAAACAGCTGATTAAAAATATCAATAAGCGCGACTATCGCCGATGGTGTAACGATCGATTTGCAATTCCATTTAAATCTGTTAAATTTCAAATTCCTGCCTGCCGGTAGATTTTGCTCTGCATATCACAGAAACAGACAAATATAGGTTTGATTTTAATTATCCCTTGTAAATTATTAGTCAGACTTTTCCAGTATACAATGTCGCTCAAAGCATCATGGCTCGTAATCCTTCCATGTTCCAAGATGTTGGCTCCCTTTTCGCTTTTATTTGATATAATACCCTATACCCTATTCTAGCAGTCACCACTTTAATTTAAGGCTTTTTAATATAGCCTATAATTTTTCCTAGGTGATGTCCAGTCCTGAACCCGGGTCTTCTTCATTACTGAAAACTTAATACCCGGCCGGTAATCGAACGCGGACCGCTACTTATGCACCCATCGCGGAGGACTTAGCCTACGTTAGTTAATCTTCTAATTTTATCTTTTTGATAAATGTTCCCATGATTGCAGTGCAGAGAATCAGCTGTTTAGAGAAAGCTGCATGTAACTATGAGATGTCGGTCATGTGGAGAGAAAGTGACTCTAATTGGTTGATTTCATAAAGCTCCTCCTCTCTTGAGTTCAGTGTAATTGGACGGGAAACATGTGATTTAGAAATTTAGATTGTGTGACATTGGATTAAATGTGTGGTAGCCAAGAAAACTCCCTTCCTATGCAAGCTAACATCAGTAATCTACCGGTACTCACACGGTAGCAAAGTCTTATATTTCATATGACAGAATATTTAAAATGCCAACGCTCTGGTATTTGATTATAAAATCTATATTAATAAAAGGAAGTGTCTGTCTTCCTTCCTCCGTCTGTCTGTCCGCGATGCCCAGCGAAATCTACTGAACGTAGAGATCTGAAATTTTAAACATAGATGGACTAAAGGGTCGGAAAGTGCACCTCGAAACCGGAATTTTAATTTTAGCTTTCCTTCGCGAGTTATGAGTGAAAAACGGGCAGAAAACGTGCATTTTTTGCGTTTTCGAAGCATCAGTTTTCAGTAATATATTTCAATGTCAAATCAATTACAGTTGGCTTTGGCTATTTTTGTCATATCTTGGAATTGAAACTTTCGCGATCGCTTGAATGTTGTAGCTCACGCTGGTCGATTCATTTGTTTATAATGTCAAGGCACGCAGACATATGAAATTATCAACCTACACCGAAGAGGATTATTAATATTAATATTAATATTATTATTATTATGAGAGGGATAATCAATATATGCCTAAAAATGGTCAAACGTTGTTCGATTTGGACGAAACTCACTATACAGGGGTTTTCTGGGCCAAGGACCTCGAATCTGAGGTCGCTTTTACCAGGCGACGCTATCTAAACGTGGTGTGCAATTCACGTGATTTAGGTGTTAATAAATATATTGATTTAACTATTATGCTCTTAATTTTTAATTTTTGAAATCTTAATCGCAGGCGATCACTTGATTTTGTGAGTCCATCCTGGACGATTCATTTGTTTAGAATATCAAGGCCCGCAGACGTATGAAATTTTCAACCTACACGGAAGAGCTAGGATATAGTTTGATATAGTCTTAATTATAGATTTCACCAACATAATCTACATCTATATAATATAATCATTTTTTTATTCTTAATTAGATTATTTGGTAAGGTTTGAATGTATCCTCCTCTGGTTAATGGAAGAGAAGGCCTTAGGGCCTTAACTACACCAAAGGGAAATATAAATAAATAAATAAAAGAGCGATATTCAATATAGGCCTAACTATGGTCAAACATTGTTCGACTTGGACGAAACTCACTATACAGGGGTTTTATGGGCCAGGGAACTCGAATCTGAGGTCGCTTTTACCAGGCGACGCTATCTAATCGTGGTATGTAGCCCACGTGATTTAGGTGTTAATAAATATAATGATTTAACTATTATGCTCTTAATTTTTAAAATGTTTATCGCGGGCGATCGCATGATTTTGTGAGTCCATCCTGGACGATCATTTGTTTAGAATGATAGGCCCGCAGACATAAGTTAGCCTATGTAATTTTCAACCTACACGGAAGAGGGATATTCAATATAGGCCTAAATATGGTCAAACATTGTCGATTTGGACGAAACTCACTATACAGGGGTTTTCTGGGCCAAGAAATTCGAATCAGATGTCGCTTTTATTAGGCGACGCTATCTAATCGTGGTATGCAGTCCACGTGATTTAGATTTTAATAAATATAATGATTTAACTATTACACTCTTGATTTTTAATTTTTCATTTTAAAATAATTATCGCGGGCGAAGCCGCGGGCACATGCTAGTTATTAATATTTATGTAAACCTGTTGCTGGAGTGAAATCCGACAATGTGAAATGTGTTGAGGTCTTTACCTTTTCCGACAGAAGTGTGGACACTCAACTCACCTGAAACACAGGAAAGCGAAACATCAGAATGGAGTCAACTCATAATTCAAGAAAATGGATTGTAAAGCTGCATACATGTTGAAGTATGGAGTAATGTATTCAGACTGTAGAAAAGAAAGAAAGAAAGAAAAAAAAAAGAAACCATACCAATTCTGCATAGACTACAGAACGTCATGGAATTACAATAAACAACTGTAGATTGCACAAAGTTGACTTTTTCCAGTTGCCTTCTCACATATGAATCTTTTACATGAATGAAGTGATGAAAAAGTATAGACTAGGGACCGGATTTTTAGGTTTTTATAAACACTGTTTTAGGTTTTCCATTAGGTGAAATAGTTTTTTTTAGGTTTTTTGTCCAAAATATCGTTTTCGGGTAGAATAATTGGTTTAATGAATTTGAATGCGCTACATAGGATTCAATACATAATTAACACGTCTTCTTAAAACTCACAGTGTCACCACTCGGTATGAATAACAGGGAAGTACTAAAGTCAAACAAGCGCTTTAAAACACAGAAATCTATATCCTTGTTCATACACGGCAACAATGGTTGTTCGTATGAATATTTTAAAAGGAATACGCCGGTACTCTTACACTCCCTCTCTTGATACTGTCCATCCTAGACGACAATGGGTTGAACGAAACGCTGGTGGTATTAATTTCAATCCGACAAAAATTATTGTCTCTCCGCAAAATATCGATTTCGCAACTGAGAAACAAAAAAGACAAAAAAGTAGCCTAAATGAGACATTTTAGGTTTTATATCCCGTTTAGGTATATTTAGGTTTTTATACCCCATATAGGTATTTTTAGGTGCCACAGAATTAATGTGGGTGAATCCTAAGGACATGATTCGAAAAAGTGTATGAGCGCTTTTTGTTTTGGAAGTAAGGAAAAAAATAGGTAAAAACCTAAGAATCCGGTCCCTAGTAATGACATAATTGTTTAGCCTTTTGTTTTCATAACCTGTGCAGTTGCTGATTTGTGATATTCTGTATATAATGACTGGTTTCTCAGCACTGTTGATTAGTTTTATCGAGACATTTATATTTTTCAACAGATATTGAGTGGAAACTAATTTAATGACAATTTTTATTATTTGGTTTTTAGTTGTAGAACTGAGCACTATACACATGTAACTATTTCATATTGTTTAACAATAAATGATGATGTTACCAGTGGCGGCTCGTGCCCCAGCAAGTAGGTGAAGGGGTTAAATGTGTTTAGTAAAGCATGACTATAAAGTTGGAGATGCACTTCTATGATAATTGGACATGCAAGACTCACCTATTTCTTGTGTATTAATCCCTATGTTTATCTAGAGCTCACTTAATGTTCTAAAAATATGAAAAACTTTCTTTAATCCAGACATTGTGATTGTTACTAAAAAGCAAGCAGGACCAACAAAATAACTTACCTAAAGTTGGGCTACTGCACAACCATGAGAACTCAGAAAACCAAGATTCTTAGAAACTGATATTATTGCTTTTACCGTCATTCCCCCTTCGTCACACAAAGATGGTATGGTAGGTCGTCCAGTTGTGAAAACGTCTCTTTTGTTTTCGTCTTTCCACCTACAGAACGGTGTCTAAAAAAAAATGCAAACTATTTATCATTAATAGGATTAATATCGGTAACACATCCCGCCCAAAAACTCGCGAACATCAGCTCTAGAAGAAGAGTCTAGCGACACTAATGCCATGCCACATGTATGTACAATACAAGCCACGAGGATGCAAGAAAAATTGGCCGTAGGGTGGACTTGGTTTAAAAGTGATCTGGCTGGTTCTAAAGTTCACTGCAAGGGAGGGATGTCTCCGTTTTGAAAACGTCCCGTCACAAGTGTAGTAAAAGCAAAATATTCTTAAAGAATTTTACGTCACGTTGCCATAGAAACCCCCTAATGATGAATGGACCTGGTTTGAAGGACAGAGTCGCCTCACATACGGTCTCCAGGTATAGTGCAAGTGAGAGAGACAAAAAGAGAGAGAGCACAATGAAACCCCGACCCGACCAGACCTGCTCGCTAAATGTTTTCTTGCTTCCCTTCATCTAGCAATTGACTATGAGATTCAAGACATTGTAACCGTATACTAATAAATAGACTGAGGATGAAGAATACACGATTCGTTAATATTTATAATTTTTTTTATTTTTAAACTTAAACGTAAATTGTAGGTGAAGGGCCCCTTCACTCCCTTCACCTGACCGGCCGCCACTGGATGTTACATTATTCAAAGCTATCACAAGTAATTGTGTTTTTCATTTTAAGTGGAAAAATTGCGGAAATCAGGAGAATTTTTATCAATGAATCATAATTAACCCTCAAAGGTAAATATGAAATTTATCATTTTAAGAAAATAATGTCGATATAAGCAGACTTAAATTACGACAAAACAACACAAGATCAGAGACTGTTATCATAATAATAATTCATTTCAAAGTCCAGTTCTCTATTCGTATTTGTATTGAGAATGTATTTTCAAGAGGCTCTGAACCCAAAACGAAATACAATGAACATAAGACATCATAGTCTAGGAGAGAATATGAGAGAGTTCTGAATGGATAAATCAAGTTTTCATAAAGTAATGGCAACAGTATTTATAACAGGTTCCAATACTGTTCCATTAACTATTAGTTTTCTCTACTGATCCTAGGACTCATAAGGATGAATAATAATAACAACAACAATAATTGTAATCATAACAGCAATTGAAATGATAATAATTGTGAATTATAATTGTGGCATCCAGTGAGAGTAATCTGAGCCAAAAATAACGGAATAGAGATATTTTGAGATTTCTGTATGGTTTTCTAATGAGGAAAAATGTCATCTTAACTTTTGACGTATTTCTTATCTGAAATTATACAATTCAAAGCGTTTACAAAAATTAACTTCAGACCACAGTGCCAATTCTTTATTACCTTCCTAGGCCCTTATATATCTGCTTAGAAACAGAACACAACATTACATTGTATTTTACTGTTTTACATAGCCTACATCTTACTGAGTCAATTTATTTTCTAAGGCTATTTTATGGAACTACATAAAAACTAAACTAAACTCCATGGTGCTACATTCCTTGAGAGACTAGGCCTGTCATCCTAAGGCTGCATCATTTACCACAGGTAGATGGCTGGATTGGGGACATGTTTTCAAGATGCCCACACCCATGGTTGTTATTGATGGCTTACTGAACATAAGCCATTACTTTTTTATCAGTAGCTCCTCAGTCAGAATCACGAGACTGAGTGCACCCCGTTCCAGACCTCCTTACCTCAGAAAAATCCATGGTCGTACCAGGGATTGAATGCAGGCCTACAGATCCGTTGCCACCTATAAATCTTACAGTCTTGCTCTCTGCATGTATGTGTCCATCTGTTCGTCTGTATGTCAGATTTTCTGCCCCTTTTTTCTCAGTATATCCTAATAATTTACCTAAAAGGCTTTTAGTGTTTCATTAATTTCGAAATCTTACCCTCTAGTTCAGAATCTGATACAATCCAGGTCTACTTGCCTTCCTTTCTCCTCTGGCTGTTTATTAGATAAGTTATTGCAAACATATTGCAAAATGCTCTACTACACATCCTAATTTGCTGTCCGTGGAATTATATACATTATAATATGTAAATGAAATTTGTCTTCTACTTGAAGCTTCATTCACCCTTTTCTTGATGTAAATGCCACTTCATTCAGCACAAACAGCAAAGCATTTTGGGCATTATAATCACTAATTTTATAAAATTCACTGAAATTGTCTTCTTTCTCAGTTACACCTGACATCTTGCTGCTTTGCCGTAATCACATTATTTTATATGTCGCTAATGTATTGTGATCCTAAATTCCTACACACTTTAGCTTTTTACTTTCCACTTACTCATTTTTAGCTTGTTTTTCGATCTTTCGCAGCTGTTAACAACATGTTCTCTTCAGTAGCGGCTCGTGGTTGTAAACGTAGGTGAAGCACAAACCAAGGTTCAAGGGAAGAAGATGGCTTTGTTATTTATCCCTGCTATCAATGCACATTATTATAATACATTGCTTACCTATTTGAAGAATGTAGAGCGTGAATAACATTTAAAAAGTCACTGAATCCAGTTTCATTCATGCCCAAGGAGAGGGCATGACCAACAGTATAGTTTTTAACATAATGGCACACGGTTTGTATTAAAGTGCCAAACACGCTTAAACTAAAAAGCATTTTATTAAAAAGCTGAAGCACAGTAAAGTGAAATCACTTTTAAATATACGTTAAGAAGAATCACAACTGCCGCATAGAAACATATGGAACAGACTGATAATTTGGTGGGAATGAAACATCCCATGAATAGGCATCACAATAGCATGGCTTTGTTCAAAATATTAAAATTACTTTCCATTTGCTTCCATGGTAGCCTACAGTGCTATTTTAATAATAGTGAGATTCTCAGTTAAGACTCTGCAAAAATTTAGCCAAAACAAAAGGAAACCGAGGAAATATAATGCCTCTTTATCTTACTTAACAAAACTAGAAAAATAGAATCAGAGCTATATCTATTTTAATTTGTAGGAAGGCTGCAGTATTTAGGAAAAAAGTCTCTTTTAGACAGTCCTGGTCGGACAGACAAGTAGTCATAAATCTATCGGCTTAGCGCAGTAGGTATCGGAAGCAGGCCAGAAAACCAAAAATTGTCTCCATCAAGTATGATGTATATCTTGGAGTGGCGGGGGAAATTTTCTACGCGTTGCCATAGCAACCGCTGTAAACAGAATTTTACGAAGAAGACCAAGATAAGTTGGAAAGTTTGTTCTTCTGCCAGTCCATTGATGTTCTGTAATTGCCATCCTGGTAAATGTTGAGGAACTGCGAATCGCTGTCTCCGGCGCGAACATTCAAACATTATATTACTGAATTTCAACTTACGAAAACTACAGTAAAAGAAATAGTGATAATTATCCTAATATAATAAATATAATGATCATATAAATAATTATAAATAAAATTCGAATCAAACAAGTAAATGGTAGGTGAATATGTTCTTCACCATCTTCCCCTGAATAGCCGCTACTGGTTCTCTTTCACCATCCACCATCATAGGCGTAACCAGGCCAACCATATGGGGGGGGGTTATAACATCCGGGGGGTGCATACTCCCCAGGGAGAGGGGGGCTCGGGGGTCCTCCTCGGAAAATTTTAAAAATCAAGATGCACAGTAACGAGTTTTAAGGTTCCCACGCTTTATACTCGTATTAAGTAATTTATGGGCAGACTTAAAAAAATTGTACAATTTTCCTTTCTTTAACCAATGGGGGGCGGGTTCAAACCCACAAACCCCCCCCCTCGTTACGCCTCTATCCATAGGCGTAACCAGGCCGACCATATGGGGGGGGGTTATAACATCCGCGGGGTCTGGGGGCATGGAATACCCCCCAGGGAGAGGGGGGTCCGGGGGTCCTCCCCCGGAAAATTTTAAAAATTAAGATGCAAAATAACGAGTTTTACGCTTCCGGGGGTGCCCCCGGAAAATTTAAAAAATTAAGACGCAAAATAACAAATTTTAAGCTTCCGGGGGTCCTCCCCCGGAAAAATTTTAAAAATTAAGACTCAAAATAACGAGTTTTAAGCTTCCCACGCTTTATACTTGTATTAAGAAATTTATGGGCAGACTTAAAAAAATTACAGAATTTTCCTTTTTTTAATCAATGGGGGGGGGTTCAAACCCCCAAACCCCCCCCCCCCTCGGTACGCCTATGTCATAGGCGTAACCAGGCCGACCATATGGGGGGGTTATAACATCCGCGGGGTCTGGGGGTATGGAATACCCCCAGGGAGAGGGGGGTCAAGAGGTCCTCCCCCGGAAAATTTTAAAAATTAAGATGCAAAATAACGAATTTTAAGCTTCCGGGGCTGACCCCCCGGAAAATTTTAAAAATTAAGAAGGCAAAATAACGAGTTTTAAGCTTCCGGGGGTCCTCCCCCGGAAAATTTTAAAAATTAAGACGCAAAATAACGAGTTTTAAGTTTCCCACGCTTTATACTTGTATTAAGTAATTTATGGGCAGACTTAAAAAAATTATACAATTTTCATTTTTTTAATCAATGGGGGGGGGATCAAACCCCCAACCCCCCCCCTCGGTACGCCTATGCCTCTGTCCACCATGATAGCATCAACTGACAAGTATCTGCAATGTGTCTTACAGCTCAGACCATAACATCTGCATTTAATTACTATTGCTTCCAAAGTGGCTTAGCCCACTCACTCACTGCAGAAATGCGATTCCCTTAATTTATGAAAATTATCTTTCAAGAATGGTCAGGGAAGGAACTCTCACAAATCTTTAATATTAGGTGTAATACAATTAGAGGAGTCTATGTACTACACAGAGATGACAATAACTCAAATTTGAAATTTGTTGGGTTAGATCACTCTCTCACTAGATGTCTCTCATTGGATGCCACAATTATGGTAATAAAATAATAATCAAATGTTAATAATACTAAAAGAGTGCAATAAAAAAAGATTTTTTACCTAAACCTTCAAATGAGTCTTCAAATTATTTAAAAAATAAAGTTCACTTTCTAAATTTACTTTCTTTGTACTCTTCGTTGTTATTAAAAGTATGAATGTACCAACATGAATGACTATATTACTTTTATTTATTTTATTTTTTCTAAAAGATGTAAATAAAGTATTTTACAGATATTTTAAAAAGTATTAGTTAATTACTGATAGTCCTTTTTGATGTTGGTTTCCAGCTTGACTTCAAATTCCAGTAAAATGTAAGGAATTTCAAGACATTTCAAAACAAAACAAAATTCTTTGACTTAACTGAATTATCGGACCTAAATTGTAAATACACAATGAATACTCAGTGCAAATTTTCAACTGAAAATGACTTATACTTGTCAGCTAACAACATTCTCTTGATATAAATTTAAACTGACTCAAAACCTGTATTATCAGTAGAAAAATTCTCACGCGACCAAACTTTTGAAATGGAGAACAATATTTACCTATAATACTCCGTGTTTTATTCTTCAAACTACTCACTTGACACTTAAAAGATGATTCATTTGCTCAATGACAACTGGGCCCTGTTTCATAGAACTTCACACCAATGGGTCAATAAAGTATTATTATTCTTAAAAAAGTACATTTAATATTATTAGTTTCCTGTTTCATTGGAATGAGTTCATAGCACTAAATTATTAATTAATGTTAGTAATTTACTATTAGTAGCCTAAGTTAACTCATAGATCACAAAGGTAATAAAATTCACTCACAATATCAGGTGTTTCTCTATAAGTGTATATGAACTAATAAGTTATTCTGAAATATATGTGATTTTATTATTGGGCATTTTCAATGAGAATATTTTTTTAACTAATGAATGATATGAGTTTTAATATAATTAATTATAATGTCACTGTTGTTAACCTGACTGAACTGATGTATAAGAACAGAAACAACACAAGGTTAATGACAGGTAAAAAACAGTTCAATTCAATTCAATTCAATTTTATTGCTGTTCTGTATAATGTTGCTTTACATTTCAGATACATTGTCAGTTTACATATTAGTGTTCAAATTATACAACACATATAATACATATATACAACACATATGACACATATACATCATACATACATTTATTCAAACCATGGAACAGTAAACAATATAACATACATACAGCATACATGTATTCATCACACACAATATATCGTTGAAAGTTAGTAAACACATGATATGAGCTATTGCCTATAAATTTTATTATCTGTGACAATAGTTTAGTAGTGGCTGTGGAGTAGAGAAAATTATTAAAATAATAACATAAATCCCTAGAATGTTATTATCAGGAAGACATAATAGATGTCTCATTTCTTGGTAAATGCAATGCGTGATTTTGGTGTTTAACATCCTTTTATTTGAGTGGATATTTCAGAAATAAGTCCCCTGATACATAATTTGACTTTAACAGTAAATAAAGCACTTAGAAATACAAATAAAATTTGTTAAATTAAACAAACCAAATTCTTTTTATTTAATTGTTTTTGCCGCTGTGTGGCGATACTGTGTAGTAGTCTTTGTGTGAATCAGTTGTATAATTTGTTGTAAAGACCGCGCTAGTCGAGTCTGAAGGGTCAATATAGCTGGTTGTGGGAGTGTCTGCTTCTAGCTTATACAAGTTGTATTTGTTCTGTTCATTAAATAAACTATTTAAGGATCACTTTACAGTTCTTATTTTCAACTACTGCCTAAGATTACTTCATAACATATTATGGATAATCAACAGCATTATTATAAATTTCTATAAAACATCATTCAGTAAAGAAAAAAATTCGTGTTTCAGTCATGAGAAATTGAAGCAGAGTAATGTACGTTTTATGTAATGATTCCTATTTAATATAACTCTCTCTGATATTTCAACACATTCTTTAGTGTAAGTTCTTTTGGAAAAACAAAGGCCCATTGCAGAAAGCAGATGTCTTTTCAGAAACCATCTTCGAGAAAATTTCTTGTTACATATGTCACATGTGAATGGCATCTGTTCAGTGTGAATAAGCAGATGTCTTTTGATATCATTTTTTCGGGAAAATTTTTTCCTACATATATCACATTCAAATGGCTTCTGTTCAGAGTGAATAAGCAGATGAATTCTGATATCCCCTCTTCGGGAAAATTTGTTGGCACATAAATCACACGAGAATGACTTCTGACCAGTGTGAATGAGTATATGTTCTTTGAGATGCCCTCTTTCAGAAAATTTCTTGGTACATATGTCACATGAGAATGGTTTATGTCCACTGTGCATAAGCAGATGTCTTTTGAGATGCCCTTTATCGGAAAATTTCTTGGCACATATATCACACGTAAATGGCTTGTGACCACTGTGAGTGATCATATGCTTTTCGCGATTCCCTCTTTGAGAAAATGTATTGTTACATATATCACTGCTCTCAGAACTGCAACAGAAAAGAGCGCACATTTGGAAGGACTTCTATGGAACGGATGCTATGGCAAATAGGGAGTGGATGCATGCAAACTACGAGATGCGGCACCTTGTCACGCGCATGGCGGTCCATGGCTTCCATTTCAAGTTGTGCAGGAACAAGTCTTATCACGAACCCGGCAGCGAGTATGTGTGTACTCGCTGTGAACAGGAATGTGAACGATACCACGTACTAAAGTGCCCAAATAGAGGAGCGTCCCTAAAGAAATTCTGTCTTGAATGACACACCACTATATGCACATTTGTGCGGACTTCTTTATTCATTCATATATCACATGAGCATAGCTACTCACCAGAGTGAGTGAGCAAAATATGTGTTTTAAGATGCCTTCTTTCAGAAAGTTTCTTGATACATATATCACACGGGAATGGTTATGTCCTGTGTGCAAAAGCAGATGTTTTTTGAGATTCTCTTTTTCGGAAAATTTCTTGGCACATATATCACACGTAAATGGCTTGTGACCACTATGAGTGATCTTATGCGTTTCGAGATTCCCCCTTTAAGAAAATTTCTTGTTAAATTTATCACATGACAATGGCTTCTCACCAGTGAGAGTTAGCATGTGTCTTTTGAGATGCCCGCTTTGAGAAAATTTCCAGGTACATATATCACATGAAAAATGTTTGTCCGGAGTACGAGTTAGCTGTTTATTGTTCCCAGCAAAGGATGTGCTTGTACATACAGTAGGTGAGTGTGGTTGCATTAACTGATCCACTTCATTGGTTAAAGCAGAAGCCCCTGAAATCTCCTCTAAGCTTTGACTGTATAATCCTGTAGCATCCTGTAGACTCTCCGTAGTCTGAAATCTCACGGTTGATTTCCAGTGTCTTTATTAGGTCAAATGTAATTGGGACTGGTTCACACTTTAGTTTATCATATTTTGTAAATTTTGCATTATAATGACACTTCTTGAGAATTTACAGATATTTTAAACAATTAAAATGAATTATAATAAAACTTAAAAATATATAAACAATGTGTAAGTGGTAGAGTCATATTTTAAATTTTATTGGTCATATTTTTATGTTGTTTAGGTCATAAATGCATGCATATATCCTATTTTTTAGGTCATAGAAATACACCCCCTAGTAATCAGTAACCAATGTATGTTCATGTAGGGATTCGCATTTAACATAACCTTTGATATTTGAACACAATCCTTAGTGTAAGTTCTTTTTGGAAAACAAAGCTCAATGCGCACATTACATTAGGAAGGTTTGTCCATCTCATGTGAAAGCAGATGTCTCTTGAGATAACCTCTTTGAGATAATTTTTTGTTACATATAATCACACGAGAATGACTATTGACCAGTGTGTTTAAGCATGTGTCTTTTTAGATGCCCGCTCTGAGAAAATTTCTTGGTACATATATTACACGTAAATGGCTTATGTCCAATGTGCGTACGCAAATGTCTCTTGAGATCCTCTTTTCGGGAAAATTTATTGTTACATACAGAACACGAGAATGACTTATGACCACTGTGAGTGATCAAATGCGTTTTGAGATTCCCTCTATCAGTAAATTTCTTGGTACATATATCACATGAGAAAGGCTTCTCACCAGTGTGAGTGAACATGTGTCTTTTCAGATTCCCGAGTCGAGATAATATCTTGGTACATATATGACATGAGACACGTTTGTCTGAAGTGCCAGTTAGCTGTTTACTGTTTCCTTCACAGGATGTGTTTGTACATACAGCAGGTGAGTGTGATTGTATTAGCTGATCCTCTTCATTGGTTAAAGGAGAAGCCCCTGAAATCTCCTCTAAGCTTTGACTGGGGCTGCATGCTGTAGAATCTCCGTAGTCTGAAATCTCACGTTTGATTTCCACATATGCAAATGGGATATGTTCACTCGCTAGTTGTGTCGGAGAAATCTCTTCCTTAATTTCAATCTTGGTAAATTCCGATTCGACTACAGGCTCCATCTTGAATCACACACTCTACACGGAGTTGGTTTACTGAACTGAAATTAAATTCACTATTTTCTTTTCATCCTACAACACACGAGCGTCACCGTGGCGGTGTCTGTGCTCATAGATATTATCTGGGGGGCAGCGCAAATTCGCCATCTTCGCAACAAAGTCACTCAGTAGAGTCACAGTATAAGTATTAATACAGGTCCTTCTGCGCCCTTGGCGAGTTTGACAAATCTCTGCCCTCCAATACTGGGGGGTCTGAACAATTTTTAAAAATTCATGTAAAATTGTTTATTATTTTAATATAAAATCACTGTTATTATCATTTATCAATGAAAACCTAAACCTCAATTTGAAAATGATGAACTATGTGTTGGACTTTCAATTCAAGGTACTAAAACCTTATTTTCAGACGAATGAACTATTTAACAAAGAATTAAATAGTCAAATCTAGTATCAAAATTAAATTACATAATAGGCCTGAGGCATATTAAAATGTTTTACACATTAATACAGGTAAAAGTATTTTTTCGAATAGTTGAACCACTTTCATTTCAACAATAACGTACATTTTAATTTTTATTGTTAGCCTATATGATTCCACACTGTTCATGATTTATGTTTTACTCTGTCAATAAAAAACATGTTAATTAAAGAACGTTGCATGACTGCTTTTTGTTTGTAGACAATCGGCATAATACTACAGATAGTTCACGTGCAGTAATTTTTAATAACCTGGAAGATTTCTTCCATTAACGTGGAATGTTTATTGCTTGATAAATTGCACCAGTCTAAAAAAAGGCGGGATTTTTCATGGTTAATTTTGCGCCCTTGGCGGGGGCCCACCTCGCCACCACCTAGCTACGGCCCTGGAAGAAAAAGACGGCTTGTTTGCTGCGATGAGCTGGCCATTCGCCTAAGCGCTCATTCCGCCCCTGACCCCTTATAATAACAAGATAAAGCGCACAACCGTGCAAAAGGAAGTTCTTAGTCTTTTCCATAGTCCTTCAGTGATTTTATTCTTTTCTTGCACATGTTGATGTGGTATCTGTCACATCGACTCCCGCATAGTTTGCACACGCAGTTTTCACTTGGAGTGTGGTATTTGTCATTATTGCATATTTTATGGTGGAACCCGTGGATGGCTAGTCTTGTGAATAGGTGTCTTAAGTCATGGTTCTCTTTTTCCCATTTTCTGTCCATCATGGCGTCCGTCGTGTAGAATTCCAACCATATATCCTCTCTCTTCTTTCTTCTGGTCTCCAGGTGTCTTTGCTCTGCTGGGGTAGATGGTAGCAATAGCTTGGTGCGTATTTCTTCGATGAAGAAGGGTTCTTTTGCTAACTCGTAGACGAGTCGGTTTGGGGCTGTGGTGGCGACTCCTAGCATTCTTTTGAGGAAACGTGCTTTTACTTTTTCTAGACTTATAAGGTCTGATGTAGTTAGTTTTTGCCATATTAATTCTAAGCCGTATGTGGCGATTGGGCATATTTTAGCTTGGAAGAGGGTCATGGCTGTTTTTATGGATAATCTGCTCAGGTTATTTATGGTGTGTATGCTTTTTGTTGCTGCTGCCGTCCTTTCTCTTATGTGTGTCCTAAACGACGATGTTGTTGTTTGTAGCGTAATGCCTAGATATTTTGTTTCGTTGACTATTGTGAGCTTGTTGTTCCCCAGGGTGATCTCTTCGTTTTGGGCTAGTCTGCCTCCCTTTCTGAACACCATCTGGAGGGTCTTCTCCCTGTTGATTTTGAATCTGTTTTCTTCAGCCCATAAGTGTAGGTTGTCTGTTGCCTTTTGAAGTTGGTCTTTTTTTGGGGCTTCGATTACGATGTCGTCTGCGTACATGATTATATTTGCCTCCACGTCTTCGATGGCTTTTGAGCTGTCCGCTGTGGTTATGTTGAACAGGACTGGGCTGGCTGGATCTCCTTGCAGCACGCCATTTGTCTGCACAATTTCTTTGGACTTTGATTTCCCATCGTCTATTTGTACTCTGTTATAGGCCAAGATATCCGTTATTATTGTGACTAGGTATTTGCTTTTAAGTGTCTTTTCTAGTTTTTCTTTCAGTATCGTTCTGTCTAGTTGGTCGAAGGCTTTGGAGAAATCCACAAACACAGCATAATATTTGCCTCTGGGGAGTCGTATTGCGTCTTCAATGTTTGCTAGAAGGAGTTGTACGGCTTGTTGAGTGCTTCTGGTTTTCCTAAAACCGAATTGGTGTTCGGGGATCACAGGTTCTATCTCTTTCGTTATTTTGTCAGTTAGTATCTTTGAGAATAGTTTGAAAGTATTGTTCTCAAGTGCTATTCCCCTGTAGCTGTTAGGGTCATCGGTATTGCCTTTTCCTTTGTGCAATATCTTGATTGTCGAGTTTCTGCATCCTTCTGGTATTTTTCCTATCTCGAGGCATTTGTTGAAAAGCTGTGTCCATATTTCTGTGAGCATCTGCGCGCTATCTTTTAAGTGTTCATTGAAGATTTCTTCTGGACCTGCAGCTTTCCTGTTTTTTAGGCTGTTGATAGTGTTGGGGGCCCGCCTAGGGGCGTCCCTTGTCAGGAAAATCTTGCGGTCAGCAGTGCGTTCGTTAAATCTTCTTTACCCAACTTTAACTTTCTTCTACAACAACTATCTTATTTTTTTCTGACACCATTATTTACTTTACTTCTTAATAAAATATTTAAATTCAAATTAATACTTTCTGAAAGGTAAAGGATTTATAGTGACTGCTATGTCTTATGATCTTGGAATAAAACAATGAATAAATGCTACATGTTTATTCTAAATAAGAGTGTAAATGTTTCTTTGTTACAACTTACATATTATGAAGTTTTCCGCCATCTCAACTGGTCTACGTTCTCTCCCCCTGAAGAGAACCGTTACGTAGACTAACTTGAATCCACTAGGTTGGAGACAATAATCAAAAAGGCACTAAAAGTTGCGCTGGGCATGTATTTATACCAGCGTCTGCCACGCCCGATCCATGGTCAAAAGTCACAATGAGGTAATGCGTCTTATAAAAGTACTATACGTCTTTTATGCTTGCAAACGCCTTATTATTCGCATTTACGGAATATAAGAATCTCTGTGTTTCCTTAAATTAATAAAGGCTTAACTTACATCAAAACAACAGAAAGATAATGACATCATTTTCCACCAATCAAAAGCTTGCTCTTCTTAACCTTACATAAGCAATTTGCAATAATATTTACACTAATGCTGCTGTGCAAATGTTCTGACAATGTATGCAACATAATATTCCACTTCCTTTATAAAACGTGATCTTTGCCTTTTTAATGTTACTTCAAAACAATATCCATAAAAATATGCAATTCTCTTAACTCAAACTTTCAACAACTTAATAACAATTTCCTTGACCCATGCATTGCCATATCCTAAATTATAACATTGCTGTTACAATATGGGATAAACAATGACAATGATATTCAGTATATCCGTGGTATACTTAAGGTATACACCAGGTATACACCAGGGCATAACATTACTCCCTCCTTTTTTTCAAAACGAGCTGTTCGTTGGAACACTCGTTTTGTAATAAGTTCCAAAAGTCTCGCGACCTTGTTGAGATCTGTAAAACTCATTCATTCAACATTTATCGCATGCAGAGTTTTAATTCCGCAGTGGCTACAATCAGGCTTACAGGAGTGTTATTCCGTTCCAGCGGCCTTCAAATATCTACTTACAGTCTTAACAAGTCGGCGAACTGATAAGGGTTCAATGTCTGCCTTTTCTTATGGTCTTCATAAATTAATATTCAATTCTTTTATTAAATCAAATTTTATTAATTAACTTGTTTAATTATGATGTCTCTATGTTTCTTTCATTATATAATAATGAGTTTACTTTTATCTATTAATACGACATTTTGACCTTGTTCGGTTTCAACTTAAACAAAATTGAAATTTACTTTAATATCTTATATCTTATTTCCCAGTTGTGATAGTTGAGAAACTTCCTTTAAATACTTTATATTATATATTGGTAATATATTCCTTTAGTTATAGACGTTATGTGTATGTATGTGTGTATGTGTGTGTGTTTACATTTTCATAATTACATAATTCTTTTCTTAAATAAAACAATTAGTACAATCATTTGGCTTCTGTTTTACTACGCAAATTGAATTCCAGAGCCAGTAAATAATATTGGGCTGGCTGTGTTTATAGTCGAATCAGCTGACGATACTGTTTCAGTGACGACTGCATCTCTATGTGTTCGCAAGGCCGATTGCTCTCTCGGACCTTCGGACCCGTGACGTCTTCCTGGTAAGGTCAAGTTCCTCACCCACGACATCGTATAGCCTTTTCTTATAAGCAACGTTCTTATCTGTATCACAAGAATACAACACAAGATTAACAAAACAAACCATAATAACATTTCATAATGCGTAATGTTACTGATATCATAATAACTGGAATCATTTCTTAATGATTTTATTTTAACTTTTAAATCCTCAAAACTTAATCCATTTTTATTAAAATCTTTAATATCAGGTAATTCATTCATTAATAAACTCAATTCATTATTTGAAATATTCAAATCTGCATTAAATATATCTTTATTTATTTCTGGCAATAAAATATCGCTTGGATCATAATTTGCATAAATATTACCTGTTGTATGAGGTAAAAGTTTAAAATTATTAGAGTAAAAATAACAATCATTAGTTGCCTCTAATATTCCAGTATTAAACAAAACTATGGTAGACGATTCTACACGTGACCCATTTCTAGAATGACAAGCTTTAGTTAAACGCACTTCCGTTGGAAGGCTATATATCCAAAAATTCTTATTAGGTAAACGATACCAAACAGGATTTCGTTGATTTCCAATTATCCTCTTGTCACATGTCTCAATGGCTTCCTTCGGCCCTCCTGTGAATAGCGCCGGAATACAGTTCGGTTGAGTTGCTGAAAATATTACTATATCGGCTGGACATACGGTATAAATATCACCTTTACATCTGAAAATATCATTTTCATCAAGCAAAGCATAATACAATCTATTAGTAGTTATTGCTAAGTATTCATAATCGGGATTTATCACAAAAGAACCCAGAGTACTGACATTTGCTGTCGTGTCCCAATACGGTAAAGCTCGTACTCTGTATAATTCAAAATACCTGTCCAATGACTTCAATGGTATGTCAATAAATAAACGTAATTTATTCTTAGTTGCAAAAGCATGTACCTCCACTAACGAATAATATAAAAATATAGCACTAGTTTCAACGACTGACAATAAGGAAATTCCTTCAGGTAATTTTAAAGCAATTCTTTTCAAAATATTTGAAAAGATATGGGGTGGTAATAAGTAAGAACTTAATTTACCTGTAGCTGTGAGATCTACAGCTTCCCTAAACTGCATTAAATGATGTTCTAACTCTTTTAACGTATCTACGATAAATTGTAAATTTGCAAGAATGTTAATGCTTTTAGTGATTACATTAAATTCAAGCGAAGCATCATCTATTATATTATCCAAAGCGCGTAATGTTTTGTTAACATATTTAACAAATTCTTGAAGATCGCGTCTATTTTGGTCAACCCTTTCGTCCATCTTCTGCATGTACGAAAGTTGTTCTTGCACAATTTCTGTTACTTGATTTTTATTGCTGCTAATAATATTTATCTGAGCATCAATTCTCTCGAGATCTGAATTATCCATTGATCCGAATAAAAACTTTAAAATTGATCCTCCTAAATTAAATAAACCTCGTTTAACTCGAGTTTCTGAATAAAATAATTCATTACTGATTTCATTTAACTTATTAGTTATCCTTTGAATTTCCTGATCAATTCTGCGTATCGCAATTCTAATGGTATTGCGAGATTTAAATGCTAATGTATTAAACAATGCTATCTTTATAAAATCTGGATCGTTAACTGTTTCTCGAAAATAATTAACATCTTCAGTTACATTACTCAAAATATCATAATAAATATCAAAACTAAAATCCATAACAATTGTCCACTTATCTCCTGAAAGAAAAATATCTTTTTCCTTAATGAATACCAATCCTTTGTTAAGCTTAGTCGTCTCTTCTCTTGCTGAACTACTAAGTCCTTGTCCACACGTAATTGTCATCAATATTACGTTCCCTGTAAACAAGTCAAAATATTTGTCTCGATCTGAGATTATAACGACATTTGGGTACGTTATTGCTATTGGGTTCTGTTATGATTTGCCCTGAGTTGCTTGATTCATTATTATTACTAATTTCATTTTCAGTGCGTTCTTGAAATTCTCTGTTTCCCTGGGATTCCGTACGTTCTCGCGATTCTGATTGCGAACTTGTTTCATCATCGTTTTCGCGTTCATATCCGCGACCTAAATTGTGTGGTTCCGTATTTATGCGTGACCCACCTTGCCTAATCTCATGGGATTTATTTCTTACTGGAGTTTCGCTATTTCTTGGGAGTTCCTCCCCGTGAGTCCTGTCCTCACTACTCCAGTGCACATCGTTCTCGAATCCGTACCTCGCATGGGGTTTACGAACACTAAACTTATGTTTATTTTCGGGAGTTCCTGTAACTTTTACATTTTCTTTCTTTTTAGGAGTCTTACTATTTTCTGCGGTTTCATGGTCGTGGTGCACGTGCTTATGGTCGGATTTCTTTTTAGTGGGAGATATATCTACCTGAGCGCTCTTCCGTTGTATCCTGTCTCGTAACTTCATCAACGGGATTTCATCTTCCTCACTGTAAAGACTGTCATTGTCTTCTTTTCCATCGCCGTCCCTGTGGCGGTACACAAACTGACTAAGAGGTTTTTCGTCATCTGACGACCAATATTCTTCCACCGGCTGCTGCTGCTGCTGTGTCCTAGCCGTTCCGGTAGGTTTTCTTTCACTTGTTTTTTTCATAACATTAGGCTTCTCATGAAGTATTTCCAGCGTGGATGTATCACTGTCTCCGTCTTCATAATGTCTGGTTTCTTTCCCGGAAACAACATCTTCCCCTATAGGACATAGTTTAATCCTATTAACATGTATCACTTGTGTCTTTCCATTTTTAGACATAATACGATAATTTACTTCATTTAATCTTTCTACTACGGTAAATGGACCTAACCACGGTTTAGATAACTTCTTTGTTACGCCTTTAACTGTGGCTGTAGAGTATAACAATACTTTGTCTCCTACTTTGAATGACCTATAACGAACATTTGCCTTTTCGTTATACTGTTTTGCTTGAGTTTCTTTTCCCCTTTGAATACGGTTTCTCACAATTTTATACGCGTATTCTAACTTTTCTGCTAAAGTATCTACATGATCATTCCCTGTTTCCTTTCTAGAAAATTTAGGAGATATATTATAAGAAAACGGAAGGTTCATTTCTTTTCCATGTAATAAATAATAAGGAGAATATCCAGTTATAGAATGAGGTGTGCTTCTATATGCTAACTGTACTATAGGTATCCACAAATCCCAATCTTTTTGATCTTTTCTTACGAAATGCGAAAGCATGTCCGCATATGTATGATGACTACGCTCAACCATGCCATTAGTCATAGGGTGATATGGCGATGTTTGTATTTTCTCAATTTGCAATAATTTACAAACTTCTTTGAATAAATTCGACGTAAAATTTCGGCCTTGATCCGTCAATAATTTTAATGGCGTACTGTGACGACAAATGATGTTATATACAAATTCTCTTGCTATTGTTTCAGCGGTTTGGTCAGGAATAGGAATCGCTTCAGTATATTTACTGAATGCATCCATAAATGTTAGTAAATATATGTTACCTGCTGAAGTTTTAGGCAACGGACCAACAACATCTAAACTTACTAATTCAAAAGGTTGTAAAACTGGTTCAAAATTACATAATGGAGCAACGGGATGTTTTCCTGTTTTCCGACTGTTACATGAAAAACATTTAGCAATATAATCTTCTATTTCTGCTTTCATGTTTGGCCAATAAAATCTGCGTTTTAACAATTCTATTGTCTTTCTTTGACCTTGATGGGAACCTATCGGTGAATCATGAAAATTCTTTAATATATTTCTCCTCATACACTTTGGAACAACTAACCTTGGTTCTTTCCCATTTTCTACTAAAAACAAAATTCCGTTATCATCTAGTTGGAATTTTTCTGGACTTTCTAACCATTTACAATACTGAGGTTCTGCTATCTGGTTGCTTCTTACCATGTTTACATCACTATTAAAGTGTAAAGAGTTTATATACGCTCGAGACAACGAGTCGGCATGGGTTATCTTCTTCCCAGGCCTATATTGGACTGTGAATTTAAATTCTGAAAGTCTTAAAGTCCAACGCAAAAGTCTCGAACTAGGGTCTTTTAAACTAAGTAACCATTTCAATGCGGCGTGATCTGTTACTGCAGTAAATTCATTACCATATAAATAACAGCGAAAATATTTAGTAGCCCATACGAGTGCTAATAGCTCTCGTTCAGTTGTAGAGTAATTCTGCTCGCTTTTAGATAACACTCGTGACGCGTATGCAATGGCATGCTCTACGTCACCGTTCATCTGAGACAGCACGGCACCGATTGCGTAACCAGAGCTATCGCTTGTGAGGATAAATCTTTTCTTAAAGTCTGGGTACTTTAATACCGGCTCGCGACATAATGCATCTTTTAAAGTATCAAACGCGGTTTGCTGGCTTTCTTCCCAAACATAATCTGTACTCTTTTTAATTAACTCTGTTAAAGGTTTTGCTATATGAGCGAAATTCGCTATGTGCCTACGGTAATATCCTACAAGGCCTAAAAATGATCTAACTTCTTTTGGCGTTCTGGGAATAGGATAATCCTTTATAGCCTGTACCTTTCTTGGATCTGGTAAAATTCCTTCACGATTTACAATATGACCTAAATATTCAATTTGATCCAATGCAAATTTGCATTTTAAAGGATGAGCTTTTAAATTAGCTTCTCTTAACCTTAATAAAACTTCACGCAGTCTGTCTGCATGTTCCTCAATGGTTGTGGAAAATAAAATGACATCGTCTAGGTAGACAAAACAGGATATTCCTTTTAACCCTGCTAGTACACCGTCCATCAACCGAGAAAACGTAGAGGGTGCGTTCACTAGACCAAAAGCCATTCGGTTGAATTCGTAGGAACCATATGGACTGCAGAACGAAGTCTTTTCTTTGTCTTTTTCCTCTATTTCTACTTGCCAAAACCCTGAGTGTAAATCGAGCTTACTAAAATATTTTGTATTTGCCAAACTCTCTAATGTTTCATTGATATTTGGTAGAGGGTAAGTATCTCCATGCGTTACGGCATTTAAACCTCTAAAATCCGTACAAAACCTTATCCGGTCTTCCTCATCCGGACTTTTCTTCGGAACTAGCACTATTGGAGCTGACCAAGGGCTTGCTGAAGGCCTAATAATATTTTTATCCAACATATCGTTTATCATCTCTTTTACTTTTTCTTTATACTTATGTGGTAAAGAATAAGGGTTTTTCTTTACTGGGGGCGCATCCCCTGTATTTATTCTATGTTTCACTTTATTTGTACATCCTATTTTACTATCTCTTGGGTCGTGAAACACATCTATAAATTCTTCTAATACTTCCCGTATTATCTGTCCGTCACTTTCGCTTAAGTGATCTAATTTCACTGTTTCGAGTAAGCCTAAGTTGCATTCCGAACTCATCGGAGTCAACACATTTATCTGACTTTCTAGATCTGAATCTATATGCGTATGTGTTGTTCGTGCTGTTTCATTATTCTGAGAATTGACGTCATCTTGTTTATTCGTACCCACAGCATCCGGAGTACTCATCGTGCCTGCATCTACACGGTTATAGATTGAGATGTAACCTATTCTTTTATTTTTCGGTAACTCTATTGTTTCACTGGAACAATTAATTACTTTCACAGGAATTTTATTCTTACATCTCTGTTCCTTATCGCTAAGCGATCTAGCTAGGTAAATCCCATTTATACCTTGCT
This sequence comes from Ectobius pallidus, assembly GCA_964059195.1. Taxonomy (NCBI): domain Eukaryota; kingdom Metazoa; phylum Arthropoda; class Insecta; order Blattodea; family Ectobiidae; genus Ectobius; species Ectobius pallidus. The sequence continues at coordinate 186,045,852 of CAXKWD010000004.1, read as the reverse complement.
CTTCAGGTTCAAAAATACTTTCTCCTTGTTCTAGGGACAAATTATAGGTAATTGTGCACTTCCTATTTGTTTGCGCTACGATCATAGCTTCACATCTTGGAGGAATTGTCAGTTTACGTGCAGTATAAACTGGACAAACACCACGATTATCATTTTGAGATTTGAGACTGTTGCTAGAACTATTCTCTGACGTTTCCACCTGCCCGTGTAAGATATCACAGAAGTTACTTTTATTCCCATTCGTATGGTAAGTAAGTGGATTATTTCGGGTAGCTAATCCGATTCCATCGCTTCTAGTGTCAGTACACGGCGGCTGCTGCGACAGATTTATCATCCCTTCTCGCGTGATAAGTGCGCGGTTCAAAACATCTACGTTAACCATGTTTTGATACATAAAATCAAGACCTAATATTCCGTCTTGTTCTATATCAATTGGACACACTATAAACTCATGCGAATATATTTCTCCATTCGCGAACTCTAAGTTTAATAACTGGGACCCATCTACTTGAAGTCCTTTTCCTGATACCCCCTTAGCCGTGACGTCAGTTTCTAATAAATTTCCCTGTGAAACACCTGGTTTTATCGCTGATACAGTCGCTCCTGTATCCACTAAGAATTCCTTAGCTCTACCATCGACCATAGCCGTGACCATGAGTTCCGCGGGTAAATCTGTTTCATTTACGCCCAATTTGACCTCGCCGCCGGGGTTCCCGACGAGGCGTTCTGAAAACCCGACGAGACATTCTGCTCCTTAGAATTCTCGTACTTCTTTTTCCTGCAATCCCTAGCTACATGCCCCTTTTTCTTGCAATAAGAACATTCTACTTGTTTCTTTGCTTGTTTCGGCTGATTATTACCACTAGCATTAGCTTTCTGCTGAGTAGAATTGCTTGAATTCCCTTGATTCTGTTGTCGTTTAAGACGACAAGTCCTGGACGTATGACCTTTCTTCCCACAATTATAACATGTTACATTAAACATAGTAAACACATTTCTAGGCTGGGCTTCGGTTTTTACACCGGAAGATCCTGAATCTTTTTGCTCAAGATTATCGGTAGTAACTGCTAATTGCACTGCTTCATGCATTGTACGCGGTAATCTAAGTCGAACCTGCTTTCCGACTTCTCCCCTTAATCCAGAAACGTAAGCTGCTAATAATCTTCTTTCAGCTTCCTCTGCTAAAATACGCTTTTCCTGTGCATTATCAGTTGGCTTGAGTGTTTTAATGCTTAATGCTTTAATTCTGTCTGCGAATGCTTCGGGACTTTCACCTTTCTTTTGCGTTGCCGTTTGCAACTGAGTATAATAATAATTATCAGGTAATTTTTCTTTGAACCTGTCCTCGAAAGCTGCCCTCAACTGATCATATGAGGTTTCGTCGCCAATTAAATCTGGGCGGCAATGCAAAAATTCGGCTGCGGGACCTGCCACTTTAAGTTTTACAATTTGCTTTTTATCTGCATTTTCGAGATTCCCCATACTAGCTGCTGCATCAACATTATTGAAAAATTCTTTAACTGGTAACCCACCAGCTGAGCCACTCCACTCTTTTATCGCACTACAAACCGTTAAGTCTTTCTGTCGAGCTACCTGTACTACCTGTCTCTGTTGCAGAGCTTGGTTTGCTGCGGTTAATGCTGCTACTCTATTATTGAGCTCCTCTAACGCACGCCTAGTCTCTTCGTCTAACGGCATTTTGATTTATTTAATTGTCACTGGCAATTAATTAATTCGTTAATCCTAACTCGATTAACCTACACGCACTTGGAATCCAGAGAATATTCAAGAAGCTTAATTACCCCAACTAAAATAATGCCCACAATATTCTAGCCAAATTTCACACACAACACAAAAAAAATATTCTACCTACACCTACACACATACCCTAACATTTTTCCAAGAACATGAGATCATAGAGTCGTTTCCAAAACATTAATTTTACTCGCGGTAAGTATCCCACACGATGACACCACTGTTGGGGGCCCGCCTAGGGGCGTCCCTTGTCAGGAAAATCTTGCGGTCAGCAGTGCGTTCGTTAAATCTTCTTTACCCAACTTTAACTTTCTTCTACAACAACTATCTTATTTTTTTCTGACACCATTATTTACTTTACTTCTTAATAAAATATTTAAATTCAAATTAATACTTTCTGAAAGGTAAAGGATTTATAGTGACTGCTATGTCTTATGATCTTGGAATAAAACAATGAATAAATGCTACATGTTTATTCTAAATAAGAGTGTAAATGTTTCTTTGTTACAACTTACATATTATGAAGTTTTCCGCCATCTCAACTGGTCTACGTTCTCTCCCCCTGAAGAGAACCGTTACGTAGACTAACTTGAATCCACTAGGTTGGAGACAATAATCAAAAAGGCACTAAAAGTTGCGCTGGGCATGTATTTATACCAGCGTCTGCCACGCCCGATCCATGGTCAAAAGTCACAATGAGGTAATGCGTCTTATAAAAGTACTATACGTCTTTTATGCTTGCAAACGCCTTATTATTCGCATTTACGGAATATAAGAATCTCTGTGTTTCCTTAAATTAATAAAGGCTTAACTTACATCAAAACAACAGAAAGATAATGACATCATTTTCCACCAATCAAAAGCTTGCTCTTCTTAACCTTACATAAGCAATTTGCAATAATATTTACACTAATGCTGCTGTGCAAATGTTCTGACAATGTATGCAACATAATATTCCACTTCCTTTATAAAACGTGATCTTTGCCTTTTTAATGTTACTTCAAAACAATATCCATAAAAATATGCAATTCTCTTAACTCAAACTTTCAACAACTTAATAACAATTTCCTTGACCCATGCATTGCCATATCCTAAATTATAACATTGCTGTTACAATATGGGATAAACAATGACAATGATATTCAGTATATCCGTGGTATACTTAAGGTATACACCAGGTATACACCAGGGCATAACAATAGCTTTTGACGTCTCCTCTGGGGTTATTTCTTCATATGATGTTGGTGCATGAGTCTCCTCTTCTTTGCTGTAGGCTCTGTTAGCTTGTTTTGTATTGAGCAGGATCTCGAAATGTTTTTCCCAGTCAGCCATGTTTATGCCTGTTGGCTGGGCTTTGGGTTTCTTTTTGAGTGCTATGAACGGGTCTTTGAGGGCTTCTTCCGCTTCTGTTTTCGCCTGGTGTTCACTGTATTCGGCTTTCTTGCGTTTGATTGTTATCTTGTATTTTTTCTTGTCCTCTGCGTGTTTGTGAAGGTTCGCTTCGCTCTGGTCCCACTTTACTAAGTGTAGTGAGTGAATTGCTTTCTTTCTTTGGAGATAACACTCCTTGTCGAACCAGGGTTTTGCTTTCCTTGCTGGTTTCTGTGTCTGTGACCTTCTTATTAGGGTTTGAATGTTTCTCAGTACTGAGTTTATTTCCTCTCTTTCGATCTCCCACGCAGCACGATATGTATAATATACGTATATTTTAGAGCTACATATATATCTTACGATTGGTCAAAGTCGAAACGTAAATTATACGTATATTTTATGTCCAATATATACATGTATAAAAACTGTTGTAATTTAATCCTGCTTTATATTTATAATATATCAAAATTAAAGTTACTGTTACATAAGTAAGATTAAATATAAAACAAAATCGATTTGATTGTTCATTTGTAACATCAAATTTACGTACCAACTATACGTAAATTTTACGTCTAGAATTGGACATTGTAAACACCGGTTTATTGTGTTTTACTCTAGTAAATCGATTTGGTTAAATTAAGGGAACGCAATAAAATTTACTCACGCTAATCAGAAATTAATTTAAAAATGGTTTAAAATGATTACATCCGTACATTCAGTAGGACTATTTTTTATGACAGGCGGCCATCTTGTCTGTGACGTCAGCAATGTAGATCTGCTGATTCAAGGTTGTATCTGTTGGCTGTTGGGTGCTTGTGTGGCGTATAAATTTCTCTTTTATAGTGTTTTATTAACAAGAAATTGTGTGTGGAGAGAATTGCACTGCTCTGTTGCAACTACTCCCTATGTATATAACATAGAAACGAAGAATAAATGTACATGTGTGTGTATTTAAAGATGACGAAATATTACGCAACGTGCAGTGAATTCCCTAGAATTCGTTTCCTAATGTAGGCCTACCTGAATGTTTGTGAAGATCTGGTCCTTCATGTAGAAGATTAAATGAGGCAGAAGAAAAACATTTACACAGAAAACAGTACTGGTAAGTCCCTGTGCAAGATTTGTTTCACACACATAAATAGGCCTATCATAACCTCAACGACTTGCAAACTGATTTATAATACAGATGCTGTGGTAATTTGCTCTGATCATAATAATTTACGATAACGCTGCTAAAGTATTTCTTAATTGTTTCAGGAATTCACAATGCCTAGGTGCTGTAGTGTTGCTGGCTGTAAAAGTAACTACAAGTCACAACATGAAAGTGTTAGTACATTTTCTTTACCAAAAGATGAAGAACTTAAGAAGACATGGCATAGAAAGATTCCTACAGACTTTACAGGGGTAAGCAAGCCTGTTATTTGTGTGAAGTATTTTCCTGAAGAGAGTGTGATAAGAACAGAGACATTTGTAGTTAACGGTGAAATAAAAACATTTCCTAGAACTTGCCCTAAACTGAAACTTGGTGCAGTACCATCAATATTTCCTAATCTGCCCGAGTACTTGTCAAGACCAGGTCCATCATGCAGAAGATTAATTGATGCAGAAGAAGAAAATTTAAACCAAGCAGTTGCAGAAAGCTTAAAAGAACTTAAAAGTTATGCTGAATGACAAGCTCTGCATTGTTTGGAAGATGTGATGCAGTACTTCCTAAGTGTAACAGAAGGACTTAAAGGGCAGTGGATTAGCATAATGGCAGTAGAAAGGCTAGTGCTGTGCTTAATGGATGTTAATGATGATGTTCCGAAGATTCTTGGTTCAGTGTGTATTATGAGCGATCTCAGTGTTTTGCTTACAATAAATAATTGCAAACTACCTCAGCAAGAAGTCCCAAAAAACTGCAAGATAGTAAGCACAAAAAGTGTTCTTGATGACATTTTTAGTTATTGATATCTCATGTATTGATAGTATATGTGAAATGTATGTGAGCAGTGTACATTTATGAACCAAAGGCCCTATATAGGCTACATAAATTATATATAAAATATACGTTTGATAGATCATCTTGACATATTTTTTACGTATAGATATTGTACATCAATAGTATGTATGCGATTGTTCGTATAATTGATATATATTATATGTCTGTATTGACATGAATAGACGTACGATATACATCAAAAAGTGGGACATTTGAGCGTATATTATACGTAGATTTTATTTAACCAATATGTGTGATATACATTAACTAGATCTAGGGATAACACAATTTTTACATATATTTTACGTATGTGTGCTGAGTGGGCTGGTCCTTGATGTCGCGTATGAGAAAAGTGTGTGTTGGACCCCTTATGACGTGCTAAAATTATGGTATTTACCAGTATGTGTAACTAAATTACTGCATACAAAAAATAAAGAATACAGTAAAACTGTTTTTAATGTTGCCAGTAATATAATATCTCTTTTCAAGCTAATTTTATTCTTTGTCTTTGAAAGGTAGACATTCAAAGCGCGCCGCACTGAAACACTGGTAATAAAATTCGTTGGTCAACTGCAGGTGGTTCGGTGGCTATTGAACTTGCATCAATGTAGCGGGCTGGCTATTGAAATCGAATATTTAAAATCTTTAATTTTCAAACCGCACATTATTTCAGTATTTTCATGGTACTAATGTAAAAATTCTGTGACCTTTCCGTACTTTTTTTTTTTTTGCCCCGCCACCACCCACGGAGATTCACGACCATAGGCCATACTCCGCTCCCAACAACTGTTGTAAAATCACGATTGTTGCATTATATATATATATATATTATATACAAAACAAAAGTGTGCGTGGAACGCCACGCGACAGCAGTGAAACTTGTTTCTATTTTTTTACTTTTCAATTTGTGATTATTGGATTTTTTTCAATTTTGCAGTATTGGATTTTTGGAATTTTTTAATTTTGGATTTTGGATATTTAATTTTGGACCTTTAAATTTTTTAATTTTCAATTTTTAAATTTTCGATCTTTGAATTTTTACTTTTTGATTTTTAAAATTTTCGATTTTTGGATTTTCAAATTTTTGGGTTTTTTATTTTTTAATTTTTGGATTTTCTAATTTTAAATTTTTTGTTTCTTATTTTTATTTTGGATACTTGGATTTTTAATTTTAAATTGTTTAAATATTGAATTTTTGGAATTTATTATATTTTTGAGTTTTTAACTTTGAAATTTTGGATTTTTAAATTTTGGATTATCGGTTTTTTCGTTTAGGTTTACTAGATTTTTTCAATTTTGGATTTTATTTTTTTTTATTTTTAATTTTTGGATTTTTAATTTTTTTTTTATTTTTTCTTATTTTTTTATTTTTAAATGTTTAAATTTTTTATCTTTGAATTTTTTAATTTTGGAATTTTGGATTTTTTAAGTTTTGGATCTTTGAATTCTTTATTTTTTAGATTTTTAAATATTGGATTATCAAAATTTTAGTTTTGGAATTTAAGATTTTCTCAATTTTGGATTTTGTTATATATTTTTTTTATTTTTGGATTTTTAATTTTTTAATTTTGGATTTTTAAATTTTGAATCTTTGAATTTTTAAGTTTTGTATTTTCGTTTTTTTAATTTTGTATCTTTCGATTTTTTTCAATTTTGAATTTTAAATTTTTTAATTTTTAAATTTTGGATTTCTTAAATTTGTATTATTTTTAATTTTGGATTTTTGCATATTTGAATTTTTTTTTTTTTACATTTTGAATATTTGGATTTCATAATTTCGATATTTTATTTTTTAAATTTTGGATTTTTTAATTTTGGATCTTTGAATTTTTTAATTTTGGAATTTTAATTTTGAATTTTTAAATTTTGGATCTTTGACTATTTGGATTTTTTAAGCGTGGGTTCCATAAAATAGATAATATTCCTTTAGTTTGCTTTATTCCTTTGTAATATTCCTTGAGAATATTCCTTTGTAGGAATCGTCTAATGTCGTTGAGCAAGTGCGTACTACTACTACTACTACGACTACTAGTACGACCACCACCACCACGACCACCACGACCACGACAACGACCACCACCACAAAAACCACAACTACTACTACTACTATTCCCATTTGCAGGTCCTCGTACAAGGTCTGAAAAATTTCCTTTCCATCACCTACCTTTGAGTATTTTATTTTGTCCTTTAAATCGTATAGCAGCTGATTACTCCTAATCATTGAGTTGATTGTTTTCTGTGCAGTCCGTTCCGTCACACCTCAATAATTTCGTGGCGATTTTTGAGCATGGCACAAGCTCTGGATTTACCCCTACCACGGCTAAAGAAGTTTCACTTCAAAAAGAATATTGTCAAATGACGCCGAAAAATCAATTGTTTCATAGGAAAATTGCCCACATAGTATTAGTTGAAATATATATTATTCTTTAAATCCTAGTTTTCCTGGTGGAGTGGGGAGAGGGGAGTCAAAACAGTCCCCTTTGTCAGTGCAGTTGCAGATTGTTGACCTAAACTATCATAATTAATTATTTCATTTCATTTCATTTATTATTCCTTCTTTTATGTACAGAGTATCATATTATGGAACACGTCAATATAACTTATGCAATTTTTTTTTTTTAAATACAACAATTATTTGCATATAAAACTATAATACTATGTTAATACAAAATAGTAAATTCTTTTACTTCTGCATATGGTTTGTGTGCCTATGAATACTAGACAAGCCATTGGAGTTGTGTCTTGCCCAATATCAATTATTCGAGTCAGTGATATTTGTCACTACGGTCTTTGTGGGGTTTACAGTGCAGCACAAATTCTTCTATAGTGTAATAGTATATTGCGATACAAGTGCCGTAAGCGGTGCATACGGATCGAGGAAAGAGTTTTTTTTTTCAATTTCCGAGATCCGTTATGCGCTTACGGCACAAGTATTGCATGCTATTTTTTGCACGATGAATCAGAGACGTAACGAGGGGGGGTTTTGGGGTTTGAACCCCCCATTGATTAAAAAAAGGAAAATTCTATAATTTTTTTAAGTCTGCTTATAAATTACTTATTACGAGTATAAAGCGTGGGAAGCATAAAACTCTTTATTGTGCATCTTAATTTTTAAAATTTTCCGGGGGAGGACCCCTGGAAGCTTAAAACTCGATATTGTGCATCATAATTTTTTTTAATTTTCCGGACCCCCCTCTCCCTGGGGGGTATTCCATACCCCTCAGACCCCGCGGATGTTATAACCCCCCCAGATGGTCGGCCTGGTTACGCCTATGATATTAATTGTGATATTACCTGAAAATACTATGTACTACGCCACCAAGTTAAATCTGCACGGCAATAGGGGAAGTGTTTCGGCGCTAGTGTCGCCCAGCTACGGAAGGGATGTAGGGGTGGGTGGGTGGCGGATACCTAAACACGTGCGAAAGATCATAACATGGTTGCCAGACTATTCATTTGGACTGCGGACGTGGAAGATGTCAGGTCATTTAAAAACACAGTAATTCTCAGCGCCTCTGTTCCAGCCAAGTAACCCAACACCGTGGACAGGAAGTGGCAGCGTGGCGGCGGGGGTGAAAGAAGGGACAGCTCATTTTCCCCAGTTGGGACATGGTTGCCAGACTATTCATTTGAACTACTGTAGTCGAAGATGTCAGGTCATTTAAAAACATAGTAATTCTCAGCGCCTCTGTTCCAGCCAAGTAACCCAACACCGTGGACAGGAAGTGGCAACGTCAAAGGAGGGAGATAGCGGTGGAAGACACATTCCTAACATATTTTCTGCATGCAAAGATAACTTGGTGGCGTAGTATAAGCTTATACATTATTGAAGATAGATGTTTATTTCAGAAAGTGATTCGCATGTGTTTGTTGTTATGGGAACCGAATATTTGTCCTGTTAAAGTCGCCACAAACTGGGGGGCCTTCGTCCATAAAGACTGTCTTGTATTATGATTTTCCTTACGGCACAGTGTGCTTTTTGTAATTTTTACCACACAGAAATTTGTTTTGTTTCCATAGCAACAAGATTGCGTGCGGTAGGGAAATTAAAGATTGAAACAGGCACCAAGGTGCTGGAACCATCGTTTTGGGAGTTTCTTGAAGAAGTTTGGTCTAAAAGCTGCTTCTGCAGACCCATGTCTATTCATGCTGAAAACGAATGGTCAGAAAATGTTGCTAGCAATCTATGTAAGTTAGATGATGGATAGATAGCTGGTACGAGTCAAAGCCAAATAGAACAGTTTCTGCAACAACTTATACAGGAATGTAAAGTTACTGTTGCTGACTGTTGGACTGTTTTCTGGACATGCTGATTCAATGTCAGCAAGATGAATCAATTTTTGTACACTAAAGGGAACTATGCTGAAAGAGTTTTGGAGTGATTAGCATGCCAGAAGCTAATAAATTTTCAGTACCTGCAGTTAGAGATGAAGCCATTCATGACAAAGATGATCCTACAAGACCAGATTTTGTTTTCTCAGTTGGTATGGTATCACAGAAGTTAGAAAATCCGAGAACTGACTGGACTGCTTTTTATAGCAAATCACCAGCCTACGATTCTGAACGTATACAGTGAAGCTGATTTTGCTGGTGTTGTGAAGACCAAGCGATCGACTTCCGGAATGATGTGCTGTTACAGTGGAAGAGCAATTACCAGGTTCAGCGAAAAACAAAAGTCTGTTGTACAGTTCACTACAGAAGCAGAATTTGTCACTGCGAGTGAAGGAGAGAAGGAAGAAATTTGGCTGACCCTGATGCTGAATGAGATCTCAGTGGCGGTTTCTCCTATGCAGTGCTGCAGCACACAGCTTGTTTTCTGCTCGTCGTATAATGTTATTTTCAAACGCAATATTATATTTTCTTTTGCGTAGATTTTGAACTTGGCGTGTCCATGCGAGAATTTCTTAGCTGGTAGCTTGGGAGTCAAGAGTCGGTAATGTGAATATTATCTTTTCTGCCTCGTGAATGCATTTTGCGAACAGCGCAGCTCTCGTAGGGTGTGACGTCATGCTCAACTTTGACTGCATGGCGTATATGGGAATTTTAACCTGTAGAACGTGCTGCGGCAGCGGGCACCCGAGAAGGAGATTCTGAGGTTTACGGCGGGCGCGCTATTAGTTATGTGAGAAGATCTTCCACCATCTGACGGTAGAAGGCCGTGATGTAGTGAGTAAGCAATGCTTTTCATCTTCACCGCCAAATTCGAATGTGTTAAATTCAGAAAAACCAGGATTCCACAATCCCGATTAAATATTCTGTCGCGCTGGGAACACTAAGCGACTTCCTCTACCTCGATCATTAAAAATACTATTTTCTCATCTCTTATTCCATTTCGGGGAACTCTCACGCGATTTTCCCTGCCCTAATTATTATTATTATTATTATTTATTAAAAATTATTATTATCATTATTATTATTGTTATTATTATTATTAATTTTTATTTTAATTTTTGCTATTTTCTCTCGTCACACAACTCACACAACGTTCGACGAGACGAGAGATTTTAGCAAAAAAATATTAGGGCAGAGAAAATCGCGTGAGAGTTCCCAGAGATGGATTAAGAGACGAGCAGTTTAAATAGGCCTACTAATAATGATTATTAAAAATATTTTAAGTTTGCTGTATGAAATAGTATTTGCAGCACACTTTCGTTTTGACCCACGAGCCGCTACTGCGAGATCTCCAACTTCAACAGTGTGCCAACTTTACATATTGACAATAGTAGTGCTGTAAAATCGGTGAAAAATTCGGAATTTCATAAAAGGTCAAAACTCATAGATGTTCGGTATTACTTTGTCCGTGAGAAATATTTGGACGGCGTGTTAAATGTCGAACAACTGGAAGGTGAAAAGTAAATAGTTGATATAATGACCAAAGCCCTTCCACATATGAGTTTTGAAAAAGTGTGCAGTTCGATGGGATTGTTTGTTAAGGTGAGCTGAGAATTCCATTAGAAAGTTTGGTTTTGAAAATAATTTTATTTGAGGGGAAGTCTTAAGTAAACAAATCAAATTCTTTTTAGTATACTGTTTTTGCCACTGTGTAGTAGTCTCTGTGCAACTCTGTTGTATATTGTTTTGTTCACACCACGCTATTTGAGTCTGCAGGGTCAACATAGCTGGTTGTGGGAATGTCTGCTTCTAGTTTATACAAGTTGTATTTGTTCTGTTCATTAAATAAACTATTTAAGCATCACTTTAAGTTCTTATTTTCAACTACTGCCTAAGATTATTTCATAACATACTATGGATAATAAACAAAAAATATTATTATAAATTACTATAAAACATCATTTATAATGAAAAAAATTGTGTTTCAGTCAAGAGAGATTTAAGCAGAGTAATCAATAACTAATGTACGTTTTATGTAGTGATTCCTATATAACATAACTCTCTGATATTTCAACACATTCTTTAGTGTAAGTTCTTTTGGAAAAACAAAGGCTCAGTGCACACATTACATTAGGAAGGTTTGTCCTTCTCATGTGAAAGCAGATGTCTTTTCAGATCAAATCTGAGGGAATATTTCTTGTTACATATATCACATTCAAATGGCTTCTGTTCAGAGTGAATAAGCAGATGAATTCTGAGATCCCCTCTTCGGCAAAATTTGTTGGCACATACATCACACGAGAATGACTTCTGACCAGTGTGAATGAGTATATGTTCTTTGAGATGCCCTCTTTCAGAAAATTTCTTGGTACATATATCACATGAGTATGGTTTATGTCCACTGCATAAGCAGATGTCTTTTGAGATGCCCTTTGTCGGAAAATTTCTTGGCACGTAAATGGCTTGTGGCCACTGTGAGTGATAATATGCGTATCGAGATTCCCACTTTGAGAAAATTTCTTGTTACATATATCACATGAGATTAGCTTCTCACAAGTGTGAATGAGCATGTGTCTTTTGAGATTACCGCTTCGAGAATATTTCTTCGTACATATATCACACAAGTGCATACGGGTTGTTTTAACGGATTCAGTTTTACATTACAGCTTATGATAAATTTATATTGCCAAACACGCTTAAACTAAAAAGCAATTTATTAAAAAGGTGAAGCACACCTGAACTAATAACGTGAAATCACTTTTAAATATACGTTAAGAACAATCACAACTGCCACATAGCAACACATGGAACAGACTGATAATTTGGTGGGAATGAAACTTCCCATAAATAGGCATGACAATAGCATGCCTGTGTTCAAAATATTAAACTGACTTTCCGTTTTCTTCCACGGTACAATGCTATTTTAATAGGCTAATAGTGGGATTCTCAGTTAAGACTCTGCAAAAATTTAGCCAAAAGAAAAGGAAACCGAGGAAATATAATGCCTCTTTATCTTACTTAATAAAATTAGAAAAATAGAATCAGAGCAAGGCCTATATCTATTTTAATTTGTAAGAAGGCTGCAGTTTTTAGCAAATAAGTCACTTTTAGACAGTCCTGGCTGGACAGACAAGTAGTCACAAATCTATCGGCTTAGCGCAGTAGGTATCGCAAGCAGGCCAGAAAACCAAAAATTGTCTCATCAAGTATGACGTATATCTTGGAGTGAGGGTGTAGTGGCAGGGAAAATTTTCTACGCGTTGCCATAGCAACCGTTGTAAACAGAATTTTACGAAGAAGACCAAGATAAGTTGGAAAGTTTGTTCTTCTGCCAGTCCATTGGTGTTGCGTGATTGCCATCCTGGTGAATGTTGAGGTGCTGCGAAACGCTGTCTCTGGCGCGAACATTCAAACATTATATTACTGAATTTCAACTTATAAAAACTACAGTGAAAGAAATAGTGTTAATTATCCTAATATAATAAATATAATGATCATATAAATAATTATAAATCAATTTCCAATCAAATAAGTAAATGGTAGGTGAATGTCTCCTTCACCATCTTCCCCTGAATAGCCGCTACTGGTTCTCTTTCACCGTCCACCATGATAGCATCAACTGACAAGTATATTCTATAAGTGTATATGGACTAATAAGTTATTCTGAAATATATGTGATTTTATTAGTGGGAATATTTCAATGAGACAATATTTTGTTAACTAATAAATCATATGAGTTCTATTATCATTAATTATAATGTCACTGTTGTTCACCTGACTGAACTGATGTATAAGTAACAGAAACAACACAAAGTAACTGACAGGTGAACAACAGTGACAATATTTGAGTAGTGCCTGTAGAGTAGAAGAAAATTATTAAAATAACATCATAAATCTCTAGAATGTTATTATCAGGAAGACATAATAGATGTCTAATTTCTTGGTAAATGCAATGCGTGATTTTGGTGTTTAACATCCTTTTAACTGAGTGGATATTTCAGAAATAAGTCCCCTGTTACATAATTTGACTTTAACAGTAAATAAAGCACTTAGAAATACAAATAAAATTTGTTAAATTAAACAAATGAAATTCTTTTTAGTACATTGTTCTTGCTGCTGTGTGGCGACACTGTGTGTCTTTGTGTGACTCTGTTGTATAATTTGTTGTAAAGACCGCGCTAGTCGAGTCTGAAGGGTCAACATAGCTGGTTGTGGGAGTGTCTGCTTCTAGCTTATACAAGTTGTATTTGTTCTGTTCATTAAATAAACTATTTAAGCATCACTTTAAGTTCTTATTTTCAACTACTGCCTAAGATTATTCCATAACATACTATGGATAATAAACAAAAAATATTACTATAAATTACTACAAAACATCATTTATAATGAAAAAATTTGTGTTTCAGACATGAGAGATTGAAGCAGAGTAATCAATAACTAATGTACGTTTTATGTAGTGATTCCTATTTAATATATCTCTCTCTGATATTTCAACACATTCTCTAGTGTAAGTACTTTTGGAAAAACAAAGGCTCAGTGCACACATTACTTTAGGAAGGTTTGTCCTTCTCATGTGAAAGCAGATGTCTTTTCAGAAACCATCTTCGGGAAAATTTCTTGTTACATATGTCACACGTGAATGGCATCTGATCAGTGTGAATAAGCAGATGTCTTTTCAGATCAAATCTGACGGAATATTTCTTGTTACATATATCACATTTAAATGGCTTCTGTCCAGTGTGAATAAGCAGATGACGTTTGAGATCCCCTCTTCGGTGAAATTTCTTGGCGCATACATCACACGAGAATGATTTCTCATCAGTGTGAGTGAGCAAAATATGTGTTTTGAGATGCCCTCTCTCAGAAAATTTCTTGGTACATATATCACATGAGAATGGTTTATGTCCACTGTGCATAAGCAGATGTCTTTTGAGATTACTTTTTTCGGAATATTTCTTGGCACATACATTACACGAGAATGGCTTGTGATCACTGTGGTTGATCATATTATGCTTTTCGAGATGCTCTCTTTGAGAAAATGTTTTGGTACATATATCACATGAGAATGGCTTCTCACCAGTGTGAGTAAGCATGTGTCTTTTGAGATTCCCGCTTCGAGAAAATTTCTTGGCACACATATCACATAAGAAATGTTTGTCTGAAGTGCCAGTTAGCTGTTTACTGTTTCCATCAGAGGATGTGATTGTACATGCAGCAGATGAGTGTGATTGCATTAGCTGATCCTCTTCATTGTTTAAAGGAGAGGCTCCTGAAATCTCCTCTAAGCTTTGACTGGGGCTGCATGCTGTAGAATCTCCGTAGTCTGAAATCTCACGTTTGATTTCCACAAATGCAAATGGGATATGTTCATTCGCTAGTTGTGTCTGAGAAATCTCTTCCTTAATTTCATTCTTGGTAATTTCCGTTTTGAGTAAAGGCTCCATTTTGTACCACACACTCTACACGATGTTTGTTTACTGAACTGAAATTAAATTCACTATTTTCTTTTCATCCTACAACACGAGCGTCACCATGGCGGTGCTCATAGGTATTATCTGGGGGCAGTGCCTATTCGCCATCTTCGGCATAGTCAACAAAGTCACAGTGCTTTTACCCAGGCGGAAACAGGAGAAGAGAATGTTTGCCACAGAACAGAAATGTTTGCTGCGATGTGATGGGCAGGGGGACATGTCCCGCTGCTCCCTTCCCTTAAGCGCCCATAGGCGTACCGAGGGGGGGGGGGGGGTTTTGGGGGTTTGAACCCCCCCATTGATTAAAAAAAGGAAAATTGTATAATTTAAGTCTGCCCATAAATTACTTAATACAAGTATAAAGCGTGGGAAGCTTAAAACTCGGTATTTTGAGTCTTAATATTTTAAATTTTTCCGGGGGCGACCCCCGGAAGCTTAAAACTCTTAATTTTTAAAATTTTCCGGGGGAGGACCCCCGGAAAGCTTAAAATTCGTTATTTTGCGTCTTAATTTTTATAATTTTCCGGGGAACCCCGGAAGCTTAAAACTCGTTATTTTGCATTTTAATTTTTAAAATTTTCCGGGGAGGACCCCCGGACCCCCCTCTCCCTAGGGGGTATTGCATACCCCCAGGCCCCGCGGATGTTATAACCCCCCTATATGGTCGGCCTGGTTATGCCTATGTAAGCGCCCATTCCTCCCCTGACCCCTTATGACCCGCTAAACTTATGGTATTTACCAGTGTGTCTAACTAAATTACTGCATACAAAAAAGATGAGTACAGTAAAACTGTTTTTACTGTTGTTAGTAATATAATATCTCGCTTCAAGTTAATTTTATTCTTTGTCTTCGAAATGTAGGGAAAGGCGTTCGCTGTAGGCAGTTTAAAGCACGCCCACAGTAGAATACTGATAGTAAAATTCGTAGTCCTTCCTGCATTGTTGGTCAAGTGCAGGTGGTTCGGTGGGTATTGAACTAATAATAATAATAATAATAATAATAATAATAATAATAATCATAATCATTTATTTGCTGTCAATTGACTTGATAAAGTTTCTGACATTGATAAGCTTACAGACTAAGAGCTAATTGCTACAACCTAGATCTAAGGATAAAAGTGTGTGATTGATCAAAATATAATAAGTTATATGTGGTAATCAGTTATTACAATTCGTCAAAAGAATATAAACATTTTTCTATAGTAGGCCTATTTCTTCAGAAGTGTTTTGAAATTTATCTTGTCAGCATTCTTAATTTCTACAGGTAGCTTGTTGTGTAGTATAGTTCCAATTACACTTACGTCCTTAATTATCATCAATATACCGGGTTGGCCATCGAAAAATGGATTGTTTCATAGGAAAATCGCCCATATAGTATTAGTTGAAATATATATTATTTATTAAATCCCAGTTTTTCTTCTGGAGAGGGGAGTCAAAACAGTCCCCTTTGTCAGTGCAGTTGCAGATTGTGGACCTGAACTGTTGTAATTAATTATATTGTGAGTTGTTAGTGAAAAGTGTTATACACGTACCAGTTGTACTTTTATATTTCGGGGCTTTAAAAATTCCCCGTGTGATAAAATTACAGAGAGCTTCATAGAACATGGAGGCCAAAAAAAGGAATAAGAGTGGTAATGAATTCAGAAAAGGTAAAAGACTGAAAGAGTTGCAAGAATCAGCTAAAGCTTGTTCGAAAGTAACTAACTTTTATGCAAAACCACACACGAGCAATCATCCTGAAAGTGAAAATTGCTGTGAATTAATCTGCCCGGGAACGACCTCGTTCTCAAATTCTTCTCTTAGTGAAAAAGAAAAACCCCAGTGTAGTGAACGTCCTACCATTAGTTACTGTTTTGGCAAAAGTGATTCTGATTCTGAAAGTGATGATACACTTTGGTGAGTGAATGTATTTTTCGCTTATCAGTTTCATGAGTAAAATTTCATAATTTGTAACTTATAGGCTACCATACTTAGATTTTATTGTGTAACAAATAGTTTAAGCTTATAAATCCAAAGGCCCTAGTTTCGATTCTTTGCTGGATGGTTGAAGTTACCAAATCTTTAACGTTGAATATTCCCAACCTCCCTTTTGTTTAGTTTATGACAGTGTGAATTCCCGTTTGAAAATAAAAAGTATTAAAATCCAACGATAATTAAGTGAAAGTACATCTACATAGTACAATACCTGTGAAAGTGGTGCCCAAAATTATGAACCTGAATGAAAGTTATTGAATATGGAAATGGACATGATAAGAAGCCTATAAAGTTGGTTGGTTAATGAATGCTTCCAATTTTGATACATAAATATTAAGTAGGCCTACCGTTAAAGCTTTATCCACGTTATCCTAGGGTGTTTTACAACCCATTGCTAGAACCCCCCCGGATATGGCACCCTCTTATGTCCTACTTTCACCACCCTCGGGGAGGGTCCAGCATGGCCCTGCTTGTTTGTATTAGGTTTGTTCCCAAAGCAGTCAGTACTTAACCATGAAATCTTTATCCACACGCGTTCCCAAAGCGAGAATTTATTATTCATTTTCAATCTTTTGTTCTGTGTGTTCTCATGGTCGGTTTATGTACTATAAGAAATGTTTGCGGGCTCTAACATGAATTCTAGAGTGATAGAGAAAAAGCGAATAAGTCAAAGCACCATTAATTTTAGAAGGGCCAAAAAACAATTTATTTTCACAGCATTGTTACAATATTTAGTTCAGTCCACCAGATATTTTTACACAGTATCTTATACTGTATAAAAATATCGGGGTGGGCTCATCTAAATAGTGTAACAATGCCGAGGAAATAAATTATTTTTGTCTTTCTTGAAACTTTGGTATTTTGAATTCCTCGTGTTTCCCTTTCACTCTAGAATTGTAATAAGTTTTGTAATAAGAATAATAATAATTAAAATAACAGCAATTGTAACGATAGCCTAATAATAATAATTGTGAAAATAATAATTATTGTAGTAATAATAATAATAATAATAATGTTTATAACTGTAATAATAAAACAATAACTGAAATGTTAATAATACTAAAGCTGTGCTATAAAAATCAGATTCTTTAACTTGAAAATCCCTCAAATCCTAAAATTATTAAAAAAAATTAATTCCACTTTCCAAATTTACTTTCTTTGTACTCTTCATTCTTATTAAAAATCCTACTGAACCAACATTAAAGACTGTATATTACTTTTCATTATTTTATTTCAATGTTATTTTTTAAATGTTGTAAATAACTTACATTACAGATACCTCAAAAGTATTTGTTAGTTACTGTTAGTCTTTTTAGATGGTGGTTTCAAGTTCCAGTACAATTTAAGGAAGTTCAACACATTTTTCACAATTCAACACAATTTTCTTTAAATTGTCTGATTAATCGGACCTCAATGTAAATACACAATGGATACTTGATGCAAATTTTCAAATTAAATTGACTTATACTTGTCAGTTAACAACATTTTCTACACATAAAAGCGTGTTCCTATTTCTACTGATACAATGCGAGCAAATTAAAACATTTAAATTAAACTCATGTATAAGTAACTGAAAAAAAAACAAGGTTAGTGACAGGTAAACAAGAGTTACAATAGTTTAGTAGTACCTCTGGAGTAGAAGAAAAATATTTAGATAAAATCATAAATCCCTAGAACGTTATTATCAGGAAGACATAATACATGTGTCAATTCTTGGTAAATGCAATGCATGATTTTGGTGTTTACATCCTTCTATTTCAGTGGATATTTCAAACATAAGTTACATAATACAGAATTTGACATTAACACTAAACAAAGCACTTAGAAATACAAACAAAATTATTACAAATTATTTAAAAACATCATTTAGTAATGAAAATAATTTTGTTTCAGTCATGAGAGATTGAAACAGAGTTATAAAAAACTAATGTAAATTCTATGTAGGGATTTAACATTACCATTTCTGATATTTCAAAACATTATTTAGTGTAAGTTCTTTTGGCAAAACAAAGACTCAGAGCACACATTAAATTGGGAAAGTTTGTCCTTCTCATGTGCGAGCAGATGTGTTTTGAGACCCACTCTCCGGGTGAATTTCTTGTTACATATATCACACGTAAATGGCTTATGTCCAGAGTGCATAAGCAGATGTCTTTTGAGATCCCCTCTTTGGGAAAATTTCTTGCTACATATTCCACATTTAAATGGCTTCTGTCCAGTGTGCGTAAGCAGATGTCTTTTGAGATCCCCTCTTCGGTAAAATTTGTTGGGACATACATCACACGAGAACGACTTCTGACCAGTGTGAGTGAGCAAAATATGTGTTTTGAGATGCCCTCTTTCAGAAAATTTATTGGTACATATATCACATGAGAATGGTTTATGTCCAGTGTGAATTCGCAGATGTCTTTTGAGATTCCCTTTTTCTGAAAATGTCTTGCCACATATATTACACGCAAATGGCTTGTGACCACTGTGAGTAGTCATATGCGTTTCGAGATTCTCTCTTCGAGAAAATTTCTTGTTACATATATCACATGAGAACGGCTTCTCACCGGTGTGAGTTAGCATGTGTCTTTGGAGATGCCCGCTTTGAGAAAATTTCCAAGTACATATATCACATGAGAAATGTTTGTCCGGAGTACGAGTTAGCTGTTTACTGTTTCCAGCAAAGGATGTGCTTGTATATACAGCAGGTGAGTGTGATTGCATTAGCTGATCCTCTTCATTGGTTAAAGGAGAAGCCCCTGAAATCTCCTCTAAGCTTTGTCTGGTGCTGCATGTTGTAGTATCTTCGTAGTCTGAAATCTCACGATTGATTTCCACAGTCTTCATTAGGTCAAATGCAATTGGGACATGTTCACTCTCTAGTTGTGTCTGAGAAATCTCTTCCTTAATTTCAATCTTGGTAAATTCCAATTTGAGAACAGGCTCCATTCTGTATCACACACTCTACACGGTGTTTGTTTACTGTAAAGAAATTAAATTCTCCACTTTCATCCAACAACACACAAGCGTCTCCCCGGCTCATGGCTATTATCTGGGGGGCAGTGCAAATTCGCAATGTTTGACTACTCCATTAAGCTGGAATCATTGACCTCCATATAATTGGCTGGAATAGACCTGGAGTTAGCATTCAATATATCGCATGGAATTATCGATCGTTTCGATTCTGTCAGCTCTTCTGGTCGATTCGTTTATTTATAATGTCAAATTCAATAGAGGCGCTTTCTAATCGAGATGTTTAGCTTTTCATTATAATTATTAAACATTTAATTTTTGACTGATTACTTTGCTCTTCATTTTTAATCTTCGAGTTAGTTATCGTGAGCGAAACCAAGAGCACCTGCTAGTATTTAATATTAATACTCCAGCGTAACACCCCTAACGTTTCATCCATCCTTAAAGCTAGCGTTGCCACCTGTCCCGAATTTGGCGGGACATCCCGCATTTTAAGAACATTTTCAGCGTCCCGAACTATAGCCAATACACAGTGCTTTAGTTGGAAAATATTTTTTGGGGGTACTCATCTTACTTCAAAATTTTCCATATCGCCTCATACTGAATGTAATCCTTCGGTTGACATTTTCTGCATGCAGTTTCTTCTGCTGACCTATTGCTTCCTTGTAGTCATGACCTGACGTATGGAGCAGGATCAAAAACGTCTAGTGGTGGTCCCACACATTTTATGAAAACAAGGTGGCTAGCCAACATGTGATCTAAGGAGAAAGTAACTGTAGAAATGCGCTCGAAGGTGAAGATTAGAACGCATATCTGTGGAGAATTTAATAGTGCTTGTCATTTTTGGTATTGAATTAGACATTTAATAAGTATTTTAGGACAATCTCGTTCCTGTACTGCCAGTACGACGTACCGGAGCACATATTTTTCCCGGTATGGTAGAAGGAAAATAATTTTATACCGGTACGCAGTACCGGTGCGTACCGGCCCAACTAAAGCACTGCCAATACACTCAATAAGTATCAAGAATTCTGAGGATTTTGTGAACAAATTAATGGATTTTCCATTCACTGAAAGCTCCATTATTCTAAGTTTTGATGTATGCAATTTGTTTACTAGTGTACCAATAGAACAATGTATGAATGTGGTTAAGAGAAAACTGGAAAATGACGAGACACTTTCAAAAAGAACAAAACTGCCGGTGAATACTATAATGGAACTGCTTAATGTATGTGTTTCATCCAAATACTTTCAGGTAGAAAACAATTTTTTTGAACAAACTAATGGTCTGGCAATGGGGGGTGTCTTAAGCCCCATTTTAAGCAATTTGTTCATGGATGATTTTGAAGAGGTTCTGAAAAAGAGTCCCATAAAACCCCGTCTCTGGCTCCTCTATGTTGATGATGTATTTTGTATCTGGGAAAGTTCTAAAAACGAGTTATCATTTAAAGAATTTCTAAATAACCAGTGTGACTCAATTAAATTCACACTTGAAATTGAAAAAGACAATAAATTACCATTCTTGGATGTTATTATCAAAAGAACATCGGGAGTTTGGTCCACGACTGTTTATAGAAAACCAACCAGCACTGGCCAAAATGTGAATTTCAAATCTAATCATCCTGAACATGTTAAGTTAGGGGTAGCAATAGGCCTCATACAACGAGCAAAAAAGATCTGCATCCTTCAAAGAGGAACTTGGGTTCATAAAAACATGTCTAACCAAGAGTGGTTATCCAAATAAAAATATTAATAGAGCCACAAATAGGGCTTCCAAGTCTCTTGAAGAGAATACAATAGATAGACCGAAACCAGCAACCACTGTATGCATTCCATACATCAAAAATTTGTCTGAAAAGTTACGACGTATTAATAATAAATACAACATCAGAACTGTTTTCAAATCAAATAATACAATCAGAACTAAGGTTGTAAGAATCAAACCGGAAAATCTTGAACAGAAACAAAAAAAATGTCGTTTATAAAATACCATGCTCGTGTAAAAGAAGTTATATAGGACACACCTCGAGGCCGGTTAACATAAGAATAGAAGAACACTTAAAAAAGTACAAAACAAAGATCCCTGTGGATAAAAATTATGTGAACATATTCTAGAAACAGGACATAGTATTAATTGGGACAAATCATGTATTGTTTATAAAGAAACGGACTGGAAAAAAAGTAATATAGCAGAATGTCTGTTCATGGCCATGGAATTATCACCAATATCTGAACCGTCTATTGAAATAAATCAGGCTTATCTTAAACTAGTTGACGAAGAAATTAAAGAGGCTAATAGCAAAAGTAAGGGGTACGCCGTAGCGTAGTGGTTGAGGCGCTGCGCTACAAACCGGAAGGTCGCGGGTTCGATTCCCGATGAGGTCGTTGAGATTTTTCAATTGACCTACTCGCTCTGGTGGCACTATGGCCCTGGGGTCGACTCAGCCTCTAACAGAAATGATTACCAGGAGTAATCCTGGGGGTGAAGGCGGCCGGTGCGTAAGGCTGAGAACCTTACCACCTTCATGTGCCGAATGTCCAAAATCTGGGAGCCTCAACCTCCTGGAACCCTCTGGGCCTCCATGGCCTGTATAGGGATCACTTTACTTTTACTTTTTTACTTTTACTAATAGCAAAAGTAAAGTTGTATCAAAACCATAGAAAAGAATAAGAATAAGAACATCCGCCCCCCTCCACCTCCAACTTCAAATGATGCACCAACAGTCACAGTCAAGTTTACATGTTCACAAAGACTTCGCGACCGAACATCTTGTCGCTAATATTCACTTGAAAACGCGGGACGTTCTTGTTGTCTCGTGAAACGGTGTGATGTGATTCCTGTTGTGAAGTTGCCATTTTTAGTGTTTACGTTTTATATAATGTGTGTGTTTTATTATTTTATAAAGAAGACGAAGGCTTCCCGCAAGATTAAGCAACTATTGACAACGGCTTCACAAAGGGATCAACAAACATTGGTGAGTGTTGCCCAATAATCTATTTACAGTACATAACATTCCTCACCATAAGAAGAAGAATGTCATTCAGGAATAAAGTTAACTGTTTCAGAGATGTAGAAACATGAGACTGGGGGTACGCCGTGGCGTAGTGGTTGAGGCGCTGCGCTACAAACCGGAAGGTCGCGGGTTCGATCCCCGATGAGGTCACTGGAATTTTTCAGTTGGCCTAATCCTTCTGGTGGCACTATGGCCCTGGGGTCGACTCAGCCTCTAACAGAAATGAGTACCAGGAGCAATCCTGGGGGTAAAGGCGGCCGGTGCGTAAGGCTGACAACCTTACCACCTTCATGTGCCGATGTCTAAAATCTGGGAGCCTCAACCTCCCGGAACCCTGTGGGCCTCCATGGCCTGTAATAGGGAACACTTTACTTTACTTTACAAACATGAGACTGGCAATATTTGCAGATCTTTGAATACATCTTTGCTGGGTGTACGTAGGGGGACTTTTTAAATTAATTTGACAATTTTCTTTTGTAATTTATATACGTAATTGATTTTTGAAGTGGAACCCCAGAAAGGTATGGGAACCTTTCTGTCAGCGACTCCCGATAGATGGCAGCAGGGTCAAAAGAGGTCCAAGCATGCCGTCTGCTGTCCATTGAAGATAATGGAACAGACTATTTAAACATCAATCAGAATGCCAGAAAACATGTTGTGGCGATCCTCTGTGTAAAACAGAGGTGTACACATATGCTTTACAAAATATATGGTTATAAAATATAAGGAAGATTAAACGGATGCTAATAGTTAATAGTCTATGATTTCCTTCAAATCTCCTCGCTCAACACTTTCAAATCCTCAGAATTGACTCACTATCTTAGTCATTTTTACAAAGAATAAAACTTAACAAGAAGTAGTATTCTCATTATCTACAACAGAAGGCCATGTTTCAAATATCTTCATCAAATGGACAAGATTCACTTATGTTCTGTTGCTTTAAACAGAAAGTTCGCCCAGCAGGAAACTCAACCATTTATTCTCTTTCAAACTATGATACAAAATTACTTCTATGGACAGTATTTGATAAATACAACTAACTTAATTTATCAACTTCATAACAAAAATTCACATATTTCTGTTCCACATTTTTTATAATTTGTATAATAAAATTATTAATATTTTGTTTAAATTCGTAAGTTTTTTCATTGCAAACATTAAAACAAATCGTAAAATTGAAACAATTTCAAAACTGAATTATTCTTACAGACATTGGTTGTTCCTGTAAATTGAAGATTAAAATATATATATGTATATATATATATGTATATATATATTAAAGAAGTCGTCAAAGCATATTTTTCCTTTCTATAGGCCTACTGGCAATTGGCACTGGCTATTTTTTCCCTCTAAATACAAAAAAATAAAAAATAAAAAGATAAATAAATCAACTACACTGTTATTATATACAACTCACTTTTATAATGCACATTAATGATATTAAAACACTATATTAGAACTGGAATTACCGATGCACGTAGATATTTTAACTCGAATCGAAGAGAACATAGTATTTTGAATTATTAGCATATGAGAACCCAGTACAGTACAATGAATAACAATTCCCTGCGAGCCATAATTCTGAAACTTATGCAATATAATTCTAAAACAAAAAATATGAACCTATATTATGGATGGGCGTTGACGTTAAAAATATTACGCATTTAGGCCTATAGTAATAATCACAAGAAAATCATTTCCTTATTACCTTATTTTGACATTCCAGCTTCTTTCAAATTACGTTGACTTCATGAAAAGAACATTCTATTACTAATATGATACACTATTCAAATACTTTTATTTTTATTTGTTTTCCACACAAAAACTTAATGACAGCTATAATTCTGGGGCATGTCTTATTCGTATTTATTAAAGGATAAAGGATATTATTAAAGGATATTATTAAAGGATATTATTTAGAAGCAAGCAAACGTAACCTAAATTTATTTATAAAATATTAATGATAATAGGAACAAAATATTTACACATTTGTATCCAAGTTCTTTACTTTCTATAACTACTGTGTTATATTAATCAAATATTAGCATCTGTTTACCACACAGTAAATCCATAACCGAAAGCTGAAATATATACAGAATATTGTGAAAGCAAACAACCATGAACCTAAATTACTTTTTAAAAATGACTTACAGTATAAAGAATTTTTTAAACATATTTACGGCTATGGTTATAAATCTAAAGAAGATGGGATGTTTTCTTTGTGAAGTACTGTACAACAAGTTTTAAATGTTTCATAAAATTTGAAATATTTCTTCACCATTTAACGAATACAAATGTCATCGCGATATACAGGAATAATTTTAATATTTTGAATTATTTGTCACTAAGCTACACATGTCTCTGCCACTGCAAAATAATTATTGTTCCTGTTTTTGCTGACACACCCCACGGGTTCTTTTCGACTTAATAATTACAACCAATTATTACTTCAGACAGACATTAATTATTTAATTCTTTTAACAAATCAATACTTTTTCTGGCGATCTCACACTCTCCTAGGCAGAATATAGGTATCTGATTTCTGGAATATAACTTAAACGTTATTAATCGCCAGTTTTTATAGGAAAGCCAACATTTTTCACATCTATTGATACGCATAAGTATATGGCAGAACGAGATGGCAGGACCTCCTCAGACCCTGCTGCGCTCTGGTGGACAAATTTTTAACTGCACGTAAAAGGTTCCCATTGCATAGGACAGAACTGATTGAACATAAGCGAAATATGCTATTCTCATTACTTCAAGTGAAGTGGATTTATTTAGCACTCTGAAGGCAAACACAATGTTGTTCAACTTATTTAAAAGCTCCTCTGTATGGAAATTCCAGTTTAGATTTTTATCTATCCAAATGCCTAGAAATTTTGTGCTCTCAACTTCCTTTATAGATGTGTTGTAAAGGTCAATTTGTAATGGTCGTTCACATTCTTTATTCTTGTTGAAAATTATATAGATCGTCTTATCAAAGTTTAAAAAAAGTTTGTTGCTGCTTAGCCAATTCTGTAGACCAGAATTTGTATACAAAAGCCATAGTGCTTTGGCCGCCCGTCGCTTCAAGGAAACCTCATTGGACGAGCATTTGAAGACTTTCTGTATGTGGTTACATTGGATCAAAGATTTCCCGGCGTTCATAGCATAATGGTCCAAAATGGAGGCTAAACATCGACTGTTTAGAGAAGTAAACGGCACCAAAATAGTTTGATTCCACATTTTGTTCAAGTAGGCCTATATATGATTATTCAGTATTTAATCCACATTTCAAAAATGATATACCGGTAGAACTACTACATGCTATAGTAGTAATATAGGGATATATTTTTTTTAAAAGCCCTGCAAGCTAACCTAAACACATAACCAATGTAAACAATGATTCAGCCTGATTTTGTCATTTAGATATTTCTCAAATGTGGGGTCACTGCTACAAAAACATTTACAAACTAATAAATTTATGCTAATATATATACTGTTTTACGATTCACCGTCGAAACTCAAGCCTTCCGTAAAAGCCTGCATTTTCTTATTTTCTACTAAGTATTCAGCAGACCTAATGTATGCAACGCATTATAAGTCACAAACATTAAAACAGTACTTTCATGGCAGAGCATTTGGCAAAAGATAGATTTATGCTGCACCCCAGCCAAGCTCCGCCGTTTTGTTAGGTTAGGAACGTTTATGTTAGTTTAGGAGCAATATACTGAATTGCACGAGGTTTATTATGTCTCACATTGAATTTCTTCTGTGACGAAACCCTAAACCCCACCTTCCCAGGCGGGCTTCATTAGAGAGGAGCCTAGGGTGCAGCATAAAACTATTTTTCCGAGCATTTATAACGGGTCTTCCAATAGGGACTTCCGAACTTTGACACTTCGTAGCGGTCATATTGTTGAAGCTACAACTGTCGAATTGGCTGCCATTTATTCAGTCTCTCTTGCCAAATCACCATGGACGGATATAGCGTTCAACAACACGTGCAAATGATAAAATTGTTTTATCAAAATGGTTGTTCTGATCGGGCAACGTTCCGCGCGCTTCGCCCATTTTACGGTCGCCATAATCGTCCTACCGAGAGGACTATTCGTAGTGTGGTGGATAAATTTCAGTCCACTGGTTCAGTAACCAATCAACCAACACCCATACGACAACGAAACGCAAGATCTGCTGAAAACATCGCCGCTGTCCGTGAGAGTGTGCAGGAGAATCCGAGGCAGTCGATTTCGCGTCACTCACAAGAACTAGGCCTTTCGCAGACCACAACTTGGCGAATTTTTCGTCGTGACTTGGGCCTGCACCCGAAAAAAATTCAACTTACCCAGGAGCTGAAGGTAAACGACCCTAGACAACGACGTGTGTTCGATGAATGGGCTCTGGAGCAGTTGGAAACTGACTCTAATTTTCATCGAAAAATCATCTTCAGCGATGAGGCCCATTTCTGGATGAATGGGTACGTCAGCAAACAAAACTGTCGAATGTGGGACGATACCAGTTCACATGAGATCCAAGAGCGTCCAATGCATCCCAAAAAAGTCACTGTTTGCCCAAAGGCTGGCGGCCTCATTGGTCCATATTTCTTTCAGAACGATGTTGGCCAGGCCATCACCGTCAACAGCGAGCGCTATAGGTCGATGATTAACAACTTCTTTTCGCCTAAATTGGATGATATGGACACCAACGAGATGTGCTTTCAACAGAACGGCGCTACATGCCACACAGCTCATGCCATATTGGACATTCTGCACGAGCGATTTGAGGGCATGGTCATCTCACGTGGAGGTGATGTGAACTGGCCACCGAGATCGTGCGATTTGACCCCGTTAGACTTTTTCTTATGGGGTATTCTTAAGTCGCAGGTCAATGCGGATAAGCCATAAACCACAGCGGCCCTCAAAGACAACATAACTCATGCCATCGGTCAAATTCAGCCTGATTCAGCCTGAGTCATGGAAAATTGGACATTTCGGTTGCGCGCCCTCCAGCGAAGCCGCGGCGGACATTTGCAGGATGTTAAATTCCATACATAATGGCATCGATAGGCCTTTCAAACGAATAAAAAATTTCGATGATATCTCACACATACTTTGTTTTATTTAAATTTAAAGATAGGAAGCGCTTAATGAAAGACCCTATACTATTTCAGCCACATTTCGAAAGCGACAAGCCAGGAGATATAAATATTGGCATAAAAAGGCATTGCAAGCTAACCTAAACTCGTGCTATCGTTAAAATAACCTTTAATTCAAAGAAAGTAACGATTCGGCCTGACTTCCTTGTCATTTAGATATTTCTGCAATTATGCTACAAAACATTTATATAAAACTAATAAACGAATGCCATTATAAAGAACTTTTAATGATTAAATCTTCGAAATTCAAGCTTTCCCTATACAGAGAGAATTGGTTTTGGTCAAAGCTGTTGGATGTAGTGTAATAGCGCATCTTTGATTCAAATATCGCATGACATGTTCTTGGTGAAGTTCTTGTCCAATGCATTGGATAGTGGAATACCGGCCTACGGAATGGACGCGGAATTTCATATGTAGAGACTGAAAAGAGGTATGAAAATAAATAAATTAAAAAATAAACTGGAGGACTGAGGTATAGCTCTGGCTTTCAACAATTCTCAGAATGGGATAAAAATCGCACGCACTTGAAAATTCCCTCTGTGCTGCATACCATGCAAAAAATCGGCTTTGTCCTTTGTGGGTTTACCGCGTTCCTGGAATTCGTAAACAAGGAAATTCCAACTGTAGCAGAACTAAGCACATCCCAGCGATGACGTACTGTGCACAGATTTTAAAAATGCTGTTTTATAACGAGCATTATAACTTGATAACACAGTTAATGAATATTCATAATCCTTAAGGCATGTAAGCTAAGCCAGCAAAAATAGGATTTCGCTTGAAAATAGTTCCCGGGAAGCTACTGTCTGACTGCAAGCTGAAGGCCGAGCTGGCGTTCCCCCACTACCTTACCATGCGCTTGCATTTACTGTCTATGTCTTTCCCCCACTATGCCACCAGCTCGGCCTTCAGCTCACAGTCAGACAGTATAAGTAGTTTTAGTCACTTTGTTTTACATTCATTTGAAGGGATTTTAAATTTGTCCCTTTCCTCCTAGCGAGTTTAAGACATGGCGCCAAAAAAACCTTGAATCTTCGAACTTCTTCGCAAATTACTCTGAAACCGTTCATTCTACAGAAAAAAAAAGCTGTAGTTTTCAAATATATTGTAGACCATAAACTTCTGCGTCGATTGAGCACCAGATATTAAAGGTTTTCTCAGGAATAAGCGACTTATGACAAATGAGGAAAACTTACCGTATGTTACGGACCATAAGACGCTCCGGACCAAAAGACGCACCTTGATTTTAGGATGTAAAATTAAAGGAAAAGAAATTTAAAGTGGTTCTAAACCAAAACTTTTAAAGGTAATAATATACTACATTGCATAAACAAATTGTACGCTACAATGGAATCCGTGTAAATCACTTCTAACTTAAAACATGCGTTGTACAAAAATCTCTTCTGTACAGGTGGCATCGTGTAAATTTTAACATCTGAACTGATTTCTCATGAAAGACTGAAAATACTTTTAACCCTCTAATCCTCAATTCAGCATACGGTAAGTGTAATGGGACAAGGCTATTTAGAGGTCATTGCCTTCATTTAAACCAGCCGGCAGAGACAACTCCTTTCGTATAAAAGAACTCAACATTCCTTTCTGTTCGCATTGAATTCCCTCATTTTACGATTGTGACAAGTGCACTGAAGTAGGCCTACAGTCTGTCAAAATTTGTAACAATCTTATCGTTTAAAACACTTTGTTTATATCTAAGTTATTCCGGCAATATTTACCATTAATTAAATTTTTTAGTGTACTTCAGACCATTAGACGCACCCAACTTTCAAGGCTCTGTTTTTTTAAGTAAAACAGTGCATCTTATGGTCCGTAACAGTATATTGCTATACAAGTGCCGTAAGCGGTGCATACGGATCGAGGAAAGAGTTTGAAAAAAAAGGGCGCTTGTGCCGAGTTTTTTCAATTTCCGAGATCCGTTATGCGCTTTCGGCACGAGTATTGCATGCTATTTTTTGCACGATGATTATTTATATCAACTTATTTATATTAATTGAGATATTAGCTGAAAATATTATGTGTATACACTATTGAAGTTGGATGTTATAGGCCTATTTCAGAAAGTGATTCGCATGTGTTAGATGTTATGGGAACCGAATATTTGTCCTGGGGGCCCTTGTCCATAAAGGCTTGTATTATGATGAGTGCCGAAAGTAAATTCTTACCGCACGGTAACTCTTACCTCTCGGAAATTTGTTTTGTTTCCATAGCAACAAGATTGCGTGCGGGAATGTCAAATTACGATCCACGGCAACAATATTCGTAAGTACCACTAATTAGTTAATACATGCAAAAAATACGTTCTAGTCACTTTGTTTTACATCCATGTGAAGGGACTTTAAATTTGTCCCTTTTCTCCTAGCGAGTTTTAGACATGGCTCCACAAAAACCTTGAAACCTCGGACTTCTTCGCAAATTACTCAGAAACCGTTCATTCTACAGAAAAAAAAATGCTGTAGTTTTCAAATATATTGTAGACCATAAACTTCTGCGTCGATTGAGTACCAAATATTAAAGGTTTTTCACAGGAATAAGCTACTTATGGCAAACGAGGAAAACTCATATTTTTCAGCTTCTCCTGTAAACTCATTAAATTGGTACTTTATAGTTATGAAGAGCTAAAAATTTCTCATTTCACAGAAAAATAAGTTCTAAGATAAATTATAGAGCACAAAATTTCGCATCGTCTGGGCACCGGAATAAAAGATATATGGAAAATCAAGAAAATAACATCCGAAAAACTAAAAATCCGAAAATTTCGAGGATTTTGTGGTGCCAGGTCTACATCCCACTAGGAAATAACTAAAAACTTCAATATTAAAACTTAGATATTAAACAAAGTTATTGAAACGATTTCGAGCTTCCAGGGAATCACTTCGAAGCACGGCCCCTTTTTGGGCTAATTTTACAGGACTGGATCAATGACAAACTATGCTAGAGAAGCAAGCAATATAATTTAAACAACCTCTATCTTTTGTTTGTTTGTAATTTTTAATGTAAAGTACGATTACTTCCACAAAGTCTCTGGATTTTTACGTACCTTAGGAGCGAATGTCACAGTTCCTAGAGTTCCTGCCTAGGGGAGGTAGCTGCACCCTGATTGGCTCAGCTCTTCTATCCCACTCAACGTTTTGTCTGTCTCTGTCTCGCTGCGGCATTATCCCTCCAATCAACTATTTTAGTATTTGTGTTGCCAGCGCGATCTTCACTCTGCACTCACTAGTAACTCACTGATCTATGCGCATGCGACTCTGCGCAAGCTGTAACGCGAAAGCTCGCTGGCTGGGTTAGTCTTCAAGGCCAGAGACTTTGTGGAATAATCGTACTCTACTCTTAATTCAGATAAGAAGAGAACCTACATTATTAAAAATTACATAAATGATAAATCATACTTCCTTGGTTACGGGGCTTATTTTGCTGTTGTAGAGCATTCTTGCATGCAGACTTTATGTTCTGATAGAGCATTAACTTCCGGTCTTAATGATTGCGAACACCTTATAGTCGAAGAATAATCGAAGGCCTCGACCTGTGGAAAGTTATGCCGCATTCATATAGAAAATTAACCGTTAACGTAACGTAAACTTGAAAGTTCGGGGCCATGTTTTTCAATGGAACCATTCACAAGGCATCACGTAAACTTGAAACTTAAACGTATCAGAGAACAGAACAGAAGACGGAAGTGGAAGTAGCCAAGACATGGCGTCTATGAATGAGAAACTCGTCTTTATGATAAATGGCATCCATTATATAAAGATGCGGTATTGAAGGAAAATATATGAACATTAGTTCCCCACGAAATGAACTACAGTAGTAAATACAGCCCATATAATATTTTGTTAATTTCTATATGTCTGCGTACACTTTGTATGATTTCAATTATTAATGGCCTACACGTGTTTAATAGAAACATGATAGCATTTTAATTTGTGGCAGCCATTTTATCAGCTGTTCACGTTCTCATTTGCGATTGGTTGTTAACAACGTTTAAGTTTTCGTTGCGAATGCTCAATGGAGTGCTAAAGTTGCGTTAAGTTTTATGTTCTTAAGTTTACGGTTATTAAGTGCCAGTATGGTACTTTATGAGATTGTATAGGGGACGAAAAAAGTCTGTTCGTCTGTCTGTCTGTCTGTCCGTCTGTCCGAGTGTCTGTACGCACCATAACTCAAATACGCTTTTTCGGATTTTCATGAAACTTGGAAAACACATTTATAATGTCAATGGGAAGAACCCTATTGATATTGAACTAAATCGGTTCACCGGTACCGGCGTAATGCCCAATTTAGAATAGATTATATTAGAAAGGCGCCATAGCTCAAATACGCTGTATCGGATTTCCATGAAACTTGGTATATGCATTTATGACGCCCATTAAAAGTACCCTATTGAATTTGAACCTAACCTGTTACCGGTACCGGAGTAAAACCCAATTTAATGTATATTTTAAAGGCGTGATAACTCAAATACGCTTTATCGGATTTTCATGAAACTTCGTATATACATTTATAATGCATAAATCGGTTGGCCAGTGCCGGAATAATCACCAATTTAGTGCATTTTATGTTAATATATAAGAAGTCGCGATAACTCAGATATGCTTTAGTGGCCGAGATGGTAACATCTTGGCCTCACATTCTGGAGTTCCATGGTTCAAATCCCGAAACCGGCCAATTAGACTTTTTTTTTATATTCCGCATATCATAACTGGCACTTTGTTACATCAGTTTACCTGATTTTATTTTCTACGTGAATGGCCCATTACTGATTCCATTCTCTCTCTCTCTCTCTCTCTCTCTCTCTCTCTCTCTCTCTCTCTCTCTCTCTCTCTCTGATGAAGAAAAACTGTTCATAGTATTTTTTTATCGTCGCAGCGTAAGAAAGATAACAATAATTCTTATTCCAGTAAACTCCTGCGAAGCTTTCACAAGGCGCCCTCCGCACTTTTGGCAGGTGTCCAAGAAAACAATAGAATTAGCTGAGTAATTAAATTCACTCTTTTAACAGTCGCATAAGAATTGATTAAAAATATATGACTATTTCTCAGAATACAATAGAAATTAATGATGTGTGTATATCATTCACTGACAATTAGTTAGGAATGGAGTACAGATATAGAAAACAATCCGTCAGTGAATACATTAATACTGGCACATAAATAAATAAATAAATAAGGAGGATTTAAAATGACAAGTACTCAATAAATCACATTAAATGCATCAGACAATGATATTTACGATAACAATTACAACATCTATCACTTATTTCAATTATTGCAATGAGTCGGACTGTAGGGGATTTGATATAAATAAAAATAGTGATATAGAGATGAATTATCTCTTTGACTGTTAAGAACAATAATACAGAAGTGACTTAAAGCTTTGAAAATAGGCCATATCTAATCTTTTTCCTTACTGTTCTTGACTCATTTAAGTTGAAACTTAATTTACTAAGAATTCATTATTTAAAAAAGAGTGCGTGGAACGCCACGCGACAGAAGTAAAACTTTATTTATTTATGTATTTTCTTCAGTTTTCCTTTTCTTTGTCACTTTCATCCTCTCACGGTATCCTCTTGCTCTTTCTGCAATTGATTTCGGTTTTTTAAAGTCTGTGTGTGCCTTTTTATGAGATTTATAGTTTGCATAAGGCAAAATAGATTTTAATATAGGTTCATACGTATCAGTGCTATCATGCACTTCATTTAAAATCTTATGCGTTTTCTGCTAAAACTTTGTTGATTATAGTGCTGTTCAACTTTTTTCAAAATGTACACAGTCAAACGAAAAGAAAGATGCAGTGTAATTCTCGAGAAGGCGGTGGCTAGTGCTGTTCAACTTTTTTCAAAATGTACACAGTCAAACGAAAAGAAAGATGCAGTGTAATTCTCAAGAAGGCGGTGGCTAGTGCTGTTCAACTTTTTCAAAATGTACACAGTCAAACAAAAAGAAAGATGCAGTGTAATTCTCGAGAAGGCGGTGGTTTTAACACACTTTACCAATGTCGGATAATTTATTTAAATTTTTGATAAGCTTAATCATTGAGTTGAATCATTGATATTTACGATATCAATTTTTTTTTTTTTAGTTTTGGAAATTTGTATTTTTTAATTTTGGATTTTTAATTTTGGATTTGCGCGGTAATCAACCTCCGTGCTCCATAAAATAGATTATATACCTTTAGATTGCTTAGGAATTGTCTATTGCCATTGAGGAAGTAATGTCTGAAAATTTCCTTTGATCACTCCTAATCATTGAGTTGATTGTTTTCTGTGCAGTCCGCTCCGAAACACGTAGTTTTGAGTGTGACTGATTTTGTGACTGATTTCGTGACTGATTTCGTTACGGTTTTAGTGTGACTGATTTTCCGATTTACCCCAACCGCAACAGCGAGAAAAGAAGTTTTACTTCAAAAATATGTTAGGTTAGGTGGTATAGGAGATACGTTCGCTCCTCTCACGCAGCGGGCCCGGGTTCGATTACTGGTCGGGACAAGTTACCTAGGTGGTTTTATCCGGGGTTTTTTCTTACCTGTGAGACAAATGTCGGGTAACTTGAGCCCTTGTGGTCCCCGGATATCATCTGGCCGTCATTATCATCTTCGTCCCATCCTCGCCTTGTTCTGTGTGTGTGTGTGTGTGAATGGTGTGTCTCGTCCTATGTGTTCGTGTTGTCTCGTAGGTGGCCCCGGCATTGGGCTGATCACTCATCCGAGAGGCCCTCCATGTCCTTGTCAGCTAAAAAAAGGATGTATGTGATCCATAGAAAATCCCTCTCCCGACAGGTCGCGGTCCTGTAAGTCCCTGGCGGCGTGGGTCGCTGAAATGTCCCTAAAAGTGAGAGGTAAAACTAAAGTAAAGAGAGATGTTCCGACGATTTAAAGTTTGACATGCAATTAAATTTATAAATGAATTATTTAAATAGCAGCAACTTGCTGAGTCAGAATTTTAGATTTCCTACTTACCTCAATTTTTAACTTTGTCATCATTTTCATGTGTTTTCTAGACTACCGTCAAACTTTCAGTTACATAAAATATTTTAAAGTTCCATTTAATTTTATGAAGAAATTTTTTTTATCATTTTGAAACCTAAAATATTTGTTCCAGCCAACATATTCCTGGTCATTTTCCATATTATACATGTAGTAACTGGGGTATGCCGTAGCGTAGTGGTTGAGGCGCTACGCTACAAACCGGAAGGTCTAGGGTTCGATCCCCGATGAAGTCATTGGAGTTTTTGAATTGGCCTAATCCTTCTGGTGCCACTATGACCCTGGGGTCGACTCAGGCTCTAACAGAAATGAGTACCAGGAGCAATCCTGGGGGATAAAGGCGGCCGGTGCGTAAGGCTGACAACCTTACCACCTTCACGTGCCGAATGTCTAAAATCTGGGTACCTCAACCTCCTGGAACCCTCTGGACCTCCATGGGCTCTAATAGGGAACTCTTTACTTTACATGTAGTAACTTTCACAGAAAAAAAAATTAATAAAATTTTTGTTCATACTTTTTTAACTAGGCCTGTGAGGAAACTGTTTATGGTTACTTATAGGCTACATGAAGGGAGGAAAACGAATGCTTCTCCATGATTTGTATGAGCCTGGAGCCTGAAGGATTTATCCCGAAGGCAGCATTTGTATCGTCTTGAAAATGTGTTTCGATCCTTTGGTGTAAGCCTACTATTTTTTTCCATGATCACAACTAAATTGTAGCATTATTGGAACTATTTAATTGAGTGACTTTGGAATAACCGAAAGGAAATGCATAGCAACGATATGTTATTTGTATTAATTCAATTGTTTGCACTGATAAATCGACCTGGGATTTTAAGGCAAATGCCTATTTTGTTCCTTATGAAATAACATGAAAATTTTTAAATATGGTGACATTTCATGATAAATCACTTTATAGAGTTTCTTAGTGCCCTAAAATACCTATTTGGACCTTTGGAGCCTGTTTGTACTATTTTAGTGCCTAAAATGCTTGTTTTGTACATTTAAAATGAAATTCAACTTCTGTAACTTTTACAATTATTTAATGGAACGAAGAACGAAGGAATGGAATCCCTGAACGCAGAACAGAACAGCAGAGGGTGGGTTTTCCACAGAAACTTGATTTTCAGAAACAGTTGTCGCCAAAGGAATGCTGCTGACGGGGGAGGAATCGCTCAAAACAACAAGTAGCAGGCATATAGTAAGATGGGACATACTGTGTCAATTTTTCATGTAAACCAAAACTGTTTTTGATAAATGTATTTTTAAATCTGTCTTAATTTTGCAATTATTTCTGTCAAAAATAGGTATACCACGTTTCTTACAGTAAAAACACATCACGTTACAGTTTAAGAGCATATTGTAGTATTTTAAAGTCTATTTTCAAATTTTTAAAGCTTATTTTAAGTGCCTATTTTCTCTTTTAAAAGCCTATTTTAGGTGCCTAAAACTAATTTTTAGAGCCTAAAATCCCAGGTCTATTGATAACTTAAATGAGAAATCTGATGTGAACACATAACATCCTCTACCAAATAAAAGTTTTACTTTTTAATTAGGGCTGCACCGATTAATCGACTGATCGGCTCGATTAATCGATTAAACATTTAATCGTCGATCAATTACATTTCCCGATTAATCGGTTTAGTCGAATTCTGAAAAACTTTCTCTCGCTTCTCCGGCCTTGGCACATCATGTATCATTCAGCCTATTGTTCAAAACAATTCCTGTTATTCTGAAACCTGAAGGGTGGATAGATATATAAGCTTTCATGAACCACAGATTATTGTCTCTGTTGGACACTACATGAGAATATTATAGGAGAAAAATTCCTCCGACACTGGGACTTGAACCCAGGACCTTTGGCTATTCGCGCCAATGCTCTACCAACTGAGCTAAGCCGGAGTTCAATTCACAGCGCCGGAAGGATTGCCCATTAGGGCAATCAGGCATAGGAGAGAGGTTCCTTCCGGCGCTGTGAATTGAACTCCGGCTTAGCTCAGTTGGTAGAGCATTGGCGCGAATAGCCAAAGGTCCTGGGTTCAAGTCCCAGTGTCGGAGGAATTTTTCTCCTATAATATTCTCCTGAAGGGTGGAACAAACTCGTGTATCTCAAGTCTTAGCTGAAAAAGTAACCAGAAATGTAAGTTTTGTATATATTTTTCACTAGTTAACCAATAATGGTATTTAAATTCAGGATTTCTTCTGGTTATCTGTAGTGTAGTAGTAATTAATCGTGTAAAACAATATTAAATGTACACTTTGGTTTCGTTTAAAATATCGCCCTCTTTGTCAATTAATCAGTCGATTAATCAATTCAAGTCAAGCGTTAAATCGATTATAAATGTTAATCGATTCAAGTCAAGCATTAACTCGATTATAAATTTTAATCGATTTTCAGCTCTACTTTTAATATCTCTATATATTAGAGGCTTTGTCCTGCCTGACTCACAGAGAAGCAACGTAGAGCCTAAACTACCGTATTTTTTCGGACTATAAGACGCTCCGGACCATGGATTTAGGATGGAAATTTAAAGGAAAAGAAATTTAATGTGACTCTAAACGGAAAATTTAATATACTTCATTGCATAAACAAATTATAACCTTGTACAATGGAATCAGTGTAAATCACTTTTGACTTAAATTCTGCGTCAATTTTAACTACTGAATTTATTTCTCATGAAAGACTGAAAATAACTTTACACCCTATGACACTCAATTCAGCATACGGTTAGTGTAACGGGGCAAGACTGTTTAGAGGTCATGCCCTTCATTTAAACTAGCCGGCGGAGACGACTCCTTTCGTATAAAAGAACTCAACATTCCTTTCTTTTCGCATTACATACTGGGCTTTCTGCTAACCTCATTTTACGATTGTGACAAGTGCATTGACGTACAGTCTGTGCCACCTTTTTTATAATTATGGTATTTCGGCTATATTTATCATTATTTTAATTTCTTAGTGTACTTCGGACCATTAGACGCACCCAATTTTGAAGGCTCTGTTTTCAAGGTAAAAAAGTGCGTCTAAAGGTCTGTAAAATACGGTATAATAGGTAGAGACTGGACTAGATAACTAGAATCAGAGTCTTTTTCCCCCGGGCGGTGCATTTTCTTCGTGAAATGCAACTCGAAGTTTTCAGTAATTTTTAGATATCAATCGTTATAATAAATTGTTTATGCATGACTGAGTAAGATTAATGCATCTATGGTTCATTTTAATCGTTTCATTTCGAATCTGTATACTCATATGGCAGCACAGAATTCCTTTGTATGTTTAATTATTAATATTTTTAACGTTAAACAATATAATTAAGAATAGAATTATGCAATTCCTGCAATTTATGTAAAAACGATGTCAGTGTTAATACATATAACGTTATAATTATTTTTCTGTTAAATAAATTATTTAAACAAAGCATCTAACAATGGCCACCAAGCTGTAACCACCTCTGAAGATGCCAGACGTGGTTCATGGCGAAACGTCAGCAATTTCAACAGATAGACCACGGCCATACAGCCCGGAAATACAAATATCATTGAACGCCGGCCGTGAAAGCCTTAGAGCCAGCATTACCACCTGCCGACAATTCCTCCCGATACGTGACTTCCAGATAGCTTAACTAGAAGATGCCTTGTAATACCACCGCTGAACTGCTACCGGCAAGAACGCAGTATAAATTTGTAAAATGTTCCTTACCTCGTTGAGCAGAGAGGTGTGTTTGTTGTAGTTCCGTAGTCCTCCGCTAGGTGCGGCAGCTGGGATTTGTATTTGTAAAATTAAATTACATAATAACACATCGTTTTAAGTGCATTAATCGATTTGTGCAATTCTATTTCATTCATATGTGAGCCTAAAATGACATTTTTGTGTAAATTAAATCTTCCAGCATCAATTCTGAAAATCAGGTGACTAGGAAGCTACCGCGTCCTGCCATCTTGTTTCAACCAAGATCCCTAACTAGCAGTTGGCACTTTGTCAGCCACTTCATCCTCCTGCTAGCTTATCTGGAAGTTGTCTTATGGCTGTATGACAGATTTTGTCAGGAGACCATAATGCGCAATTCTTGGCCAACTTCCAGATAGGTTCTCTATCTGGTAGATAAATACGATAACAGGAGGTCGTCATACAGGCCCTTAGTAGTTATACAAAACATCTAGCAGTTGAGTACATAATCGCGGGCGAAGTCGCGGACCCCTGCTAGCATAATATATTAACTTGTGTTTGGCATTCTCTTCATATAAAGTGGTTTTAAAAATGAAGAGAATGTTGTTACCACATCGCATCCCCGATGGATACACAGCCAAAAATAAAATCTGATGAGTGCACCCACGTAACTTTCTTCACCCAATGCATGGGCAACAATACACATTATTTTCTCTTCTGATATATAATAAGAGGCCGCAATGCGAAGAGCGCGTATTCACTTGTTTCAATCCTTTGGAAAGCTTTGTTGTTCAGCAAGCAAGACTGGGTTTCTACAAGTAGTGAGTGGGTTATAACTACCCTTCAGATAATTTTTTTCGTAGAAAACAAGTTTTGAATAAAATTGTTAGCTCTTAGTATAAACACCTCTAGTACAAAATTAAAATCTTTAGAGCAGTTTTCGAGAAAATCGTGAGAAACGAAATTTACTACATGTAAAGTGAGAGTAAATGGTAGTCACCCGATAGTGGATTATGCAGAAGATGTTGCACAATCGAGAGAAATGCATGAAGTCTTTTCGAGGCCTGCAGAAATGTTGGATTGAAATTAATACAGAAGTAAACTAAATATATGGGCCATGACACGTCAAAACAGTGCGCCACAAAATATTAGAAAAAAACCGGTAATTTCAAATATCTGGAAGTAGTAATTACAGATACAAATGATATTAAGGAAGGAGTTAATTGTAGACTGAAATCAGGAAATGCTTTTTATATGCAATTCAGAAAATCATTTCTTCTTAAATTCGGTTCAGAAATCTAACAATTAACAAGCAGGTTGTATTATATAGATGTGAGACATGGTCGCTTACTCTTCGGGAGGAACACATTCAGAGAGTGTTCGAAAACAGGGTGCATAGGAAAATATTTGATCCTAAGAGAGAAGAAAATGGGGACTGGAGAAAACTGCATAACGACGAGCTTCATAAACTATACTCGTCACCGGATATATTAATGGTAATTAAATCACGGACAATGAATTGGGATGGACATATTGCGTGCATGGGGAAGGAAAGGTATATCTAAAAATATTGACTGCGAGATCCGAAGGGAAGAGACCACTTGGAAGACCTAGACATAGATGGGAGGAGAATAATAGGATGGATTTAAGGGAAGTAGGATTTGCGAAGGATAGTTGGATGGAGTTAGCCCAGAATATGGTTGTATGGCGGGCTCAGGTAAGTGCGGCAAAGAACCTCCGGGTTCCATAAAATATATAATATTCCTTCAGCTTGCTTAGGAATTGTCTATTGCCATTGAGTAAGTAAGTAAATAAGTAAGCAAGCAAGCAAGTAAAGTGGCATTGAATGTTAGAGAAAAGCTTTGCGTCAAATTCTCAGAAGATACTTAACCCAAATACACAATTTATAAATTTCACTGTCGTTAATTGTTGAATTATAACTCAATGTATAACTGATTAATCCAATAATTTACCAATTACCTATAAAACTTAGTTAACTTAGTTAACTAAGTTTTATAGGCTTTTTGATTATGGATTTCTAGCTGAAAAGAAATGCTGTTTATATCAAATTCATTCATGAAAATTTATTGCAATACATAATATCAAAAACCATTACTTGCATAATCACACATTCATCCTTATACATTAACTAGCATGTGCCCGCGGCTTCGCCGGCGATAATTATTTAAAAAATAAAAAATAAAGAGCGTAATAGTTAAATCATTATATTTATTAACATCTAAATCACGTGGACTACATACCACGATTAGATAGCTTCGCCTGGTAAAAGCTACCTCAGATTTGAGTTCCTTGGCCCAGAAAATCCCTGTAAGTGAGTTTCGTCCAAATCGAACAAAGTTTGACCTTATTTAGGCCTATATTGATTATCCCTCTTCGGTGTAGGTTGGAAATATCATATGTCTAACGGACTTGACATTCTAAACAAATGAATCGTCTAGGATAAACTTACAAAATCAAGCGATCGCCCGCGATAATTATTAAAAAAATTAAGAGCATAATAGTTAAATCATTAT
This sequence comes from Ectobius pallidus, assembly GCA_964059195.1. NCBI lineage: Eukaryota > Metazoa > Arthropoda > Insecta > Blattodea > Ectobiidae > Ectobius > Ectobius pallidus. The sequence continues at coordinate 186,004,664 of CAXKWD010000004.1, read as the reverse complement.
ATTTTTAGTAACACCTAAATCACGTGAATTACATACCACGATTAGATAGCGTCGCCTGGTAAAAGCGACCTCAGATTCGAGTTCCTCGGCCCAGAAGACCCCTGTATAGTGAGTTTCGTCTAAATCGAACAACGTTTGACCATATTTAGGCCAATATTGATTATCCCTCTTATAATAATAATAATAATAATAATAATAATAATCCTCTTCGGTGTAGGTTGAAAATTTCATATGTGTGCGTGCCTTGACATTATAAACAAATGATTCGACCAGCATGAGCTACAACATTCAAACGATCGCGATTGTTTTATGTCCAAGGTATGACAAAAATAGCCAAAGCCTACTGTAATTGATTTGACATTGAAATATATTACTGAATACTGATGCTTCGAAAACGCAAAAAACTCACGTTTTCTGCCCGTTTTTCACTCATAACTCACGAACGAAAGCAAAAATTAAAATTCCGGCTTCGAGGTACATTTTCCGACCCTTCAGTCTACCTATGTTTAAAATTTCAGATCTCTGCGTTCAGTAGATTTCGCTGGGCAGACAGACAGAAGGAAGGAAGACAGACCCTTCCTTTTATTAATATAGAAGACAGTTAAAACTTTATTTTAGGCCTATTATTTAATTCATATCTAAACACACTTATTAAAATCTTTGCCTATTTTGAGATCTGCAAAAAGTCATCTGTTACTGCCATCTTAATGGTTAAAATATAAAATGTGCCCCATTTGTTAAAATAAATAAATAAGCAGTAACTTGTCAAGTGTCAACTAGTTTAACTTTGAATGTCATCAGTGGCGGCTCGTGGCCGGAAAATTAGGTGAAGAGAAAAAAAATGCCACATGCTATGTTAATAACGGAATTCACCCAGTAGCGGCTCGTTGCTCAAAACGAGGGCGTGCGGCAAATACCATTTCATACAGCAAACTTCAAATATTTTTAGAAATTATGAGTAAGCCTATCTAAACTGCTCGTCTCTTAATCCATCTCTGGGAACTCTCACGCGATTTTCTCTGCCCTAATTATTTTTTTGCTAATTTCTTTCGTCTCGTCGAACGTTGTGTGAGGAGAGAAAATAATAATAATAATAATAATAACAATAATAATAATAATAATAATAATAATAACAACAATAATAATAACAATAATAATGATAATAATAATGATAATAATAATGATTATAATAATAATAGTAATAATAACTACAGCAATAATAATAATAATTAGGGCAGGGGAAATCGCGTGAGAGTTCCCCGAAATGGAATAAGAGACGAGAAAATAGTATTTTTAATGATCGAGGTAGAGGAAGTCGCTTAGTTTTCCCAGTGCGACAGAATACTTAATCGGGGTTGTGGATTCCGGGTTTTTCTGAATTTAACACATTCGAATTTGGCGGCGTCAGACGGTGGAAGATCTAACGTGCCCACCTCTTTCTCCGAGCTGACAGTATGAGGTGCTGGCGAAGAATATGGCTGAACAAGAGGGACGGCTTCGTGGGTAGTCTGTTCGCGTCGGTATGGGGACGTGGGATAAGCGAGAAAACTGCTGCTTGCATATCCTCAGTTTTAGTTGACCAGACTACCCATGCAACTGAGGGCGTGGTTTCCAGTTCACCTTCACACGGCCGACTTGAAGCAAGTTGCGCACTCAGGATTTCAGTGTCTCCTAGCTTTGACACCAGGTGGTGGCGTGGCGGGCAATTCAAAAATACAGATACATTTATAGTAAAAACCAACATTCATGGTATGGAAAATAAACTTTAAAAATACGTATTGTAAAGAAAAAATACTGGTGAAGTGCTACTTCACCTACTTCCCCTGAATAGCCGTCACTGAATGTCGTGAGTATGTGGCCTTCTTTTATATATGAGGTAAGGGATTCCGCTTGCGTGCTGTCCCGATAGCGAAGAACGAAGAACAAAAAATCGCTTTAGGCAGGCCTATGGGCTGAGGTAGATTTCGAAGTGCTTTTGGTTTAATTTATTGTCGCTGCGCAGCACTCTTCATCTTTAACTTTGGCATGACAAACCCGCAATAATAACTGCAAAAAAGAGGAAAGAGCACTTTTTCAAACATTCAAATCACGCCTTATATGAGAACTATCAAGAAACTAGTCATTGATTTGTATAGTACTCATCGAGAGCTTTTCAACAATACCCCACAAGATATGGTTTCAAAAATTTCGAATTTTCATCCCCCACCCCCACTCGTACCCCCAAAACCCCCGAATCGTTGGTGTCACTGTGAACTCCATAGGGAGTATAGTGGAGACTACTTCTACATATACAACTTTCTTCAAAGCATGCCGACAGACCCTTATAATCCGCAGTAAATAACTTGAAATGAGGGTGTCTTGGACAATAGAGTTGTATATTCTGGATTTTCAGCGTGTTTTCTTGGGCGTTGAATTTGCCTGACAGCCAATAGAATTTCGTGTGCAACCAATCAGTGCTCATTTCTGAATTTTTGACATTTTAGCTATGACTCCACGTGGGGCACCAGACGATTGCCGTTCAGTCATTACCATATCACCCCTTAAGTGCCAGACAATGGCTTAATCCTCAAAGCATCGCGACTGTCTACATAGGTCTAGCCTCCACTATACTCGAATTTATTCAAACAAAGTTCCCTCTATACTTCATAGGGGCCGAGATATAAAGTTTTCAAGAATTTTAACCCGCTCCCCCTCTTGGGCCAATGTTGCTCATGAACGAACTTGTCCGAACTATTGGGTCTAGAAATAACATAATAAAATTTGGTTCAAATATCTTCAAAATTACGGCCGCTAGCGTATATATATATTGTGATATTATATGTGATATTATATATAATATTATATATAGGCCTATATATATATATATAATATATATTTTTTTTAACGGGTGGTGGTTTCGTTCTTAGGGAGGCATGAAACCTAAAGATATGAAAGAAGTTTTCAAAAGTCATGACATGGTATCGATTGCAATAAGTAGATCTACCTAAAACAGTGTTGTGAGAGAGTACAGATAGTGTATAATTTTGATGGAACTATGTTCAGAGATGGTGATATTCTGATAAGTAGTGTAATGCACTAGACGTTATTTCATGACATACATAGTTTGCGAACTTCCCAGTTTAGCTCCTAATCCCCAGAAGACAACAAGTGTTTGAACCTGTCAGTACGTGTACGTCACGGTACTTGTTGCAGAGCTTGCATTTCTATTTGTATTCAAAGTGGGGAAGACTCGTGATCTAAATCCAGATTGAAACACAATGTGCTTGCTCACTTATCACTCAACTTCCTGAATTCGTAAAACTTCTCCTTCCAGCTCAAGATTCGTCTTAATAAACTTAGGTCACAGTTTTCCTCATTTTTGAAGTAAAACTTCTTTTCTCGCGGTTAGGGTAAATCTGGAAAATCAGTCACACTATCAATCACACTCAAAACTACGTGTTTCGGAGCGGACTGCACAGAAAACAATCAACTCAATGATTAGGAGTAATCAAAGGAAATTTTTCAGACCTTAATTCGTCAATGGCAATAGACAATTCCTAAGCAATCTAAAGGCATAATATCTTTTTTATGGAACCCGGAGGTTCATTACCGCGCAAATCCAAAATTAAAAAAAACCAATTTCCAAAATTAAAAAAAATTAAAACGTCAAAAAATCCAAAATTTAATAAATAATAAATTCAAAAATTCAAAAATAAAAATTAAAAACTAAAAATCGAAAATACCAAAATTGAAAAAATCTAAAAATCCAAAATTAAAAAAACTAAAATACAAAATTGAAAAATCCAAAAAATAAAAATTTCAAAGAATCAAAATTGAAAAAATCCAAAATTTAAAATTTAAAGATCCAAAATTTAAAAAAAAAATTAAAAAATTTAAAAAATTAAAAATCCAAAATTAAAAAAATAAACAACTCAAAGATCGAAAATTTAAAAAATCCAAAATTAAAAATTGAAATAACCAAAATGAAAAGTCCAAAATCCAAAATTTAAAAAGTAAAAAAACCCAATATTAAAAAGTCCAATAATGCAAAATTGAAAAAATCCAAGAATAAAAAATTGAAAAAATAAAATAAAGTTCTTTTTCTGTCGCGTGGCCTTTCACGCACTCTTTTTTTATTTATCTGGAAGGTGATGGATGTTGTACTTCTGAGTCTTCTTACAGAGGATATAATGGAGATTCTATTTTTGTGGAACTTTTTCTTGTTCTCTTCAGGTCCCTGTTTCACAGAACATTTGCATTAATATTATTAGCAAAAGCTAACATTTTAGTTAATATTGTTGGTCTTCGGTTTCATAAGAATGCCAGCTAATGTGATTCATTACTGCAAGATGAAGAAAATTTACTCATGGCCGAGTGCACCAACCTCGGTATTCAGAATAACGCGGTCAATTTGCTTAGTTTATCACGGTAAAGCCATATTTTTTTTGCACCGTGCTCGGTTTCAACTTTTACCTCGGTAAGATGCTAACTGGCCGTGAAGGAGCTGTAAAGTGAGAAAACAGCGGTTTTCTTTCCAAGATGGAGATCGGCGTAATGTATCATATTTTCAATATCTAGGCCAAAAGCTAATTGAACATAAAGAATAATGAGAGACAGGTGGGGTTTATTTGAAGAATGAACGATGGTGCATATCTTTGCAAATACTGCGCTGTAACATCGATTGAAATGACCATTTCTCACCTCAAACAAACCAGTAGTAGCCTAGGCGAAACCAACTCATTTCACGATTGGTACAATATCTATGGTGCTTGAATTCAAAGTTTGAATTCAGACGACATATATACGCAATTGAATATTCCCTTTTATCCTTATGAACATCTTTTTATAGAATAATAAGGCAACAAATAAATTAAATTTGGAAACCAATAGCCTACGCGAGCCACCGTGACTGGCAGACGTGCAGAGAGAGAGAGAGAGAAACTAGCGGCCATGGAAGAAACCAACACAAAAATTATCAATGGGAATGGATTCGTAGCAGAGTAACCGCGATATATTCGAGCGTTTGGAAACCACGGTATTGTATCAATGGTGCACAGGTTTTCTTAGAATACCCCGGTATTACTTTTACCCCGGTTACGAAACAACTTAGAAAATCAGAGAATGGTGCACTCGGGCATCAGAGTCTATTGGACTAACAAATTGCGAAAATGAATCTCTTGTTCAATTACCGACGAAGAAAACATTAAATCCTCATTGCTCGCCTATGTTTCCAATATGGAGGGTTTTTGAAGTGATATGTACGAAAGTGGATTGAAAAATAACGCACAATAGAATCTATATATATATATATATATATATATATTTACAAAAGTTTCATAGGTACAATTACAAACAAATGCAAACATGAAGGGACATCTTTTGGTTATTTTTCTGTATAGTCCCAAAGTTTCTCAACACCTTTCTTCCATCGTGATACCAGTTTCAAAATACCCTGTTCATAGAAGTCCGTTCGGTTGGAGTATAGTCATCTGCGGTCTGCTGTTTTCACCTCTGCATCTGACGCAAAGCGTTTACCGGCCAAGAATTTATTCAGCGATGTGTAGTGCGATTTTTATGGGCTAAACGCATAACCAGAGTGAAATATACAGGGATATACGTGGTGTGCATGGGGACGATTATGGTGTGTATTCTTCGAAGATTGCCGTGATAAACTTTCTTTTTTTCATTTTTTTTGGTCCCATGAAGAAATTCCTGGCCGGTAAACACTTTGCGTCAGATGCAGAAGTAGAAACAACAGTCCGCAGAAGCCTATACTCCAACAGAGCGAACTTTTACGAACAGGGTATTTTGAAAATGGTATCACGATGGGAGAAATATATCGAGAAACTTGGAGACTATACAGAAAAATAGACAAAAGATGTCCCTTCAGGTGTGCATTTGTTTGTAATTGTACCTATTAAACTTTTTGTAAAAAAATATATATATACAGTATATATATATACTAGCTTAAAAGACCCGGCGTCGCCCGGGTTTTGTATTTTGTAATTGGAAATTAGCTTATGAAGGATTTTAAATTTTTAATTCTAGGTCCTTATATAGGCATTTATAATTTGAAATAGGAAGAACGACTTATTACACTCAAACTATTCCCTCAGAAAACGCTTGATATAATTTTTTATGGCTCATAGAGGATCTAGAATTTTGCATCCCATCGCTTGTACAGTGCACAGCAAGCCTGGTAGAGGTTTAAATAAGAAGAAACAGACATTCCTGTAACATAAAATTGTAATATCGAGGCGGGAAATTTCCCACTCTTATGTTACCATAAAGCCGTTTTGGAGATGAAATTAAACAGAAAGCATTATCACTTTCATACATTTCTCTCCAAAAACCTGCGATATAATATAATAATATACACATTACCATACCTCGTTTTGTTTTCTCTATGTCCAGGGTAGAGAAAGTTATGTGATTCCATTATTTTAGTGGATTTCATTCTATAATATTTATTTATAACATGAATTATTTTGATAACTTCTCTTATTTGTCAAAAGTGCATTTCATTTGTTTTTTCCAAGCCCACCTGATACCATTTGGTAACAATATATTCTGTGATTTGGAATGGATAATTCTATGTAAAAAGGGATTAAGTATTTTCAAAAACACTTAATTTTTGGCATTTAGAATCAGAATTTTTCAAAATCCTTTCTTAGTGAGCACCTACATTATGAAACGAAGGTACTGTCAAAATTCCAAGTCTCTACCTGTTATAGTTTAGGCTGTACGTTGATTCCTGTCATTCAGTCAATCAGTCAGTCAGTCATTCATTCAGTCAGTCAGTCAGTCAGGACAAAGCCTTTTATATATATATATATATATATATATATATATATAAATAAAAGGCTTTGTCCTGACTGACTGACTGATATATATATATTGTGCGTTACGTTTCGATCCACCCTCGTATAAATACCCGAACTTATTTATTTTTGCTCAGCCATATTATAATGTTTTTATTATATGTGACGGTATCGTAAGGATATAAATTAAGGTAGAGATTTTCCATTACAACTTATCGAATAGGGAAAGATCTTAAACCCTGAGAGCACCAAATGAAACAGCATAATAAGCCACTTGCATTTTTTAAAAATTCAGTTCCTGTAAACTTCAATACTAAATGGAGTTCATTTCGTGTGTTTTTTAATGTGGGTTTCTTGACCTTAAAGGTGAAGAGAACCTGTGTGTCATCTAGCTGAAAAGACAAGAACTAGTAGCCGCTGTTGTCTGAGAGTGGTTTGCTTAATAAATTATGAGGTATTCTAAAAACCAAAACTTAAACATTTATTTAGGGCGAACAAAACTGGCCATATGCAACTTGCCTTTAATAATAATTAAGACAATCATATGAAAATTATAAAACGAGCAAAGCGAATTCCATAAAAACATACTTGAGTCTTTATGAAAGACACTCGCTTCGCTCATTGGGGCTCTGCCCCCAAACCCCCGCTGAGGTTCTCGGAAAAGGTTTTTTAAAAGATCTATGGAAGATAGAGTGCGTATAGTCTGCTGTATTGGCTATTACCTTTTTTGTCACATTAAACCTGAAAAAATAAATGTGGGAAGACTTTGGGATTTTTTCGGAATTTTCCCGTCGGTTGCAAGCTAATAGGTATCAGTTTGCCAAGTTTAAGTTTTCTAGATCAATTGGAAGTGTACGTACATTTATGGTGTATTTTATGGAATAAATTTCAACTGATATTAATTTAAATGGACATGATACAAGATGAAATAGCGACTACGATTCATGGTATGTAAATATTCAATTTGGCATTTGCCTTTACGACCAAGGAAATCATAGAAAAAGACAAGTAAAATTGGTTATAATATGCTGTAAAGAATGCGGGACATCATCTCCGAGTTATAATTAAAGAATATAAATTATGAAATTTCTTTAACAGATAGAAGACAATTTTGTTAGTTCTGGACAAAAATATGTTAATTGGATTTAATTATTATGAACCTGAGACTTCAGAACGCAAGTCCAAAACGTTACTATCTCGACCACCCCGTTAAGTTTACGGAAATAATTATTTCTAAACTTTCAGAGCCATTCGTGAACACAGTTTGATAATACAGTTGCCATGGAAACCGAGCCCTTTTTCGGGGGATTTTAGGGCAAAAAATTTAAAAATTTTACTTTTTGGAATTGTCGTGTGGTTTACTGCTTAAAAGCTATATGTGTACCAAATTTCAAGTTTCTAGCTTATCTGGAAGTGGACAAACATTAATGTCAGTGAGCCGAGCCGAGCCCTTTTTCGGAAGTTTTTAGGACTAAAAATTAAACAAATTAACTTTTTGAAATTTTCCTATGGTTTACAGCCTAAAATCTATATGTGTACCAAATTTCAAGTTTCTAGCTCATCTGGAAGTGGGCAAACATTAATGTCGGTGAACCGAGCCGAGCCCTTTTTCGGAGGTTTTTAGGGCTAAAAAATTGGAAAAAATTAACTTTTTGGAATTTTTCTGTGGTTTACTGCCAATAAGCTATATGCGTACAAAATTTCAAGTTTCTAGCTCAGCTGGAAGTGGGCAAACATTTATGTTGGTGAGCCGAGCCCTTTTAAAGGATCTTTTAGGGCTAATAATTTTTAAAAATCAACTTTTTGGAATTTTCCTATGATTTTAAGCCTAAAAGCTATATGTGTACCAAATTTCAAGTTTCTAGCTCATCTCGAAGTGGGCAAACATTAATATCGGTGTGCTGAGCCGAGCCCTTTCTCGGGGGGTTTTCAGGGCTAAAAATTAAAAAAGTTTACTTTTGGGAATTTTCCTGTGTTTGCAGCCTAAAAGCTACGTGTGAACCAAATTTCAAAAAACTGGCTCATCTGGAAGTGGGCAAACATTAATGTCAGTGTGCCGAGCCGAGCCCTTTTTCGAGGGGTTTTTAGGGCTAATAATTAAAATAATAAACTTTTGGAATTTTCCTGTTGTTTACAGCCTAAAAGCTACATGCGTAGCAAATTTCAAGTTTCTAGCTCATCTGGAAGTGGGTAAACATTAATGTCAGTGAGTGAGTGAGTGAGTCAGCCATGTGGCTTTATATTATAGGGATTATGGACTCCTTGTATAATGTACTATTATGCAGCAGTAGAAGCCAGTTTTTACCCACTAAGTTGATATGAGGAGCTAATATTTATTGTTAGTGTCTATCTGTAATGAACACCTATCATTAATATGATAAATTGGAGCCTAGGTTTCGGCACACCCCATATAGTTCCCTCGTCTGGAATAGATCGTCCTAGCAATTATATTAGCATGGATCTATAACAGACTATAGCAAAGACTAAATTTGGACATTTATGCCCAACCCGAGCGCACTTTTCTCATTATTATTATTAATTAACTTATTAAGTGCCAGTGTGGTACTTGATGAGATTGTGTGTGGGGACGAAAATTTGTCTGTCCGCGCCATAACTCAAATACGCTTTTTAGGATTTTCATGAAACTTGGAAAACACATTTATAATGTCCATGGGAAGAACCCTATCGATATTGAACCAAATCGGTTCACCGGTACCGGAGTAAAACCCAATTTAGTGACTATTTTAATAGATTATATCAGAAATGCACCATAACTCAAATACGCTGTATCGGATTTTGAGCCAGTATGAGAATTTGTGTAGTCATCGTATTATTGAATTCGCATTTCTGCAGACAAATGAAGTCTTGCGCATGCGAGCTTTATCCTTCCGGTTTCTTCAGAACCGGTTGGGATGGCGTTTTGTAAAGATGTTCGTTTTGGTGCTCCGTTCTATTTAGGCTTTTAATTGAATTTAAGAAGTATTTAATGTTATATTAGTGAAAGTGTGTTCTCACGGGTGTATGGAAGCAGAGTAAGTAATTTCTCGGGGCGGATGGTAAGATATTTTTGAGATAATGCATGTTTAAGAAATAGCCTAGGTCTTGCCATTGCCGCCATATTGATCCTTTGGAATTTAATATTTGAATTGGTATTTGGAATTAATATAAGCTTCCCCGTCCTTGTTATGTCATTTTATTGTGTGACAATTAGAGCACTTTCAGTTTAGATTATATTTGGAGCAGCCACGGGTTATATTTTAATGTAATAGTATTTACGCGTTTCAACTGGATTCTCCTCATGGCTTGGGAATTTAGTAACGAAGGCTTCCCAAGCGTGAGTATTGTGTGTTAGGCCTTCAATAATTTAGGTGATCACCGTGTGCTGATGGATGGATGGAAAACGAAACTTGGCTGAGTGCATATTTATTATTATATTAGAAGGTCTAGAGTATTTTTGTGTAAGGCAGAGAGCTGGTGTGTTTATTTAATGTTTAGTTTGGCCCAGCATATTATATGTGTTTTAAGCAAAATATATTTTTATAGCAAACTGAAAAGGTAGCAGAGTATTAATTATTGTAGTTTGCGGGTTTTGTGATTGTTCCCTCCTTTAGGACACAGGTTCCCTCTGGGTTGGCAGCTTCCACGAGTGTCCAGAGAAGAAAGAGAAGAGGAGAGGTGATATAAAAAAGAAGGGTGATGGTTCAAAAGGGGGGGTACAATTTTCATGAAACTTGGTATACGCATTTATGACGTACCTATTGAATTTGAACCTAATATGTTGACCGCTACTGGAGTAAAACCCAATTTAGTGTCTATTTGAAAGGAGCAATAACTCAAATACGATTTATCGGATTTTTATGAAATTTTCTTATACGCATTTATAATGTCCACGGGAAGACGTCTATTGATATTCGACCAAATTGGTTGGCCAGTACCGGAATAATTCCCAATTTAGTGCCTTTTATGTTAATATATAAGAAGTCGCGATAGCTCAAATATGCTTTATTATTAAATTATCGAAAATATTGGACGGCCACAGGTCTAAATCAGTCCCAGATTGTCCAATTTCACTGTTAAAAAATAATGATGCAATAATTAATCTCAACAATTAATTATAAATGTAGTGAATTGTTTAGGTTCATAACATAATCATTGAAATCTAAATGTAAATTATTATTTTTTAAATATTTAGGTACAGTATTTATATTTAGACTATGTACAATTTGTTATTTGTGAATTGCCTCAGACCACAAATATGTTCAGGTGGCTCCTTAATGCAAAAGTTAATGCTGTTTATTTAACATTAAAGGCCAATTACAATTAAAGAAATTAAATTATATGAAATATTTGGAACTTTTCAATAGCGTGATGCTAATGGAGTAATGGATAAGGTTTAGTATGATCTGAATAACGTCAACTTGAACACTATATAGGCGTGAAGTTCGTGCATTACAGACCACGTAAGGTTTTGTTTTTTTATTAGAAGAAAATAAAAGGGTCAATGATAAAACTAATGAAGTTAAAAGAAGTGTAGAAATACCAGTAAATATCTGCCTTAAAGAGAGATTATCAAAATATGATTTATGTCCCTTAAAATAAAAATAAATGTTGCCCGTACCGGACAGGTCTAGAAAATCTCATTCATTTAGAAAATGAGAGATGTACCAACATTATTTAGTATTTTTGAAGAAGTTACCAACCATAGCAACCAGTGGCGTAGCGTGAGGGTAGACTTTGTGACTGAGTCTACCTAAATAAAGTGCTAAGAATAGTAAGTAGAATCATAAAGAAATAAATGAAAGCATCGTCAACCACGTTATTAATAATTATAAACCCATTAGTACTATCAATAAAATATTTTTCGCCTCTGCATATCCTACTTCTACTGTTATTGTGCGTCAATCGTGTTTCCGCGTGCTTAGGCCGGTTACACACACGGCGAAATCAAACGTTTACACACTGGGCGGAAAAATTTCCCTTGCCGTCGTATGAGCAAGCTGGTTTATGCACTATAGTTTCACCTGCAAATCAATTCACATCAGTTTACCTGTGTTATTCAAATTATTGATTGCAGTGTAGTTTGAAATGAACTGGGAGCAGCTTCTAGCATTATTGTTAATAAAATAAAATAATAAAAATAATAATTGTTTCTTAAAATTAATCAGTTTCCTTCCAATTCAAAAGAAGCGAAATTTACAAATCCGATTTTTGACTTCAAAATTTGTAAATTTGTTAATAATAATTACGTGCTCAGAAATGTTTTGAATTGAATTATCAGAGGAAAAAAAAAAACTTTCCCTTACCGTGTTAAAGCAAAATTCATCATTTCAATTGTTATGGAAATTAATGTGATATTTGCTTCTAAAATTTATTATTAAAAAAATATAGTACAGGGCGATCCATATAAAACTGAACACTTTTAAAGGCTTATAACTTTTAAACTAATAATAGCATACATATGCAACTGTGCTGAATTACAGAGTACCTTTGGGAGATTCCTCAGAGTAAATGTTGAAAATGTCCTCCACCTGCATCCATACACAACTGTACTCGTCGCACCATATTCTGAGACGTTTTCCGAAGCGTATCCTCGTTAATGTTACTGATTTCATTCCTTATTGCTTCACGGAGTTCAGCAAGTGACCGCGGTCTATTCTTGTACACCCTGTCCTTAAGGTAGCCCCACAAGAAGAAATCTGGAGATGTCAGGTCTGGCGATCTGGGAGGCCACAGATTGTTTGAGACAAGACGATCACCGAAGAAGCTGGCTATAAGTTTCATGGAATCACCAGACGTATGGCATGTTGCGCCATCTTGCTGGAAATAACCTTCTGTTAATTCGATGTCGTCCAGTTGTTCCACGAATGTATTGAAGATGCGACCATAAACCGCAGTGTTTACCTTGGTGTCGTAGAAAATGGGACCAACAATTCTGGTAGCTGACACCGCACACCAGACCCCAACCTTTTCCGGATGCAATGGAGCTTCGTGGATAATATTCGGGTTCTCAGCAGCCCAATACCTGCTGTTTTGAGTGTTGATGTAGCCTGAGAGGTGAAACCATGCTTCATCTGTAAACCAGGTTATGGAGAGAATGTCTGGGGTTGCAATAAGAAGAGCCTGAAACCATTGGCAATAACGCATTCGCTTTTCCGCGTCTGGTTCTTTTAACTGATGCACTACATGCTCGTAGGCCTGCTTTCTTTGCAGCTCTCTGACATGTGCCATATGAGAAGAGCCTGAAACCATTGGCAATAACGCATTCGCTTTTCCGCGTCTGGTTCTTTTAACTGATGCACTACATGCTCGTAGGCCTGCTTTCTTTGCAGCTCTCTGACATGTGCCATATGAGTAGCCTGTCTCCTGGCTCAACCGGCGCAATGATTTCTTTGGTGAGTTCACAAAACGTTCTCGAACATCATTAACACACTCTTGACTCATCACAGATCTTTTTTTTCCCAGTTTCGCTGAGGAGAGAGCCAGTTGTCTCCAGCTTCCTCACCATGCATAAAATTGTTGCCCTTGTTGGAATATTGCGCACATTGAATTGTCTTCTAAATGCCCGTTGAGTTTCAATCAATGACTTCGTACACCAATATGTTTTCACAAGAAAAACACGCTGCTGAATTGAGAACTGCATTTTCGTTTCTGACTGCAAAACTAGAGACTGAAAACTAATTACTAATAAACAACAATAGTCGTAAGGCAACAATGCATGGATGGTAGGAGTACAAACATTATTACCAATATCGATTCTCCCAAAGCCACTGAGATCATAAAACCAAATTTCAATCTTTTATTACTTTCCAGAGGGAAATTATAAGTCTTTAAAACTGTTCAGTTTTATATGGATCGCCCTGTATAATTTTCATTAAATTTTGTTGCATTTTTAATAAATATTTTATTACAATCGCACCCCCTCAGTAAGGCACAATAATAGCCTATCATAGTTCTCAAAACTTAAAAACAAATAGGCTAAATGGCAATGCGAGTAAAGAGCTTGTGCTACTTCAGTGAGTGATCGCTGCCACTTCTAGAGTCTGAGAAACGAATATTTTACAAAAACCACATTTCTAGTAGCATAAGGTGGTACATTTTCGAACACTTAACATATGTTTAGTTTTAAATTTATCACTTGACAAGCAAACTTTGATTTAAATTTGGTAATCCGGATTACCAAAAGTAAATCAAAGTTTGCTTGTCAAGTGATATATTTAAAACTAAACTTTTGTTAAAGCAATCAAGAATGGACAATCAAACATACAGTTACTTAACATATATTCTTATTTTATTAACACAATAAACATAAGACAAATTCAATTGTATTATAATTACAAAGTTGGCAACGTTGTTGACCCTTCACAAATATGAAAGTAAAACAACTGTTACGAGTACATTGGTCATGGCAATCGATGTTTCATTTCCAGAATATCGTTCGATATTGTACAGCAGTTATTGATGGCTTACTGAATCGGAGTCACTACTTTTTTTTAACTCTTAGCTCCTCCGTTGGTTCCAGACTGCACTACCTCAGAAAAATTCGAGGATATGCCGGGAATCGAACCCAAATCAGACAGCTTAAAACATAATTCCTGCGGACACAGATCAACAAAACAATCAGTATGGACGCTATATAATTAAAAATAGTTTGGACAACATTTGCAACCAAAAGTGGATACAAATCTTAGTTTGTTCAGGATTGTATCATGTTCGAAAATGTACCACCATACCTCATGTATAGGTATGTGAGAAAATATTTCATTATCAATAATGTCCCTCATGTTCATTGATATTCGAAATATGATAACCCTGTCAACACAGCTCAAATCACACTGAGCATATAACTTGACGGCAGGAAAAATGCTGTGTGTGTAAATGTGCATTTGGTCATATGGACCACTACTTCAAAGTGACGGTAAAATATCCGTCGGGCTCCAGTGGCACCAGGCAGCTGAAAAACTACTTCCAGATTAATTGTGGAGTAAGGCAAGGGGATGCACTATCTGCTGTATTGTTTGATCTGGTCTTAGAAGCAGCTCTCAGGAAAATAAATGTATCTGGTCACATAGGTATAAAATCTGCTCAAGTGTGTGCCTATGCAGATGATGTTGCTATTATTAGTAGAAGAGTAACAACACTAAAGGAAATAGCAACTACAATGAATAATGAAATGCAAGCCAGTGGAATGGAAATAAATGACAAGAAGACAAAATATATGGAAGTGAGAAGAAATTCAAATAATAGTGGGCCTAATGCTAGTCTGAATATCGAAAATTTCAATTTTGAAAGGGTGAATGAATTTTCCTATTTAGGATCACAAATAAATTAAATAAATCAGGTCTCAGAAGAAATCAAAATCAGAGTACTTAATGGAAATCGCTGTTACTATACATATGCCAGCTTGATGAGATCTAGAACTTTAAATAGGGCCATGAAAATGAAAATATACAAAACGATCATAAGACCTGTTGTGACATACGGAAGCGAAACATGGACAATGACAGACAAAGATGAACAAATACTTAGAATATTTGAACATAAGATTATAAGGAAAATTTATGGCCCCATCAAAAATGCTGATAGAACTTGGAGGATCCCAATGAATATGGAAATTGATAGGAATATAAAAGGAGCTGACATTGTAAGATTCGTGAAGAGCAGGAGAATATCATGGTTGGGACATACATTAAGAATGGAGGATGACAGAACACCTAAGAGGATAATGAACTGGAAGCCAGAGGGCAGAAGACTAAGAGGTAGACCACGAATCCGATGGATGGTTACAGTAGAGTGCGATTTGAGAATAATGGGAATAAGAGAATGGAGACGGCTAGCAGAGGACAGGACTGAATGGAACAGAATTGTTGAGAAGGCCAAAACTCACCCTGGGTTATAGTGCCAGGTAAAGAAGAAGAAGAAGAAGTGTGTAAGCTCTAATTTACTACAATGTCTTTGAGTGACGATGGTAAATTCTCTGTGACAGAAAAAAACGCCGTGTGTAATGGACCTTAGGCAGCATCGAAATCTCATAATGCGGCAGGGGAGGCGAGTTGAGACTGGATAGTGGTCAGCCAAATTACAGTCTCATTCAAGTGCGAGTTATATTACTTTTCCCACTAAATGTTAACCTACATTGTTGAGAGAAGGCAGGCAAATTCCTTGCACAAGAGCAACAAATGGCACCACAGCATAGACTAAAAAGATTTATTGGGGTCGTAGTCTCATCCGTCAGATACCTGCTTGCTTGAAACTGGGGTAACATAAACATTACATTCTCATTGCTGACCTAAACTGTGTGTTTGATTATTTCTCAGTTTTGTGTGGACAATTCCACCGATATACAGTTGATCACCTATTTAAAACCCCATTTTTTGTTCTGTCTTAAAAAATGTGTGAATCTAAAGTAAATTACAAACTCCTGAGCTTGACATCATCTTGCATTTAAATAACTAAACATTTAAAACATCTTAGTACAGTAAATTTAGTTGGTCATCTAATATTTACAACTATAAATATTGTATTTGATATTAGGCGGGGAAATGGATGGATTGATGAAGGAATATGAAATGTAAATAATAATAATAATACAGGTAGTAATGCTTTATATAGGTATAGGCCTGTATGAAATCGAATACATGAGCAAACATTCCCAGTATGTAAAACACTATTAATACTTGAGAATTTCTGTGTCATTTGAAGAATCATTATAAATTTAGTTTTTAAAACATAATTTACCCAGAACACAATGTCAAGCTTCGCCACCGATAGCAACATTAACAATTAAAATTTGACAATGTTAAATAGTTGAGCCTATTTAAACACTTTAGGCCAAATAGGCAAACACAACAATGTTCTACAGTGAGTCCCACGCAAGAGTTGGCCAATGATACGGATTTCTGCATAGCGGCGGATACAGCTCTAACTTCCAAGCGATTGGGTAAAATGTCTACGCAAAAAAAGCCACGATCGGTGTAACGAATCACGTTCTTACATTTATAGTTAAAATTGCAATGAAAATAACCACTTACCTCATCACAAGATATGTTGGAAATGTTCTCCTCTTGCATCCAAACAATACTGGTACCATTTTAGGAAATTTTCTTTCACGCGCATAAGTTCAGCTTCCGAGATAGAGTTAATTTCTCTTGTGATATTGTCTTTAAGTTCTTCTAATGTTTGGGAAATTGACCTATACCCTTTATTTTTCAAGTTTACCCATAAATAATAGTCACATACTGTTAAAAGAACTTCAAAAGACAATTTCACAAGAGAAATTAACTTTGTCTCGGAAGCTGAACTTATGTGCGTGAAAGAAAATTTCCTAAAAAGAGCCAGTATTGTGTGGATGCAATAGGAGAACATTTCCAACATCTCTTGTGATGAGGTACGTGTTTATTTTCATTGTAATTTTAACTGTAAATGTGAAAACCTGAATCATTACACCGATCACAGCATTATTATTGTAGATATTTCACCCGATCGCTCGAGAGTTGGAGCTGTGCTGGCCGTGACGCAGAAACCCGCATCATTGGCCAACTCTTGCATGGGACTCACTGTACATGCAGAGTTCACAATATTGTAAAATGCATTGTTCATTTGATCCATACATTCATCATGTACTCAAACTATCGCCACAAGCATCACATCGTTTGTAGACAGTTTATCTTCTTCATCTTTTACTTTTATTGGATTTTTGTTCACCTTCTCCTTATTCTTTTTCACTCTGTTCTGTTTTCTCCCACTGTTTCATATAAAGAGAGGAAGCAAGAATTTCGCGTTTTTATTATTTTTTCCATCATCATTTCTTTCTCCGACAAGTCTTAATGTGGAGAGAGATGATGATGATGAAGAAGATGAAGCGTTCGCCGCGGAGGTTGGTCCTGGAATGGGACTGAGCCGTGGGAAAATATTTTAGTACATATATCACACGAAAATCACTTGTGCCCAGTGTGAGTAAGCATGTGTGTTTTGAGACTCCTTTTTTCAGAATATGTTTTAGTACAAATATCACACATAAATGGCTTATGTCTGGTGTGAGTGAGTATGTGTTTTTTTAGATTTCCTCTTTCAGTAAATTGTTTCTTACATATATCACATGTTAATGGCTTAAGTCCAGTGTGGGTGAGCATGTGTTTTTTGAGATTCTCTCTTAGGGAAAATTTCTTTGTACATGTATCACACTCAAATGGCTTATGGCCAGTGTGAGTGAGCATGTGTTTTTTTAGATCCCCTCCCCGAGAAAATTTATTGTTACATATATCACAAGTGAATGGCTTATGTCCAGTGTGAATGAGAATGTGTATTTTTAAATTCCCTCTGTCAGAAAATTTCTTGGTACATATATCACATGTGAATGGTTTATGTCTAGTGTGAGTGAGCAGATGTTTTGTAAGAACCCATCTTAGGGTAAATTTCTTGGTACATATATCACACGCGAACGCCTTATGTCCGGTGTGAGATAGCATGTGTCTGTTGAGACTCCCTCTTTGAGAAAATTTCTTGGTACATATATCACACGAGAAATGTTTGTCTGGAGTACGAGTTAGCTGTTCACTGTTTCCAGCAGAGGATGTGCTTGTAGATAGAGCAGGTGAGTGTGAATGCATTAGCTGATCCTCTTCTTCATTATTTACTTGTGAAACTCCTGACATCTGTTCGCTGCATGCTGTAGAATCAGGGTAGTCTGTATTCTCACTTTTGATTCCTTGTGTCCGTAGTGTATCAAATGTAGATGGGATAGGTTCACTCTTCGGTTGTATATCAAGAATCTCTTCCTTAATTTCAATCTTAGTATACTTTAGTTCAGGCTCCATTCTGGTACCCTACAGAACTTACATTCACTGCACGGTATTCGCTTAATAAACTAAAATTATATTAATTATAGTTTCTACCTTCTTGTCACATTACTCCATCATCTCACTGGAAGATGTATGATATTATCGGATGGGCAGTGACTCGTGGAAGTACAGCTTCTGCACAGTCAACACAGACTCTCATTGTAGTGTGTTGAGAGTAGCCCATGACGTCATACTTAGTCAATATTATACAAGGGTGCCCATTCGCAACAAAGATTATCGCCCCCCCCCCCCACGCCCCTAAAAGAAACCCATCACACAGCTTAATGTTGACTGAGCTCAATTTCAACTTTTTAAAATACAGGCAGAACGTTCGCAAGACTTAATACCGCTGTAGCTGTTCTGATACTGGTATAGCCTATATATTTAAAATGTAAACATGTAGGCCTAATTGTAAAGTTAAAATACGAGTAGCTAAAATAATGAAAATATATTTTAAAAATTGAATATATTTTTGGCTAGTCGTATTGGCCTATTTTATCTATTTGTCGTTTAATGAATAGTACTGTAGCTGTCTAAATATAGAGTTATAGTTATGTTATATACATAGGCTTGCCAGACGTCCCGGTTTTCAGACAAAATCCCGGTGTCCTGGCCGGTTTACTTCACGTCCCGGTAAAAATTAAATTTTATTTTCTAGATGACCGAAAAAGTCTAAAAATAAAGTCCTCGCCAATGAAGAGTACACGTACATATTGTTCAAATTTGTATTCCTCGTTCAAATTATTTCTTCTTACTTAAGTAACTTTTAAATATTAACATGTTAGAAATAAATTGTTTAAATTTATATGCTTATGTCATTTATTACTACCCGTGGTTTAGGTTCCTAATCAGTAACAATTTATTCATAGCATTGAGAATAAACTACCCTCTAAAACACACTAAAAACCCTCCAAGGTTGTGTATCCTTTAATACCCGCGACGCTGGGGGGGGGGGGGGGCATTCCACCCGGGGGGTGACAAAATAAAAATGTCTTTGTAAGTAAAAAATGGCTCAACTGAATTCAAAGAAAATAATAATATTATTTAAAACAATTAAATAAGCTTAATATCTACAAGTCAACATGCGTATTGAAACTTCTTTTAGTTTTAAATTCAGTCAACAAAGGTGATAAAAAGCGGCTGAACTGATATTTTATATCACTCAAGCTGCAACCAGCTCTACCCGCAGCGGCAGTCATGACTTTGACGAAAATAAACTTCGAATGTGAGTTGACTCCGAATTCTCGGCAATCTAGATTTTGAACTGGTATGTGCTCATATTTAAGAAAAGATTATTAATAATACAGTTCCGTGAAATACTTACATTACTTGTTTATGAAATTTATTAGGATCAACCTATAAAAAAAATCTGATCCATAATTCACATAACTTCCTCTGCCCAAATAAAGGTTAGCCTCCCCTTAAAAATTAGAGAAAGTCGTCGCCAATCTTCGTGTCACATTCCCAAAAGGTACCTAACCCAAATACGAAATTTTGATTTCATACGATTTTCCGTTGCAAGAGGCCGTATTGCAAAAAGCACGTATTCAGAGTGGGTGGCTTATAACTACCCTTCAGAGAATTATTTCGGAGAAGTGTTTCAGCTAAAAGTTTTAGCTATTAGTATAAGCAACCCATGTGCAAAATTTAAAGAAAATCGTTAGAGCCGTTTAAGGGAAAACATTCTTTATGTAAAAATAAGGAAAACTTGTCTCCAATCTTCGGTTCACATCTTGAAAGGTACCTGACATAAATACAACATTTTGTCCTTTTATCAAAATTCATCTTTCCAAATTCGAGATTTCGCTTGGAAAACAAAACATAAAAATATAAAAAATAAATATAAAAATAAAACTTTTGACAATTTCGGGAGTGTATTTTGGCCTAGAAATGTGTGAAACAAAAGATGTTCGCTTTATTAATGGTAACACCCACTTTTCGTGAATCTGTCGCCCATGAAAACAATGTATATCTGTCTATAACGTACTTTAGATTAATAATAATTAGGGGGCGGATTTCTATGACATGTCATATTTTTCCCCTTTGTATTATTTCAGGTTTCCGACTAATTTAAACCCAATTCAAAGCATCCTGGTGAAAATGGAACGGCTTTTATTGTGCATATAACTGCATATATAGGAAATTTTCAACTATTGTAGCATATTTAGTATGAATATACATATATATAAGCTTTCATGAACCACAGATTATTGTCTCTGTTGGACATTACATGAGAATGTTACAGGAGAAAAATTCCTCCGACACTGGGACTTGAACCCAGGACCTTTGGCTATTCGCGCCAATGCTCTACCAACTGAGCTAAGCCGGAGTTCAATTCACAGCGCCGGATGGAACCTCTCTCGCATTGGCGCGAATAGCCAAAGGTCCTGGGTTCAAGTCCCAGTGTCGGAGGAATTTTTCTCCTGTAACATTCTCATGAATATACATATTTAGGTCATATTTTTGGCATATTTGTCTGCATATTAAAGAAATTTAGAAGTTTCATATAATATTTTGTAAATTTTGCATTATAATGATACTTTTTTGAGAATTTACAGATATTTTAAATAATTAACGCTATATTTTAATAAAATATATTGTAATGAAATTTAAAAAAATATACTTATAAAAGTCATATACTTATAACAGTCATAAAAAAATATACTTATAAAGTCAATAAAAGTCATATTTTAAATTTTATTGGTCATATTTTAATGCTTATTAGGTCATAAATGCATGCATATATCCTATTTTTTAGGTCATAGAAATCCGCCCCTAATAATAGCATTTATTGTCGTTCAACAGTACAGTGTACAGCATAATGTGCTTGATATGTATGTCTTTCCTTACACATAAAAAAAAATTGGCTGAATTAGGTTAACTATATCTTATATGCACCATTGTAGCACTGGCTACAATATGGCGACAACATGGTAATTCGAATCGCTTTATGGATGGTTGATTCATAGTATGCCATGATTTTGGAGCTTAGTTTTGTTTTTATGTAACAAAGTAATTGTTACTAATTTTGTACAATCCGTTGAGTTTACGAGTTACATCAGATAAATTCGTTGCAGCTACATCTATCGATAAACTCTTAAACTCTCGTGACTCGTGACTTTGACTATCCAAAAAATAACACTTGGAACTGTTCCATCTTTTCATAATTTAAATGGGGGGGGGGGGTGACAAGAAATTTTCCGCAGCGGGTACCACCTAAGCTTGCTACGCCACTGTTGAAGCTACAACCACTTTGAAGAAAATTCTCCACGATTAGAACGCGTACAACAGACATTATTAATTACAACAGCCTCAGCTTCATTACTGGGTAGGCTTATAGGCCTTTCTTACCAAGCCAGGCACGCAGCTCAAGTTGCGTGAAAGTGCCAACAGAAGAACAAACCCGGTTTCGGCTGCACTGTACAGACTAAGCTGTTATATTAACCAATACATTACTTGTTGTAATAGGGAAATACAAAATAATATGCTACAGCTATAGGATTTACTCGGGTGAAAGTCTTCTTTTAAGTTTAAAATTATGGGAAATTCGTACATTACGACTCACCCGAGTCCCCCACTCCTACTCTCAATCCCTCCCCTAGCGGTGGCATTTGAACTACTAGAAGCGACGGTAGCGCCATCTCTTAATGAACTGATGAAACAGAAAAAATAATTTGTTTCTTCTTTATTCTCTTCTTCTCTTCCTTTCCTGTCTCCTTCCTCTCTTCCTCTCACCTCCTCTTCACCCTACCTACCTATTTGAGACCTATTCCTAATAGTAAATTTTGGATCGACCGGGATACGAACCCGGGACCCCTAGCATTATAGCTAGGAGTTTTGACCACTACGCTACGAGTGAATGTTGAGCACTGAAGGAAGCTTTCGTATATTATAGAGTTATGCTAGGGGGATTTCATGAGTTTTAATGCAAGAATCAGTTTTTATAAGTAGATTTGGTACAAGGGAATTTTCCTGCATCAATTAAGCCTCATTTTATGTTATAATACTGCGTTTTTTATAATTATGAAATATTATGTTTGGTACAAGGGTATTTTTTGTATTGTGAAATTGCCTATTTTATTGGAAGGGTCGTTTTTATAATTGTGGAATATTATGTGGAGGTGCAAGGGGCTTTCTTTATTGTGAAATATTAGGTGACATATCAATTGCAATTATGCATTACCGGCGTTGAGCAACGGCTACAGGCATGAAGGTATGCGTTGCGGGGAAGTGGAGCAGGGGGCACGCGGGAAGCTGCCGAGAGGGGTGGAAGCTGCCAGGCGAGTGGCAAGTTGAAAGGGGAGCAGGGTGAGTCGTAAAGTACTAACTTGCCAAAATTATACATCTTACAATTATTGTTTTATTTCTAAAAGTTATGCATGTCCCTCCCCCATTAAATTCCAATAATTGTGCAGCTTTTAGGATGACAGAAACAAGTGACATGCAACAATATTTACATTTATTATGCTTTGCTTATCTCTAATAAAAGTTATGATTAAAGAATTATCTAGTTATCTTTAATACAGCCTATTATGAAGCTTCATAAACAATTCTTTCGGAGTAATTTTGCTTGAAAAACTCGTGTGTCAAAACCTTTTGACTATCCTTCTAGGTTAATATTTTCCAAATTTTAAGTACTTAGTATACTTATTTGATGTAACTTATTGTTGTTTATTAATACAGTGCGTCTCAAATGAATCTCCGCAGAGAACTCAGACGCATGCGAGTGTGGTTAGGTTGGTAGCGGGACCACATTGACCTGAGAGCAGGTAGTGTCTGTCCTCATCCCTTTGAAACAGTAGTATTGTGATAAGATAACCAGTGATGGGAAAAGTGCAAAAAAGAAAGTAATTGGGCTGAATTACAATTACCTGAGAGACATTTTACTTATTACAATTACAAATTGCTTTTTCAAAAAGTAATCAGTAAAATTACAATTACATTTACAATTACTTTACAAAATGGCAGGAAATAAAAATTCCTTGTTTTTGGTATCTTTTGGGCACAAGCCCAAATTATTAATGAACAAACAAAAAAACATATCAATGAGACTATTTTTGGAAACATTGAGTTACTTTTTCTTTATATTAACTCTAATTTGGATATTAGTTGCAAAACAGTAATGATGACTATATAGCAAGCGAGAATGATACTATACTAACAACTTCTAAATTTGATATGTCCTCATTGTGATACTGTAGAGACCAACTTTAAATAGCAGGATTCGTTGCCAACCTAACTGTGGTGAGTGAGCGTTTTAGCACATTCACCTCACTGCGGAGTCTCTTTTGAGACACCCGTATAAAGTTGATTGATTCTTGGTTATGAAAACTTAATTCTAGCCGTCAAATAAACAAATATAGAAATATCAAACATACAAATATGTTTATTAATTTAAATTCATAGCATTCATAGAGATTCTATTTTAGACCAGTTCCATGTTATGATACAAGATGAAAACAAACAAATCCTTGAAGTGAACCTAAATTTTCCTTTAGTTCACACATTACACCTTAAGGTGTGCAAGCCCTCACAGACTGCGTGTGCTGGAAGAAGAACATTGACTGAGACTTCTACACTACATGTGGCATACTAGATGATAGCTGGAGCCAGAGACTCGAGTTCCATCATAATATATATGAGAATAAGAAATTCCACAAACAACTAAAAACTGTAAATGTGTGCTGAGTGGGTGAAGATGTAGGAAATACCACATCAATAAAGTGTGCGCAGAGAACTGAATCTATAACAGACTATAGCAGAGACTAAACTTGGACATTTATGCTCAACTCGAACGCATTTTTCTCAAAATTAGTATTAATATTATTATTATTATTATTATTATTATTAAAAAATTATCATAAATATTTTATAACCACAGGTCTAAATCAGTTCCAGATTGTTCAATTTCACTCTTAAAAATAACCATGTAATAATTAATCTGAACAGTTATAAATTTAATAAATTATTTAGGTTTATAATGATGAGCTTCATGACCTGTACTCTTCACCAGATATAGTAAGGGTAATTAAATCACGGAGAATGAAATGGGCTGGACATAGGGGAGGAAAGACATATCTCAGAAGTATTGATTGGGAGACCCGAAGGGAAAAGACCACCTGGAAGACCTAGACGTAGGTGGGAGGACAATATTAGGATAGATAAATGGGAAGTAGGGTTTGCGAGGGATGACTGGATAGAGTTAGCACAGAATAGGATTGAATGGTGGGTTCAGGTAAGCACGGCAATAAACTTTCGGGTTCCATTAAAGAGATAATACTCCTTTAGCTTGCTGAGGAATTATCTATTGCTATTGAGTAAGTTGAGCATTGAGTTATAATACATAGGCCTACATTAAAATAAAAATGTAAATTATTGTGCTTATTTTTTTCAAATATTCATGTACAGTATTTGTATTTAGTCCATGTACATCTTGTTATTTGTGAATTGTTTCAGACCATAAATATGTTCAGGTAACTCCTAAATGCAAAAGATAATTGTGTTTATTTAACATTTTAGGCAAATTAATAATCAAACAAATTAAATTATATTAAATATTTGGAACTTTTTCAATAGCTTGATGCTAATAGATTCAGTTTAATATGATCTGAATAACATCAACTTTAACACTATATAGGCCTGAACATCGCCCAGTACCAACCATGCAAGTTTTTTCATTTTTTTCATTTAGAAGAAAATAAGAGGGTCAATGAAAGAACCAATGAAGTTAAAAGAAGTGTAGAAATACCATTAAATACCTGTCTTGATGAGAGATTATCACATAGGCGTAACCAGGCCGACCATATGGGGGGGGTTATAACATCTGGACACCCCCGGGAGAGGGGGGTTCGGGGGCCCTCCCCCGGAAAATTTTAAAAATTAAATTGCACAATAACTAGTTTTAAGCTTGCCATGCTTTATACTCAAATTAAGTAATTTATAAGCAGACTTAAAAAAATTGTACAATTTTCCTTTTTTTAATCAATGGGGGGGGGGTTCAAACCCCCAAAACCCCCCCTTGTTACACCTCTGGCATTATCACAATATGATTTATGCCCCTTAAAATTAAAATAAATGTTTCCTGTACTGGATAGGTCTAGAAAATCTCATTAATTTTGAAAATGAGAGATGTGACCAACATTTAGTATTCTTGAAGAAGTTAACAAACATAGCAAAGTTCACAATTAAAATTTGACAATGTTAAATATTTGAACATTTTATGGTAAATAGGCCAACACGACAATTTTCCACATGCAGAGCCCCCACAATTGTAAATGCATTGTTCATTTGAACTGTCCATTCATCATGTAGCCAAACTATCACCACAAGCATCACCATTTCTTATAATGGGAGGAAGTAAGAATTTAGCTTTTTCATTCTTTTTTTTCCATCATCATTTCTTTCTCTGACAAGTCTTAATGTGGAGAGAGATGATGATGATGATGATGATGATGATGATGATGACGAAGTGTTCAGCCCGGAGGCCGGTCCTGTCCTGGGACCGAGCGGTGGGGGAATACCCATGGCCCAACTGAGGAACACCATGCCAGATGATACCGTGAAGGGTGGCCAGCTCCTTTCGCAGGATGGGTATGAGGATACAACACCCAGTCCTGACCTAGGAAGGAAACTTTACATCTTTGTAAAATCCCCAACCCGGCCCGAAATTGAACCCGGGCTGCCCAGGTGGTTGGCAGTCTTGCTAAATGTGAAGTGATCTCTCTGAAATTCTTTTTCATGTGAATGTCATAGGCCTATCAACTCTGCAACAAGGGAGAACTGTGTGTTCAGGAAGAGGTTCAGGTTCAGAGCTG
Organism: Ectobius pallidus; assembly: GCA_964059195.1. NCBI lineage: Eukaryota > Metazoa > Arthropoda > Insecta > Blattodea > Ectobiidae > Ectobius > Ectobius pallidus. The sequence goes on along the minus strand of CAXKWD010000004.1, from coordinate 185,978,213 downwards.
TTCCAGAAAATGAACCCTAAGAGTTGTCTAGGAAGGAAAACATTTGCATTTCAACATTATAATAAAATATTTTATGTCCGGTACTGTGAAAATTACTCCTGTCCTGTGTTGTGCAAAAGCGACATCTTGATAAATGTATTAATTCCATAAACACATGTAATTTAGTAGTGTTCTAATTATGTATTTATAAATAAGTAAATAAATATTTAATCTGTCAGAGTTAAGGCCTTAAGGCCTTCTCTTACACTCAATTAGACAGAAAAAAAAGGAACAAAAAAATACTCCAACATAGTTCTATAAGCAGTAAGAATACACTAGTTATATAGGCTATGTATACAGTCGATAATCGAGTTCATGTTGCATAAAATTAAACTAATTTATAATAGGAGAAGAAGTAACTTAACGTAGATCTACAATAAAAAAGAAACAATAAAAAGCAAATGTTTTATACCTTAAAAAGTTACCGTTTTTTGGAGAGATATTCGTTTAGCCTAGTTTTAAATGTTCACAGCAGACCCTGATGCTCGAGGAAAGAAGATTCCAGGAACATGCAGAAGTTACAGTAAAAGACCAGGAATATATGGATGTCTTATGGATAGGCAGGGCCGTGGAAAGAAAGCAAGCGCCCCAGGGACAAATTTTCCCGGGCCCCTGTCTAATTTTAAATTCACTACCCAGCTCGCCCTTTATAATGTATGTATCAAAAAGATTATGTCATGATATTACATAATTATTAAGTGCCAGAATAGTACCGGTACTTTATGAGATTGTCTGGTAGACAGGAAAATATCTGACCGTCTGTCTGTCCGTGTGTCTGTAAGCGCGATAACTCAAATACGCTTTATCGGATTTTCATAAAACTTGGTCCATTTATAACGCCCATGGGATGAAGCCTATTGATTTTGGACCAAATCGCACGAAACAGAAAATACATTAAAATGTTGTAATTAGGAACAATTTTATCTGTATGGACCAGTTTAATCTTTTGAAAATTATGATTTTAAATTACGAACGTTACTGTTGAGTCCAAAAGGATTTCTGTTCCTACTTTTAGAAAACAGCAATTTCTCTTAAAAAATAATCCGTTTCAGATTAACTGATAATTCCGTGTCACCGTTATACGATAGGACAATGCAGATAAAATAAACACATAAAACATAATTAAGCTTTTTATTGACTTAAAACCAATTTTATTATAGGATAAATTTAGAAAGTAAAAAATAAAATCTGGTCGGCTGGGCCCAGGGGCTGCAGTCCCGGCTGCCCCTCCCTCTCGTCGGGCCTGTGGATAGGTATTGAAAGTAAAGGGTCATGTTGTGATCTGGTATTTAATGAAGGACTTGAAGATAAATACTGAATGCTATTAACCAGATAATGGGGAGTTGAGGATTTGAAAAAGAAGAGAAAGGGAGTGCATAGAGCGTCTTTCACAGACATATAGCCAAAATAATTTTAGAAGGGACGGTGTGACATGTTCAGCCAGTCGAATATTATGAACTCTGTGAAACAAGAAATAAGATAAGCATAACAAAATGTGAATCAACTAGCCAAGAACAGGGACACAATCACACAGCATTAACTTCATTCAACGATATCTTCTCACTGACTGGAGACAGCAATGCCAAAATCTAAACGGTTCAGACTTGCTAGTGGGTAGTCAGAATGACCGCAGTAAAAGCACATGACATCTAGTGACATCTACAAGAAACTGATAATGACCGATAATGGACAAAGTTTCACTGGACCTCTGTCACCTGTCAAGTATGAGGAATATCAGTAGGAGTTGCATACTGGCGATAACCGACATAATTTACATTAATTACAATCTTTACAATAAACAATCACAATAATTACTTACTTACTCAATGGCAATAGACAATTCCTCAGCAAGCTAAAGCAATATTATCTATTTTATGGAACCACAAAGGTTCATAGCCTCACTTACCTGAGCCCGCCATTCAACCCTATTCTGTGCTAACTCCATCCAATCATCCTTTGCAAATCCTACTTCCCTTAAATGGGGTACGCCGTAGCGTAGTGGTTGAGGCGCTGTGCTACAAACCGGAAGGTCGCGGGTTCGATTCCCGATGAGGTCGGAGTTTTTCAACTTGCCTAATCCTTCTGGTGGCACTATGGCCCTGGGGTCGACTCAGCCTCTAACAGAAATGAGTACCAGGAGCAATCCTGGGGGTAAAGGCGGCCGGTGCATAAGGCTGACAACCTTACCACCTTCACGTGCCGAATGTCCAAAATCTGGGAGCCTCTACCTCCTGGAACCCTCTGGGCCTCCATGGCCTGTAACAGGGATCACTTTTTACTTTCACTTTACTTCCCTTAAATCTATCCTAATATTGTCCTCTCACCTACGTCTAGGTTTTCCAGGTGGTCTTTTCACTTCGGGTCTCCCAGTCAATACTTTTGAGATATGTCTTTCCTCCTCCAAGTCCAGCCCATTTCATCCTCCGTGATTTAATTACCTTTACTATGTCCGGTGAAAAGTACAGTTCATGAAGCTCATCACTGTGCAGTTTTCTCCAGTCCCCATTTTCAACCCTCTTGGGCCCAAATATTTTCATAAGCACCCTGTTTTCGGACACAGATTATGTTCTTCCCGACTAGTAAGCGGCCATGTCTCACATCCATATAAATCTATATTTTTATATTTCTGGCCAGCAGATGAGAAGATAAGTTTTTTTGAACTTCGTAAAAACAAGCATTTCCTGATTTGAGGATACAGTAACTTCTGCCTTAATATTATTTGTGTCTGTAATTATTGCTCCCAGGTATTTGAATTTTTCCACTTGTTCGAACAATTTACTGGCTATTCTAATATTTTGGGGTCCGTGACCATATACTTAGTTTTTTCTGTATTAATTTCCAATCAAACATTCTTGCAGGATTCAAAAGGACTTTTTTCTGCATTTCTCTCGACTGTGTATAAGTCATCGCCCAACAAGGAAACATCATCTGCATAAGCTAAAATCGGGTGACTGCCAACACACACAAAACAAAAAATAAATAAAACCTTTCCACTGTGGAAGCGACAGTGCTCTCTATCCCTCACAGCCGGTATGCAGGCCACGGCATTACTTTCCTATGTCCAAATGCACACAACAGTCAAACAACACACCGGTGGAACTGTGAAGCGTTTCTGAGATAACTGAACCAAATATCAATATTTCTGAGTGATACTTTTCTGTGTATTTGTTAATATCATATGAACAACACTACCTACATAATTCATTTAACATTAGTTTTCTTTTAAATATAGGTATACATTTTAATGTAAAATGAAATTTTAAAAATTTTTATTTCTAAAATATCTATACTGTAGATATTCCAAAGATTGTATATGATGTGGTTCATATGATGTTTGCAAATAGACAGAAAAAAGATTTATTAAAAAAGTATTTCCACTTGTGGAAATTATCACAGAAATGGCATTTTAGTGCATAAAATGTGGTGGGCATTTTGTAATAATAATTACTCATAACTGTTACAGTTTGATTTTGAAAACAGTAAGAAACTGTAGAAGTAGTGAATAAAGAGTATGCCAGATTGCAAGATAGAAGAACAATTCATTGCTGAAGGAGGAAAATAATGAAATTTACCTATTTCTCACCTATGAATTCACCAAAAGCTGTATATACCCCTTAATAAGTTGCCCAGTTCTGCTTTTGAAGTACTTACTAACAAATTTAAGAAAGTCCTAAAAAGCTGGCTCATATCAAAAGCATTTTATAATGTAGGTGAATTTCTAAACATGGAATGGAACTTTCTTTTATATCACAATCTAGCGAAAACTCCCTTCTTCTCCACCATTTTTCTGTCCTCGTCCTCCTGATTGGATGTTGGAGGTGTGACATAGCGCTAAACAAGATATGATTGTGGATGAACAGTGTGACAAACCTACAAAGGTACAAGCCACTGGCTGCTCGTAAGAAATGGTGGTTGTGCTATTCAGTACATTGCTCCTTAACTAGCATAAACGTTCCTAACCTAACAAAACATCGGAGATATTCAGTACATTGCTCCTTAAATAACATAAACGTTCCTAACCTAACAGCTGGTAACCGTGTATCGCTCATAAACAAAAAACATCACACAGTCTGTGGAAATGTGAATATCGCGTGGGCCTCATAATTGGGATTATGCCTTTTAATTAAACACTGATGTAACATAAAGTATTATTTAATTTTATTTTCAGTTTTAAGGGTTTTTGCAAAGTCTATTGTATACATGTAATACATAATGACAAATAATAAATATTGAATGCTTTAGGGATATATTTTGATGGCAAAAGCCACAAAATTTAAATACCTGTATCTCTGATACCTTTACTGAAAAACCATAATTCTATATAAAAAACCCTCTTTTCATATTTTACTTTTGTTTTATAGTGTTCCAATACAAACAATGCTGAAAACTCAGTTGCCGAACTACATCAGTGAAAATCTGTTTGAATATAATCATTTCTGTTCCATTATTATATAATACAGTTATTACATGAGACATAATAAGTCTCATAATGATATCGATTACGATACATTCATTATAACATTGGTGTAATGTCAATTAATATCAAACACATAACATCTTCAAACCTTCTGAGTAGCAAATGAAACTGTGTAATAGAGAATCTGTATTTAAAATAAAATCAATTCTGCTCTTGTTAACCTTAATGATATTATACTAAACTGAATTAATGTTGAGTTGTAAAAATCAGTCAATCTAAAAAAAAGACCAAGAAGGAGCATCATCTTGACTAGATATCATTTGCTCATTTGCAGAAGACAAAAACTACAAGTATCACTGACTGTGTTTATGTTTGTTCGATTAAATCTAAAACCTCAAATTTTTTACATTTAATTATGGTCGAACAAGAGTCATAAGTAAGTTGTTTGTAATGGTAACTAAGACACCTGTAAAAAATTATTAAAATAACATCAAAATTAAAAGTAGAAAATGGCAACAATGATTGACTTTCAATTAATTGACACAAAAATGGCTTTGATCGAAAAAGTGAGACTCAACTATATCGGGCAAGTATGCAAAGACAAATAAGGAATACCTACAACCATAAATAGTGATTCAATTCTGATTCCAAATCAATTTGCAAACAAAGAGAATCCTATTTATGATATGAAATGAATGCTACGGCATATGTAGCAGTAGTATACTTAATACATTGGTAGAACACAGAATAAAGTCAGAGATACTAATCCTGATCTTAGAAAGTGACATTGGTTCTACATTAGCATCTCCACATCAAGATGTATTGCTTTATATCCCAATGGAATGGAAAGGTGTTAAACTCTCCCATCACGACTACCACAGAACTTCCTGTACGACTTCAGATTTTCCAGGCAATCTGTATGCAGAACTTCCTCTCGGGTGTGCAACCAGAAATGTCAAGGCAAAGTATAAATGCATATATTATATTAGGAAAGGTTGTTCCTCTCATGAGTGAGTAGATGTTTTGTCAGATACCGTCTTTGGGAAAATATTTTAGTACATATATCACACGAAAATGGCTTATGTCCGGTGTGAGTGAGCATGTGTATTCTGAGAGTACTTTTATGAAAAAATGTTTTAGTACATATATCACATGTGAAAGGCTTATGTCCAGTGTGAATGAGCGTATGTATATTTAGATTCCCTCTATCACGAAATTTCTTGGTACATATATCACACGTGAATGGCTTATGGCCAGTGTGAATGAGCATGTGTTTTTTTAGATTCCTTTTTTCACAAAACTTCTTGGTACATATATCGCACCTGAATGGCTTTTGTCCAGTGTGAGTGTGCATGTGTGTTTTGAGACTCCCACTGTGTGAAAATTTTTTGGTACATATTTCACACGTAAATGGCTTATGTCCAGTGTGAGTGTGCATGTGTGTTTTGAGACTCCCACTGTGTGAAAATTTCTTTGTACATATATCACAGGCGAATGGCTTATGTCCAGTGTGAGATAGCATGTGTCTGTTGAGACTCCCTCTTTGTGAAAATTTATCCGTACATATATCACAGGCGAACGGCTTATGTCCAGTGTGAGATAGCATGTGTCTGTCGAGACTCCCTCTTTGTGAAAATTTATCCGTACATATATCACACGTGAACGGCTTATGTCCAGTGTGAGATAGCATGTGTCTGTTGAGACTCCCTCTTCGGGAAAATTTCTTCGTACATATATCACAGGCGAACGGCTTATGTCCAGTGTGAGATAGCATGTGTCTGTTGAGACTCCCTCTTTGTGAAAATTTATCCGTACATATATCACAGGCGAACGGCTTATGTCCAGTGTGAGATAGCATGTGTCTGTTTAGATTCCCTCTATTGAAAAATTTCTTGGAACATATTCCACACGAGGAATGATTTTCTGGAGTACGAATTATTTGCTTACTGTCTCCAGCAGGGGATGTGCTTTTACGTACAGCAGGTGAGTGTGATTGCATTAGCTGATCCTCTTCTTCATTTACTTGTGAAACTCCTGAAATCTGCTCCAAGTTGTGAATGGTGCTGCATGCTGTAGAGTCAGTGTAGTCCGTATTCTCATTTTTGACTTCTTGTGTCTGGATTGTATCAAATGTTATTGGGATAGGTTCACTCTTCAGTTGGGTTTCATGAATCTCTTCCGTAATTTCAATCTTAGTATACTCTGATTTTAGTACAGGCTCCATTCTGGGTACTGTACTATTCACAACTTACATCCACCATACGGTTTTCTCTTAATGAATTAAAATTATAGTGAATATAGTTTATACCTTCTTCTCACATTACTCCATCATGTAAGCGGAAGATTATAGGTTATTATCTGAGAGGCAGTGACTCGTGGAAATTCAGCAGCTTCTGCAGGTCAAGAAAGTCTCTCATTGCAGTGTGTTGAAAGGGCCCATGAAGTCATAAGGGTATCACTTCACATCAATGGCTTCCCCCCCCCAAAAAAAAACTCCAACCCTCCCCCTCCCCACCCAAAAAAACCCTTAGTTCAATGCCCAACGTTAACTGAGAGCTGAATTTCAACTTCTTTTATATATAGGTAATACCCCTGTACATGTTCTGATGCCAGTAGCGCCTAATTTAAACATTTACAGCCTTACTAATAAAAACTCCTTATACCTGCGTTGAACGGTTGTTTGGTTGTTCATCGTGCAAGTTCTGCATAAGCCGTATTGCCAATAAAGGGAGTGTAACTCCGAGGTTTACACCGGGTTTGTACGTCCGTCATCAAATACGTCACTCTAGTTGTGACGTTACTAGCCCCTGGCTATGAAGGGACTGCTGAACGCCATCTGTTGGAGCAGCGGGCAAACAGCGATGCGGCGTCTGCCGACAGTAATTCTAGTTTCAGTATTCCATTATATCAGTAGCGGCTCGCGCTCCTAAACGTAGGTGAAGCACAAATCAAGGTTTGCAAAGCTCATGTAAATGCATCAACAGCAGGAAATAGTACGTTATTACATTATATTGCTTACCTATCTTTTGTATATCAAGTTGATCCTCCTGTCCTTCAAGGCTGCGAATCTCTCAATAACGTCGTTGTGGAAGGGCTGTGAGTTCATAATTTTGTCCAAAATTTCCTTTTGAAGTGATATTCCCTAGCGCTGACAATCTCTTCTGTGACATTGAGTTTCTTTGATATGTTTTTATTCTCTTTAAGCAAGAGAAACTCCTTTCAACTGAGACGCTAGTTGATGGCAGTGTTAAAATGAGGGAAAATAATTTGTACACTTCTTCGAACACGTCTTTGTGGACATCGTTGTCACGAAGAAGTTCTAGAACTCTTTTAATCGGTACATTCCGATATTCACTGTTCTGATACAAAAGTTCCAGTTCAATTTTTAAACGTTGCGTCTTTTTGAACATGTTGAAATAACTTTCTTGTAGAGAAGAAACCGCTTCATGTGGGAAGTTCCTACAGTACTTCTCAAATTTGCTAGTGTCTGCAAGGCTAACGAAACGAAGCTTATTCACATCCTCAAATCTTGTATCGATCTGCGTTACGATATTGTCAATGATCTCGAAGAACAAGACCTTGTAGTTCTGATAATGTTCTGCCTCACTTTTTCCACTGTACTTTCTTCCTAAGAAATCACCTCTACTCTTCGCCGTGTTGAACATGGGACCATAGTACTCTTCATTTCTTTTTGTAAGAATTACATTACGAGTGGATTTAATTTGTTCGCAACAAAAGCAAATATCCAAAGACTTCTTTTGCAGAATCTCAAACAGAATCCCGGTAACTTCAAACAAATCACTGAATACAAGGGACAGGAAGGCAAATTCAAAATCATTCATTTCGTTCAGGAAACCTTGAGAAAGTCGCACAGCTTTGTCATCTGATTCACTGTCATTAACTATTTGCTCAAAAACTGCTTTTAAATTGTCCCAGTGTTCAACAACAACATTTACAAGTTTTGAATTTGAACTCCATCGAGTGTCTGTTGCTGTGGGAATTCTTCTGCCTACTACAGTGTCCAAGACATAAGTTCTTTTCGCTGAATGATGAAAGAATGGGGGTATGCCACTTACATTAGCGAAAAATATGCGGCACTTCGGTATTCGATTACAACTTTGTTGCAGTGCTTGAGGAGCTTCATCTTTAATTTTCTTCTGCAGACCATTCAAATGACCTGACATTACACTAGCACCGTCATAACACTGACCAACAAGTTTAGCTTTGTAGTTGAACTCTCCTAAAATTGTATCTATGAGATTGAACAGTGTTTGGGACGTTCTATCAGTACTAATGTCATGAAAACCCAAGAACCGTTCTGCAAGTTCAGCTTCTGAGGTAACGAAACGCAATATAACGGAACACTGCGAGGTTTGTGAAATGTCTGTTGTATCGTCCACTTGGATTGAGAAGAACTCTGCATTGTTAATTTCTTCTTTCACATAGTCGTCTATGTGATTTGATATGCACTCAATAATTTCATTCTGTATTGTCTTTGACTCCCCAGAAAAAATAGTTTTAATCCTGTTATAGTGGTTTTGAATTTCTTCAGTACTTCTTGTGATTAATAGTTGTAGCAACTCCTTGAAATTACCACGATTAAGAGAAGAAGTACTTTCATCATGGCCACGAAACGATAACTCCTGCTTGCTTAAATATAAAGCAGCGTCGATGACTGAACGCATAACCAACCTGTTTAAACGAACATTTTCATTATACTGCGTTAACAAAACCCTAGCGTTATCTTTCAGAGCATCCCCAATAGTGTTCATGTTTTTCTGTATGTTTTTCAGCTGCAACACACATTTTAAGTGTTCCCCCGAATCTTTATGTTTCTGCAGAGCACGACTAACATTTGAAAAGTCACTAAACCCAGTTTCATTCCATGCATGTTTTTTAACCCCAAGAAGAAGACATGGCCAACAGTATAGTTTTTTAACGTAATGGCTCCCACATAACCACTGGTGCTGGTTGTACCATAAAGTTTTGAAATGTACATTATATGCCTTGCCAGCTTGGAAATTTAACTTTTTAAAATTAATGTCTAAAATTGGCTGAGGTCTACCTAGAAACAATAGATCTCTCTTATCATCTTCCCTCCAACGACTAAACGGAGTTTGTATTAAAGTGCACACGGGGTCGTTTAACGGATTCATTTTTGCATTACAGCTTACGATAAACTCACATTCCTTAACACACAAACTGAAAAGTAATTTATTTTAAAAAACTGAAGCACACAGTAATAAAGAGAAATAAAATGAATACGTTAAGAACTGGTAAAGAAGCGCCTGGCACATGACGCGACACAGAACAGACATATTATTGAGGCCGGGGGAAATGCATGTTCCCTGAATAAGGCTTCACAGGAGCATGGCTGTGTTCAAAATATAAATCTTTCTCTCCATTTGCTTCCATAGTACAGTACTATTAAAATTACTTGTAAGATTCTCAATTAAGAAATTGAAAAAATGTAGCTAAAAGAAAGAGGAACTGAGGAAATATAACGCCTCCTTATACAACTTAATAAAGAACAAAAAATAGAATTAGGGCTATCTTTATTTATTTTACTTTGTGGGCAGACTGCAGAATTTAAGAAAGAATTACCTTTTAGACGGTCCCTTCCGGATAGACAAGTAGTCATAAATCTATCGGATTAGCTTGGTAGGTATAAGCAAGCAAGCGAGAAGACCAAAAATTGTCTCCTTCACCTATGACGTATATCTCTGAGTAAGGGTGGAGTGACGGGGGACATTTTCTACCCGTTGTCATAGCAACCGCTGTAAACATGAAGACCAAAACTTGCTGGAAAGTTTGTGCTTCAGCCAGTCCATTGGTGTTCCGTGATCGCCATTCTGGTGACTGTTGGAGGATCTGCGAAACACTGTATCTGGCGCGAACATTCAAACACTATATTACTGAATTTGAACTACAGTAAAAGTAATAATGATAGTAATACTAATATAATATTTATAATTATCATAAAAAAATTAAAAATAAAATTGGAATCAAATAAATAACAAATGATAGGTGAATTTGTTCTTCACCATCTTCCCCTGAATAGCCGCTACTGCATTATATTGTTTTCAGAAAGCTGTAATCATGGATACAAGTATGGAAATATGTCCCGCAAACAAGGAACAATGTTTATAATTCCGCAAAAGCAGCTCAGAATATGCATAGCCTCAAAATTCAATCTGAGACATCTACGAAACGACCGGCTGTTACGGATATCGGCCATCTTGATTATTTATGTCAAGCTTATACAAGGGGGTCAGGATGTGTAAAGCGTTGCACACATTCAGCCTTGTGCAAGGATTATTACTACACTTTTTCTCCTCAGCTGTGTGTATTCCTGGTATAAATGTTACAACTGGATTATTAGTAAGACTGTTAAACACATAATTCAAAACTTATTATTGATCAAATAAACAAAACTATTGATAATAAATAAAAATAAGATATATTTTTGCCAAGTCGTATATGCTTATTTTATAATTTTGTTTAATGAATCCTAGTGTAGCTGTCTAAATAGACTAACAGAATTAGTGTTTTAATGCTGTATACATAGTGCCACATTCTATAGGACAGTTTGATCTAGCACATTTTATTAACAAACATCAAGATACACATTTAAAAATAACAGTACTAAAAGTTGTAATAAATTTGAATATTACGTTCAGAGTATTGTTATGAGTGTAATATAACATAGGCCTACTTCCACATAGGTGTACCATGCATTATTATGCTAACAGTTGGATTTATAAAGGAAACTATTATAAATAATATTTATTACATATATAAGTATTGGTGTTGTTCAGTTTGTACATTAACTTTAATGTTGTGATGGACAGCTTATTGCTGCTTCTCAGCCTATTTTTGAAAATTTTGAACCTACTCATAATTACCTCTACAGATTAACTTGTTGGTGGTAAAGATCGAATGACCTGAATAGGATAATTTTCTTTGTCAAGCTCACTTTTTCTCAAATCATACAGCAACAGGCCCGACGAGAGGGAGCGGCAGCCGGGGCTACAGCCCCGAAAGGGGGCCCGGCAGACCAGGTTTTATTTTTTATCTTCTAAATTTACTCTAAAATAAAATTGGTTGTAAGTCAATAAGCAGCTTAAGTTATGTTTTATGAGTTTATTTTAACTGCACTTTCCTGTCGCATAAAGGTGACATGGAATTAATCAGTTAATCTGAAACAGATTATTTCTTGAAGAAAAATTTGTCATTTTTTAAAAGTAGACTAGAAGTAGAAATACTTTTGAACTCAACGGTAGGCCTCACTAACGTTCGGCATTTAAAATAACAATTTTCAAAAGATTAATTTTGGTACAAACTGATTAAATTAGTACATACAGACAAAATTGCTCCTAATTAGAACATTTTAACGTATTTTTCCATTTCATATCCCTTGCGTCCAAATATATTAATCTTATAGAACCTAAAAAGGGCTAATCGGACTGAAGGGCCTAAAAGGGGCTAAGGAAGACTTTCGCTGAAAACTAGGAGCTAAAGAGGACTTTTGCAGAAAAACACGATTTTTAAATAGATTTTCCAATTAATTCAAAGGAAAATAACGAAGTGAATTTGTGCATTTTAAGAAAATACATAATAAAAATAAATTTTTACAATGCACTGAAATTAACAATGTATTTGTAGCTTTGTCGCTTGAATTTGTAACTCCAAAATGTGCCATCTCGCCTTCCCAGGAAATGAAACTTGAGCCGTCTGCTGTCTGCTATACTTTGAGAAATCTGCAACTAATCCATTATCCTTTCAACTTTCAAATAACAAGTTGCCGACCGACGATGGAGAAGTTTATTAAAGGAACAAATTTGTGACACTCCAGTCTACTTGTTTTTGTAGGTTGCAAGTAAAGTTTCGTGGGGTATTGACCCTTCTTATGCTTAAGATAGTTTGATATGCCTAAACAGTCATCTTCAAAATAGGACTTTTCCGGCAGTGGATTGAGGAAGTCCTCAATTTCACAACTGATGATCGAGTAATTTTCTGCCAAGCTTGCCAAAAACAAGTAAGTAAACATAGCTATCTTTCGTTTTATCTACCAGACTTCTTCCTTCGGATTTTGAAATCGACATTTAAAATACCTTTACTAACAAGAAGATGTGGTTTGTATGAAGTTGACATTTTTCATGAACACATTATTTTTTAGGTAGATTTCGAAGAAAAATCTACCTATTGCAATGGATACCATGTCATGATTTTCGAAAAATTCTTTCATATCTTTACGTTTCATGCTCCCCTAAGTACGAAACCACCTCCCGCTCAAAAAAGATTGTGATATTTATATATATATATATTTATATATATATATATTTATATATATATATCTTTACACGCTAGCGGCCGTAATTTTGAAGATATTTGAACCAAATTTTAATATGTTATTTCTAGGCCTAATAGTTCGGACAAGTTCGTTAATGAGCAAAATTGGCCCAAGGGGGTGGTCGGGGGAGGGGGTTTAAATTGTTAAAAATGTATATCTCGGCTCCTATGAAGTATAGAGGGAAACTTTGTTTGGATAAATTAGAGTACTCCCTATGGAGTTCAGAGTGACACCAACGATTCGGGGGTTTGAGTGAGGGTGGGGGATGAAAATTCGAAACTTTTGAAACCACGTCTTGTGGGGTAGGCTATCGTTGAAAAGCTCTTGATGAGTACTCTACAAATCAATAAATAGTTTCTTGATAGCTCTCATATGACGCGAGATTTTAATGTTTGAAAATAATAACACTTAAAAGAATTATTATAATATCATAATTTTGTCTTGTTTAGCGGCTTTGCTAATTTTATTCATTGCTGATCTTGCGCACGGCCTCCCAGAATATTATATCCTATTCTTGTTGTCAAAACAAATGATTGTAGGCTCTTCCTCTTTACTGCAGGTTTGCCATGCCAAGGCTAAAAAAAAGATGAGTGCTGCGCAGCGATAATAAATTAAACCAAAAGCACTTTGAAATCTACCTCAGCCTGTAGGCCTGCCTAAAGGGATTTTTAATTATTACCATCTTCTTAGTGTTCGTTGAATTACATACTTTTCAATAAAATACTAGGAAAAGAAAGAACGATTGTATAATTATAGGGTAAATATCTCAATTGTTTATGCAATTTTCGGATTGCCGATATAAGGAATATTTTTTGTTTATTTTCTAAAAAAAACTAGAGTAACTGTGTCAAAATAATAATACAATTTTCGGTGTTAATATTAGCGTTTTATTAAGACGGCTAAAATCTTTTGTTTAAAACCTAAAACTATTCCACGAGAAGAAAAGGCTAAAATACCTTTTATAATAGCCTAAAAATCCGGGCCTTATATATTAGCATAAAATAGGCACTAAATTGGGCTTTACTCCAGCATCAGTCAACCGATTTGATCCAAAATCAATAGGCTTCATCCCATGGGTGTTATAAATGCCCATACCAAGTTTTGCGAAAATCCGAGTATTTGAGTTATCGCGCTTACGGACACAAGGACAGACGAACAGGTAGTTTCCCGTCTACCACACAATCTCATAACGTACCGGTACCATGTTGTAAAAATCGGTTATTACGGAAAACGACCAAGAAGGATCATCGTCTTGACTAGATACCATTTGCAGCCATCGATTGCAGAAGACAAGAACTACAAGTATAGCTGACACTGTGTCTCCGTTTGTTCGAGTGAATCTAAAACCTAGAGCCCAGACATTTAATTATGTTCGAATAAGAGTCATAAGCAACTTGTCTATAATGGTAATTAAAACACTTTTAACAAAATTATGAAAATAACATCAAAATTAAAAGTAGGAAATGACAACAATGATTGACTTTGAATTTACTAAACAAAATGGCATTGATAAAAAAAGTCATATGTGGGAAAAGCTTGCAATTCCTTCAACAACCACGAATTGTGGTTATGTTCAGTTTCATAATGCTATTTGCAAACATTAAAGTGTATCCTACTTATGATAGGAAAGTGATGCTGAAACATGGCATATGTAGCAGTAACATATTCAATACATTGGCAGAAACCAGAATAAAATCACAGATAATAAACCTGCTCTTACAAAGTGACATTGGTTCTGAGTTAACATCTCAACATCAAGATGTATTGTTTAAATACCCCAACTTAATGGATAGGTGTTAAAGTTGCCCATCACAACTACCATAGATATTCCAGTACAACTTCAGATTTTCGGCAATTTGTATGTAGAACTTCCTCTCGAGTGTGCAACCAGAAGTTTTTCATTTTCCAAGGTAAAGAATAATACATAGATTACATTAGTAAAATCTGTTCCTCTCATGAGTGCGCAGATGTTTTGTGAGATACTGCAATTGGGAAAATATTTTAGCACATATATCACACGAAAATGACTTTTGTCCAGTGTGAGTGAGCATGTGTATTCCGAGATTCCTTTTATGAATAAATGTTTTAGTACATATATCACACGTAAATGGCTCATGTCCGGTGTGAAACAGCATGTGTTTTTTTAGATTCCCCTTTATACAAAATTTCTTGGTACATATGTCACATGTGAATGGCTTATGTCCAGTATGAATTAGCAAATGTGTGTTGAGATGCCACCTATTGTAAAATTTCTTGGTACATATATCACACGTGAACGGCTTATGTCCACTGTGAGATATCATGTGTCTGTTGAGATGCCCTCTATGTGAAAATTTCTGCGTACATACATCACACTTGAATCGCTTGTGTCCAGTGTGAGATAGACGGTGTGTGTTGAGACTACCTCTTTGGGAAAATTTCTTGGTACATATATCACACGTAAATGGCTTATGACCAGTGTGAGTGAGCATATGTTCTTTTAGATGCCCTCTTTCACGAAATTTCTTTGTACATATATCACAGGCGAACGGCTTATGTCCAGTGTGAGATAGCATGTGTCTGTTGAGACACCATCTTCGGGAAAATTTCTTCGTACATTTATCACACTTGAATCGCTTGTGTCCAGTGTGAGATAGACGGTGTGTGTTGAGACTACCTCTTCGGGAAAATTTCTTGGTACATATATCACACGTAAATGGCTTATGACCAGTTGAGTGAGCATATATTCTTTTAGATGCCCTCTGTCACGAAATTTCTTGGTACATATATCACAGGCGAATGGCTTATTTCCAGTGTGAGATAGCATGTGTCTGTTGACAGTCCGTCTTCTGGAAAATTTCTTGGTACATATTCCACACGAGAAATGATTTTCTGGAGTACGAGTTATCTGTTTACTGTCTCCAGCAGAGGATGTGCTTGTACGTACAGCAGGTCAGTGTGATTGCATTAGCTGATCCTCTTCTTCATTATTTACTTGTGAAACTCCTGAAATCTGCTCTAAGTTGTGAATGGTGCTGCATGCTGTAGAATCAGAGTAGTCCGTATTCTCACTCTTGACTTCTTGTGTCTGTATTGTATCAAATGTTATTGGGATAGGTTATCTCTTCAGTTGGGTTTCATGAATATCTTCCTTAATTTCAATCTTAATATACTCAGATTTAAGGACAGACTCCATTCTATACCATACACAACATAAATCCCCATCCACCACACGGTTTTCGCTTAATTAATTCTAGTTTCTACCTTCTTGTCACATTACTCCATCAACTAAGATGTATGTTATTATCTGATGGGCAGTGACTCGTGGAAATACAGCTTCTGCACAGTCAACACAGACTCTCATTGCAGTGAGTAGAAAGAGGCCCATGACGTCATACTTAGTCAATATTATACAAGAGTGCCCATCGCAACAAAGTCTTTTCCCCCCCACAAAAAAACCCAACGCCCTTAGCTCAATGTTTAGGCTACTGAGAGCTCAATTTCAACTTTTTTTAACCACAGGTAGGAAGTTAGAAAAACTCGATACCACCATAGCTGTTTTGATACTGGCTGCACCTACATATTAAAAATTTAAACAAGGAATTAGAAAGTTAAAATAGCCAAATAAGGAAAAATGTGAAGTTAAGAAATAAATATATATTTTTTGTCGTATTGGCCTATTTTATCATTGTGTTGTTTAGTGAATCCTATTGTAGCTGTGAAGCTGAATTATTCCACCCCTTTCGATTTATTATAAACAATAGTTAATTCATATTTATTCGAATCATTCAAATTATTATTATTATTATTTCGGTATCAAAATTCTCGTTTAGATTATTATTATTATTTCCTAATTCCAAATTTGAAATCTTAACTGTAAAAGAAACGTATATTTCGAAAATACAACGTACTAAATTCATAGTTTTGGCCCGCGAATTGTCTTAACCAATAGAACTGTTTTACGTAATGAAGAATACAGCCAATGGGAGAGAAGCATCCATTAGCCGCGAACTTAGCGTGGTCAAGAGCTCACTTCCACCATATTCGCCGAGGAGAGCAGACCTCCGTACGTTGCTCTTGTGGAAAGTCGCGGGAAATATTACCTAGCATAATTGCGATTCTCACTAAAGCCACTTGTAAAACACGTATGTATATTATAAAAGATAGCGTGTGAGTTTTCATTTACTTTGTGAGAAATAAGAAAACAGAAATACACGTAAGTACTTGATAAATGCAATTGAAGTGGTGAATTTACACAAACATCTACGCAGAACACAGTTAATTTGAATAAATGCCGATATAAAATGTTTATAGTGAAGTTATCATTTATAGAGACATAACTAGCTATAAACCAATCCCTCAGATGATTCGTGTGATACCCTGAGCTACAAAAGCCGTGGAAAAGATATAGGTGCAGAACTGACGGAGCCCAACAGAGCATCGAAGTAAGTACATTTCCACAACGAATCCAGCTCCCATCTCAATTGCCCCCCAACCTAGCACCCATATATCAATTTGGTGCACCAACGTGTGGCTTTTTAAGAACAATCTAACTGTGTAAAGACTCTGTGAACAAATATTCTAATTGGGACATTAGCAAGCAGATTGCGATACACAGAATTAAGTGAGAATCGTTAGCTAGGTACGGTTACGCGCAACAATCACCACGCCATCACGAGGTCAGCCCAGGTGTTCGACATCATGCAGTAGGCAGCAGCTGTGACCATCCAACATCAACCGCCAACAATCAAGTTCCAGAATGAAAGTAATTGTGTGAAGCCTGCGAAGCCTACAAATAAAGTAAGGTGTTATTTTTATGATTATAAATGAAACTCAGAGGCCGCGAAATAATGTCGCCACAGAAGGAAAGTTCAGATGTGTTAGAAAATGGACAGGACTTGCTAACTAGTACCGAGATGGAAGGTATTGTAGACAACATAAGTGCTGATAGTAGTTTACAGTTAGTAGATGAGATTGTTACTGATATGGAAGTTCAGGTCGAGACAGATGTTTCCGTTTCAAATGTAAACGTGACTAGGCGCGAAGATAGTGAATCTTCAGATGACCAATTAGAGAACTCAATTAAAAGTTTTATGCAGCAAATGTTCAATAAGCTTAGTAGTAAAATTGAGGATGTTAAGACTGACATAAATGATGTAAAAAGTGACGTTAGCAAAGTTAGTACTGATGTAAATAATGTAAAAGCAGATGTAAATGAAAACATTAGTCTGAAGTTAGTACAATTGGATGAAAACTTGACAAAGTTGAAAGATGATCTAAAACAAGAAGTGGTAAAGGAAGTACAGGAAAGGCTAGGTGATTTCAAAGAGCAGGTTAATAATGACGTCACCGTTGCTCTAGAGAATATTCAAACTATTGTAAATAATGATATATCAGAAGTAAAAGAGGTTATTTCAAATGTTAGCACTAACTTGCAAACAATGCAAACAGATGTTTCTAATACTAGTGAGGAAATGAAAGTTATTGTAGCTAATGTGTCGGAACTAGACAATAGTGTGACTCTTATGAAAATGCAGATGAATGCTTTCGACGAAACATTGTTAGGTTTTGCTAAGATAAATGATGAGGCTAGAAATGACTTAGAGAAGAAGAATCAGCTGTTAAAAGTCAAACAGAAAGACATTGAAATACAGATTGTAGAAGCGCAAGAAGAGTTGACAGTGTTGAGTAGGAGAGTACACAAAGATGAAGAGTTACTGACAAGTAGAATTTGTGTATTGGAAAATAGATTAAATGTTCCTGTAACTTCACCTGTAATTAATGATGTGAATGTACCTCAACTGGGAAACAATATGAATAGGAATGTCGTTGAAGAAACTTACTCACAGTTACCATGTAGATCTCCTAGATGTCAGGAAAGGATAAACAGTCATAATGGTTCCCAGGTGCAGGATATTAATGTACCTTTGTCCACAGGAGTTAGTCAGTTAGGCACAAATTTTCCTAGCTACCTGATGAACGAAATTAAGTTACCTGTTTTTGATGAGAATAATAATACCAATCCACAAAATTTCTTAACTGAACTTCACGATTATTTTAGGTTAAGAGCCATTCCGTCTAACATGTACATGATCATAGTAAGAAAGGCATTGCAAGGTAGATCTTTGAATTGGTTCAATTTGACTACAAATGAGACTACGACATTTGAGGAATTCAAAAGAAATTTTATCAGTAGATATTGGAGTTTATCCAAGAGAAACAACATTAGGATGCAGTTAGCTAATGGTGTGTATGAGCCAGAGTCAGGTCAGACGATGATTGACTATTTTTTGGAAATGGCCGAATTAGGACGACAAGTAGATCCTCCACTAAATGAGTTTGAGTTACTGGAGACTGTTGTAAATCACTTTCCAGAGAATGTGAGACTAAATCTGATAGTAGCAAAACCCAGAACTTTTTCTGATATGTTAGAATTGCTTGCTGCTTTTGAGCAAAGGAATATTTTCAGGAGTAGGCAGAGCTATATGAATTCAAATGATAGAATGTACCCTCCCACTAACAGGCTTACAAATTCTGGGGTAGGGGCAGAAGGCAATGCAAATTGTGACAGAAGTTATGATGCTAGGAATACCTACAGAGACCCTATGCCTAATCAAAACAGGAATAATCCTAGGTATTTCCAGAATAGATCAGAGAATAGGCCATATAACAGAAACAATAATGGAAGAAATCAGATAAACCATGTCACTTTCAATAGGCAAAACGTTGGAAATGGTAATCATCCAAATTCTTGGCGAAAAATGCCATGGATGAAGAATCAAGGCTATCGTAGGAGGTACCAGAACCGTACTTATAATAATAGAGGTAATAACAATAGCAATGATAGTCAAGTTAGGCCAGGACAAGTAATTAACAATGGTAAGTGGCGAGTCAAAAGTGTTGAGACTCAGCAAAACAGGCTAAATCCTAGAGCCAGGCCATTCAACAGTAATACCCGTAGTGAAGATGTACCTGATGACGTTGTAGAAATCCATGATCAGGAAGATAATGGTAATGTACAACAGTTAAACTAACAAGCCAATATCTCGAGGGTTCGGATGGTGTTGGCGCAAGTTTAGTCAATTCAGGCAAACGTATAGAACCCATAAATAGCATTCAGACACAAAGAAGCTTTTCAGATAATAGGCCTAGTGAAGAAAAGAATAATGCAAGTAGAAGTGAGGTGATTATGGATCCTCCTAGAATAAAAGTAGTGATAGGAAATTATGAGACAACTGCGTTAATAGATACAGGTTGTTCAAATAGTGTAATAAGCGAGTCCTTATATAATAAGCTTATCCAAAACAAAGTTAAGTTAATTTCTATTCCAATTTGCGGACTATCATGCACAGTAGCGATCAAAAGAGCAAAACAGTCAGTAAAATTTCAATGCATGTTGGATGTCAAAGTTGGTGATTCAAAATTTGAAATATTTTTCTTAGTAGTCCCGAAATTAGTTACAGATATTATTATTGGAGTTGATGTTTTTACGGAATACAACAGTATCATAAGTTTTGAGGATAACAACTTAATATTAAATTTACAAGGAAACAAGATGAGCATTCCCTTCGACAATGAGCTGAGTAGAAGAGACGCGTCTAGTGAGTTAGGTGACAACGATATTCCGTATGAGACGTTTATTGTAGAAAATATTCAGATAAATGATATGATGATTCATAAAGTAGGCCCTTGCTTCGATGATATAAATAATGAGGTAGAAGTATGTAGATGTATGACATTGAATTGCGATGACTGCGCTGATAGGTATGAAAATAGTGTTGACGGAGATGTCAACATAGGGCAAGTGGAGATAGGTTATGTCTGTACGAGGAATGTAAAAGAAGCCGACCCTAGCGCGAACTCTATGACAATGAATATTTTGAAGGAGAAAGTTGATATGGCTCACAACTTAAATGAAGATCAACGTGATAGGTTGTTATCGATATTAATAAAGAATAAAGAAGTATTTTCCGAAAACGTGGGACTTTGTAACATCTACGAGCATAAATTTGACATCGAACCAGTTGATGAATTCACTTATAAGAGTAGGCCAATTCCGATTGCATTGAAGAAGGAAGCTGATATGACAATTCAGAAGATGTTAGACTCAGGAGTAATCGAAATTTCAACCTCAAAATACATAAGACATTGCATTGAACATCCAAGAAGAATTAATCACTTGGCTATAGTAAAAGATAGTTGTGTTAAAAATAAAATAAATAATTAAAGAAGTATTATGCAGCGTTATTGTGTCAAAAAGTAAGAGATTAATAAGTTGAGAGATTGAATACAAAAGAATGTGATTAAATAAAAATTGCTTGATAAATAATTAATATTAAATATGTGGTTCTAACTTAAGATTGATTAAACAAAGAGAGATAAGCTGAAGTTAAATAAGATGAATGAATTGCTAAACTGTGCGAACGCGATCCGACACCGAACCCGAGAATGTAAAAATGTTGTAAATAAAATACATATATATATACCTATGATTTAAATATAGAAGTTTAAGGTTTTGTATATAGTAGAAAAATAAGATGGATTGAACATTAATGTTGATGTATATAAAATGTTTATTATTTAAGAGGGTTATGTTTGTACATAAATTGTTTATTATTCAAGGGTAATGTTGTGATGTAATGCAACATAGTGTGATACTGTATATATTTATTTATTTGTCAAAAGTGTGTTGTATTTGTATGATGTATGTACACATATTATAATAGTGATTCAAAGGAAAGAGAATTCGTGTAAAGGAATAAGATAGTGATATTTTACAGACGATGAGTGCCTCGATGTAAATAAATTTTTCAAGTATGGACGATGAGAATCTCGACATATATATATATTTTCAAAATGTTTAAGAATTCTCGATATATATAACTAACAAGAAGTGTTGTCATATACTAGACATGTTTGTTTTTCAAGAAATAATTTTCAGAGTTAAGAATGTTTAAATAGTATTTTTAATTTATTGTTCGAATGTTTGTCATTTTTTTAAAATATTATGTTAAAGGAATGTCAGGGTAATACAAACCTGATTTGATTTAATTTGTGTATATCCAAATAATTTTGGTGAAATTCATTTAATTCAAGTTGTAATGTTTAACACGTACACCTATGTTACACTAACATTTATCATCATTCACCATTTCAATGATTAATTTTGAATTTTTACTAATCCAAGCGTAATTTAAATTTATTAAGAATAAATATTCTGGGGTATGATGTGTTAATTTAATTATTTACCTTTTCGGACATAATTAAATTAACACAGGGGCATTTTGAAGCTGAATTATTCCACCCCTTTCGATTTATTATAAACAATAGTTAATTCATATTTATTCGAATCATTCAAATTATTATTATTATTATTTCGGTATCAAAATTCTCGTTTAGATTATTATTATTATTTCCTAATTCCAAATTTGAAATCTTAACTGTAAAAGAAACGTATATTTCGAAAATACAACGTACTAAATTCATAGTTTTGGCCCGCGAATTGTCTTAACCAATAGAACTGTTTTACGTAATGAAGAATACAGCCAATGGGAGAGAAGCATCCATTAGCCGCGAACTTAGCGTGGTCAAGAGCTCACTTCCACCATATTCGCCGAGGAGAGCAGACCTCCGTACGTTGCTCTTGTGGAAAGTCGCGGGAAATATTACCTAGCATAATTGCGATTCTCACTAAAGCCACTTGTAAAACACGTATGTATATTATAAAAGATAGCGTGTGAGTTTTCATTTACTTTGTGAGAAATAAGAAAACAGAAATACACGTAAGTACTTGATAAATGCAATTGAAGTGGTGAATTTACACAAACATCTACGCAGAACACAGTTAATTTGAATAAATGCCGATATAAAATGTTTATAGTGAAGTTATCATTTATAGAGACATAACTAGCTATAAACCAATCCCTCAGATGATTCGTGTGATACCCTGAGCTACAAAAGCCGTGGAAAAGATATAGGTGCAGAACTGACGGAGCCCAACAGAGCATCGAAGTAAGTACATTTCCACAACGAATCCAGCTCCCATCTCAATTGCCCCCCAACCTAGCACCCATATATCAGCTGTCTAAATAGACTAATAGAGTAACAGCCTTACTAATAAAAGCTGCTTATATTTGTGTAGAACTGCTGTTTGGTTGTTCACCGCGCAAGTTCTACATACGTCGTATTAAGGGAGGACCGAAGTAATGAGAATGATTTTATAAACTATTTGGACTAGAAACATGAAATTTTGTACAAATAATTTAAACATAAACAGATGTTGAAGTTTCAAATTCATTTTGATATCTCAATTTGTTTAGAGATAGGCCTATAATTAAATTAATTGATTTTTTTAAATCAAAATTGAAATCTATCTCCTCCGACAGATATTAAAAAATGGATCTGACATTATATGATGCTTGCTTAACAAATCCAATGATTCAGATTATTGATATTGATTATACTTTTTGTTTTAAAAAAATATTTTACCCGGAGAAATAAAAATTTGATAAAAAATTGATATATATTTTTATGTTAAATGTTAATTTTTAAAAACTAAGACCCGTACCAAAAATCTGATTAGACATTTTATTGTACACATCACAAAGTACAATGAGAAAAAAATTTCATAGCTGTATCTATATTTTTATGGGAGAAGATAGATTTTGAATGTGGCAAATTAACATTAAAATTGAATCTGAGAAA
This sequence comes from Ectobius pallidus, assembly GCA_964059195.1. Taxonomy (NCBI): domain Eukaryota; kingdom Metazoa; phylum Arthropoda; class Insecta; order Blattodea; family Ectobiidae; genus Ectobius; species Ectobius pallidus. The sequence continues at coordinate 185,954,721 of CAXKWD010000004.1, read as the reverse complement.
ACAAGCGATTAAAGTTTACATGCACTCAGAGTAAAAAAAAAATCTGATGTGAAAGTCACATAACTTCCTCTGCCCAAATAAAAGTTAGCAGTATTCACATATCCTTGTACAGAATCGCAAGACACAATTTTACGCAAATACCTCTTTCAATGATGCGACTAAAAGCGAAGTCTATATAACAAACTTTTAAAAAAAAAAAGAACAAATGACTGCAGACGTTTATTGAACTTTCTGCCGTAAAATATAATTTCCGAAATTTATCGAATATTTCCCTCAGATACATCTTTACTCTATGCATGGCCAACAACACATCTTTCTCACTTCACATTCTTATATAGAATAAGAGGCCGTGAAAGACGCGAATTCAGTTGTTCATCACGTAAGACAAACTTTCTACAAACAGTGGGTGAACAGTGGGTGGCTTGTAACTACCCTCAGAGAATTTTCTCGAAAAAATCTTTCAAATAAAAGTTTTAACTCTTAGTATAAGCAACCCATGTGCAAAATTTAAAGAAAATCGTTAGAGCCGTTTTCGAGAAAATCGCGAAAAACGAAAATTTCTTCATGTAAAGTCCCCTTAAAAATACGAGAAAATAGTCGCCAATCTTATCCTCACATCTTCAGAAGGTACCTGACCCAAATACGAAATTTTGTTTTCATACGATTTTCCGTTTTGGAGCTAGCTTGTTCACAGATATTCCACACAGACACACACACAGACACACTGACACACAGACATGTTTCCAAAAATAGTATTTTTGGATTCAGGGGGCCTTGAAACGTGTATATATGCTAAAAACTCAACTTCGAATTTTGGGGTCGAAAACAATACTTCCTCTACCTATAGTACCTATGGTACGGGCAGAGGAAGTAATAAGCATCTTCTGTACCTATAAATAAACCTTTATAATTACAAACTTCTTAATTACACTGAACTATCACTAAATATGAATGGAGTCCTACACAACACTTATATTATATATTTTACACCTAAATACACTATATTTAATACGACTACGTAACAAAGGATAGCACGAGGATTACGTGCATTACTTTAAAAATGGCGCCAGAAACACCTGTTCCATGCGCCCAAATGGCGTAAAATTTTTCACAGATATACTTTAGAGTATGATTGATGTTTTTACACTAAAATAAAGAAATCGAATTTTTTGACCAAACACTTCTGTCCTCCCTTAATAATAAACGCAGCATAACTGTCAAGGGTTACACAGAGTTTGAATGTGAAAGGTCATCAAACACGTCACGCTGGTCATGACATTACTAGCCCGCGGCTAAGGAGGACTGCAGACGCCAATGTCAGCTTCTGTCGGAGCAGTGAACAAACAGGAGTGTGTCGTCTGCCGAGAGAAAATTTAGTTCCAGCATTTAATTATATTGTTATCAGAAAGCAGTAATCATGGGTACAAGTATGGAAATATGTCCCGCAAACAAAGAACAATGTTTATAATTCCGCAAAAGCAGCTCTGAATATGCGTAGCCTCAAAATTCAATCTCAGACATCTACGAAACGACCGGCTGTTACGGATATCGGCCATCTTGATAATTTATGTCAAGCTTATACAAGGGGGTCAGGATGTGTAAAGCGTTGCACACATTCAGCCTTATGCAAGGATTATTAGTACATTTTTTCTCCTCAGCTGTGTATATTCCTGGTATAAATGTTACAACTGGATTATTAGCAAGACTGTTTGTGTACTAATGCTATATACATACCAGAAAATTATCCTACGATAAGCCGCATTCTATAGGACGGTATGATATTTTTTATGATCCAGCACATTTTATTAAAAAACTCGAAAAACACAGAGTTAAAAATATCGGTACCAAAAATTGTAATAAATGTGTCTACTACGTTTACATTATTGTTATAAGAGTGTAATATTGCATATTTCAACATACATTACCATGCTAATAATTGGAGTTTTAAACAAAACTAGTATAAATAATAATTATTAGACCCTACATGTAAAATTAGCGGTGTTTGTCAGTTTGTACATTTGTTTAACTTGATTGTTGTGACCAGCGTGAGCTTACAACATTCAAGCGATCGCGATGCTTTTATTTCCAAGTTATGACGAAAATAGTCAAAGTCAACTGTAATTGATTTGACATTGAAATGTATTACTGAGAACTGATGCTTCGAAAACGCAAAAAATGCACGTTTTCTGCCCGTTTTTCACTCACAATTCACGAACGAAAGTAAAAATTAAAATTCCGGCTTTGAGATGCATTTTCCGACCTTTCAGTCCACCTATGTTTAAAATGTCAGATCTCGGCGTTCAATAGATTTCGCTGGGCATCGCAGACGGAGAGAAGGACAAACACTTCCTTTTATTAATCTAGATTATATCACAAGTTAATGTTACCGGATGTCTAAAAAGTAGTCTGTGATAACACATGGTACAAGTATTTAATTTTGCTCGTGCGGTTCTTACACTAGTCTCGTTTTGGAAACATACCTAAGTTATTCGTAAAATAAAATCTCTCTTTTAGCACTTGTATCATAAACAACTATTAAACACTCACTGGTCACCACAGTGGGTAAGAATATTGGTGAGTAACAAAATATATATAGGCCTATATATAAAAGGCTTTGTCCTGACTGACTGACTGACTGACTGACTGACTGACTGACTGAACGTAGAGCCTAAACTATAACAGGTAGAGACTTGGAATTTTGACAGTAGGCCTACCTTCGTTTCATAATGTAGGTTCTCACTAAGAAAGGATTTTGAAACAAATTTTATTTTAAATGCCAAAAATTAAATGTTTTTGAGAATACTTAATCCCTTTTTATACAGAATTATCAAATCCAAATCACAGTTCACTTGACACCAGTATTGTTGGAAGTCTTCACATAAGGCTTTGGAAATAAATTAAACGAGACTTGACAAATTAGAGAACTATCAATATAATCCATGTTATAAATAAATATTAAAGAATGAAATCCACGAAAATAATGCAGTCACATAACTTTCTCTGCCCTGGTCATAGAGAAAACAATACGAGATATGGTAGGCCTAATGTGTATATTATTATATCACAGGTTTTGGAGAGAGAAGTATGAAAGTGATATTACAATTCTGTTTAATCTCATCCCCAAAACAGTTTTATGGTAACATGAGAGTGAGAAATAAATATTCCGCAAAGGCAATACAATTTTATGTTACCGGAATTTATGTTTCTTATTATTTGAACCCCTACCAGGCTTGGTGTGTACTGTACAAGCGATGGGATGCAAAATTCTACATCCTCTACGAGAAATAAAAAGCTATAACAAGCGTTTTCTGAGGGAATAGTTTGAGTGTGATAAATCGTTCTTCCTATTTCAAATTCTAAATACCTATATAATGACCTGTAATTTAAAAAACAAAAGTCCTTCGTAAGATAATTTTCAATTACAAAATAAAAAAACCCGGGCGACGCCGGGACTTTTAAGTTAGTATTGAATAAAACGTAAAATCTCAAATAAGATTTCACATCACATGTATTTCTCGTTGAGGTTGTACAGTAATGAAACAGAAGAACATCGCTCAACGTGGGGTTTGCGGGTTACCTTCGCTTCTTCCCCTGAAATTGTTCCAGATCATCTTTCTTATGCCACTTAAACGAGCGGGGAAATGAGGCCGGAATATTAAAACTCTTAGAGAAGATTAATTCAGAGCACGAGGAAGAAGAAGAAAAAAAGGCGCTATTACATAATTTCAACGTGAAATATATTTTTAGGCCGTGAGATGAAGGACACCGGATTCACGCTCCAATAGTTGGCAGTCCTGCAGAAATGAAGGTGTTTTCTATGCTACTTTTTCTAAAACGACTGTATAATATTAGGTTTGTTCACAAAGCAGATCCGTGACTGCTTGAGAATTTGTTGTACTGCGCATGTCCAGTCTGTAACTTATCCGTGATTTACAAGAATTTGGAATCGATAGTTTCTGCCCGGGCCTACATTTTCACGACATTCCTCTCATGGTGAGGAAAACCCACACCTAGGAAATTTCTCCCTACCAGAAATCGAACCCGGGGCCCCTATAGGAAGACATTGAACGCATCCCGTACGCCACAGCTGTGTTTGTAATTTAGTTTCACTTCCCGTTGAGTGGAAAAGAAAGTCATAAGGCCTTTACTCTGCAAGGTAGTAATAATGTACCGGTAATATTATTATTATTTTTTTTTATTATTATTATTTTCATCATAGAACAGAGGCGTAACGAAGGGGGTTTTGGGGGTTTGAACCCCCCCATTGATTAAAAAAAGGAAAATTGTATAATTTTTTTAAGTCTGTTTATAAATTACTTAATACGAGTATAAAGCGTGGGAAGCTTAAAACTCGTTACTGTGCAACTTAATTTTTTTAATTTTCCGGGGGAGGACCCCCGGACCCCCCTCTCCTTGGGGGGTATTCCATACTCCCAGACCCTGCGGATGTTATAACCCCCCCTTATGGTCGGCCTGGTTTCGCCTATGTCATGGAACGTCAAAATAATGCTCTTCAAAATAGTAGAAGCCGGTAAATCGTTCGAACAAGTGGAAAAATTCAAATATCTGGGAGCAATAATTACAGACACAAATAATTCTAAGGTAGAAGTTAAGTGTAGACTCATATTAGGAAATGCCTCTTTTTCTGCAGTTCAGAAACTCTTGTCTTCTCGTCTTCTGTCCAGAAATCTAAAAATAAAATTTTTAAAGACTATTATCCTGCCGGTTGTATTATATGGATGTGAGACATGTGGTTGTATAAATAAGACCAAGCCGCGGCTCAAAACTCACTAATTCATAGCAGCTGCTTGGTTTGGTATAAATAAAAGGCGGCTTCCTCAACCACCTGCCTAGCCGTTGCTCAACGACCTTGACAGCTCAGCCGCTGCTTAGGATTTGGTATAAATAAAACTAAGCCGCGGCTCTCTGTTGGTAGCAGCGGCTTGCTTTTTTCTGAGGTACCTCATTTGCGGACTCAGCTTGCTCAAGTGAAGTTTTTAATCGTATTGGCGGGGTTCATGGGGGTGATTTTTTAACCAATATGAGTAATTTATAAGGAACGTATGGATTATGATGTGCACAGATGTAAAGAACCGGTTGTACAATAAAATTGTAAAACATGTGTAACTTAACTTGTTACTTTTCTTTATTATTATAATAATAATAATCATGAAATAATACATCATTATAAGTCTAACACATTCTCATATTTTACTGTTATCAATATGAACTAAAATATTTCAAACGTGAATAATTCTTTTAACACTATTTCAAATTGTAATGCTGTAAACTAAATAACTTCAAATCTATTATGTAGCAAGTAGATTCAAAACGAACGTATTTTATGAATTAATTATGGAAAATAATTAAATATTAATAAAAGAACTACATATATATGTAGACCTACCTTCTTTACTAATAGCAAAACATATTGAAATAAAAATGGAAACTCCATCCTCTTACAAAGCTATTTAATGTGGGACAAAATAAGCTGATCTGAACAAATCTCACACCCTTAAAAGCTTATCCGGGTTTGTTTGTCTTGCTATCAATTTGACTATACCCCCTCTTCAAACAAACATAAATACTTGGAGGGAATGAAAGAAACGGGGTAGAGCACCAGCTTTTAGACTCTTCAGTGGTTCAGTCTGCACAAGAGCAAACTATTAAAACTGCTAAGATTATAAAATATCCTAATTATTTACCTAATAGGTACTAAGTATACTTGTGATTTTAGGACAATTGCCTACTCTGTTAAGTATTATTTAAAATGTTAAACTATAATACGTTTCTATGACGGTACAAGTAAGCAAAATATCGGAATGTGCTTATTAGTATAAAATGTTAACTTTTGTTTATTAAAATTAAGTAAAATTATATCTGTCTACTGTTTTAGTTAAATGCTTAATTCATTAATTTACAAGCCTAAACATAATTTTTAGTGCCCTAAAATCAAGGTTTTCTAATAAAACATGGATACTAGAGAATACTGTAGGATAAAAATTCCTCTGACACTGGGGCTTGAACCCAGGACCTTTTAATACTAGGCCTAGAGATGTAACAACTACGAGGACATGTTCACACTCTCTTGTCTCTTTCCTTTCTCCCAAAGTAGCTTTTCTTTCTTTAAATTCAATACTTTTTTACATTATATACTGAACTTTCAATTTTAAATCGGTCACAGACAGTCAAGTGGCATGTTTGTTTACACAGCTGCAATGTGCCGGGCGGTATGGGATGCAGGTGTTCAAGCACTTGCTACCAGTAGCCTGAGCCGCGGCTAGGCAAGGAGGGGAAAGTTTTATTTATTTGAAACAGCCAGCCGTTGCTATATTCTCAACCTTCTCATAAGCAACGGCTCGGTAGCAGTGGCTTTCTTTTATTTATACAACCAATGGTCTCTTACTCGGGAAGAACATAATCTAAGAGTATTTTGAAAAAAGGGGGCTTAGGAAAATATTTGGGCCTAAGAGAGATGAAGATGGGAACTGAAGAAAACTGCATAACGACGAGTTTCATAACCTGTACTCTTCACCGGATATAGTAAGGGTAATTAAATCACGGAGGATGAAATGGGGGAGGAAATACATATCTAAAAATATTGACTGTGAGACCCAAAGGGAAAAGACCACTTGGAAGACCTAGACGTAGGTGGGAGTATAATATTAGGATATATTTAAGGGAAGTAGGATTTGCGAAGGATGGTTGAATGGTTGAATGGCAGGCTCAGGTAAGCGCTGCAATGAGCCTTCGGGATCCATAAAATAGATAATATCCCTTTAGCTTGCTTAGGAATTGCCTATTACCATTGAGTAAGTAAAACATGAATAAATCACGGAGGATGAAATGGGCTGGACATGTTGCACCCATGGGGGAGGAAAGCCATTTCTCAAAAACATTGACTGGGAGACCGGAAGGGAAAAGACCACTTGGGAGACCTAGACTTAAGCGGGAGGTCAGTATTAGGATAGACTTAAGGGAAGTAGGATTTGCGAGGGATGATTGGATGGAGTTAGCTCAGAATAAGGTTGAATGGCGGGCTCGGGTAAGCGCGGCAATGAATCTTCGGGTTCGTTCTTTAGATTGCTTAGGAATTGTTTATTGCCATCGAGTAAGTAATAATAATGATATTATAATGTAATATAATATTATAATTAGGGCTGTACCGATTAATCGATTAAACATTAAACATTAAACATTTAATCGTCGATCAATTACATTTTCCGATTAATCGGTTTACTCTAATTCTGAAAAACGTTTTTCGAGAAATATGTCAAATGACCAAACTCCTTTCTCTCGCTTCTACGGCCTTGGCACAACATGTGTCATTCAGCCTATTATTTCCAAACAATTACCGTTATTCAGAAACATGAATGGTAGTTTAGTCAACAAACTCGTGTGTCTCAAGTCTTGGCTGAAAAAGTAACCGGAAATGTAAGTTTTGTATATATGTTTTCACTCGTTAACTAATAATGGCATTTATTAATTCCGGATTTCTTCTGATTATCTGTAGTGTAGTAGTTATTAAACGTGTAAAACGATATTAAATGTACAGTTTGGTTTCGATTAAAATACTGACCTGTTTGTCGATTAATCAGTCGATTAATCGGTCGATTAATCGATTAAAGCAAGCGTTAACTCGATTAGAAATTTTAATCGGTACAGCCCTAATTATAATGTAATATTATTATTATTTTCATCTGCAATAACCACTCTCCTATGCCACACACAACACTGATCAATACGAGAGATCAAGAGGTTTACAATCCTTTGTGGTCCATGTTCATATCCATTCATCAGAGGGTTATCAGTAAAACAGAACAGAATTTGCAAGCTCACAATTCCATACATTTTTTTTTTCCATAACGTATTTACTTTTATTTTCATGTTTAAAGTGTTTGAAGTGGTGGACATAACGAACAAATCTAAACAAGCATACAACATATAAATGAAACATGTGGAGGAACATGGACCTTACACCAATAAACAAAGTGATACATGTGAGAGGGTGGGGTATATTTCATGGTTAAAACAGCTGTACAAACTGTTTCCATTCCAAACTTGTATAAAAAGCCACAGCATCGGCCTATATCAGCTTACGTGATGTATGTAGTAGTAGTAGTGTATATTTATATCTCATAAAATGTCTTATATATAAACAAAATATCAACATTAATTAATGCAGGGGTCAGTATAGACCGTACTTGCTCATATGCTATAGGCCTACATTGATTATCACCCAAAAACACCCAACTACAAAACAAATAAAATCAGGTAAACTGATATAACAAAATGCCAGTATGTTCTTGTTTAATCAGTGATAATTGCAATTATGATATGCAGAAAAGAAGTTATTTTTGTAATGTATTTCCGAATTAAGCTGCAGATCGATTCATTAAGCAGGACTTACGGAAGAAAATAGGTGTAAAGTTTGATACTTAACCTTAATTCAAACTCGTATACACTGATACAAGGCATTCTTAAAATATGTCAACATTTCACAAAATACACAGGCGAAGAACTTCACTTAATGTACATAGGCCTAATTATTTCACAGTAATATATCTTCTGTTTATAACAGTATTCAACTTGATCAACGAAATAAACATCTGACTAGTTTGATAAACAAATGCGAAGGGACATGTCATGGCTAACTGTATTGCAAATTCCAAAGCCGTATATGAACAGTGTAAAACATGTTGTCAGGATAACCGATTTGCATTTGTTAAATTCTTTATAATATATTACCATAAAATAGGCACTGAATTGGGCATTACTCCGATACAGTATTTGGGGTATATAAGACCCCACCAGCATTTTAACTCAACCTGAAAACACCAGCATAGTTAAGGGTTAAAAAAAAAAGTTACTTGCAATTACCTGAAAATCCACATAATCACTGATTCATGAGCTATAAAGTCAATGTGTTATAAAGTTTGAACTGTTTTATTTATACTGTATTTAATTCAATTTTATTAAATTTAGCTTTCTGTGTTTATGTAAGTCATCATAACTGTTTTAATTGTAAATATTTGACTGGTAGAGCCACAATACATAAATAAAATAACGCAGGTTTTAAATTTTGCGATTGAACGCGCACTTCTGCATTGCAGCCCTTTCCTCTACGTTCGTATGAAAGGGTAGATGAAGCTTGACAAGGCTCTGGTGTTTTATGCAGGAGGCTTTATAGTAGAGAAATTTAATTTTCTTTGGTAAATGAGACAATCATGGGACAGCAGACAACATGTCGTGTCCAAGTGAAATGCATTCTATTTTCTAGAGCGAAATTGAATAGAAACTACATATAGCGGGTAATTACACCTCTCCATGGCAACAGCTAATGAAGTTACTTGAGAGATTTCATGTGTGAATTGCACGCATGGTCAGCTCATCCTAGCGAAGCAGCCATGACCACCTTTAAACTACATGCACAACTAATATTTAAAGATGACACACTCGTATTTCAAAGTTATCTATATTAATAAAAGGAAGTGTCTGTCCTCCGTCTGTCTTCCTTCTGTCTGGATGCCCAGCGAAATCTACTCAACGCAGAGAACTGAAATTTTAAACATAGATGGACTGAAGGGTCGGAAAATGCACCTCGAAGCCGGAATTTTAATTTTCGCTTTCGTTCGTGAGTTATGAGTGAAAAACGGGCATAAAACGTGCATTTTTTTGCGTTTTCGAATCATCAGTTTTCAGTTATACATTTCAATGTCAAATCAATTACAGTTGGCTTTGGCTATTTTTGTCATACCTTGGAAATAAAACTTTCGCGATCGCTTGAATGTTGTAAGCCCTAAATATGGTCAAACGTTGTTTTATTTGGACGAAACTCACTATCTCGAATCTGAGGTCGCTTTTACCAGGCGACGCTATCTAATCGTGGTATATAATACACGTGATTTAGGTGTTAATAAATACTGTATGTTAATAAATATAATGATTTAACTATTATGCTCTTAATTTTCAATTTTTGAAATAATTATCGCGGGCGAAGCCGCGGGCACATGCTAGTAGAACAATATGTAAGAGTACTTATGCAATAAGAAACTTAACTACTTAATGGATTCTAATACAAGTGCTATCGGAAATATTCAAGATAAAAAGAGTAAGTGAAAATTCAGATGTGTTTAAGGGGGGACATACAATTTTCAGTGAAATTCATAGTTGGGAAAGAGGTGAGTTTCATTATTTTTCCCCTCAGCAATTAATTGTTCTACAATCTTGCAATCTGACATAGCCTACTCTTTATCGACTACTTCTATAATTGCATACTATTTTTAAAATTAATCAAGCGGTTAGCCTATAGTTACGGATAATTATCATTTCAAAATGGCATCCACGTTTTCTGCCCTGAAATGCCGTTTCCTTGACAGCTTCCACAAATGTCAATATTCCTGAGTGATTATTTTTCTGTGTATTTCTTAATATCAAGTAATCATTCTGCAATCTACAATCATATTTAACATTAATAGTTTTTTTAAATAAAAAAAATATAAATGATTCTTAATAGATTTTTAAATATACTTAGGGGAGACTGCCCCGGTACCGGTCAGGCCTCATTACCGGTCAACAAGGTTTCCTCTAAAATGGCGAGAGATAGCAGCAGAAAACAGTTATGAAGTGGTAGGCAGGAAGAAAAGGAACATTATTCCTCTCATAGAGTCCGTGTTTGTCTCGCCATTTTAGAGGAAACCTTGTTGACCGGTAACGAGGCAATCTCCCCATGTACTGTCGATATTCCAAAGATTATACAGTGAGTCCCACACAAGAGTTGGCCAATGACGCGGGATTCTGCGTCGCGGCGGGCACAGCTCCAACTCCCGAGCGATCGGGTGAAATACCTACGCAAATAAAGCCGCGATCGGTGTAATGGTTCAGGTTGTCACATTTACAGTTAAAATTACAATGAAAATAACCACGTACCTAATCACAAGATATGTTGGAAATGTTCTCCTCTTGCATCCACACAATACTGGCACCTTTTTAGGGAATTTTCTTCCACGCGCATAAGTACAGTATCCGAGATAGAGTTAATTTCTCTTGTGATATTGTCTTTTAGGTCTTCTAATGTATGGGAAATTGACCTATACACTTTATTTTTCAAGTTTCCTCATAAATAATAGTCACATACTGTTAGAGAACTTAAAGACAATATCTAAAGAGAAATTAACTCTGTCTCGGAAGCTGAACTTATGCGCGTGAAAGAAAATTTCTTAAAAACGTGCCAGTATTGTGTGGATGCAAGAGGAGAACATTTCCAACAACTCTTGTGATGAGATACGTGGTTATTTTCATTGTAATCCCAACTATAAATTTGAGAACCTGAATCATTACAGAGATCGCGGCTTTATTTGCGTAGATATTTCACCTGATCGCTCGGGAGTTGGAGCAGTGCTCGCCGCGACTCAGAAACCCGCGTCATTGGCCAACTCTTCCGTGGGACTCACTGTAGATATTGTTTTTTATATGATGTTTGGAAATAGAGAGGAAAAAAATCACTAAAAATTATTGTCATTTGTGGAAATAATCACGGAAACGGCATTTTAATGCACGAAACATGGTTGCCAATTTGTAACGATAATTACCCCTAACTGTAACAATTTGATTAATTTTGAAAATAGTAAGCAATTGTAGATGTAGTCAATAAAGGGTATGTCAGATTGCAAGATTGTAGAGCAATTCATTTCTGAGGGGGAAAAAAACCTATGAATTTCACCGAAAGCTGTATGTACCCCATTAAGGGCACAAGTAAGTAAAATGGTACTTATATCGGATAAGTTCTAAGCGATCACAAAAGGAGATCAGGTATTAAATCTAAACAGCTTCATGGAATTCAAGTTAATGGATTATCCGAAAAGGCAGTTCAAATAAATATTTGGTTTTTTTTCTTTCTTGTTCTTTTCTTAAAAAGTATTGTACTTTAATTTTGAAATTTGTAAAGGTTTTTTGTTTATTTGTGTATTTTTTGTATTTGTATTTGTATTTGTATTTGTACGTAAGTTTGTAAATGTAATCTAAATAAAATAATAAAAAATAAATAAAAAAAAAGATAACTAATGTTGTCTGCTTATAAATCTGCAGAAACAGAGGACATAAGAAGCAACCTGATGACGTCATACTGAGAAGAGAGCCACTTATGAGACAACTGCCCCTTTTTACCAGCAGAAATAAAATCGGAAAGAAGTTGAAGCAATTGGTGCAAGGAACAATATGTGAAGTTTCTTAAAGAACAAGGACTGTGCAAAATAGTGATTCTCCTTGAAATGAAATAGTTTATATTCTAAGAAGGCATTGCAATGATAGCAGTTCCACGTTTATAATTATTTTGGAGGAGGAATGAAATATATTCTTGTTTTCACTGATAACTTTGTCCTATAGGGCAGTCTTTGTTTGGAGGAAGTTCATGAAAACGAACACTGAAACAAAAAGTTTGGTCTCTCGAAAATATATTGATGTAAGCAACTTACACGATTTTCTTATAATAAATACTGTTATAAGTTATAAGCAAATACAAAAGTTAGGAAGATACATACAAAGGATGTTATAACCAGGCTTTAAAACTTAGTGCCCGATCGAATATGTTAACAGCAACCGTACCGTACAGACTTTGCTCGGCGTATGCCCTAGCTATCATATGCTAGTTCACGTGATAGTAAACAAACCGAATTACAGATATAGGAAGACCACAAAATAACTTCTCATTATCTAAACTCACATTACAAGCATGCAAAACGATACTTTCTCCTGTTTGTGTATAATAGTCCCTCCCAAATGTTTCAATATATGTTTGCGTTTTAGAACACTTTACTTTCGGCATGCCGAACACGTATAAACACGCACAATGACAAGGTACACTGTTGACCAATTTGAGAGGCACCGTACCACAAGCGCATTCACTTCTCAGTACTGCTATCAGCTACTGTCTTATCAGCCTACGCAATCAACCCCCACCCCCTATACTCAGGTTGTTGGTAACCGGAATCAACTCCTTCTGTGTGTTCGGGCACTAAGTTTTAAAGCCTGGTTATAACACACGCGCATATGTGTATGTAATGTACAGGGTGTATCATAAGTAATAGCCCAAACTGAAACGGTTGAAAGTATACGATAACAGAGAAAAAAGTTCCAGCAAAAATGGGTCCGCAAACAAGCAGTTTGCGATATTTATTACTGCCGCCACTAACTTCATTAAGAAACATCGTCCTAATTACTTTAAATGAATTTGAAAAAAGAGACTTTTCGTGTGATTGTCATTCTAAGTTGCCTCACAATTATCTCATAGCTTAACTTAACAATCTTGATTGATAAACTTCATTTCCGTTTGTGGTAACTTAATATACGTGTCTCAAATGTTCCACTTTAACCAAAAATACATTTAAGTCGCAATAGTTTAATTTGGATACACGGAGTCTAATATATTATTAGCTATATTTTTATGTACTTTTAAAAACATACAAGTCAAACTGACAATATTTAGAAACTAGCAACTAATTGTCGTCTTAGTCAATATATATCTATTAAGACTTTAAAAGCAATAAGTTTTAAAATGCTTTTAAAATTTGTTATAACCCTAAAACTAAAATATTTACATGTTTTTCAGATGTTCATATCTTACTATGTCCATTAATCAAATTCTTCTTTAAAGTGGTCTAATACTTTCAAGTAATTTACCAATAAATATCACTGCACACTGTTCATTGTTTTAAGAATACATAAAAACATAGCTAATAATATATTAGACTCCGTGTATCCAGATTAAACTACTGCAACTTATATGATTTGTGGTTAAAGTGGAACATTTGAGACACGTATATAAACTTAACAAGGAATCCAATTCTACTTCAGTATGTTACATGTCATTAATACTATACACTCTTCCTGCTCAAAGTGTCGTCCTTGCATCTGGATGCAATCAAACAGCCCGGGATCATCTCGGAATTCTTGACAGTCACGTACAATTCTTTGCTGTTGCTGTATGGTAGAGTTCAGCACACCTGACACTGTTTAGACGAGTCATCTGACTGCTTCCACTGTGTACTGTACGCATTGTCTGTCGTGCATGGTTTGATTACAACTCCACCTTGTGACAATGTTCAGTTTTGTAAACAAGAGCACATCGCGGACCGCAACGAGTGAAGCAGAACTAAGGACGTCAGTGGCGGCTCATAACCACACCTTCGCAAAAATTAATCTCGCGAACTTTTTTTTTTTTTTGCGGATCCATGTTTGCATATGTTTGTTTTAAGCATTTTTTTTTTGGTAATGAGGGAATAAATCTATATTGTAGTGTCATCTGTGAACACTCTAATGGAAACATGATCCGGTCTGGGAACTGTATCAGCTGCTCTCCTGGATATCGCAAATCCGATTCCTTAATTAGTTATACATGTTTGAAAACTTCATTCCCCTCTCTGCTTCGGTGTGAAGGGTATTCAGATTACAATATAGGCTACAATTGTTGAAAAATGTGGGAAGTGAATTAATCGTCAACTGTGAAATTGACTGTCTTACACGAGGGATTGTCCGAGCTGATTATCGTTCTGACTGACTTTCATCTCTGGTTGTAATAGCCGAATGGAGTTTTTGAAGTGAAACTTCTTTAGCCTCGGTAGGGGTGAATCGAGAGCTTGTGTAACGCTCAAAATCGTCACTAAATTAGTGTCACACTCAAAATCGTCACGAAATTAGTGAGGTGTGACGGAACGGATTGCACAGAAAACAATCAACTCAATGATTAGGCTTATCCAAAATTTAAAAAATCCAAATATTAAAAATTAAAAAATCCAAAATTCAAAATTTAAAAAATCGAAAATCCAAAATTTAAAAATCCAAAACAAAAAAATTCAAAGATCCGAAATTTAAATAAACCAAAATTAAAAATTAAAAACCAAAATTCCAAAATTAAAAAATTCAAAGATCCAAAATTCAAAAGTCCAATAATCCAAAATTTAGGAAATAAGAAATCCATAATTAAAAAATCTAAATATCCAAAATTTAAAATAAAAAAAATTAAAAATCCGAAATTTAAAAAATGAAACTCCAAAATTAAAACATTCAAAATACAAAATTTTAAAAATAAAACAATCCACAATTAAAAATTGAGACTCCAAAAATAATTAATTCAAAGATCAAAAATTTAAACAAATCGAAAATTACAAAACCCAAAATTCCAAAATTAAAAAAATTTAAAAATATAAAAAAATGTAAAAATCCAATTCCAAAATTTAAAAATCCAAATCCCAATATAAAAAAGTCCAACAATCCAAAATTTAAAAAATCCAATAATCCAAAATTGAAGAAATCCAAAAATTAATACAAGTTTCACTTCTGTCGCGTGGCGTTCAACGCACACTTTTTTCCATAGTAGTACTTAAGCTTATCCCTTTTCATAGCCCGTTCGGGATTAGAGGATTGTTTAAAACATGGTCGACAGGTTATGTGTTTTTTTCTCCCTTGCTAGGAGCTTAGGGTCTGGAAAGTAATGCATTGCTTTGGAAAAGAACTAAAGGAGTTCGCTGAATGCAAACAGAATATATTTTTCCAGGTTTACCGTATTTCATAATGCGATAATAGACCTGACAAGTACTATACATTTCAGGAGAAAATGAGCTACGATTAGATTATCCGCTGAACTGGAGAACTTCTTGATCACCATGACAGCCGGGCCGCACCGATTCCTATCAAATGTACAATGTCGCCAATATCACAATTATGACTACGTGCAGACTGAAATTAGTAGATGTCAGGGTAGTCTACGGATTATAGACCAAATACTCTGAATACTATTTCGTATACGATAAAGCGATGGTAAAACAGGATGAGAATATAATTAGGAAAATGTAAGTGAAGTATACACATAGTCTTCTCACCTCTGTTGTTCGCTTACGTAGGCTACATCCCCGAGTATTTGCAGAGATTACGTTGTGATACATCTATGTGATAATTAAACATAATTATATCTTCCCATATCAGCTGATGCCTACTGATGAAGGTTTTACCACTGTTAGGCTAATATTAATTTTGATTTTTCTAATCCAGTTACCAATTCTGTCAAGATCTCTCTGTAATACATTCTTGTAAAAAGAAAAACAAAGCCAAGGTCAAACTCTTACCATTTGAAAAAAAACAGCCAATAATTGGTTTCGTCTTTACTTTGCTCTTTTCTATATAAGAATATGCATAGGAAGATGGAAATCAAAGAGGATTTCGGATGAGTGGAGCTGGGTGAAGATCTGCCCAGAGAAAATAAGACCTTGGTTCATATCTTGTCGGAATGTGCAGTTACAGAAGAAGTAGGAAGTCATGTCTAAACTTATTGCTGGACATAGTCTATGTGAGGGAAAGAATTCAGGAAATCTATTATGAGATTGTGTGGGGGAGGGGAAAATGTCTGTCCGTCCGTGTGCCTGTGCGCGCGATAACTCAAATACACTTAATCAGATTTTAATGAAACTTGGTATACGCATTTATAACGTCCATGGGAAGAAGCCTATTGATATTGGACCAAATCGATAATAAGACGGTAAAATAAAACATATTATTTATAAACCATAATATTATGAAAAAATACAGAATTTCTAATGGTTAAAGAAGGTTGCTATAGTGTAAATAATAAACCTGAATTAAAATAACAAGAACACTTGGTAGAGATTCAAATAAAAATGATTATCTGTTGCGTGAAAGTAACGATTTGTACATGGAAAAGGTCATCTCAACCTCGACTGAAACATGACCTAAAATGCTGAAAATGACCTAAAAATGTCGAGAATGACCTAAAAATTCTGAAAATGACCTAAAAATTGCCAAAAAATCACCTATCTCTTGAAAATGACGAAACATGCAAAATAAAGCAAAAATAAGCAAAAACAAATTGCCCTTATTTAATCAATTATTTCATGATACACATTTATTCGAGCTATCTTTTAACCTTCACATAAAAAAAGATGCAAAATTATCAAATGCCTTGCACTAATGATGATCCTTTTCCCTCATCAAGACTTAATGACAATGAACAATATCTATAATAATAATAATAATAACAATAATATACACCAAATGAGTTGGGCCCGGAAGCATCTTATCAATGGCGGCATTGGTGTACGGAATGAGTAAGTTGTGCCACGAGAGAAGACTTCAAAAGAAGTGTCAAAGCAGACTTTTCATGTATTCTCTCGTTTTCCCACTTTGAACAGCGAGAGAATGGATTTCTGCTCGAGGCGAACACATCTCATCACAAGATCCATATATGTAAATTAGTCCCCGACACATTCTGTTACCACACTAGTAATGAACCTGTTATTCATCAGAGATTTCCAACAGTGTAATAATCGCTAACCAGTAACGCATTTAAGTCAGCTTTAACTAATGGGAACTTATTAACTATAAACCAGTGGGGATCTTAAAAATGGAAAGTAATTAAACTGCATTTATATCTCCCTTTATACAAGAGCATTTGTCTTGACTTACTTAAGAACTGACTGACAGAGTATCAACGTAGAGCCTAAACAAGAGTGTCGAAACAAGACCTGACGAAAAAGAAATAATTATATATCTAAAACTATTGCATTTATTGACGTGATGTTTTCACGGTTACAAAGAGAAACACGATAAGTTTTAATAAGCCTCTAAGTGAGCACCATTTGTGGCCCGATACTCAATTTCGTGCACACACGCGAAAGCATCTCCGGTGTGACTAGTGCTATTGCATCGTAGATTCGGCCACGCGAATCTGCATTATCGGTCACAGGCGTGCAATACACTTTGCCTTTCACAAAACCCCAGAGAAAGAAATCCAGTGGGGTCATGTCAGGTGACCTTGGTGGCCATGGTGTAGGTCCTTCTCTCCCATGGACTGTGGATTTTTTAATTTGCAGTTGTCTTGCCGCTTCACGAATGGATTTCCTCGGGCTTCTTACAAGCAGCCCGTACCCTTTCAATGTCATTGTCGTTTATGCGCGATTTCTTTGTCTTTCCCTGCTGTGACTCAACATTACCTACCTCCAGAAATTGCTTGTGCCAATGAAGGATTCTGTTTCGGGCGGGAGGATTTCGGCCTTTGTTTGTTTTTAAACGACGTTGTAGCCTACGCACAACTTGCATTCCCAGTTCTCAGAATAAGACTGACTACACACGCTGCGCAGAAAAAAGCTTTTCCTCGTTTCTCCTCGTGCAACAACAATGTGCATGCTCATGCGCATTACGGGATGCTACAAAACAAAACTTTTTGAGTTTGTCTTTCTAACTGTGAAAATACTGAGGTAGTAACTGTAATAGTTTCTGATATATAATTATTTATTTTTCGTCAGGTCTTTCCCGGACACGGTGTATAATAGGTAGAGACTAGGAATTTTGACAGTACCTTTGTTTCATAATGAAGGTGCTCACTAAGAAAGGATTTTGCAAAAAGTTTGATATTACATGCCAAAAATCAAATGCTTTTAGGATACGAAACACTTTTTTACACAGAATTATCAAATTCAAATCACATTCCATGTACAGTTCTCATGACAACAGTGTAGGCCTACTGTTGGCAGTGGTTACAGATAGCTTAGGAAGTAAATCATACGGGACTTTGACAAATTAGAGAAGCTATCGATAGAATTCATTCAAATATTACAGAATGAAATCCACGAAAATAATGCACAATGTGATGCAGTCACATGACATTCTCCACCCTGGACGCAGAGAATACCATTTTCTCACTTCACATTTTGATACAGAATAAGAGTTCGTATTGCGGGGATAGCTTAATCCAGCTGTCTCGGTCTGAGTGTGTGTCAACAAGTAAGTTATGCCACATCAGAAGTCTGTAAAAAATTCTACCCACTGATACGTTGTTCATAGCTGTAGGCTTTGTACTTTTAGTTGAGAAGTACGGATGTTTATCATAGGCCCTAAGCATGCAGAAGGAGACAAATTAGGATGGACCATTTTTAGTCTTGTGCGCGCAGTAAATTATTACGTCCCAGGTTTTGGGGAGGGAAGTACGAAAGTGGTATTCAATTTCTTCAAACGGTTGTATGGTAACAAGAGATTGAGGTAGAAAATATTCCGCAAAGACAGTACAATTTTAAGCAACCGGAAATTCTGTTTCTTCTTATTTGAACCCCTACCAGAAATGGTGCGTAGAAGCAATGGGGTGCAAAATTCTACATCCTCTATGCGCCATAAAAAAAGCTATATCAAGTGTTTTCTGAGGGAATAGTACCTATTAAAGTACCTAGAGTTTGAAAATCGAAAGTTCTTCATAAGTTAATTTCGAATGTAAAAATACAAAACCCGAGGCTACGCCGGAAATTTTGAGCTAGTCGAGTATAATCCACAAAGCTGCTCTTATGAAAATACAAATGTGGGAATAGCAACAAAAGTTGCAAAATGTGTTGCACAAAGTTTATCACAAACATGCGTTAAGATGTATGTTATAGATGTTTTTAAGTTGACGAAAGACACCGGTATGTACCATTCAAAATTAATATTCAACTTCTAAGTTAAATAGATTTAGGGACCTTTAGAATGTTTCATATAACATTCTCCTTATAGTATGATACATATTTACAGCATAAATAATTGGTCAGATTTCGTTGGTCGAGAAAATAAATCACTTGAGAGGACTAATTAAACCAGGGATTCCCAACCAGTGGGCGCGCCCCCTCAGGGGGGCGTGATGTTCTTCTTAGGGGGGCATACAACAATTTGAAATTCATATTTTGATTAGTGTTGTTGCCTTGTCGGTCGACAAGAATTTTTAATCAGTTAACTTCAACCAAACAAATATACAGACACATACCGTAATTAACAAGAATAACAGATCAGTGTAAATTTACATTTTACCCATATAATCTTATAAATTGCAACTATAGTTTCCCTGTCATATTAAATAGTCATGTCTTGTCCTCAACACGTTTATAATAATTTGGAAATCCAAATACGAAATACGAGTGATCTGCGTTGTGCTCTGTCAAACATAAAACCTAATATCTCAAAGCGAAACAGTGCCAATCATCTCACTAATATTCAGTTTTTAACTCTACATTGGACAGTGTGTTTCTACATTTAATATTTTTTATGAACTGTACTGACTCAAACAAGATTCACTATAAATAGATATGCATATGTCTGTGTGTGACGGCAAAAGCATCACAGGATAAATAATAATAAAAGAGGTGAGCAATATTAATTCTATTTTTACAAGTATTATAGGGTTCATTTAAAGTACAAAAGGACTGACAATCACGTTTTTAGGCCTCCTCCTCGCCATCACTATCAAAGGGAGCGTAAGGTTTTCATGATATTCGAATGGGGGCGTCAGCTGAAAAAGGATGGTAACCACTGAGTTGCTATATTACAGGGTGGTCCTAAACTATATGTCAAAAATGTAAAGGTACGAGGGGTATTCCGAAAGTAAGTTTCGTCAATGTATGGCAGGAGCGGCGTGTTCACCAGGGGAACCAAACAAACGCCAGACGAATCCCCACCCGTGGCTGGTTCCACGACGGATGTGGCGTCAGCGGAGGAGGCATGACGCAGGCGCACTGCGCCGTAGAAGAGCGAGTCGCAGCAGACTGGCGTGCCCGCGGGTATTAGTGTACCGCTCACGATGGCAGACAGACGTGTACTGACAACGTGGTCGCCCACGGAGGTGCGTGCTGTTATCCGGTATGAATGGGCACGTGGGACTAGTGTGTCCGTCATCCATGAACGCCTACAGACCGTGTATGGTGAGGAGGTAATGTCGCGTCAAATGGTTGGTCGCTGGTGTCGCATGTTCAGTGAAGGACGGCAGAGTGTCGAGGATGACGGTCGAAGTGGGCGTCCGTCCACATCCACGAATGAAAGCAACATTGCTCGAGTACAGGACATGGTGTTAGCGGGCAGGCGCATAACGGTGTCCGACGTGGCATCCACACTGCGGATTGGTCGTGCTCAGGCCCATCACATGATCCATGATATGTTGGGTTACCGCAAAGTGTCGGCCCGATGGGTGCCGCGCAACCTGACCCTGGAGCACAAGTCTGCACGCATGGGAAGCAGCCTCGATCACCTGATGCGGTACGCGCGAGAGGGCAATGCGTTTCTGTTCCGCATCATCACAGGCGATGAGACATGGGTGCACCACTTTACCCCCGAAACCAAGGCCGCCTCAATGACGTGGAAGCATCCCACTTCACCTGTGCGGAAAAAATTCAAGGTGGCACCCTCCGCAGGAAAGGTTATGGCCACCGTGTTCTGGGACGCGCAAGGGATGCTTCTCCTTGAGTTCCTCCATGAAGGGACCATCAATGCGGCACGCTACTGCGACACCCTCACCCACCTCCGGTCCGCCATTCGACGCAAGAGGCCAGGCCTCTTGAGTGACGGTTTGGTGCTCTTGGACGACAACGCAAGACCACACACAGCACGGCTCACACAAGAACTGATTCGTCGCTTCGGAAGGGAGCGCTTGGAGCACCCGGCCTACAGTCCCGATCTGGCCCCATCGGACTTTCACCTGTTCCCTGCCTTGAAAGCCGCACTCGCGGGACGTCACTTCCACGACAATGCTGAGGTGGAGCAGGCTGTGCGCCAATTCCTTGCATCGCAGGGCACCGAGTTTTACCGCAGTGGGTTCTTCAAACTGATCGCACGCTACGACAAATGTCTCAATGTCGCTGGCGACTAAGTCGAAAAATAGTGCACGGTGTATAGTTCATGCTGCCATGCTGTATTGCTTTTGGGTCAATAAAGTGTCCGTGTGACAAACTGACGAAACTTACTTTCGGAATACCCCTCGTAGGTAGAGGGGACCTGAATAAGCTTATTTTGTATAGGACTGTGTGTGTCGAAACGTCGGGAATCACCTGGACGCTGTCTACAGCCAGCATTGGATAGGACGGGGCGGTTCAGTTCCCTGGCCACCGCGTTCTCCTGATTTAACCTACTTTGATTTTTTCTTTTGGGGTTATATGAAAATCCTTTCGAGCACCTCTTGTAAACTGTTGATAAATATTTGTTTTCTTTTGTCTTTACTTGTCTTTTCAGTTTCCTGTGATTCATACTGCTTTATAAGCTGGCGCTTTAATGTGTCATTCCTATAGGAAATATGCTGATTTAGGTCCCTTCTACCTACCTTTACAGTTTTGACATAGTGTTTAGGACCACCCTGTATACCCCTTCTGAAGTCTAATTACCGGAAAACTGCAGTCCATGGTAAATGAGAGAAAAAGCCTATGGAGCTACTCACGTTAGTTATTTTCCCTTCGACTGATCAGCTGACATAGGCTTACCTGAAATATAAAAACAAACTCAAGTTAGCATCTTTGTTCAAATAATCTCTTCTCTATATATATAAAAGGCTTTGTCCTGACTGACTGACTGAATGAATGACTGACTGAATGACAGGAATCAACGTACAGCCTAAACTATAACAGGTAGAGACTTGGAATTTTGACAGTACCTTCGCTTCATAATGTAGGTGCTCACTAAGAAAGGATTTTGAAAAATTCTGATTCTAAATGCCAAAAATTAAATGTTTTTGAAAATACTTAATCCCTTTTTAAATAGAATTATCAAAACAAATTCACAGAACGTATTGTTACCAGTGGTATCAGGTGGGCTTGGATTAAATTAAATGGATGTTTGACAAATTAGAGAAGGTATCATTATAATTCATATTATCTATTTTAATAAAAGGAATTGTCCTCGATGTCCAGCGAAATCTACTGAACGCAGAGATCTGAAATTTTAAATATAGGTGTGCTGAAGGGTCGGAAAATGCACCTCGAAGCCGGAATTTTAATTTTAGTTTTCGTTCGTGAGTTATGAGTGAAAAACTGGCAAAAAACGTGCATTTTTTGCGTTTTCAAAACATAAGTTTTCAGTTATACATTTCAATGTCAAATCAATTACAGTTGGCTTTGGCTATTTTTGTCAAACCTTGGAAACAAAACTTTCGCGATCGCTTGAATGTTGTAAGCCCTAAATATGGTCAAACGTTGTTTTATTTAGACGAATCTCACTATACAGAGGTTTTCTTGGCCAAGAAACTCGAATCTGAGGTCGCTTTTACCAGTCGATGCTATCTGATCGTGGTATGTAGTCCATGCGATTTAGGTGTTAATAAATGTAATGATTTAACTATTATGCTCTTAATTTTTAATTCTTGAAATAATTATCGCGGGCGAAGCCGCGGGCACATGCTAGTCTCTATATATAGGCTATAAAAGGCTTTGTCCTGACAGACTGACAGGAATCAACGTAGAGCCTAAACTGTAACAGGTAGAGACTTGGAATTTTGACAGTATTTTCGTTTCATAATGTAAGTGCTCACTAAGAAAGGATTTTGAAAAATTCTGATTTTAAATGCCAGAAATCAAATGTTTTTGAGAATACTTAAACCCTTCTTACACAGAATTATCGAATCCGAATCACATTTGACATTAAAACATATTGTTGCCAGTGGGTTTCAGATGGGTTTGGAATTAAATTAAATGGAAGTTTGACAATTACAGTTGGCTTTGTCTATTTTGGTCATACCTTGAAATAAAACTTTCGCGATCGCTTGAATGTTGTAAGCCCTAAATATGGTCAAACATTGTCTTATTTGGACGAAACTCACTATACAGGGGTTTTCTGGACGAAGGAACTCGAATCTGAGGTCGCTACGAGGCGACGCTATCTAATCGTGGTATGTAGTCCACGTGATTTAGGTGTTAATAAATATAGTGATTTAACTATTATGCTCTTAATTTTTAATTTTTGAAATAATTATCGCGGGCGAAGCCGCGGGCACATGCTAGTAGCATATAATTGAGGTTAATTGCTAGAAAAAAGCAATTTATTTATTTCCATTCGATTCAATATTATACAAAAACAATACAGTACAACAAAAATGATCATATGGATTTTAGGAACGTGAGACAGGATTATTGAAAGGCCGAGGGAGTTTCAGGAATCTCTATGAGCAAAGCAAAACTGATCTCCGTTGCGAAACGTCGCACTCGATCCACGTGCTTATAAACGGACGGTTTCCAGTTACTGACAAAAACTGCAACTTATCAGCAAGTCATAACACCGGGAGATATTATTTGCAGAACTCAACACCATTATTAATAGAAAGAGCTCAGAGGTTCCCAACCAGGAAGGGGCGCCCCCCTGGGGGCCTTGTCAGTCGACAAGAATTTTAATCGGTTAACTTTAACCAAAGAAATACACAGACACATACCGTAATTAACAAGAATAACAGAACAGTGTGAATTTACATTTTATAATCTTATAAATTGTAACTGTATTTTCCCTTTCCTATTAAACAGTCCTCAACACGTTTATAATAATTTGGAAATCCAAATACAAGATACGAGTGATCTGCGTTGTGCTCTGTCAAACATAAAACCTAATAGCTCAGAGCTGGTGAAAGCAAAACATTGCCAATCATCTCACTAATATTCAGTTTTTAACTCTACATTGGACATTTGTGTTTCTACAATTAACTCTTTTTTATGAACTGGACTGAGACTCAATTAAGATTCGCAATAATTAGATATGCATTTTTGTGTTTTAAATGCGTGTGTGTGTGACAGCAAAAGTATCACAGGATAAATAAGAATGATAAAAGAGGTGAGCAATATTAATTTTACTTCTACAAGCATTATTGGGATCTTTTAAAGTACAAAAGTACTGACAATCACGTTTCAGGCCTTCTTCTCCCCATCACTATCAATGTCATCATATTCAAAAGGGGCCGTCAGCTGAAAAAGGTTGGGAACCATTGAATTAAACAGTCTATATAGGCCTACTGTTACAATTCAGGTCCACTTTAATTATTGTTTTTTTAAGTGGGAAAATTTTCTTAATTTCAGAAGTTTTGTATTTTATTCATTACTAGCTGAAAAGACCCAGCGTTGCCCGGGCTTTGTATTTTGTAATTTGAAATTAACTTATGGAAACTTTCGATTTTGAAACTCTAGGTCCTTATATAATATGTATGTAAAACTTGAAATGAAGAGAAAGACTTATCACACTCAAACTATTCCCTCAGGAAAAACTAGATATGGATTTGCTTCTACACACCATGCCTGGGAGGGACTGAAATAAGAAGAAACAGAAATTCCGGTTACATAAGATTGTATTATCTTGACGGAAAATTTTATTTCTCACTCTCATGTTACCATACAACCGTTTCGGGGCTGAAATAAAAGAGAAATGCAGTATCACTTTCATACTTTCCTACCGAAAAACCTGGGACATAATATACTACGGGCATAGGACTGAAAAATGTTCCATCCAATTTTGTCTTCTTTTAGATGCTTAGGATTTTTTACAGACTTCTTTATAGCATACTCGTTGGCACACACTTCAAGCTGTCCCTGCAATACGACCTCTTATTCTACATCAAAATGTGAAGTGAGAAAACGATATTCTTCATGTCCAGGGTAGAGAAAGTTATGTGACTGAATCATACTGTGCATTATTTTCGTGGATTTCATTATTCATTATTTATTTTCACAATGTGTTACCCACCGCCGTCTCGAGAATTACACTGCCTGTCCCATACGGCTAATTTTGCGTACGCGGCGACATTAGAGATGGCAGCACCTACCACACCTTGCTGCAATAGCCTATTCATTACCGTACATTGCTTCAATGCTCTGTGTTGCCCTCTGAAGTATAAACTGGAAAACTGAAATATGCTGGAATTTCATGCTATCTGGTTATGAACTGTGTCGCCTCTACTGGAGAAATTAGGCAATTTAACAATACTCTGAACTCCATGTTAGAATTAAGCATATGTCAGGCAGTGTAATTCTCGAGACGGCGGTGGCGTTACCTTACATCGATAGCATCGGAATTTGTTAAAGTCCAATATTATGTAGTTACCAAAGCCCTATGTGATCGCTGTAAACAATACACTGTTGTCATGACAACTGAATGGGATTTCATTTTTTGAGTATAATATTCTCAGAAATTATATAATTTTCAAGGGAAGGAGTGGTGTGTTTGAATTTTAATGTTGACCGCGTTACTTTCCGGGCTTAATTGGGTATGTGTGCAAAATTTCGTGCAAATTGCTTAAGAAATGTAGATTTGTATAGGGAACATACATACCCACATATCCACAAACACACATTCGGTTTTATAAGATTAATATCAATATTATTATGATTATTATATTACTTAACTATTTTGCATGCTATAATTACATCACGTGCTTAGGGTCCTTGGTTGTACCAGTAGGCTCCTGTAATAATTTATTCATGTGCATCTGCTCCTATTGTTCGGTGATGTTTTTTTGGCTGGATTATGATATTTGGTCAGATAGCGACAACGACTTAAGGAAAATAAACTAGTTCTACAAGTCCGGCGTTTTCCCTTTGCGAATGAAGATCAACTGACCGACCGTGAAGTTTGATATTTGAACGCGGGACCTCTTACCACTTACCATCTCGCTCGGATTGGTTTTAGCCTTTGCATAACCACACGTGTAAACTGCACTTCACATCAACACATATTAATCGTACTTTTCCTGTTACTGTGGGAAACAAAAATAAAGGTTATTAATATTTTCATGTTTTCTGATATTGTGCATTGAAGTCAATTATTTCGTTTCTATCTCGATACCTAATGGCTTTATAAAGAAACTCGCTTCGCATGTTGGGGACTTGGCCCACATTCCAAGACGTTACCATCTCGGCCACCTCTCTCGGTTTACGGAAATAATAGTTTCTATCGCTAGCATGTCTTCAAAGCGAAGTTTATTGCAACTTCCAAAGCCCTATGTGAACACTGGAGGTAATATTGTTGTCATGGGAACTGCACAGAGACTTCAAAGATGCGTCCGAGGTTTTGAAGGTTTTTTTAGGGGTAAAAATTTAAAAAAATTGAACTTTTTTGGAATTTTCCTGTGGTTTACAGCCAAAAAGCTATATGTGTACCAAATTTCAAGCTTCTAGCTCATCTGGAAGTGGCCAAAAATTAGTGTCAGTGAGAGTTAGTGAGTAAGTCAGCCATGTGGCTTTATATTATAGAGATGTGTATGACAGAAAAGTATTCACTTACTGTGTCCACAACTTTACTGTGCTAGGTGTTCGTGTATCTTCTACGTAATAGGAACATCCAAGGAAAATCGAAAATGGACCCGAGCGAACTACACCCTAAGTATTTTTTTTACAGAAAAACGAATATAGCATTTTTATTAGTCATAGATATAGATTTGGGAAATGATATTTTTATATAAGTCCTTACGGCCATTTTTAACAAATCAAAATGTTAAAAAATGATTTGGTGAATGATTCTCTATTTCACTTATAGAAACCAAATTCTATGAATTATGTCCCGCAGGAGTTCTTTTACATGCCACTAAATCTACTGACCTGGGGCTGTCATATTTATCCACATATAAATGCCATCGACCTGGGCCGAGATCGAATCCGCAACCTTGGGCCAGCGAACAGGGCAGGTAATTATGAATACATTAGCAGAGATATCACGTCACAGGATAACATCCACAAGAAAAATTGAACAGACAAAAGAAAAACGATACATAAACGAATCAAGCAGCGGTTCATTATAGGGAGATGAGGTGGCCATTCAAGAAAATTGTAAGTACCATAATGAAATTATAGTCTAGGCAAATAATAAGTGGCACAGTATGTTAAGAGTAAAGATGGCAATTTGAAAATAACTTGTTAGCAGAGAATTAAGCTACTTTTATACAGGAATTAGGAAGATACCAGTGAAGATACTAATAGTTAGAGGGCTTAATTGATTTTAATCCAACTTTAACTCAACAGTAATATTAACACCGAGCGAAGTGGCCGAGATGGTAACGTCTTAAACTCGCATTCGTGAGGTCCCAGGTTCAAATCCCGGAGCCGGCCAATTTGGTCTTTTCATGGTTTCGCTAGTCGTACCAATAGCAGTTGACTTAAGAAAAAAAATAATCAACAAGAAGTCAACACCTATGAGCCTCCACTGGGTTAAGGGCATTGAGCTCTATTACATACTGGAGGTAGCACTGCATGATGAAAAATCGTGACGGCTGAGTTCGCGGTCCGCCATGAAAGTGAGCGTATAATTTAGCTCCTATCCCGTATCTCCTTCTAACAAACTCATGTGTATTAATGGAATTATGAAGATGTATTGGCGTTTTTAAAACACTTTTATGAATGAAACGCTCCAATATAAACTACTTGATGCTTTTTAAGTACATAACAAAACTAATTTCATATCGTAATGGTTTGGTAAAAGTATTTAATCTCGATCAGGCGTGAATGTACATTGGTAAACAGTTGTAAACACTCGCATTTTAAATATTAAAATAACTTCACAATAGGCCTTCATTTTGCGATATTATACTTGATTTCGATATATAAAGAGAATAGACAAAATCTGTTCTAAGTGCTTTGGAAATGTATAAACCGTGACCTTCAACTGTACCGTTACTGTACTGGATACAATTCACATTATTTATTTATTTTGTTAATAATTCCTGTAGATTAGTGTAAAGGGAAGCCACTGAAATGAAATTTCAAAATACTTTAAGTCAGTAGGCCTACTTAGAAGTTCATTTTCTTCGAATCTGAAATTTAATTAGCCATGCTATTTATCTTCTTATTCTTGCGACAGACAATCGTCTGTAGCCTTTTGTTGTTTCTCAATTCTGTTTGGATAGGA
The DNA here is from genome assembly GCA_964059195.1 of Ectobius pallidus. NCBI lineage: Eukaryota > Metazoa > Arthropoda > Insecta > Blattodea > Ectobiidae > Ectobius > Ectobius pallidus. Next base: position 185,926,068 of record CAXKWD010000004.1, on the reverse strand, counting down.
GATGGTGGGAGATCATCTGTTTGCGTCTGTTTATCTATTTTCGTATAATTTTCAGCGAGGTCTTATACAAAAACATCTGCTTCCTCTTATTTCTGCAATTAAAAACTAGCATGAAAAATTTAGGCCTACATGCATAAGAATACTACGTTTACATGACTGACATATTGCATAATTTATATTCCTACTTGGTACCTAAAGTAGGCCTACTACTAACCACATTACGAACCAGAGGCGTACCGAGGGGGGGGGGTTTGAACCCCACCCATTGATTAAAAAAAGGAAAATTGTACAATTTTTTTAATTCTGCTTATAAATTGCTTAATACGAGTATAAAGCGTGGGAAGCTTACTCGTTATTGTGCATCTTAATTTTTAAAGTTTTCCGGGGGAGGACCCCCGAACCCCCCTCTCCCTGGGGGGTATTCTATACCCCACAGATGTTGTAACCCCCCCCCCCCATATGGTCGGCCTGTTTACGCTTTGTTACGAACCAGTTGTCTTTTTGGAACAATAATTTTTTGAAGGTGTCCTGGAAAATTGAAGACTGATGGTACAGCATCTTTTAGTAATTTTACAAGTGCACCAGACCTTGACTGATAGCAATCAGGTGTAAAGTGTCTGCTGCTTAATTTACTGTACGCTGTGGGTGACCAATATTCTCTGCGGATTGCTTGAACCCACTTCTTCGGAATATCAGGCCAAGAAAATGGAAACCTGTACAAATAGGCAAGAAAAAGACAAGCGTTCGTGGCTAATCTACGATTGAGGTTAAGTTAGATTTGGCCAGTATCCTCAAATGTTCCAAACAAAAATAACGTACTTGTGAAACTTAAGTCCACTTCTATTTCTCTGGAGCTCTGTGTAGCCATATACCACGCAATATTCGACCTTTTATCATGAAAAATATCAAAAACACATTCATAAATATATGTTTACCATACGAAGCACACTTCACCAATACGCTCGGCGGTGTAGCCAACTTAACAAGTGAACGTCACGATTTATGCAATTCCAAAGCACAGCTGTTGTGTATCCTGTTTATATATTGAGATCACTGGTTAAGGGTTACACAGGTCTCCAAGGGAATGAAAGAGCGGACTACCTTGCAAGGATTGCAGCCAGCCAAAGAACCACTACCGACTACAAAGGAATCCCTTTCACCCGGAGCAAGCAGCTATTGACAGATCACTACATAAAAATTTGGAATTCAACCTATAAAAATTCTGAGCAAGGAATCCACACCAAGATCTTCATACCCAATATACACCACAGGCTTTCCTTAGCTCCAGGTCCTAACTACATATCTACTCAATTCCTGACCAATCACGGCTTTTTCAAGTCATACCTGTATAAAATGAACAAATGTCCTTCACCACTCTGCAACTGTCCCGAAAAACCTCTTCAAACGGCCCTACACTTGTTAACTGAATGCTCACAATTCGCAAGAAATCGACCTAGAGTTCTACTGACAGCTCCTTTGCCAATGGTTCTCAAACACCACTTCCACACCGTGGAGATCGCTGCCTTCCTGAGACACATCTTCTGCACACTGCAAGAATAATCATACTTAGACTGAACATATCACTGTAAATTCCCCGTGATATGCCCTATGGCGAAACACGGGTTGTAATCAATTTTGAAAATAAATAAATAAATAAATAAAAAGGCAAATGCCGAATTGGATATTTACATACCATGAATCATCCTCACCATTTCATCCTGTATCATATCCATTTAAAATTAATATCAGTTGAAATTTACTACATTTAAATACACCGGCAATAGTTCTATGGCCTACCCTACTGTAGAGACACAAATCCCGAATCCCCGATATAGCCTCGAAGCTAAAAGGAGTATAAACACAGCTGGAAAGAAAAGTAATGTTAATGCATTTCATTATCTGCGTCGTTGTGAGCCTCCAATTTTGCAAGTGTATTATAATTTGCGCAATGTTTAATTGTGTTATTATGTTGTAGTTTAACAACTGTTTCTTTATTTCACCATTCTATACAAATACAGGGTGTTAATGAATAACAACGAAATATTTTACCTGTGTATAGAGGGTACTTTTTTTATTTTTATTTTTTTTATTTGACCATAGTTGACCCAGAGTCCCACAGCCGGAGGCTACACTACTGGGGAGAATACAGATAATACATAGGCTAATATTATTATACAGTTTGCTATCTTGGTTTCAAGACTTCGGTATAAATGTAGATGATGATGATGTGAGTGATGAATTAGCGAAGGGTGAATATTTACAACATGGTACAATGGCAGTAAATCAGAAACAATCAGCCATTTCATAAAATAATGGAATTTTTCCCTCAAAGAGAGAAGTTATAAAATTATTGCAATTGGGTGGTCAAAAAATAAGTTTAAAACCTCAAATTCTCTGAATTTTAAGGACTTAGGTGTATCTGAAGTGGTTTCATGTGTAAAATCTGTTGATTTACTTATTTATTGCATTGAGTTACTTTTTTTTGCCATTTTTGGCATGATTTTAACACTCTTTAATACCAAGTAGTCAAGAGTAATCAGCTATGTCCATTTTCATTTGAGAAAATATACATCTTAAGGTACAATTTGGTATAAGATTAACTTCAAAAAATATGTGTGGTTAATTACTATGTAAAATAACAAACAAGGGAATTTTTGTCCCACCCGTAACGTCCCACCCGTAACCGTGATAGTTTTGTTAAATTATTATTAATGCGTTAAATAAATGTTTTGACAACCTGGAAACAGTTTATAATTTGTATTTAATCCCTCATACCTTCATTAATAACAACATTAAGACCCTAACAGTAATAGCAGAATAGAAAATGAGCTTTTGTTTTGCATCATTAAAATCAGTGTCCAAATTATGTCCCACCCGTAACAGATTTTGAAAAACAAATTTAAAATATTCAGAATAAATTTTAAATAATGCTTTGCATGTAGTGTGAAGGAGAAGGCATTGTACATTTTACAGAATGTGAAGAACCAATACTAGTTTATTATTTATGATATGTAATAAACAAAAATAGCTTCTATAATTTGTCAGAATGTCCCACCCGTATTTATGAAATGGCTGATATGTAGAAGATGACGATGAGGTGAATGATGAGTTGATGCAGGGCGAATATTTACAACACACTAGAATTACATAAATTGGGAGGAATCAGTATACATATACCTAGGTAGAAGAAGATGATGAGGTGAGTGATGAATTAACATAGATAAGCAACTTTTACTAGGAGTTTTTTGCTCTATGGATTCAATTTTTCCTGTTACAGCATAAAATCTCCCAGGGCATGGCCGCCACTGACTTCTAACATTAGAAAAAAAAAGCAAAACAAAGGAACTTCGTTGTTAACACTGTAGTCAGTAGTTATGAATAAAAAGAGAATAATGCAGTGACGGCCAGTCATGTGATTAGTCTGTAAATTTTGCAGATTATGAAAACTCTAAATTATGTAATAGCTGTGGATGAATGATTTAGAATCAAGTTTTATGGATCATTAGGAAGGCACGAAGTCAATGTAATGAAAATTTAACCCTATTTCGTTTCATTATTGACTTATGAGCTGTGAACAACAAATTGTAATGTCTTTAATGCCCTGTAGCACACACATTTTACGTCATAGAGCGAAAATCTCCTAATAAAAGTTGCTTATCTATGTCACCTCTATAGCCTACACAGGTAAAATATTTCAGTGTTATTCATTAACACCCTGTATAAACACTATATTTTACACTAAGTTGATGTGTGTGCTGAAGTAAGACATAGGATCAGAAGTACTTAGCACTCAGTGTAAGAAGGCAGTTGTGTATACACTGTACTGGAACAAACTTAGGATGTCAACAAAGGTGGTACAGTCTGGTTATAATTAAATATGAAATACACGCACATAGGCGTAGCCAGGCCGACCATATGGGGTGGGTTATAATATCTGCGGGGTCTGGGGGTTATGGAATACCCCCCAGGGAGAGGGGGTCCGGGGGTCCTCCCCCGGAAAATTTTAAAAATTAAGATGCAAAATAACGAATTTTAAGCTTCCGGGGGACCTCCCCGGAAAAGGGAAAAATAGTTTTATGCTGCACCCTAGGCTCCTGTCTAATGAGGCCCGCCTGGGAAGGTGGGGTTTAGGGTTTCGTCACAGAAGACATAATAAACCTCGTGCTATTCAGTATATTGCTCCTAAACTAACATAAACGTTCCTAACCTAACAAAACGGCGGAGCTTGGCTGGGGTGCAGCATAAATCTATCTTTTGCCATGACGGGTTTTAAGCTTCCGGGGGTCCTCCCCCGGAAAATTTTAAAAATTAAGATGCAAAATAACGAATTTTAAGCTTCCGGGGGACCTCCCCCGGAAAAGGGAAAAAATAGTTTTATGCTGCATCCTAGGCTCCTCTCTAATGAGGCCCGCCTGGGAAGGTGGGGTTTAGGGTTTCATCACAGAAGAAATTCAATGTGAGACATAATAAACCTCGTGCTATTCAGTATATTGCTCCTAAACTAACATAAACGTTCCTAACCTAACAAAACGGCGGAGCTTGGCTGGGGTGCAGCATAAATCTATCTTTTGCCATAAAGGGTTTTAAGCTTCCGGGGGTCCTCCCCCAAAAAATTTTAAAAATTAAGACGCAAAATGACGAGTTTTAAGCTTCCCACGCTTTATACTTGTATTAAGTAATTTATGGGCAGACTTAAAAAAATTATACAATTTTCCTTTTTTTAATCAATGGGGGGGGGGGGGTTCAAACCCCCAACCCCCCCCCCTCGGTACGCCTATGTACACGCATGCAATGTTACATCCTCTTCGTTCCCATTGAAGGCGTTACAATAAATAAAGAAATGTATACGAAGATTCCTACAGAGATCACTTAAACAGTTTTTGTTCGACATCGCAGGATGTTAATGGTGCATATGAATAACTCGACTGCTAGTATGATAGCCTATTTGTTGTATGACACTCATCACTTTCAGTCCACTGTTTTTGTTCCACTGTTTTTAACAAAAACAGTGCGTAAATTCCATTTCATTTGTTCGGTTATTGGTTCTCGACACGCTCCATTAATGTTATTGCATATCACTTCAATAATACTTATGGTTTCAAATATGTGTAATTTAGATTCTACAAGCTCTTTTATAGTTATTCATATCCACGAAAAATTATCCTTTATGAACTTTTAGGTAGATTTCGAAGAAAAATCTACCTATTGCAATGGATACCACTTCATGATTTTCGAAAAATTCTTTCATATCTTTACGTTTCATGCTCCCCTAAGTACGAAACCACCGCCCGTCCAAAAAAAAAAAAAAAAAAATCCCTTTAGGCAGGCCTACAGGCGGAGGTAGATTTCGAAGTGCTTTTGGTTTAATTTATTGTCGCTGCATAGCACTCTTTTTATATAAATATATTTATATAAATATCACAAATTTTTTTTTTGAACAGGCGGTGGTTTCGTACTTAGGGGAGCAGGAAACGTAAAGATATGAAAGAATTTTTCGAAAATCATAAAGTGGTATCCATTGCAATAGGTAGATTTTTCTTCGAAAATCTACCTAAAATTGTGATATTTATATATATATATATATCTTTACACGATAACGGCCGTCATTTTGAAAATATTTGAACCAAATTTTAATATGTTATTTCTAGGCCCAATAGTTCGGACAAGTTCGTTAATGTGCAAAATTGGCCCAAGGGGGTGGTCGGGGGAGGGGGTTGAAATTTTTAAAAATGTATATCTCGGCCCCTATGAAGTATAGAGGGAAACTTTGTTTGAATAAATTAGAGTACTCGCTACGGAGTTCACAGTGACACCAACGATACGGGGGTTCGAGTGAGGGTGGGGGTGGGGGTGGGGTGGGGGATGAAAATTCGAAACTTTTGAAACCACGTCTTGTGGGGTATCGTTGAAAAGCTCTTGATGAGTACTCTACAAATCAATAAATAGTTTCTTGATAGCTCTCATATGACGCGAGATTTTAATGTTTGAAAATAATAACTAAACTAAACTCCGTGGCGCTACATCCTTGGAGGGACTTGGCCTACCACCCGACCGCTGCATCATCTCCCGTAGGCAGATGGCAGGATTGGGGGGCATGTGGTCAGCATGCCGACACCCACGGCCGTTAATGGTGGTTTTCTGGACCGGAGCCGCTACTTCTCTATCAAGTAGCTCCTCAATTTGGAATCACGAGGCTGAGTGCACCCCTACCAGACCTCCCTACCTCAGAAAAATCCGAGGAGGTACCGGGAATCGAACCCGGGCCGACGGATCTGTAGTCAGCGACGCTAACCACAAGACCACGCCGGCGGCTTGAAAATAATAACACTTAAAAGAATTATTATAATATCATAATTTTGTCTTGTTTAGCGGCTTTGCTAATTTTATTCATTGTTGATCTTGCGCACGGCCTCCCAGAATATTATATCCTATTCTTGTTGTCAAAACAAATGATTGTAGGCTCTTCCTCTTTACTGCAGGTTTGCCATGCCAAGGCTAAAAAAGAAGAGTGCTGCGCAGCGATAATAAATTAAACCAAAAGCACTTTGAAATCTACCTCAGCCTGTAGGCCTGCCTAAAGGGATTTTTTAAAGTTTCAAATAACTATTTGTAAATCAAGGACTGAGCCACCGCTATAAAAAAAAGCCTTGGATTTATATGAAGCGATATTAATTTGTGTAACGAAATCTTAAAAAGTGGCACAGTATGGCACAGCATTTACCCAAGTCACCCACCTTGTCGGTAGTGGGTTTGGGGAAGAGGAAGTGTAAGTGCCATTTCTCCTGGATGAGGCTTTTGGGAATAGTTTTCTGTGTGTTAGCTTTAAAATTGTCAACTTCCGGGCATGCCATGCGAATTACGTCCGGCAATTTATGCCACACGTCACTTGTGTCTTCAACAAGATTGTATCCAGTACGGTGACGTCTTCGCAGATCCAACTTAGTTCCAGTCATGAAGTACCTAGGCTCCTATTTCTGGTTAGTGACTAAGCTTCATTCTGCTTGAAAGTTTTCTCAACATTACATTAAATTTATTTATTTATTTATTTAATCAAGAATGAACATTACAGGTATACACCCAATTACAATGTTCATGACTATACTAACAATACATCATGTACTTACAATAACACAAATATGAAATAGATGAATAATAGTAGGAAAGTTAGAATAAATTACGCTATTAAGTGTCAGATTATTACTTTAAGCGATTGAGTGGTGGACGGGACATATCTGTCCGTCTATCTGTCTATCCGTATGCCTGTACGCGCGATAACTCAAATACACTTTATCGGATTTTCTTGAAACGTATTATACGCACTTAAAACGTCCATGGGAAGAAGCTTATTGATTTTGGACCAAATCGGTTGACCGGTACCGGAGTAATTCCCAATTTAGTGCCTATTTTAATAGTATTATTTTAGAAAGGCGCCATAATACAAATACGCTTTATCAGATTTTCATAAAGGCCCGGGCGGCTTGGGTCGCTTAAATCCTACAAGGGGGAGGTGAAACTGCGAAAAAGAAAGAAAGCAAGATTTTCATAAAATTTGGTATACCCATTTATGACGTCTATGAAAAGTAATCTATTGAATTTGGACCTAATCGGTTGACCGGTACCGGAGTAAAACCCAATTTAGTGTCTATTTTAAAGACGCGGTAACTCATACACGCTTCATCGGATTTTCATGAAACTTATTGTGCGCACTTTTAACGTCCATGGGAAGAAGCCTATTGATTTTGGACCAAATCGGTTGACCGGAACCGGATTAATGCCCAATTTAGTGCCTACTTTATGGTAATACATTAAAAAGAATTGATCAAATGCAAATCAGTTCTCATGACAACTTATTGTTTTACAATGTTCATATATGGTTTTGGAAGTTGCAATACAGTTACCTTTGACAAATAACACTACCCACATATTCCTTCACATATGCTTATCAATTTTTAGACCTTTGTTTTTCCGGAAGCCCTGCTTAATGAATCGACCTGGAGCTTAACTCGGAGATCTATTCCAAAAATAACTTTTTTTCTGAGAATCATAATTTCAATTATCACTGATTAAACAAAAGCATTCTGGCACTTGTTACATCAGTTTACCTGATTTTATTAATATTACATTGTATTACTGTGTTCAACATTACCTGTTGATAGCTAGTGGAGCATCTAAATAGACGATTGAACCCACATAAAGTAAATATTGCAAAAACGGTATAAAGTTTCATGGGCGTCCGCAGAAATATTGTCAAGGGGGAGCCAATGGAAAAATTACTGCCATCACCATCACTATGCTACTGCAACCACTTTATTATGATGATTATTATTATCAATCATACTATTATTGCTCTTATTGTTACTATTCACATTATTGCTATTATTATTATTATTATTGTATAATAAACATCCTTCATTTACTGTAGCTGGACCTAAGACTATGGATAGGCCTACAAAGAAAAAATCTGATGTATATACACTCACATGACTTTTTCTACACCTTACAATTTCACAAGTACGATTCATATAAAATACTAGCATGTGCCCGCGGCTTCGCCCGCGATAATTATTTCAAAAATTAAAAATTAAGAGCATAATAGTAAAATCATTATATTTATTAACTCCTAAATCACGTGGACTACATACCACGATTAGATAGCATCGTCTGGTAAAAGTGACCTCAGATTCGAGTTTCTTGGCCCAGAAAACCTCTGTATTGTGAGATTCGTCCAAATAAAACAACGTTTGACCATATTTAGGGCTTACAACATTCAAGCGATCGCGAAAGTTTTATTTTCAAGGTATGACAAAATCAGTCAAAGCCAACTGTAATTGATTTGACATTGAAATGTATAACTGAAAACTTAAGTTTTGAAAACGCAAAAAATTCATGTTTTTTGCCCGTTTTTCACTCATAACTCACGAACGAAAACGGAAATTAAAATTCCGTCTTCGAGGTGCATTTTCCGACCCTTCAGCCCACCTATGTTTAAAATTTCAGATGTCTGCGTTCAGTAGATTTCGCTGGACATCGAGGACAATTCCTTTGTATGTATGTAACCTCGATTGAAATGACCTCATCCAAACCAGGTCCATCCAGTAGGCGTAATCAACTGATTTTCACGATCGTTACAGTATCTATGGTGTTTGAATTCAAAGTCAGACATATATACCCAATAAAATATTCCATTTTATCCTTACGAACATATATTATTGAACTGTAAGGCAACAAATAAATGAAATTGGGCCTAGATGAGTCACCGTGACTGGAAGACGTGCAAAGGGAGAGAGAGAGAGAGAGAGAGCGAACCTAGCGGCCATGGAAGAAACCAACACAAATCAACACAAACAAACACAAAATTTCTCCTTGGGAATGGCTTCGTAGCAGAGTAACCGCGATATATTCGAGCGTTTGGAAACCATGGCAATGTATCAATGGTGCACAGGTTTTCTTATGGCCGAGTGCACGATTCTCCGGTTTTCTCAGCCGTTTCGTTACCGCGGTAAACGTAATACCGGGGTATTCTCAAAATCTCTGTGCACCATTGCTAAAATACCGCGGTTTGCTAATGCTTGGAAATATCGCGGTTACTCTGCTATGAATTTCTCCCATGGAGAAATTTTGTGTTGGTTTGTGTTAGTTTCTTCCATGGCCGCTAGGTACTCTCTCTCTCTCTCTGCACGTCTGCCAGTCACGGTGGCTCTGGTAGGCTATTGGGGTCCCGAATTCAATGTATATGTTCCCTTATTATTCAATAAAAAGATGTTCATAAGGATAAAAGGGAATATTATATTGCGTATATATGTCGTCTGGATTCATACTTCGAATTCAAGCACCATAGATACTGTACCAATCGTGAAATGAGTTGGTTTCGCCTAGGCTACTACTGGTTTGGTTGAGGTGAGAAAGGAAGGTCATTTCAATCGATGTTACAGCACAGTATTTGCAAAGATATGTACCATCGTTCATTCTTCAAATAGATCCCACCTGTCTGTACATTTCAATAAAATAACATTCATGTTTTAAAGAATAATTCTCACACGTGTGCAATCCAAGGCAAAGCAACACCATGAAATCTCTGCTCTGAGTTCAACAAAGCCTCGCTTTTATTCCCGTACAACTAGTAGAAATTTTAGGTGCAAAATCATGTGCATAGCCAAGAAAGGGCTGTTATAATTATGTTCGTATATGTGCAGGTGTGATAGATTGCTTACATATACAGATACACGGGCTATATCGTGATGCATGCAGCCATTCACTTAAATTTGGCCTAGGACCACTGGTATTCCATATTTCATTTATTGTTTGCCTTATTGTTCAGTAATAAATGCTCATAAGGATACAATGGAATATTATATTGCGTATATATGTCGTTTGAGTCCAACCTTTGAATTCAAACACCATAAATACTGTACTAATCGTAATAATCGTGGTTACGCCCACTAGCCTACTCGATGGACCTGGTTTGGTTGAGGTAAGAAAGGAAGGTCATTTCAATCGATGTTACAGCACAGTATTTGCAAAGATATGCACCATCGTTCATTCTTCAAATAAACCCCACCTGTCTCTCATTATTCTTTATGTTCAATTAGCTTTTGGCCTAGATATCATAAATATGATACATTACGCTGATCTCCATCTTGGAAAGAAAACCGCTGTTTTCTCACTTTACAGCTCCTTCACGGCCGGTTTTCATCTTACCGCGGTAAAAGTCGAAACCGAGCACGATGCAACGAAAATATGACTTTACCGGGGTAAACTAAGCAACTTTACCGCGGTATTCTGAATACCGAGGTCGGTGCACTCGGCCATTAGAATACCCCGATATTACTTTTACCCCGGTTTCGAAACAGCTGAGAAAACCGGAGAATTACGCACTCGGGCATGAGAATATTATCATCCAGGCTCTCCCAGACCGATGAATAATTCCTGGAATCTATGAATATGACAAGTTAATGTTTCTTCAATAGGTGAATGAAGACAAACAAAACTCACCCGTTATCACTCACTTTGAGTACTAGGAATTTTAACTTTAAGCTCATTGGATTACGGAATGCAAATGCTCATTTCAAAAGATCTTTTACAAAGTGCTCAAAGACTGTTTTTCTTTTTTTTATATCTGGAAAACTTCTTTCCCAGAAGAACTTAAGCTGAACGTACTTTTATAACAGCTCGACAAATCTGGCTTAGGATCAATACCGGAAAATCGTATTTGGTGTAAAAGGACTAAGTTTGTTACAACGCCCGATTACACCAGAGGGTATTAAACCTGATTTTTACCAGGGTTTTTAGAAGTTGTGAACTTGTATCGACGAAACCTGGAACATGCTGACCGGCACGAAGCTCCACTAAACGAATAATCGCTTCGGGGGGGGGGGGGAAATGACAACAGAATGAACTGCAGAATTATTAATAAACTTCATTATGAAGCTTAATGTAAGAAATTTCAACTAGTATAGTGTAAGTCAAGTTTATGGTAAGATTTCCACCTATATACTAGTATTCTTAATAAACACCATATATTTCTTGAATCCGATTGTGAGTAGAAAATTTTAGGGGTGGTATATTCATTAAAGTATATTTATATATATTTGTCAAGTACTAAGTTGATATAAATAAGACATATTATTGAATGTTATATGCTACTCTTTTTTCAGTTGGTGAAGTTTGTTAAACCAACGATAATAAAGTTTTAATTGAAGATTGCTTGCTTTTCTTACAGTTTTTTAGACTTATCAATGAATACTAAGTTAGGTTAAAAGTAATATATTATTTCCGTTAATAATATATTAGCCTTTAACCAATGTTCAAATTTATTCTAACTTTACTTTTTGCATCTGGAATATAATATTATCAAGAATAATCAACATGAAATTTGTTGATAAGCAAAAATTTAAAATTTCATTCTAACCTAACTTCATGTTTTCTTTATTAATGAATTAATTTAAGCCAATCAGTATTTGAAGAATATTGAACTCGCAGTTTTATTAGACTTACTGAGATATGCTAAGTTAGGCTAGAAATAATAAATTTCACTGGTAATGTAATAGCAATTAAACAATGTTCAAATTAATCTAACTTTATTTTATATTCATTAATAAGTTAAGTTGTGTCAATTAAAATTATGTACAGAATAGCATATGTAGACAAAATATAATTATTTGTTTATCTCAAAGATAATATATTCTCAAAAATTAATTAAAAATGTTTCTTAATAAGCAATGTTCAATATTTGGAGAATATAGAACTTGCTATAATGGCTATAGTAATCAAAGTTATATAAAAAGTGAGGTTGCTACTAAGCAATATTTTGATTCGTTTTAACTTAAGTTTAATATTTTCTTAATAGTGAGTTCACTATTTGAAGAAGATTGAACTTACTGTACAATAGTATATTAATCAATGTTCGTTGTCCTGCAGAAGTGTTAACTCAGACGGAAAACGTAAAAATGTAGATGAAATAGCTAGTTTAACTATTCCAAGCATGACCCAAGAGCTTGCTTCAGACTGCAACAGGTGGAGCACTGCTGAAAAAAAGTGGTAGCTTGAATCTTCTATTTTCCTCTGAAACAAATTCTCTCCTCATCAGCAGAAATATTCCACACATAACATGAAACTGACATGTCTTCAGCATACTCCTCAGTATGGTATAAACATATTTCATCTTAAATAGCTATTTATATATCAAGTACGCAAAATAACGCTTTAGCGGATGACTCTAGTACAGCGTTTCTCAACCTATGGTCCGCGGACCACTGGTGGTCCGCAAAGACGGTGCAGATGGTCCGCAGACGTAATTAAAAAATAACATAAAGCAAGTAAAGAAGTAAAAATGTTTAACATAAAATGGACACAAGATGTCAGAGTTTTTAAAATCTTCGAAAATACAGGTCCTATTGCAAGTTTCCTTACTCTTGCAGTTACGAACCACAGTTTGATACCCTTGATGCACTGACGTCTATGGTTCCCTCTTTGATTCAAAACCCTGAAAAATAAGACTTTGTCGGAATTTGTTAATAGAGGCGCTTTCTTAACAAGGGTTTTATTCTTGGAGGTACCCGAGTGTCTGATACCGGTAAAACAGTGTTATAATTCCTAATTATATTATCAAATTGGTAATAAATATTAAAGTCTGTTCAAAATATAATTTTACTGTCAATAGTTTACTTCCAATCCTATAAATGTGTAAAACCGGTAAAACAGTGTTATAATTCCTAATTATTTTTTTTTTCAAATTGGTAATGAATATTAAAGTCTGTTCAAAATATAATTTTACTCTCAATAGTTTACTTCCAATCCTATAAATGTGTTTCCG